>OU343225.1:154572885-154741429 GCA_910596185.1 Chrysanthemum makinoi
TCGAAATCAAAGATAAGAAAGGCGCAGAAAATTTTGCTGCTGATCACTTATCTCGTCTTGAAAACCCCTATCTTGAGGAGTTAAAAGAAGAGGAAATCGATGATTATTTTCCCGATGAAACTCTCATGACCATCGATGGAACTGACGATCCTTGGTTTGCTGACTTTGTGAACTACCTCGCAGGAGGAATTCTCAGAAAAGGTCTAACTCATGCTCAAAGAAGCAAATTCTTTTCGGAACTTAAATACTATTTTTGGGAAGAGCCATATCTTTTCAAAATGTGTCCTGACGGAATGATCCGAAGATGTGTTTCTGGTTCCGAAACCCGCAAGATTCTTGACGAATGTCATCATGACCCAACTGGGGGACATTATGGTCCTTCCACCACAACTAAAAAAGTTTTTGATGCTGGATTCTATTGGCCAACAATATTCAAAGAAGCACACACACTTGTTCAGAATTGTGATGCTTGCCAAAGAACCACCAATCTTTCTCGAAGAGATGAAATGCCATTAACAAGCATTCAAGTGTGTGAAATATTCGATATTTGGGGAATAGATTTCAGGGGACCTTTCCCTAAATCCCACAAATTCGAATACATTCTCGTTGCTATAGATTATGTGTCCAAATGGGCAGAAGCTGAAGCTTTACCAACGAACGATGCTCGTGTCGTCGTTAATTTCCTCAAAAAGCTTTTCGCTCGTTATGGAATTCCCAAGGCCTTGATAAGCGATCGAGGAACTCATTTCTGTAACCAACAAATGGAGAAAACCATGAAAAGATATGGAGTTCATCACCGATTCGCGACGGCCTATCATCCACAAACCAGTGGTCAAGTTGAAAATACCAACAGAGCTCTCAAAAGAATACTAGAGAAAACAGTAAAGGACAATCCTTCAGTGTGGGCAAAGAAACTTGACGATGCTCTGTGGGCATTTCGTACGGCTTATAAGACTCCAATTGGCACAACTCCTTACAGACTCTTGTATGGAAAGACTTGTCATTTGCCGTTCGAAGTTGAACATCGTGCTTACTAGGCTCTCAGAAACTGTAACACCGATCTCAAAATAGCTGGAGAAAAGAGATTCCTGCAATTGCACGAACTCGATGAATTAAGACTCCGAGCTTATGAAAATTCCAAACTGTATAAAGCTAGAACAAAAGCTTATCACGATAAAAAGCTACGAGTTCGAAAAGAATTCAAAGCTGGAGATAAAGTTCTACTTTTTAACATGAAATTCAAATTCAAAGCTCCTAAATTACAACCAAAATGGTTTGGACCATATATCGTTAAACATGGATATCCATCCGGGTATGTCGAACTCTATGACAAACAGGGTGGAAGTTTCATTGTTAATGGGCACCGAATCAAGTTATATTACGACAAGGAGCAAACAAATGAAGTTTCAATTGCAACAGTTTCCCCTGAAAATGAAACTATCACCTTTGTAGCACCATTTCCAGTAAGAATCCCACAAATTGTTCCTTGGAAACCATCTGCTGAATTCGTCTGGGACGATATTGAAGCTACTGGTGAAGAATTCATGTACATCCCCGAACTTTTCAAAATGTTCAAGGCTGCTCTTGTGGCCAAGTGAATTCGGGAAGATTCGAGTCAGGCTGATGACTCGGTAATAAAACAAGCGCTTCTCGAGAGGCAACCCGTGTGTTTCAGATTTGATTTTTTGTGGTCACTCCCCAAAATTTAAACCTTTGGTTGAACTTAAGTGTGGGGGGTGCCACCTTTTAATAAAACCTTTTGTTTGTTTATAAGATTTTGTGCAGGTAATGATTTCTCCATGGGACGCTAGGAATGAAGAAAAGAATTTTAAGCTGATAAACTCATTGACATAGCTGGTTTCATCTCTATTTTCCCTATTTCTATGCTTTGAAGTTCGTTTTTCACATTGAGGACAATGTCTAACTTAAGTGTGGGGGTGAATAGGAAAAATTAGAGTTTTCATGCTTAAATTTTAAATTTTGTTTGTCCTTGTGATCTAGTTGTTTTCACACTTTTAGGATTATCTATTAGAATAACTAGATCAAACCACTGGTAAAAACTGGTAATATTTGAAACTTTGAGATGTGTTCCGATTACTATTGCAATCCATTCTGGGATCGATAAACATTTGCTAGCACATATTGTTAGGTCACTAGATTTACAACACAAGCTTAATAGAAAGATAGAGAAGCGATTGAACAAGTAAACCAAACACACACACACGTTAAGCTTAGACGGTTATGCGTAGAGAGTGAGTGAAAGGAATAAATTGAACAACCAACCCTCAAGTGAAGGTTTTACAAGAGTATTTATAGGCAAGGAGCTAGGGAAACACTCCCACTCCTTCCCTTTTCCTTAATGGACATGGGCCTAAGCTTATGGGCCTTCTACATAAGCTAGACCTTAAACAAACATAAAGGCCAAAATAAGCTACCTATTACATATGAGTAACTAACACTTGAATAACGGTTTAGGAGTGATTCCAACAATCTCCCCCTCAAGTGTATATGAATGTAAACGGTGAAGGCGTTGATGTAATAGTAGCTGTGACGTCTTCTGACATTCTTCTTTCTTGTGAGAAGAATTGCCTTGATTCGAACCAATCTCCCCAGTGTAAAGAGATAGTTATCTTTGAACAGTTATGCTTTGACGTCATCTTTAACTTTGTTCTTTGATCATTGTTCTTTGTGATGAAAGTGATAGTATGTTGTTGTCTGCATCAAGTCTGCCTCAGGTCTGCTTCGCTGCTCCAGTGTCTCCACGTCATTCTTCAACATGCTCACATGCTCTTTTAACATTGGATTTTAGTACTGATGAAGTTCTTTAAGTCTTTGACTTTGTAGATTCTTTGATTGACGAAGAATCATTCTGACTGTTGTGTTGCATTGAGATAGAACTTCCATTAGTGATGATGTTGGCGTGAACATGAGAAGAATCAGCACGATCATCCCGCTCCAGAGCTTCCATAAGAAGAAAACATTTCAAACGGTTAGTAATAAGCGGTTTCCGGCACTTACAAGTTTGAACTTCGAGAGTGTCAACAGCATAGTGTGAGGGCACAACTCTAATTCTTACAAAGGCCGTTCCTGAATCGGAGTCCCACAAGTGAGATAACACGATGTACCGAAGTACACCTACGATTCAGATGAGTCGCTGAGGTACACCGAAGCATCACCTCACGACTGTAGACCGTTTGAGACACACTAAGCGTAATCCACGGGGAGTTACCGAAGCGACCTGCTGTCAGGGCTGTTTGATGTTGACCCTGGCAGGAGTTTCCATTCAATCACTGAGGATCACAATGTGAACCTCTCATAAATGTTCTCGACAGATTGCTAAGATCTGTGTAGGACTCGATAATGTACCACTGATGATCTTATTAGTTGATCATCAAGTGATTAAATGTCAAGTGTACCTAAGAGATCTTTTGATGAATCTCGTGGCTCTAGACTCAATAGTGCATTTTGGTTTTCCTGAGCGGAGACTAGGGAGAGGGTCTCCTTCTTCAATACCAGCAATCTCTAGGAGAAAGCCGATAGTTTACGTAGGGTTCCCTGTGAGAATGAAACAAGCTTCTGTTGAGAGAAACTTGAGTGGCTAAGAAGGTTTAGTGCATGCGTCACTGGGTCCATGACGACTTTTAATCTTCAATACCGGTGTCATCTAGTGACAACCAGTAGCATATGAATTGAACCCGGTGTCTGCCCTAAGTTGAATAATCTGGAGGGCTATTTCTTTTCACCCTTTTCTTTGCATTTCTTTTTAATTCTTCAACTCCTTCTTTCTCCGATTCTCATTTTCTCCTTTTTACAATCATACCTAAGGACTTCTAAATTCTAACTATTGGTAGTGTCCTTGGGTAGATCCCTCCGGCTCTGGCGGATCATAGGACGGTTATTCCTAACCTTAATCACCTTATAACTCCATTACCATAAAACCTATGTTTGCCATTAAAACCACTGTATGAAAAATATCTCTCAAAGGGTTTGTAGATGAAAACATGTTTGAACCACTATGTGAGAGTGATCTTTTAGCATAAATACTCCCCCCTCCACATGTGCTTAATAGTTTTAATGGTTAAATGCACAGTGAGGAAGGAGCGCGCACTTTTGAATTGATCGACTCAAGATAGACAATTCCCCGCGAGACACGGTTACGTTGCATAGTTAAAGAGTTGCATTGTCAGCTTTTAGGTGACAACTAGCTCTAATAACTACCTTGAAGGTGTGGACAAACCCGAAGGTTGTCAAACCCGTCAGAGTTCATGTCTATCCAAGAGTTTCTTGAATGGTATATTCTACTCGGACAAGTCCTTTGCGAGACACGTTTACATCACTAGCGAACTAGCTTGAAATTATTACCCGTCCAGGACAAGTCTTTTCGAGTTACTAACAGTTAAGATCTCGTCAATTCGTTGGGTTAAGTCTTTTCACACGAGAGTTCATATAGCATTTTGTACACAACATATTTCTTATCACATATTTTCTCCCCCTCAAAAATGGCATATAAAATGTTATTTTTGAAAAGTTTGAGAATAAATATGACCATTTCGAGTGTTGCGGGAAGAATGACCACTGTGAACAATTTGTGAACAAAGTTTTAAGTCAAGTACTCCCCCTCAACGAGTGATATAAACGGTTGAGGTTTTGAAAATCATAAGGGAAAGTACTTGTTCTTTTGAGCAAAACCTTGAAAAGTGAAAGGTTTGATAGGTTTTACTCAAAAGTAAGAAGCTTTCGCTCCTTTTATAAGGATTGTGGCACTGAAGCGTACCACAGGGTCCTTTATTTACAAGTACGGGTTGTACACTGTTATGTGTGCACAAGCCATAGACATAATAAATCATACATCCAAATTTATAATGAAAGAAGCAGTTCAAGGGGTACCAGGTAGTCCAGTGATTTTGCCAGGAGTGTGAATCGGGCGTTGAAAGCCGATGATGTTTCTCCTGGGTCGACCACCAACATAGCTTTCCAATCTTCTGAACTGATCCCTTCTATACAACCGTTCATCAATCATCGTGATGATCCTTCTTCACATCCCTTCGATCCTGAGAATTCCATCGCTTAGGAGACCCAATCTTTTCACGTATATCCTTCAATCTATAAGCCAATCCGTCCCTAACCAGCTTCAAAGTGTGATCCCCGAATTTGTGAAGTTCACTACACGCCATTAAGCAATTTCTTTGAAGTTCACTATGCGTAAACAACGCCGAATGGTTTGCTGATGAGTGTATATTGTGAGAAGCTGGTTGAGATCGGGAAGAGTCAAGCGTTGCGGTGGAGTGAAGTTGGCACGGGTCTGATAAGATTCAACTGCCATCTGGAGATCTTCTACACGTTCTTTGATAACTATGCGTCTAATGAAGATGAGCAACTGACTTGATAAATTCACGTTGTACTTCAGTCGAGAATTGTCTCATACGACCCTGTACTTTGGCAAGGTACATGTCTTCGATGTCGTATGAGACAAATTCTCAAAGTCAGCCTTCGGAGAATGCATAATCCCTGTTCGTCTTGTCGTTTGACCACATGATATTCTTTAAGAATGTGTAGTCCCATTTGGACTTGAAAGATCAATGTGTTTGATGGCCAAGATGTCCTTAGAACTATACACTGCATGTTGAGACTTCTGAACCTGGCAGCTTCTGTAGTAGATTCTTCGGCGTTCCGGCCAATGGTGAATCCCATACAATTGCATCTCGGTCGTATGCTTGCACTTTGTTGGAGAACAAGTGATTAGCTCTTTCCTCGATAGCTATGCAGTTTGAGTAAATTCGCGCTGGGAATGGAAGAGTCAATGATGTAGCGTATTTTCGCGAACCATCGCCACCGTGTAAGAAAAATTCCAGGTCTTTGTTAAAGAAGTATCGGAATGGAATCCGTAGGTTCGTCTGTTTGGCCAATTGTTGGTAGAGGTTTGGTCCAATCAGTGTAGTATGGAGGGTTGTCCCTTTGTGTGAAAGTCGATGTTTGCTTTTGGGTTGAGCCAATCCATGTTATTAGACATAGCTCGAGCAATGTTATCAAGATGATATTCGACCTCGATGGCACTTTCTGAGCTATCTTTTAACAGTTGAAAAGCTTCATTCTTGATTCGCTTCAACTCAGATTTCGTCATTTTCTTCACATGGAACTTTTCTTGCAAAAGTTTTGCATGCTCCAATGTAGAACCGTCTACCAATTCTTGACCTTCATCAGGGTAGGGAGTTTGAATTGACAAGTGTGGAGAAAACCATTCAAACTCTTCGGTTTTATCGTTCATCTAGCCATGATAGACGACTCCAGGCCTTGAGGCGTCTTCTTCTTCTTTGGAAGGCCTAGATGATGATTCTGGTTTCTGCACTTGTTTGGGAGAGGTGGGTTGTTGTTGGGGCTCATGGACCTCTTCATCGTCACCACCCGTATACTCAAAGTGATCACCGGTTTTATGAGTCTGGGGTGGTGTCTCGGAATCGTCTGAGGTTTATCAGTAGAAGACGAGGTGGAGGAGATCTTTGTTGAGAAGAAGTCCGTGGTGGAGGAGGTGGCATTGAGTACTGAATCAGATGATTCACCAGATGCTTCTTTGTGCGTTTAGGTGCAGAGTCCTTATCCTTATCTTGATCTTTGTCTTCATCTCTTGAACGTCGTTTAGGCCTTATAGCCTCTCTTGAATGATGATCTTGAGTTGAAAATCAAGTAGCTTCAAAAGTTTAGCTTCATGAGTAAACGTTGCAGATCGCTTTGACATTTGTATCACCGGTTTACTAATTCAGATCATCTGAGAAGATTGTAGTTTCAACTGCTACGATGTGATGCTCAAATTCATCGGGTGAGTTGATTTCATGGAAAATACTTGCTTGGCTAGTCACAGGGGAGATGTCGAGAAGAAAGTTGTGAGTATGATCTCCTTGCTGTCAGTTCCTTTTGGACTTTAGGAATATCCATTAAGAACTTGTGAGTGTATCCTTCGATCATCTCGTTCCAGTGCCTTGAAGTTCCTTCATAAGCTTCTGAACATAATTCCTTTCTTTCTCCATCTTGTCATTTCTCATCATGAAGATACTTATCTGATCAGCAAACCAATTCAGTTTCTGTAAAGTATGTCCTTCTTTCTGACTTGTTGACAGCTTTCACGAATTCTTTTAGATTGAGAGATCCAAGATGGTTGTTTCTTCACGGATTTGGATGATGATTTGGTTGATTTCTTTGATGGTGGTGGTGAAGAGTGAGATGAAGAATCTGATGATGAGGAGATGAGGAGACTCCGGGTCCTTTGGAGTGGTTCAGAAGTTTCTTCCTTTGAGTGTGTTGCAGACTATCTAGAAGAAACTTTGTATAGTCATCTTCTTCATTGTTAGCATCAGCTCTTTGGCTGCAGACTTTTCATTTTACTTCAACTTCTCAGATTCTGGTTCTCAAAATCATACTCAATAGTATCTTCACACTTTTGTTGTTGTACAAAAGTGGTGGCACCAGATCCCTTATCGGGTTGATTAACCGCATCAGGACCTGGAGAAGGTTGAGCAGCACCACTTGATCCCTCCGGGGCCACCCATTTGTTCTTTTGCAAATTCTTCCTGTTTGAAGATGTCTAAGAATTTGAACTTCTTCCTGTATGATTGATCCAGTAGCTCTTCTTCATCTTCAGAGCTTGAACTTTGATCATAAGGCACGAGTACGGGAGTCTTCCCTTTTCCTTTGTCAGTGGTGGACTTGGAGGTTTAGTGCTGAGGATTTTCGTTGCGATTCAGAGTAGAAAGTCTCTTCATCTGATTCAGTAGCTTCAGAGTCCTCGTCCATTAGCTTTCTTGCGGTTCAGGCTGAAAGGGAATAGGGCTTCCTTGAGGGAACTGTCCCCTTCGTGGAGGATTCCTCTTGGGAAACATTCCTCTGACTATCGCTTGTGAGCACTTCCAGCACTTCCTCTTCTGGTTCTCCTAGTAGGTGTTCCAGAAGGCTTTTCATCAATATGACCAACTTTGCCTTCTCGTACTCCTACTTGATACCTTTTGTATGTTTCAAGCTTTTTGATTTCATTTTACAGAAGGTGATCAGGCAGCACGGCACCTTGTTTCTTTGTTGACGTTTCCTTGATTCTGACAGATAGGGGGCTTCCGTCAACATATCGTGATTATCGGGTCATTGAGCCTCTTGGGAATGTCAGGATGAAGTCCAAGTGCTCTCTGGATCAACAATTTCGTGTATCTGACATAGGGAATCTTTGAGCCAAGTTTCTTGAGAAATGACATCATGTCATCCCATAATCAGAGCTTCATATGTGTCCTTTTTGTTGATTAGTGACCAGAATATTTGTAGTTCCATGAGCTTGGGATGCTCATAACCACTATCACGACCAGAGAACGATTTGGTAATGATGATGTAGAGGGTTCTCCACGGTTGAGGAATGTTCTTAAGCTCCACATGAGAATGCTTAGTGATTATTCCTGAAGCTTCATCATAGCCAATATCCATCAGATTAAGAATTGCGAGAGTCTCTTCAGTAGGTGTGGCATAGAGTTTGGTTGGATCGACATTCAGGAATTAGAAGAACAGCCCGTAGAGTCTGCAGTGTGATGGTGATTTGTTTGTGATTGAGTCACCGTCACAGCACTTTGACCTTTGATCCTTTGCATTGAATTCCAGAATTGTTGTATGTAGATCTCAGGAACAGTTGCAGAGTGTGAGAGCATGTTCTGATACGGATGATTCCTAAGAATATCCACAGCAATCAAGCAAGAAGATTCTGAGCATGTGAGGGTTTCAAAGTCAACTCTGAGATTGTTCTTTACAATCTTTCTTGGATAGCCATTAGGGAAGATATCAGCAATTGTGAGAACCTCAGGTGCATCCACATTCATTTGAGCCGCCATGTCGTGATCTGAAATAACATTAGCCAAAAGAACCAACATATCGAAAGACATAATGTTAGTCAACAGAAGGTCTTTATTGTCTAATTATTGAATGTACAGTGTTAATGATTGTTACGAGTCCTAAGTCACTTGTTTGTCCAATTGTCCAATGACGTCGTGAAATGTTTCGTGAGTTAGTTAACTTTAAGTTTTAAAGTTTATGTTATCACTTATAGTTCACAACATATCAAACGATTAAGTTTATTAGTGACATTATTGGATTCGTGACGTGATATGATTCATTTATTTACAAGTTTGCACGTAACAATTCATAACGAAGGTTTGATCTCGGCTTATGCGTAGGAATTGGTAGTAGCTTATGCGTAAACAGGAATGATATATGCGTAGGCGTAAACTTACGCGTAGGATCCTAACTTACGCGTAAGAAATGTTACGCGTAGGAACAGAGACCTTATGCGTAAAGCTTACGTGTAGGCGTATATAAAACCTTACGCGTAAGGCTTACTCGTAAGAGTAAACCTTATGCGTAGAGGTCACTGTTTACGCATATCCTTCACAGGATACGCGTAGTCCCATTGTAGAACCTTATGCGTAGAAGCTACGCGTAAAATTTCTATTACGCATAACTTTCTACGCGTAAGGTGATCCTTATGCGTAGAGTAACAAAGACCTTGATTCTGAATATTATGCGTGTTGCAAGCCTGAAATAAAATCATCATATCATCAATCTTAACACATATCATTCATTTTATGAAACAGATCATGGCATGAAAACATGTTAAACAGTTTACGCGTAGAACCACATACGCGTAAGTCAAAACCCTAAAGTTTATGAATTACGCATAAGATTTCTAGCCATAGGAATTGCACCAAACGTTTTTCTGGTAGGTCATAGATGTTGTGAGAGTTTATTAACCAAGTTTTAACATCCAATTCGTGGTGAATCAAAAATACCCAAACTCAAGAACATTAAACCCTAATTCCTAATTCTGAATTAATTAGTGTTTCTGGGTTGTTATAGGGCCTGGATATCATGAATTCAACATGATATTAACCTCACAAAGCAATCTTTTTGACCAAAAACCTTCACATTTGAAAATCCCCAAAGCTACGCATAAACCCTAATTTTGAAAAACCATCAATTCGTGTTTCTGGGTGGAATTTGAGGATAGAAAAGGTATCATTGATGTTATTAAAACATTTTGACACTATCTTTTTAACCATAAACACACACCAATGATTGTGTGTTCATACGCATATGCGTAAAACACATAATCACACATATCTAACGTTTTAACCGTTGGATTTGCATAACATTCAAAACCTTTGCTTGTAATAACGTTAAGATTATGAAAACACTTACAAATTGATGATCAAAACACATTTCTTGAATGAATTATGTGCGTAGGATTAGTTAGATGAGAGTAATAAATGTGAAGTGAAAAAGTTAGGTGGGTGTTTTTATTAAAATAACTTTAAGCTTTTGGCAGTTTTGGTCCCTCCACCTTTTCCTTTTTCAAACAAAGCCATTTAACTTCCATTTTGGTTACCAAACAAAGATTTTAAGAAAGAAACTTGACGACACTCCCCTCGACTTAAGAAAATAATGAAAGGTTATAAATTTTAGTCCGAGGAGTGTCATTAACCAGAAAAATTTACCACCATTGATACAAGAAACAACCGAGATAGAGTAACATGCAAGTACAGAGTTATTTTGAAACAGTTAAGTATTTATTTTCTCCCCCTCAACACTTGATCGAAAAAATACTGAATTTTGAAAGATTAAAGTGTTGACGGAAGAGATGTACTTGCCATGTTGAAAGAAAAATAGATTAGAAGAATATTTTTGTTGTTTTATAGGTTTTATATTTTTGTATTTTGTTTTTGAAAAATATTTACAAAAGAGATTTTGGTGTTTGACAGGTTTTTAAGACTGTTTTAGGAGGTCATCCAATTCCTCTTGAGTCAAACACCTCATACCAATCCGGTGGACCAACTCATTAAACCTAGCGGGAGGCAAGGCTTTGGTGAGAAGATCTGCCAATTGGTATTCTGTACCCACAAAATATAATTCAACGGTACCCTGTTCCACGTGATCCTTGATGAAATGATATCGAAGATCGATGTGCTTTGATTTCGAGTGCTGAACTGAGTTGCACGAGATCGCAATGGCACTCCGATTGTCGCAGTACATCGGGATTCTGTCAAATACGTAACCATAGTCTTTGAGTTGTGTTCTCATCCAAATGACTTGAGCACAACACGCCGACATGGCTACATATTCTGCTTCGGTTGAGGACAGCGATGTACAATCCTGCTTCTTCGATTGCCAAGACACCAGTTTATCACCAAGAAATTGTAGTGCTCCTGAAGTACTTTTCCTTGAATCTAAGCATCCTGCGTGGTCAGCGTCTGAAAAAGCGATTAGTTCAAAACCAGAATCCTTCGGATACCAGATCCCCAAGTTAATGGTTCCCTTGATGTATCGGAGGATTCTTTTAGCCTCAGAGAGGTGGGTTTCAGTTGGTCGCGACTGATAACGGGAGCAAAGATAAACGGCAAAGACAATATCAGGTCTGCTAGCTGTTAGATACATGAGAGACCCAATAATACTACGGTATTTTGTAGGGTCCACCAATTTCCCATGTAAATCAGCGTCTAGCTTCTTGGTATGAGCCATTGGTGTGGCATAGGTGTCACAGGTTTTCATTCCAAATTTGTTTAACAATTCAAGGGCATATTTGGACTGACTCAAGAAAATACCACGGGGTGATTGATGAACTTGTAGTCCTAGAAAGAACGTAAGTTCACCCATCATGGACATTTCAAAATTTTTCTTCATTAGTTTTGCAAAAGCGATTGAGTACTTTTTATGTGTAGACCCAAATATGATGTCATCCACGTAAATTTGAACAATTAAGATATGTTCCCCGTGATATTGTATGAAAAGAGTTGGGTCAACCGAACCTTTGGTGAAATTATTGGCAATGAGGAAAGATGATAGCTTATCGTACCATGCCCGAGGGGCTTGTTTGAGACCATACAGAGCTTTGTTCAGTTTGTAGACATGATTCGGGAACTCGGGATCAACGAATCCATCTGGTTGGCTGACATAAACCGTTTCTTTAAGTTGTCCATTTAGAAATGCAGTTTTGACATCCATCTGAAAGACCGTCATATTCATATGAGCCGCGAACGCGAGAAATATCCGAACAGCCTCAAGACGAGCAACCGGAGCAAAAGATTCTTCAAAGTCAATACCCTCTTCCTGACGATAACCCTTAGCCACCAGACGTGACTTGTTTCGGATTACGTTTCCTTCAGCATCCAATTTGTTTTTCCAAATCCATTTGAGACCAATGACGTAGACCCCTGTTGGTCTTTCAACCAGTTCCCATACTTCAAGACGTTTGAATTGGTTGAGTTCTTCTTGCATGGATTCAATCCAGTTGTCTTTTGTCATTGCGTCTTTGATGTTTTTAGGTTCAGATTGGCAGACAGTGAGTGCATAAATGCAATGTTCACCATCTGTGTGAAGACGTTGTCTTGTAACGACTGGTTGATTCGGGTTGCCAATAATGTTTTCCAGAGGATGGTCTTTTGTCCATCTATGTGTGGAGGGTTGATGTTGGTATACATTGTGCAGATTTTGAGGATTCAAATGGTTTGTTGAAGATTCCGCGACATCTGGTGCAGTAGTCTCATTAGCAAACGGGTTAAAGAACGCATTTGGATCAAAATCTGCAGGTGGGGGTACTTCATTCAGAACATCATCAGCCGGTTCATCATTGTTGGAAGCGGTTTGTTCAACTGTTGTGTTGGAGTCAACTGGTGGTGCTTCTTCAACAGTAGTTGTTGTAGCAGGTGTATCAGGTATAAGATTATTATCAGGTTGAGCAGCGGAAACAGCGGATACACCTGGAGCACGTTCATCAATATCGTCACTGAACAGCAGAGCAAATAACCTTTCCATTTGTTGACGAGTAAGCTGAGGGCTTGTTTCAGCTGATGATGGGGTTGGGGGAAGTTTAAGCGGTTGTGACCGGGTTCTAAGCTGTTATGCTCAGAAGCCATTTCCGTAAGTTCATCAAAATGAGCATGAATCGTTTCCATAACCTCCTTTGTTCGACGATTCCAGATTCGGAAACCTTTAGAATTATCACAATATCCTATAAAGACTCCAATGTCAGCTTTGGCTTTGAGCTTTCCAAAGTCATCACGATCATTATTTGGATAGCAAAGAGATCCAAATACATGAAAGTGTTTGAGATTCGGTTTATGGTTGTGGACAAGCTCAAAAGGTGTTTTGTTGTGGCATTTTGTGATCATAGAACGGTTTTGAGTATAGCATGCAGTAGATACAGCTTCTGCCCATAAGTAATCTGGAAGTTTAGCATTGATTAACATTGTTCTTGCAGCTTCCACTAACGTTCGGTTTCGTCTTTCAACAACTCCGTTTTGTTCGGGTGTACGTGCAATAGATGTCTGATGCTGAATTCCCACTTTCTCATAAAATTCACGAAGAGTTTGGTTAACAAATTCAGTGCCTCTTGTCTGTTCTGATGATTGTCGACGGTGTTGCGTAGCTGAACTTGTATTTTCGTGAGAAAGGTGATGATCATCTGTGGAGCTTGATCTTTGCTTCGAAGAAAGTAGACCCAAGTCCAGCGTGAATAGTCATCAACAATTACTAAGATGTAGCGTTTGCCATTGATCGTTTGCACGCGCATCGGGCCACACAAATCCATGTGAAGAAGATGAAGCACATGCTGAGAGCTGTGTTCCACCTTTGAAGGAAAATGAGCACGAGTGCTTTTGCCTTGTTCACAAGCTGAGCAAAGGTGATCTTTAGAATACCGAAATCGTGGGAGTCCTTCAACTAGTTTGTGTCGAGCAAGGTTGGTGATGGTTTGAAAGTTTAGATGTGAGAGACGACGGTGCCATAGCCAGGATTTTGTTGATGTTGCCTTTGAAAGTAAGCAGATGGGAGAAGAAGCAACCATGTCTTGCATAGAGATAGTGTAAAGACTAGAATTACGCGAGCTAGACATAAGGTCGTTTCCTTGTAGATCACGAATGAAACAAGTTTTCTCCCTGAAAGCAACCTCCAAATCTCCATCACAAAATTGACCTACTGAAAACAGATTGTGACCGAGGCCTTCCACATAATAAACCCTGCTAATTTCGATGTTCCCATTGATATAGTCTCCGTAGCCCATGATAGCTGCGAAGTGATCATTCCCGAACCTGACAGTGCCAATGAACTTTGCAATAAAGTTTGATAACAGTTTAAGGTTGCCTGTCATGTGTCGGGAACATCCGCTATCAACAATCCAGAGAATGATCTGTATCACCTGCATTACACACAGACGACACAGATGGAATAGAAGTAGATGTGGAACCCGAAATGTTAGAGGGTTCCATAGCAGTTATAGTAGATATACACACATCAATAGCTTTAGGTATCCATTTAAATCCTAGTGTGTTATATATCCATTTCTGCCATCTCCAACTAGTATTTGCTTTAGTCTTAGTGAATGCACTAGGTGGTACTACATTCCTAGGAGGTGAAACTGGAGCTACAGGGACAGCAAAGCGTTTCTTAGAATCTAAAGAGGCGGTCTACCAAGCACAGACTTAGAAAGATTAGTGGGCCTAGAGGTATTCCGGTTCTTAGGATTCCTTAAACGAGAGATGATAGCTTTAGCAACACATTTATCATGACAATCAGAATTCATACTTTTACGACAAATAACACAAGGTGCATCAGACTGAATATCAAAAGTACTTAAAGGTTTAGCATTCGTTACATCACTATTTCTATTACATTTGCCAGACGCAATATCTATAGTGGAAGCAACGTGAGTCTTATTCATAGTCCTAGGGTGTTCTTCTACTTTAGCATTCTTTATTGATCTTTTCTTAGGTCGCAACTTCCTATTCTTCGATGTAGTGCTCTTAGGCTGTGAAGTGCGGACGTTTGGAAAAGACGCAACTATTCCTGTTTCAGTAGAAGGAAGCACGTTAGCAACTTGTGATTTGGCAGTAGAGATTCTAGGTTCATGAGTACTAAGTGTTACGGGGGCTAATCTCTTAATGATGGTTGGCGGAAGTTGTTCATACTTTCCTAACATTTCTCTTAACTTGAAGATAGTGTGAATCAGATCTTGATTTTCAGACCGAATATTTCCAGCAAAATGCATAACTTCTTTAGTGTGTGCAAGATAATGATCAAGTTCATTTGATGCTTCATCACGAGTCTTTTTGAGTAAATCAAATATGACACCATATTCCTTTTTAACTTTTACAAGTTCTTGTTCATATTTTGAGATTTGACACTTAAAAGACACGTTTTGATCATCCAGTTGCTCAATTTTAGGATCAGAAGTTTTGTCACGCAACTGGGCGATTTTGTGTTGAAAAGCAAGTTGTTGATCGTGAATATCTTTTTGACACCAATTAAGACGACGTATTGCATTTGAAAGTTCGTTTGACAATCGTTTGTTTTCAACTTTTAAGGACTCGATCTGAAGCACATTATCAGTGTTCTCAACATTTACCACAGAATCAACAGTATCAGAGATATAATCAAATGCATATGACAAAGAATTCAATAGCACAACATTATGGACATCAGCACAGATGACATCTTCCAAGAGTCGATCAACATCTTTTCTCAACAGTTTCTTTTTACGTTTAGTATTAGAAATAGATGTTTCTGTTTTCTCGAAAACGACCTTCATCAATCCAAGTTCCTTATGAAAGTCCTTTCCCAAGACAATGCACAACTTTTCAAATTTTTAACATTTGGTAAAAGATTTTTCTGAAAAATGTCTCTTTGTTCTCGCGCCAGAGGCGATTGAAAATGTTGAACTTTGATTTCAGAATGATATTCTATCTCATGTTGTAAAGTTTTGAGGTCAGCCATGAAAAGGTCAAAATATCTAAGAATTTTTTGATTTTCAGGTTTTGAGTTTACTTCACTGATGGAAGGTAAAGGACCATAAGTTTGTGCATAATCTGGTTTGGGATTAACATTAGAAGACTCAGGTGTTTTGATGATAACCCTTGGTGTGTTAGAAGAATCCGTTGGTGTGACGAAAGTGACCGCTTTTGAATAGTTAAAAGGTTTGTTGTAAACAACTTTTTCTAATTTTGATCGACTCTCGTCTTCTGCATCTAATTCCTCTTGACGATGATATTCAACAACACTCATAACAGAATTATCAATTTTATATTCTGCACTGGAAACTTCAGGATTTGGTTTGAATGCTTTGGTTGAAAGCTTAGGTTTGTAATCAGCAAGATTTGGTCCATAGCCATTTGGATTTGGTTTTAAAGTAAACTTTTCAATGGCTGTGACCGACTCACCATGTTTGTAAACAACAGTTTTAAACTCTTTAAGTTTGTTTTGCAAGCCGATGATTTCTTCAAGATGATCATCTATTCGTTTCGTTGAATGCTTTTTGTATGCAGAGAACTGTTTTTGACAAGTTAACAACTCAGCCTTAGCTTTTTGATTTTCCAAGGTGAGAGCGTTAATTTGCTTTTTATGTTCATGTTTCAGTTGTTCTATTTCAGACAACAAAGCATTCTTCGAAGCGGCTAGATCACGCATCTGTCTCTAAATATTTTTCGTTTTGATGAGATTTGGCAAAGGCTGCTTCAAAACCGTTTTCACGTTTTTCTTGAGTTTTGAAAAAGTTGAGTTGCTTTTGTAAACATTCAAAATCCTTTGTTAACAGTGCATTTTTACTTTTCAAGTCCTGATTAATTGCATGACATTTTTCCACTATGGTTTGTTGGTCTTGTATTAAACGAGCAAAATCTGGATGAGGCAAAAGTTCGGTGTGTTCAACGTGAGTCACAACATGATCATTACTTAGATCCTCAAGTATAACCACGGAGTCAATTTGATTATCAAGGGAAACCATAAGGTCATCTTGATCGTCAAATATAACTACGGGGTCTAGTTGAAAATCGTCGGAATGAGATGTGGACGACTCATTTTGAACATTCTGAGCCTTGCCGGATTCAGATGTTGGCGGAGATATGAGATCAGAGATAAATATGGTTTGTTCGGGTACCTGAGACAAGCCATCAGTGTCATACACTGGGCCTGTGTCACTCATGTGTAACTCATGCATATTAGCCATCAACATAACAGCTGCATTGGCCTGCAAGTCCTCCATATCATCATCTGAGTCTGCATCTGCCATAAAGCTCGGTTCTTTGTCTGTGAGAGTTCCACCAGCTTCATCCTTAAGAGCCAAAAGAAGAGCCTCTTTGTGATAAGCACTGCCCCTAGTCCTAGGCTTTGGGCATGCATTAGCCAGGTGTCCCTTCTCATTGCAGTTGTAGCATCGAAGACCATTCAACCCATTTTGAGCATTTCCCTGTTCCACCACTTGAGCTCTATTGTTATTCCTACCCACAGCATTAAACCCTTGACCACCGCCCATCTGACGACCATAACCACGATTCTGAACTTCAACTCGTCCATTGTTCACAACAGCTTGATTCCTTGTGTTAGATGAGGAACGAATACGATTGTTGGATTTGTTGGTATAACGGCTAAAGGCATTAGCAATCATAGCAAATCCTTGTTGCAATGCTTCGAACGGATCAGAATCCTCATTAGCTTCACTGACAAGTGCTTGAGCATTGTTGTTGTTGTATGGAACCAATTGATTTTGTTGAGATTGTTGCTGTGAAGGATCATATGGTGTGATTGTAGCAGTTGGTTGAGTTGCTGGTTGAGGAGAATAACTGTTTTGAGCATATAAGGCAAGTTGTTGATTTTCCGGATGTGTTGGTGGAGCAATTTGAGCACGGAGAATCCTTTCCCTATCAACTTCCTTTTCATGAGGCTTCAAGTAATCGTACAACAATCCATATGTAGAATGATGCATATTCTTCGCTTGACGGAGAAAAATGACATACTTCTCCCATTCAGGACCAAGACTACTCAGGAACTTAGTATTCACTGCAATTCTTGGCATGATGATGTTGTGTTTATCCAAATCATTGATGATGTCTGAAAAACGATGATGATAAGACTCTAGTGTCTCTCCAGGTTCAATCATGAAGTGTTCATAAGCCAAGTAAATTTTGGATTCCAAATCCTCCTGATTGAGTACAGATCCTTCCATAAGAAGATGAATATGATCCCACATTTCCTTTGCAGTCTTTTGAGCATCAACACTTCGAAGAATTGGGTTAGGTAATCCTAAGAGGATATATTGCATTGCAAGTTCATCAGCTTCATAGTGTAGAAGTTCCTCTGCATTCAGGTCGGCAACAGTAGCAATGTTGTATTGTTCATCTCTTGGTGGATTAGCATTTGGATCTCGGGTACATAACAGTAGGCATCTGATATGGACCTTCCAAGATAACCTTCTTTAAGAACTTTCCATGTGGCTTCTTCAGATCACAAAACCTAAAGAACCTTATCACCCATTGATCGTAGTTTCCTGGAGTGAGCATTGGAGGTCTATCAAGTGATCCAGCCTCATGAATTGATTGTTGGCTACTTAAAGCTTCACACATCTTTGCAAACCAAGTGGGTTCCTTCATAGTGTTCCTTGATGGATGTTGATTGAATTCATTTGTGTAGGGTTGAACTTGAAGACTTGGTGGTGGTTGAACCATTTGAGGTTGTGGAATTGCAGCAAGTTGTGGAGTATGTTGTTGATTAAATTGTTGTTGATAAATTGCTTGTTGTTGATTCCATTGTTGATGTTGTGGAGTTAGTTGTTGTTGACGTTGAGAATAAGTGTAAGGGAAATAGTTAGAGTATGGTGGTTGTGACATGTTGAAAAACTTGTGTTGGTAAAATGGATCTTTGTAGTCGAATGAACCTTTGTTGATGAAGTGTCCTTAGGCGTAGAAATCACAAGAAACCAAGTAGAACTTATGCGTAAAAACACCAAAGTTACGCGTAACAATCAAGAGTTACGCGTAGATTTAGCTTACGCGTAAGTAGGGTAAAGGCACTAAAGTTATGCGTAGACACAAAGTTAGGCGTAGAAACTTAGGCGTAGGATTACCTTATGCGTAAGACTAGGCTTAGGCGTAAGATGAATCTTAAGCGTAGGATTTCTACGCGTAAGCTTTATGCTTATGCGTAAGTTTAGGGTTTTATCCCAAATGATCTTTTACACTATCACAGTGCAAAAGATATCCAAAGTCGACGTATTTTCAGGCTTATCCAAGCAAGAAAACACGGAGTAAACCACAAAAACGAAGATCAAACCAAGGAATAACTTACGCGTAATATTAGGGTTTTGATACGCGTAAGATTACTCGTAAAAATGATTGTGCCCAAATTTGTTTCTAAACCAGATTTTTGTTATGAATAGCTTCAATATCACCAAAATAACACAAAAGTGTGAAACTTGATGAACCAAAACAGCTAAACGGGTTACGCGTAGAACGACACCCACGAACAAAAACAAGCTTAAAAACTTAGATCCACGCATAAAGGTTGAAACTTTTTGCCAAAAACAAGTATTTTAACACCTTAAAACGTTGAAAGTACAAGAATCTTGGATTAAAAAGTGTAAAAAATGAGTTTTTAAGCGATCCAAAGTGTTAACCACGTTTACGCGTAAGACCGAAAACAAAAAAACTTCAAAAACGAAAGTGTTAACCCAACTATTTGGCGATTGATACCACTGTTAGGTCACTAGATTTACAACACAAGCTTAATAGAAAGATAGAGAGGCGATTGAACAAGTAAACCAAACACACACACACGTTAAGCTTAGACGGTTATGCATAGAGAGTGAGTGAAAGGAATAAATTGAACAACCAACCCTCAAGTGAGGGTTTTACAAGAGTATTTATAGGCAAGGAGCTAGGGCAACACTACCACTCCTTCCCTTTTCCTTAATGGACATGGGCCTAAGCTTAAGGGCCTTCTACATAAGCTAGACCTTAAACAAACATAAAGGCCAAAATAAGCTACCTATTACATATGAGTAACTAACACTTGAATAAAGGTTTAGGAGTGATTCCAACACATATTATACCCCTTTTTCCACAAATTGTGAGGATTTAAGCCTATTTCATATTCACGATCTTGTACCAGTGGATGTTTTTCCTAGATTTGCTTGAGGGCAAGCAAAGTTTAAGTGTGGGGGAATTTGATAACGCTCAGATTGTGCATGTTTCTTGTAGCGTTATGTGTGCTTTTGTATATGTTATTTGGTTATATTTGCGTGATTATAGTGTTTAAACGCATCAAAAGATGTTTGTCTAGTGTTTATAACCAAGTGCAGGGAAACGAAGAAAGTAAAGAAATGTTCAGCAAATGGAAGATTCCGTTCAGTGAAGCCTAAATCAGCATCTCAAGGACCTTTGAAGACTATAGTGATTGAAGAACCAAGTTCTACAAGATAAAGAAAGAAAAGATCAAGTTTCGTAACTCAGAAATCCAACCGGATCAGTTGCAAGTGCAACCGTATCGGTTGGAATATGACCAGAAACGCCAAAATGCCATCACCAACCGTTCGTCGCCACCCGTGAACGGAACGGTTGGCCCCTTTTGTAGAAAACCAACCGGATCGGTTGGTCATATAACCGATCCGGTTGGAGAAGCCGATCCGCCAAATCTTCATCACTATGTTTCTCCTTTGCATCCAAACGATTCTAGGTCCTTCTCTTGGTGTATTCTAGTCCCTTCCTTACTCTTTGGAGGCCAAGTTCAGCAATTAATACCCTAGGATTTGGAATTAGTATAAATAGAGGCCATTTGTGAGCATATGAGACACACACTTCAAATACAAATCTCTCTACTCATCAAAGAAAGCTTTAAGCTCTCAAATTCGTCCTTAGAAGTCCAGGGAAGTTTGGAGTTCCAGAAGTTTCACATTTGGAGGCCAAATCACCAAGAAGTCTACCCCAATACTTTGGGAATCATTACTTCTCCATTTGTAATCTTATTCCAAGCATTGTAAGACTTTTAATCATGTTTTCTAATGTTCAAAGTTATGAGTTTATGTTTATGTTTGCTATGAGTGGCTAGTTTCTTTATACACTTGCTTAAATGATGTCGATTATCATATGATTAGTTAGTGATTGTGTTAACATGTTTTAATTCAATTTCAAGTTGATTCTAAGATCCAATTGTGCAAAAGTTTTGTAGTGACATTTGTTAATCAAGTTTGATTAGTTGATAGTAATCGTAGAGGTCGAAAGAACTTATTGTTATTCAACTAGTCATAATCATTTTGTCTATGGATGATTGTTTTTACCCATTATTCTTGATTATACAAAGGAACTAAGGTGTGGTTGTAATAGAAACGCTTTTTGATTATCAAATTGGAAGGTCGTAAGATTAGTTGTTGAGAATCAATTGTAGCCTTTTGTCTATGATCGGTTACCTTTTGTATTGACCATTTCTTAAGCAATTTGATGAAACAAGTGGATGTTTTTGTGTTTAAGTTTATGTATGTAGACTTATGAAACTTGAATTGATCTTGAATTGATTGGTTAAACGTAATGCTTGTTTTTATGAACTAAAATCTTGACGAAGGTTTAACTTGTAAGAACAATAGATTAGTCTTCCAACTAATTATCATAACCAACATGTTAAGAGGTTAACACAATCACATTAATCTATGATATGAAACTAGTTTAAGCAAGTGTAGTTTTTAATCATCTGAATTTCATTGTATCTATTTGCTTTGCTATATGTTTTGGATAGACTCTGTTGATTCAAACTTGTGTTTAGATTCACTCAAATCCCTGCGAACGATCCCGACTTACCTTCATAATCTTGCTATAACGGACGAGTATACTTGCTCGTATGTGTTATTGGTAATATTGGTAATTCACCTTTTATAAATTTAAAACTTGTACACACGTAGCACATCAGAATTCCATAACGAGCGAATAGCTTTTTAAGAAAATTAACGACAACACGAGCATCGTTTATTTGTAAAGCTTCTGCTTCTGCCCATTTAGACACATAATCAATAGCAACGAGAATGTATTCGTATTTGTGGGATTTAGGAAATGGTCCCATGAAATCGATTCCCCAAATATCAAATATTTTGCAAACTTGAATGCTTCTTTGTGGCATTTCATCTCTACGAGAAAGGTTGCCAGATCTTTGGCAAGCATCACAGTTTTCGACAAGTGTATATGCATATTTGATTATTGTGGGCCAATAGAATCCAACATCAAAAACCTTTTTCGCTGTGGTGGAAGGACCATAGTGTCCCCCGGTAGGGCTATGATGACATTCATCAAGAATTTTTCGGGTTTTGGAACCAGAAACACATCTTCGGATCATTCCATCGGGACACATTTTGAAAAGATATGGATCTTCCCAATAATAGTGTTTAAGTTCCGAAAAGAATTTACTCCATTAAGTGTGAGTTAGTCCTTTTCTAAGGATTCTTCCGAGGTAATTTGCAAAGTCAGCAAATTATCGGGTTTTCAAGACGTGATAAATGATCAGCGGCTAGATTCTTCTTCCTTCAACTCCTCTAGATTCGGGTTTTCAAGATGTGATAAATGACCAGCAGCTAGATTCTCTGATCCTTTCTTATCTTTGATCTCAATGTAAAATTCTTGGAGTAGTAGAATCCATCGGATAAGACGCGGCTTTGCATCTTGTTTGGTAAACAGATATTTAAGTGCCGAATGATCGGTGAACACGATTGTTTTAGCAAGCACGAGGTAAGATTTGAATTTGTCGAACACAAAAAAGACGGCCAATACTTCTTTTTCTTTAACCGTATAATTTTGCTGAGCACCATTTGGTGTCTTGGTTGCAAAATATATGGGTCGAAAGTGTTTTCCTTCTCGTTGGCCTAAAACAGCACCAACAGCAACATCGCTTGCATCGCATATGAGCTCAAATGGTAGTGACCAGTCAGGTGAAACCATAATGGGTGCACTAGTCACTTGTGATTTTAAGGTTTCGAATGCTTTTAAAAACCAGCATGTCCTAAAAAACTTCTAACGGCTTTAACGTTAGTCGGAGGTGGTAGCTTCGTGATAATGTCGATTTTTGCTTGATCTACCTTCATGCCTGCACTGGATATTTTTTGACCAAGCACAATTCCTTCAGTCACCATAAAGTGACATTTCTCCCAGTTAAGGACAAGATGTGCAGCTTCGCATCTTTCGAGCATTTTATCAAGATTGAAAAGACAAGCCTCAAATGAGTTTCCAAAAACTGAAATGTCATCCATGAAAACTTCCATGGAGGTTTCAAGCATGTATTGGAATATTGCTATCATACACCTTTGAAAAGTTGCAGGTGCATTACAAAGACCAAAAGGCATACGCCGATAAGCGTAAGTTCCAAAAGGGCAAGTAAAGGTGGTCTTTTCTTGATCAGTCAGATCGATCGGAATCTGAAAATACCCTAAAAATCCATCGAGGAAACAAAAGAATTTGTTCCCTGCTAATCTTTCGAGCATTTGATCCATGAAAGGAAGAGGGAAATGATCTTTTCTGGTGGCTTTGTTCAATTTATGATAATCAATACAAACGCGCCATCCAAAGGATGTTCTCTAGTATGAACTAGTTCATTCCGCTTCGTTAGTCACAAATAGCCATTCCTCCTTTCTTAGGGGACACAGTCAACCGGAATCACCCAAGGACTGTCCTCGATGGGGTAATAATACCAAAGATCAAGAAGTTTGATGATTTCCTTTTTTAAAATTTCTTTCATGTTGGGATTGAGTCGACGTTGTCTTTCCACAACAGGTTTAATCCCATCTTCGAAATTGATTTTATGTTTGAAAAAATTGGGACTAATTCTTGGGATATCAGAAGTTTTCCAAGCGAAAGATCTTTAAGATTTTTTAGAATAGAAACCTAGCGTTCCTTCTCCTCATCTTTGAGTAATGAAGATATGACTACCGGAAGAAGTGAGTTTTCCTCCAGATAAGCATATTCAAGATGATCAGGAAGTGGTTTGAGCACGAGATCTGCTGGTGGTTCTTGAAGAGAAGATTTTATCCTCATTTCGTCATCGAAAGTTATTTCTTCAAAATTCTCTTCCTCTATTTCTTCCTCCTCAGTTTTCTCTTCTTCGAAGTCTACTTTCATAAAATCATCGAACTCTTTATCAAGATCGGTTTCACTAATTTTTCCGGTAGTCATGAATGGATCGAATCGCAAGTAATGCACCCAATTTTTTTGTCGCTGACTTCATCGATAACATCGATGTTGAAACAAGTGTCATCACTGGAACGTGGATATCGCATTGCTTTATCGATTAAAAAGGTAATTCGATCTTCTCCAATTCCTAGGTTGAGCTCTTTACCTTTTACTTTGATGATTGCATCGACGGTATTTAGGAAAGGTCTTCCTAAATTGAGTGGGACTGTCTTCTTCCATTTCTAGGATCACAAAATCCACGAGAAAAATGAATTTACCAACTTGAATGAGCATATTCTCAGCAATTCCAACATGATATTGATAACAATGATTGGCTAATCTAATGCTCATCTTTGTAGGTTTTAGGCTGTTGATGGATAATTTGGAATACAGCGAATAAGGCATCAAATTGATACTTGCACCAAGATTGGCTAGAGCATCACATTGAATATTATTCCCAAAGGTGCATGGAATCAGAAAGTTCTCGGGATCTCCGAGCTTTGGTGGAATTTTGTTTTGAACAATGGCTGAACATTCCTCGTTTAAGATGGCAGCAGATATTTTCTCTAACTTACTTTTGTTGTTTAGAAGTTCCTTTAAAAATTTTCCATAATTGGGCATTCCGGCTAAGACATCAACGAGGGGAACATTGAGTCTAACCTCTTTGATTATTTCAATGAACTTCTTATATCTTCCTCCATTTTCTTTCTTAAGGCTTGAGGATATGGAATTTTGTATACTTTGATTGGTGAAATGGGTTTCGGCGGTTGGGTTAGGTTGGTTTCCTCAGCTTCATCTTCACTATCTTGGGTGATAAGAGCATCATTGTTTGGATTTGGTGGTGGATCATATGAGAGACCACTTCTTGTGAATACAACATTGATGTGCTCATTTCTTGTTTTTGGTGGACGATAAGTTTTATCGTTTGATGGTTTTGGATTTGATTGGGTGTTACTTGGTAACGAACCAGATGGTCGAGAAGAAAGTTGATTAGAAAATATACCGAATTTGTTTTCAAGGTCCTGGATAGAAGCATGATGATTTTTCTGTCCTTGCTCAACTTTGGTTTTGAGATTGAAAAATTGATTTTTGATAAAATCATTCGTTGATTTTTGCCAAATGCACTTCTCTCATGGTTTTTTTCGTTCGATTCTTCCAACTTTTGTCGAGTTTTGTGAAGGTTGATTGTCGTTTGGGGTTGAGAATCACGATTGTTATCCCTTGTTGGCGGTCTTGCCAATTTCCATAATTTCTACCGTAATAACTACCACGATATCCACCTCCACGGTATCCTCCTTAAACATAATTAGCTTCTCCTTCGTTGGGTCCACCCATAGGTTTATCGTCGCACTCCGACGATGGGTGATTTCCTCTACAATTGTTACATCCATCTGGCATTCTTTCATTTCTCCTTTGAGATCTTTGTATTGCGAGTCGATTTTAGAAGTCAAGGCTTCCTTTTTCTCCATGGGTTTCGAGGTATCGGAATTTTTGAAAAAAGCAACGGTTTTTCTAAGAGGTTTGGCTTTGGAATCTTTGGACCAATCGAAGTTTAGAAGTACTCGATCTTCGAGTAATTGATATGCTCGTTAGGAGTCTTATAGAGAAAATTCCTCCCGCATCAAGAATACCTTGAGAAATTTCGCTCTAGTCCATGGTAAAAGATTTGGATAATGGTTTCATAGACCATGTCCATGACAACTAATGGCAATTTTCATTCAAGCCAAGCCGACAAGTTATTTGTTGGGGTTTTGTGAAAAAGCACAAATTTCTCCCATTAATCGATCAAACATGGTAAGTGGAAAGAATCGGCTTACAAAAGCTTGCCTCATCTCCTCCTAGTTATTGATAATTCCTGGGGTTAATTCATTGTACCATACTTTTGAATCTCCTGCGAGTGATGATGGAAAAAGTTTGAGTTGGATGGCATTTACATCAGTGTTGCCATATCGAAACATGCTGCAAATTTCGATGAATTCAACAATGTGCTTATGCGGATTGGCCCGCGCACGGCCATCGAATTGGCGGTCTTTGATCATAGAAAGATGGTGGCCATTCACGGTGAAGTTGTCACCTAGGTTGACGGCAACAATAGCACTCTCGGGAGTGGGTGCTACGGCTCGGTTGGTTCCCCACATCGGCTAATCGTCGGCCATGGGAAAAGGTAAATTGGTGAATGGGTTATAAACGACTTTGGCTTCCAAAAGGTTATCAAATGGTGGGTTTGGTACTCTAGACACACGGTTTTCTAATGGGACAAAATGTGTTCTTCTTCTTCTTCGGATCAAACGTTCGAGGTTGGTAAGAGGTGGTTCTACTCCAGTTGCACGAGTGTTCATACAACTACCTAGAGAATCCAGGCAATATTTAATCACACGAGCAAATAAAGAAAATAGTTTTCGGTGACAAGAAAGGCGAACCGATCGGGCCAAGAAAGGCGACTGATCGGTTGGAAGCATTTTTGGTCTGGGTTTGGGCCGTAACCGGATCGGTTGGATGGACGACCGATCGGTTAGAAGTCTTTTTTTTTGGAATGGATCGACTGACGTGGATTTTTAAAACTTGTTGAAACACAATCAAAATCCCCGGCAACGGCGCCAAAAACTTGATGTGCTACGTGTGTACAAGTTTTAAATTTATAAAAGATGATTTACCAATTCTACCAATAACACATACGAGCAAGTTCACTCGTCCGTTATAGCAAGATTGTGATGGTAAGTCGGGATCGTTCGTAGGGATTTGTGAGTGAATCAAGAAACAAGTATAAAATCTACTATAACAATCCAAAAGTAAATAACGAAAATTTAGATAATGAAATTCAGATGATTAAAACTACACTTGCTTAAACTAGTTTCTTATTCTTGAGTAGTATTATTGTGTTAACCTCTTCTTAACATGTTGGTTATAATAATTAGTTGGTGTACTAATCTATTGTTCTTACAAGTTAAACCTTCGTCAAGATTTTAGTTTATAAAAACAAGCATTAAGTTTAACCAATCAATTCAAGATCAATTCAAGTTTCATAAGTTTACATTCATATACTTAAACACAAATACATCCATTTGCCTTATCAAATTTGCTTAAGAAATGGTCAATGCAAAAGGTAACCGATTATAGACAAAGGGTCACAATTGATTGTAAACAACTAATCTTACGACCTTTTAGATGTTTCCAATCAATCAAACTTGATAATAAAAAAAGCGTTCTTATTACAACCATACTTTAGTTTCTTTGTTTGATCAATAATAATGGGTAAAAACAATCATCCATAGACAAAATGATTATAAGTAGTTGAATAACAATAAGTTCTTTCGACCATTTACAATTACTAACAACTAGGTCAATCTTGATTAACAAGTGTCACAATGAAACTTAAGCACAATTGGATCTTAGAATCAACTTGAAATTGAATTAAAACATGTTAACACAATCATAAACTAATCATTAGATAATTAGCATTGTTTAAGCAAGTGCATAAAGAAACTAGCCACTAATAGCAAACATAAACATAAACTCAAAATTTTGAACATTAGAAAACATGATTAAGAGTTTTACAATGATTGAAATAAGATTACAAATGATTGAGTAATGATTTCGAAAGTATTGGTGTTGACTTCTCGGGGGTTTGACCTCCAAATGTTGACTTCTTGAACCTCCAAACTTCCCTGGAATTCTAATGACGAATTTGAGAGCTAATAGAGATTGGTTTGATGAGTAGAGAGTTGTGTTGAAATGTGTGTTCTCAATGATCATAAGAGGGCTCTATTTATACAAATCCCAAGGCCTAGGGTCATAAATGTTGAACTTGGCCTCCAAGGAGCTTGGAAGAGACTAGAATACACCAAGGAAGGACCTAGAAACGTTTGGATACAAGTGAGGAATCTTAATGATGAAGAAATGGCGCACCGTGACTCCTGACCGATGCATCATTCGCCCAGCCGATCGGCTGGTCTTCTTGACATCTCTCCAGCCGAATCGGTTGCGGGCAAATCCGATTGGCTGGTCCCTCTTCAAAATGCTAATTTCCAAAGGCTTCCAACTGAATCAGTTGCGGGCAGCAACCGATCAGTTGGTCTTCCTGGTCAGATGGATTTTGGACTTTTTGCTTGATTCTAGCTCGTGGCACTTGATTCTTCATTCAAACTTGATCTTCTTCGATACTTGGAATGCTGAACCGTGCTTGACATGCCTCACTGAAACGGAAATCTTCTTTTATCTAATATTCTTTTACTTTTCCTTCCGTTTCCCTGCACTTGGTTACGTATACTAGACAAACGTTCTTTGATACGATTAAGCAACAAAAGCATATGATTATAACCAAATAACATGCATAAAAGCACGGATAACGCTACTGAAAACATGTACAATCTGAGCGTTATCAGTGACTCAGAATCTTCTAAGGTTAGACCTTAGAAGATCTTATAATCTAGTAGAACTTCAGGTCCTCGTTGGATGTTTGAAAAAGCTTGTCTATTTAAACTTAGATCACTGTAAGATTTTAAAATTTATTTCATTTATCCAGCATTTGGAGTCACTTGAGGTTCTTAGTCTAGGTGACATGCATCTGAGGGTGTTCATAGGTATAATACCAGGTCGCTCCAACAATAGTTTGCTTGAGCTTAATATTTCATATAACGGTATTGAAGAACTACCCGAGTCAATTGGAAGTCTTCATAAGCTAGTTTTTCTTGATCTCACTGGTTGCAAAAAACTCAAGTGTCATCCAGAAAGCTTTTGTTGTTTACAACGATTAAGAAATCTTTTCCTTTAAGGAACTGGCATAGAGGCAGGGCCGTCTTTGAGGGTGTGCAAGGTGAGTGACCGTTGAGGGTCCTAGAATTTTTAAGGCCCCAAAATTTATCCCGTTAATAATTATATGCATGTGTAGACATATTTTTCACGAAGAAAAAAATATTTAGATGAGAAAATATCTTAAATGAATAATATGTTAGAACGTTTAGATAACTAATTGCATTATATCTTAAAAAGAGCGACATTTTATATATAATATTGCTTAACGAAATGCGTCATTATATAACTTCGTACATGGCCCTCAAAAATTTCGCCTGATGACTTTGGCCTCGTAGAATGTTTAGAGATATTAAATTTAAGTCATACAAATGTTAAACATCTCCCTAATAGCATTTTTACATTAAAACGTCTGAAAACTCTCCTTCTTAGTGGTTGTGGGGATCTTGAGAAGTTATCTAAGGATCTTGGCCAATTAGAAGCCTTGGGGGAATTAGATCTATCACGTTGCAAGATAAGAAGTATTCCAAGCAGCATTTGTATGTTGAAACGTCTCAATTCGTTGGACCTGGAATATTGTGATCAGCTTAAGACATTGCGTGTACAACTAGAAAATTTAGAAAGTTTAGAAGAGCTAAATGTTACAGGTAGAGGCATAAGTCATCTTCCAAAGAGCATTTTTTTGTTAAAAGGTCTGGAAATCATTGGATTTGAACCAAGCGACCCAATACTAGATTGATTTTTTTCATCAATATTCGACTAATATGAGAAACATTACACACTCCGGGAAAAACCATTGAATAGGTACGTTCTCTCTAACTTCTCTTAGTTGTCTTAAGTTGGTGTTACAGTTATGAGTTATCCAATATTATGCAAAAGTTAAGCTTAAAAAGATAAAGAATGACTAATGATATAGTTACATGTTTACCTAAATAACCAGATATCACAATGTGATCTTCCATCATCTTTATGATGTTTAATTTTTTAGTTGTTTAAATGATATATTTATCTTTTGCAGAAATTGCGGCCTACATAGTGTATATATATGTTGAAGATGGTTGAGTAGAAGAACTATGCGTTTTGCTATAAACACAGCTTGTCGGTAGATGTTTGGTTCGAACTTGACTTTGATTTTGAGGTTTGGGGTTCATCTTCCGGTTCTTTTCATATGGGTGTGCGCCCTTAATTTGTTTAAACGTTAGGTGTGTTAGGCTAAGATTATTCTGAAATGTTCAAGTACAAGTCCAACATAATTATTTCTGAAGAAGTTCAATGACTGTTTTGAGACTTTAAACCAAGATTGTTTTATATCTTTCAATGTTGTGATGGTCGTGAAGGACTATCAATGTTGTTAGGTTGACATTTTGCAACCATCATGTATAACTCAAATGGATCTTATTTCTTCAGCGCCACAAGATATGACTAGCTAGCTAAATGTGTTCCTTTTTCTTTTATATTTCCATTCAATGCAAGAAATGGCTTCATAAAAGTCAATCACTACTCTCGTATGTGCCCAAAAATTTAAAGGAAATTATATTTTTATAAATAAGTAAAACTATCATTAGATCTTTTTTAACAAGTGGTTGTGATCAAGTCGTCAAATACAATGTGATGCATGTATATTGTATTGTATATAGTGAGATTGTAGTAGTTTATCTAAAAACTATACTAGCATCATCAAGACATCAAGTATTTAGATTTGTGTTTTCCAATTAACGTGCCCACAAAGCCTGGACCCTTTGGGCCATAGATAGTGCTCAGCATTATAACACCCATTTATGATTTATAGCCATCATTAAGCATGGAATGACAAGTCACCATGCATCTCAAAATTATGATACCAATTTTGGCAATTCGGCTAAATATTGTGTCGGTTCTTCATATTCATTCTAAAAGTTACAATGATTTTAATTTTAACTGTAATGTGTGAAAGTAACTGGTTGGCAAGAGTGCATAAAAGTATCTTATTATCATCACACTTGTTGCAGTCTGTAAAACGTTTTAAGTGGTAAAATTATGTTACACTTTCAAGTTTTAATGACAAAATAACGTGTGGAAACTGTCATTATCAATTGCAATTTAATTGATCACACAAAGTTTAATGTACTAGCTATACAAAAGAAATAACCATCAAGTAGAAACATGAAACTGCATAAAAATGCAAATAAATTTCAGTTACAAATATTTGCATGTTAAATGAACAAAACTGTTATTAGATTGCAAATTTATACATTAACATGTCTTTAGGTCACTAGACTTAAATTAAAATAAATGAGATTATCACTATACTAGTATACTGGGGTAGTATTTTTATCTATACTTTGATTTATAATTACTGAATAAAGTTACTAAAATGTTATATGGCCTAAAGAAAAGTTAAAAAAATTCCAAAATTTCAAACTTTATACAAAACAAATTTCAACCATGAAATATATACCTCTACAGCGTTAATCCCACGTACTTGACAAATTTGGCCATAGTAAAAAGGTTTCACATTATTGAATAACACAAAACCAGTTAGTTGGTTAAACTCAAGGACTCTTTTGTCTTTTTGACCAAAATAACTACATTTTGATTCCAGCTAACCCCCCTCATACCCCACTACACCCACTCAAAACTTAAAAACTAACCATAGTCAACATTAAAACCAACCATAGTCAAGTTAATTCACTATTAAACTCACTCTGACTCTGTTCCCATAACCCCCCACTCACACTCATTTCAGTTTCAGTACCACTTTTTACTTTCTTTGGTAACTTGCACCACCATGGGAGCACTACGCACCGTTATCCTAATCCTTGCTTTTATCGCCACCGTTACCGTCGTCAATTGTCACAATATCACCGCTATTTTATCTGCATTTCCTGAGTACAGCGAGTTTAACAACTACCTTTCGCAAACGAAACTTGATGACGAGATCAATAGCCATGAAACCGTAACCGTTCTTGTGTTGAACAATGGCGCTGTTTCGGCACTCGCTGCGAAACATCCGCTTGCCGTTATGAAGAATGTGTTGAGTCTGCATATTTTGCTAGATTACTATGATAACAAGAAGCTTCATGCCATTCCTGACGGTAGTACGCTCTCAACCACCATGTACCAGACCACCGGAAATGCACCAGGTAATAGATTAGAAAGTTTTCACATAACATGTAACATAAAATTTATATGTAACTAACTATGTGTGACTTTTTGATCTGTTATAGGTAATGTAGGATTTGTGAACATAACAGATTTGAAAGGGGGAAAGGTCGGCTTCGGCTCGGCGGCTTCCGGCTCAAAGCTCGACTCATCCTACACCAAATCAGTGAAACAAATTCCGTACAACATCTCAGTTTTGGAAATCAACGCGCCTATTATCGCGCCGGGGATTTTAACTGCCCCGGCGGAATCAGCAAATGTCAATATAACCGGCTTATTAGAAAAAGCCGGTTGCAAGACATTTGTAAAATATATAACCGACACAGGTGTGCTAAAAGTTTTCTATCTGGCTGCTAAGAAGGGATTAACACTGTTTGCTCCATCAGATGAAGCGTTTAAAGCCGCAGGTGCACCAGATCTGAGCAAACTTTCAAATGCAGCTCTTGTGGCACTTTTACAGTACCACGCGCTGGCGCGTTACGCTCCAAAAGGCTCACTGAAGACTACGAAAACCCCGATGACTACACTTGCTACTAGCGCTGCTGGAAAGTATGCTATTTTGGTTAAAACTGCTGGTGATGATGTTAGGTTGGATTCTGGTGTTGCTACTTCGCGTTTGGCTAGTACGGTGCTTGATTCAACACCGTTGTGTATTTTTACTGTGGATAGTGTGCTTTTACCAACGGAGTTGTTTGCTAAAGCACCCTCTCCAGCGCCAGTGATGTCGCCAGAGAGTTCGCCAGCGCCAGCGCCAGCGCCTGCTGATTTGTCACCTGAGCCGGCGGTGGCGCCAGCACCATTGGATGCACCTCCGGCGCCTCCAGCAGAGGCGCCGGTTGATGGTCCTGCTCCGTCAGATGGGCCTACCGCGGATTCAGAAAATAGTAATGCGAGTAACGGTGTTAACGGCTTTGAAGCTCCGTCAGTGATTTTAGGGTCATTTACCACGTTAATGTCGATTATGTTGGCTTATGTTATGTGTTAAGTTTCATTTTAAGTGTTTTTACGGTTAATTTTTCATTTATTTTGGTTATTTTTGTGTTTAGGTTATTGTTTAGGGTTGGTTAACTTAAGTTAGATGCGTATTTTAGCAGCAAATGCATGATGGTGTAATAACATTGAAATATGCGAGGAGTGAGTGTGACTTTGAGTGATTTGAGGGGTGATACTGATTACCGAGGAATGCCTTTGTTGATTCAAGTTTTCGTTTGTCTTCTTTTATTTATTCGAAAGTGTTGCTCCGTATTATTTGTACTTGCACCTTTTTTATCTTGTTGCATACGCATGTGATTTAACTTTCTATACATATTCCAATAGAAAAAAGATTACTAGTAACAAAAACAATTGCTTATGATCAGGAGCTAGGTGCTTTGTACTGGTTTGCAATTTTTAATTACTTGTACTCAGTGGCGGACCCAGGAATTTAGAGGGCGGGGGGCAAAAAAAAATTTTTTGGTAAAATTCGTGATGCACTTTAATAAAAATGTCATAAAAAAAATTTACACTAAAAACTGATACTGTAATATTTTAGATTAAGATAGAGATTTAAGGTTTTTTACATTGTTTGATCTTAAAGTGGGGGCAATTTGATTTTGTAATTGGGTGCACTTTAATAAAATAGTCCTAAAAAAAAAATTTACACTAAAATTTGATAATTTTTGACAAACCATGGAGGGCACCGCCCCCCATAAATGATATGTAGTTCCGCCCGTGCTTGTACTAAAAAAGAGCTATAGATAATTTGCATTCAACTCGAAAAGAGAAATGATTTGTGGTCCAAATACGGTGTTTACTCATTCACGTGCTCGTCTATACTAATTTACATATAAAAACAAGGGATAATGTATGATAGGTTATCTAACTTTTATGTTTTTATTATATAAGTCATCTGGTTGTTAAAATTAACTTATAAGCGATCAAAGTGTTCTTTATATTCGTTTACTCATATTTTGGTCAAATTTAATCTAAATAATTATTAAATGAAAAGAATAAACGTAACACTAATACATCAAATTAATACAAATGAAAAATTAGTTATTAAATTTCAGTTTTTTACTTGTAATAATAATAATATAAAATTTCAGTTAAACTAAGGATATTTTTATTTTACACAAGTTTTTCATTTGTATTGCTTGTATAAGTTAGAGGTTGATTCTTTGTTTATATTTAATAGTTTTCGGTAAAATAATTAGCTAGAATCGATGTAAATGAAAATAAACATATAGTTAGGCGACGTATAAATTTATTTTATTATGTGAATGTCTTATATATAAGATTGCGAAACTTAGGTGGCCTCCAAATACTTCCCTTAAAATAATATAAAACATTCATTAGCATGACGATTGGATATTAATCAATGGAAAATAATAAATAAACCTAACTAAAGAGACCTAAAGTGAGACCTAATGCATAAATGACTTGTACAGTACTGTACAAGTCATTTATGCATTAGGTCTCACTTTAGGCCTCTTTAGTTAGGCCCCTATATCATTGCTCTTAATGGAAAATGATAAATAGACCTAACTAAAAAGTGAGAAATCAATTCATCCGTCTCAAATAACTGTCTATTTTGAAAATGCACATGGTTTAAAGAAAATGCTCACCAACTATACTATTCACCATTGTAATATCAACTCTATTCACAAAAGTCTTTTAGATAGGTTAAAAATAAAATGTCTACACTTGTTTTAAGACGGTCTAAGCATGAAATGTAAGCACTTATTTTAAGACGAAAATAATATAAGTTCGTTGCATCTGCCACATTATCACACCAATAGTTCTCACTTCACACCATGAGTTGATTTTATGTACCGAGTAATATACGTTGGTAAAAAATAAAAATATAACAAAAATGTCCATTTTCTTTTACTTTAATTAGTAAAAATGACCAACTCAGAAGAAAGTATAAGAGCATAAGGTATGGGCAATACCAATAACACGTTATTGGTATGTCATTTCAGCGTCACATCATACACCTCCCAATAACACACCACTAACTAAAACACCCTCCCTCATAACACATCGCTAACATGTTATTGGGTCCCACAAAATACCCCACTGAAAATATTCACTCACTCACAATACAAAAAAAAAAAGAAAAGAAAAAAAACATACAAGAATGCAAATGGCTTGAGCCATTGCATTGGCTCAAAACGTTTGGTTCACGAATGGCACGATGATCCGGTATGGTTGGCACACGAATGACATGTATTTGGCACACCAATGGCACCCCATACCTTGTGCTCTAAAGGGTCATTTGGTTCATTATGTTAATAAAAAATGGTTTGGCGGTATGTTAACAAATTGGTCCAGAAACAATACTTAATAAGTTTAGAGAATTGAGAACTGAACAAAAAATGTGGTTAAGGGTGAAATGCCACTCGAACCTGAAGCTAGCTGGTTATCCCCGAAATGCATTGAGGAGCAACAATTGACTTGTAAAAAGAAATAAAAATATTACAAAAATGTCCATTTTCATTGACTTTAATCAGTAAAAATGATAATTTCTAAAGAAAGTTTACTGGTCGTTTAGTTCGTGGAATTATAAATGATGAAATTTCAAATTCCGTAGAATTTTAAATTCGGATTAATTTTAAATCCTAGAAATTAAAATCCTCTTACGTGTTTAGCACCCATGACGTTTGGTGGCTAAAGATTAAAATTTAAATTCCCCACTCTTTTAGGAAAGTTAAATGCCCCATTTAAGCCATTTCATTAAAATTAAATGTATGTCAATAGGCTAACCCAACAAACACAAAATTTCAAATTCAAATACTTTCAAATTCTTACAATTTTCTTCAACCAAACAACCCTAAAAGAAAACAATGTGACCCAAAATAAAGTTCACAAAAACTAATTCATGATTATGTTTGTGTCCTATGCCATTTCATGAATTTCGGTAGCCTGACACTATCACCAGAAAAAAAACCTTTAAACATACACACAAAAGTACATATGTATCGGTAGTGTGTATAATTATACTCAAGCTTTATATTATGCGTATACATATAATAAAGAGGGAATTGCATATATATCCATTCAAAACATCATGATTGCGTATATATCCAACCAAAACTCATAATTACATATATATTCTTTCAAAGCTTTAAAATTATCATGTATATCTAATCAAAACTCATAATTGTATATGTATCCTTTCAAAGCCTTAAAACTGTCATATATATCTAAATGATTATTTTAAATATATATTTAATAGAAAAAAATGTCTAATAATTATAATTGATATATAAAATGACGACTATAACTTTTTTTTTCTTACAATTACAAAACATTTTTTTATTGGTTTGAATTTTATTATGTCATTTGATTTATATATATAGGAGTTTACGTTTAGATGGAACGATAGATGGTGCATTTGATCTATTGTTAAAAATTACAAAATATCCTTAAACCACTTTTTAAGAAAAGAAAGGGCAATCATGTTTGGCTACTCAACCGTGTTCGTTATCGACGAATCTTGAATAAGAATAACAACTGCACCATCTGTCGTTCCATCTAAACGTAAACTCCTATATATGTAGATCAAATGACATAATAAAATTCAAACCAATAAAAAGATATTTTGTAATTGTAAAAAAAAAATTCACGTTTGGTCTCTGTGGTTTACTCCAAATAACATGTTTAGTCCCTAAGTCGTTTTAATTACACCACACATACCTATTTTTGAACCCTGTGCCCATTTAAGTCCCTATTTTAAAAAATAGGGATCATTTGTGTAATTATTTACAGTTTTTTTTATTACACGGATAGTCCCTATTTTCCATAATAGGGACTAAATGGGCAACATGTTTCAAAAATAAGTATGTGTGGTGTAATTAAAATGACTTAGGGACTAAACCTGTTATTTGGGGTAAACCACAGGGATCAAACGTGTAATTTTTTCAAAAAAAAATAATAAATAATAATAATAATAATAATAATCGTTATTTTATATATCAATTATAATTTTTAGAAATTTTTTTCTATTAAATGTACTTAAAATAATCATCTGAATATATATGACTATTTTAGACATTTTATATGCAATTATGACTTTTGGTTGGATACATATAGCAATTTTAAAGCTTTGAAAGGATATATATGCAATTATAAGTTTTGGTTAAATATATATGCAATTATTAAGCTTTGCAGGGATATATATGCAATTCCTCTTTTTTAAAATGATGGTGAAAATAAGTGTAATTGTTGTGATCTTAAAATGAACGCTGGATTAAGATTGATCTAGTTTTTTCTTTTTATCTTTATTGATCACCCATTAATAGAAGATTAATTGTTGGATGGCGGTGGGTCAATCAACCGACATTACACAGCTATAAATTGTTTGTAACTCAATTCCATTCGTTTTATTTTTTTTCCTCGTGTCGACTTTTATTACTTTTGGGTATGTATTTGTCTTTTATATAATACTTCTCATGCATTCTTTATTATACAAAATGTAATGTATGAGAAATTATACTCTAACAAATAGTAGTTATTCAAAAATTTTAAACTAAAGAAAGTATAACATTTACCTTTTAACTCAAAACTAAATATATTACTTAGCGCCTACGTCACAATTTTCAGTTATATATAATTCTTTTTATATCGTTACTTGGAGCCTAGGTCATCATATAACACACTCATTCTTTCAACGTATTCAAATTAATCGTAATATCTTTAGAATTCACAAGTACGTCATTAAGTTCTAAATAATTAGTTACCTCTTATTCTCTTCATAAATCTATTATCACTTAGTAAATTTATGGTACATTGTATAAATTAAGGTTTTGATCATTTGATTGGAATGCGCAATAAAATTTGTACGAAGAAGATGGGTAGTACGGTTTACGCTAAGTTTGTTCCAGTAGAACACGGAAGATTACATCTGTTGGTAAATCTGATGGTATGTGTGCGATTATTCAATCGGGTTGTTTTGGTTACTTTAATGTGATTGATAATTTTTTGCAGTTACTAATGGTTTTCTTGTGTTATGTTTGTTGCAGGGATTAAGCTTCGAGTGGTTTCATATAACATTCTGGCTCAGGTATGCACATATGTTACCACTTGTTCTTTGATTATTTGCATGTATATATGATTTTACTAGAAATTATTGTAGCTCTTTGCAAACTCAATGTCGTTCGTTCATGTTGCAGTCATTAGTTACAAGTAGAATCACTACAAGAAAAAGTAGCTTTAGTGACGAGAATTTAGTGACGAATTTTTTTTTGGTCACTATTTAGATGAAAATAGTGACGAGATAATTTTTCGTCATTATTTTTGGTCATAGGTAGAAAGTCAGTGACGAAACTTATAAATCGTCACTAGTTAGTCACTAAATTACATGAATAGTGATGAGAAATTTCGTCATTAAGTATTAGTGACGAAATTTTGGTCACTATTTCACATATCGCTAATTCTATAAAATGGTTACGAATAAGGGCATTTAGATATTTACTTATTAAAACATGCATATTCGTATATTAATCGAAAAATCGTAAACACTATCAAAGGTTACGGATAAAAAACTTGTATTATAGAAAAATATGCAAAATTGTAAATATTTAACTTTCTTTGATGTATTTCTCCTCAAAACAAATACTTAAGTTATCGGGTTACTGGTTTGACCGCCGACTCAACCTAATTTTGTATTAAAAAAAAAACTATTTTTTTAAAGTGGTTCGACCACCGGGTCAACCCAGAGTTCTTTAAAAAAGACGAAAAAAATTAAACCCAGGCTACCCGGGTCACTTAAAACCCGACGGGTATAACTGGTTAACGCGTTTCTAAAAATCATTTTACTCATCACATATTATATTTTACTGATATGTAAAAATAAAAAAAACAAAAAAAAAAACCACCCTGGATAAATATTAAACATGTATTCAACAAACAGTAAAACATAAATAATAATTTACTTTAACCGCAATTCATAAACTTCCCCTTTTCATAAATATCTCAAATAAAAAAAATCAAAACCATAGCATACGATCGCCAGGCATCTCCATCACCATCTTCGTTCCTTACCATCACCACCATTGCACCGCCATCATCACCGTCATATCACCATCACCATCACCATCACCAGCGTCGCGACGTCTAGATCACCGTAATCACTCCACATTATCAACCACCAATTCGACGTAACCCTAATCTGCTCGCCACCGGTAGACCACCACAACAACATCCACCACCGCATACACCGGCGGCTTCACCACCGCTTACTCAATCGAAAAGGTATCTTCATCAATTCCTTCATCAGTTAGGTTTCATGATTGTTCGAAATAAAAACGATTCAATTTTCTCATTAGCTAGGGTTTCAATTTTTTTTCGTTAACTTCACCGTTAAAGCTTCGCGTTAGCCGCCGTGGCTCCGGCGGCGCCGCCGTCGCTGGCGCCGTTGCAAGGGGCGGTGATGAAGCCATTACCAGCTTCAATAGCAACAGGTGTAATATTCTGGTTAAATTCAGTACCAAACGGTGTAACAAAAAATGCATGTCAATTACTATCAGTTTTTTTTAGCTCCAATTATAGGAGTAGTTCGTTAGGATTAGGTTACAATTTAGTTTTTAGTGATGCGTTACCGCGTTACTAGTGCCTGCTATACCTTCAGTTACTAGTGCGAGAGCTGGGGGGATTTTTTTGCCGTTGGTTAAGTCGTTATGTGTGGCATGTGGGAGTAATGTTGGTGATGGGACGGAAGGGAAGTTAGGGAGTTGGTTGATGTTGACGTGTTTTCAGACTAGTGTTATTAGTAGTTCTATGTTTTTTACTGCTATGGCTGCTAATCTGTTGAGTGCTAACTTGACGTTTAATACTATTAAGCAGACGATTGGGTGGATTGATTGGGTTGTGGCGGCTATTGTGCCTGGGTTGGTTAGCCACTAGGACTTTGCATTGGTTGATTTTTGAAGTCAAGAACTCATATATGAACGTGAATATAAGTTCGTTGCAAATATTATGTTTTGATCGTATTGTAGTACTAATTGAACAATGATCTCCTTATGTTTACTTGTTCTAGTTGTAGACATGCATGCTACTTATTACAGCAGTACAATGTAGTATTGTTGCCAAAATGCGTGTCACATTCCCCTGTTTTGGATCACTTACAGGTTCATTTAATACTCGTTGGCATAAAAGGTCGATACTCTTCGATTATGATCTCCCTGTGAGTTTGATTTGTAGTGTTACTTCCCATAACTACCATAATCCATTACATATTTTGTTAGCCTTAATTGTTTTTATTAGAAGTGATGGTCATTCACATTTAGGAACTTTGTAACGTGTGTTAGATATCGTGATAGAATAGTCATCGGGCTCGTGGATTGGGCTAAGCTAATTGGTTAAAAGATAAGCTATGCTAGCCATTGATAAGCTTATGTATCCCAAGCCCAATCCAAGTCCAATTCGTGGCCCTTGCCAAGCCCATTAGGGTATTGTTGTAAGGAACTATATAAACCCCTCAAAGTCTCATTTGAGGGGTGTGCTTGAAAGTGTGTGTGTGTGTGTATTTTCTCTCTCAAGGAATATACAACTTTATTGTGTTTATCTTTATCCTCTCACATACACGAATTCATATTCAAGTCACCATCTTTCTTTCTTTATTTCATCTTCTTATACGTATAAGTGTTTGGTTTAACGTGTTCTAAGCAAAACGTGGGTATTGGTTTTTGATAAGGTTGATAAAAGTAAGGTCCTACAATTGGTATCAGAGCTTTTTCATATTTTGAAACAATTTCGGAGGTCTCAGACTGGAGTCTTTCATGATCTTCAACAGAATATGTTTGCAAAATAATGGACATAATATCAGTAGTCAGAACATCTTCGAAGAGAGAGTCATTTAAATTTTCCAAAACTTTGATTTGTTCAACACAGTCAGTAGCTTGCTTTACTAGGGATTTATGGTCCTTGACAAAGTCAGTTGTTTCTTTCAAAAACGCTTGTTCAAAATGAATTACCCTTGCCTGATGGCATTCATTTGAGGGGCAATTTGAGTTTCAAAAACTTTCTTTGTTCGATGTCAAAACTAGAGAACCAGTTATTAGGTGTAATAGTGGTTTTAGTTTTAACAGTTTCTTGAAGATCCGCAATTCTCGTTTTCACATTGTCTAAAATACTTCTCGCATCACTTGAGTTAAAAGGATTGTTTGAAAACATTTGTTCAATGTTCGAAAGAGATTTTGAGACAACGACCGGTTTTGAAACGATTTTGAAGCAAGAGTTGACTCTTTGTTTGAAACATTTTGTGTGATGGAGAACTTTGACTTTTCTTTTTGATTGACAAAAGTAATTCCGTTAATTTTGTTCCATTTGTTATAATCAATTGGTTTGATTTCCGAATTCTTTTGTTTCATTTTTAATCTACTCTCCTCAGATAGTTCTAACGTTTCAAGAGAATCACGAACAATAATGGGTTCATGTAAAGCTTTTCCATTGTTTAACACATTCTGAGATTTCTGAGCTTTCTTGAGGAACGAAGAAGGGTCGTTACCAAGTGCCATTCTATTGTTAGTATGAAAAAGCTCTTGAAAAACTTGAAAAAGAAAATGTCTCATATTTTAAACAACTTGATCGAAAATCAGAGGAATGCAAGTATGACAAATTGTCGTATGAGCGTGCCTACAATGACATGAAAGCGAAAAATGATCTTTTGAGGGCTCAGCTGGAAAGTCAAAAGGAAAGGCAGTGGATACTGTGATTAAAAACCATTGACTGCGGAGAAAGCAAATGTTCCCAAACCGGTTTCTAAACCAAAAATGTCTGTTTCTATGCCTCCTCCAAAAGTCAATGAGAAAAATGTTTCATCAAAACCAGTCACTCCACCTGCACTACCTAAACAAAATGTTGATAAGGGAAAAGCGGTTATCGAGAACCCAAAAGTTTTAGCACCTGGCCTTTTTAAGATGAGTACCACTAATGCGTCTGCCTCCACATCTAAACCATATGGAACAAACGACATAAGTTTAGATAAGCACTCTAAAGAGACTAGGAAAGCTGAAACCACTTCTCTTGATAACATAGTGAATCCTAATGAGTGTGCCTTACCTTCTACAGGACTAGGAAGCACCTCTAGAAGCAGCAGACTAAAGCCTAAGAGCAATACAAGGAACAATTGAGTCTCGCATGCCTCTAAGAGTAGTAGCTTGAATAAAGAGAAGAAAGTAGAAGAACACCCTAGGAATTTACCGTTTTTGAATAAGAAAGACATTTCATCTGAATGTAATGAACCTATGAAATCTACTAAGTTTAATGAATCTGTTGAATCTGTTTGTTTAACTTGCAAGAAATCTTTATCTAATGTTCATGATGATTGTGTTTCTAAGAATGAGATTGTTAAGCCTGTTAAGAAGAATGTTCCCAAAAGAACTTATGCTAAACGAATAGGAAGACTAGTTGCGAGACTTAGGCTTTACACTACTGATAGGGAGCATAATGTTTACTTTAGGGATGACATTTGGAAACCCACAGGTAGAACTTTCACACTCGAATGGTACAATGAGTAACCAACCAGAATACCCAGTTGAAAACTTCTTTGAGTGTGATCCGGATTTTACCTCTAACCCAACGGAACCAAAGTCAAAACGGTTTCCAAAATCTTCTTCTTCTATTGGCGGTTATCGAAATATGTCTTTGGATCGTCGACTCGGGTTGCTCCAAGCACATGACCGGAATCTGAAGGCTGTGATCAATTTCGTCTCGGAAATTCATGGGAACCGTGACGTTTGGAAATGATCATCTAGAAGCTATCATGGGTTATGGAGATCTACCTTTTGGAAATTATTTGATCACTCGGGTTTAGTATGTCCAAGGGTTGGGACACAATTTGTTTTCAGTCGGGCGGTTCTGTGATGCAGATTTAGAGGTTGCTTTTAGGAAAAATGCTTGCTTCGTTAGAAACTTGGATGTCACCGATCTCTTAACCGGAATCGTGATACAAACTTGTATGCCATCGACATCAATCAAATGGCCTCTTCATCACCAATATGTCTTATGACACGAGCATCGGAACACAATCCGGTTGTGGCACAGACTGTTATCCCATCTCAATTTCGACACCATCAACAAAATTGCCAAAGACAACATCGTCAACGGACTTCCAAAGTTCAAATACACCAAGGATCACTTATGTCCATCATGCGAACAAGGAAAAAGCAAAAGAGCATCATATAAACCCAAATCCGTACCTAGTTCGGAAGCAAAGTTGCATATGTTGCACATTGACTTATGTGGCCCAATGAGAGTTGAAAGCATTAACGGAAAAAAGTATATTCTTGTTATCGTCGATGATTATTCGAGATATACATGGGTTAAGTTCCTGAGATCAAAAGACGAAGCACCAAGCATCATCATCACCTTTCTGAAACGAATTCAAGTACTTCTTCAAACTCCGGTAAGGGTTGTAAGAACAGACAACGGCACAGAATTCACTAATCAGGAGTTAAGAGCTTATTTTGAAGATGTTGGAATAACACATCAAACATCAGTTGTTAGAACTCCACAGCAGAATGGGGTAGTTGAAAGAAGAAATAGAACTCTTGTGGAAGCTGCTCGCACAATGCTAATCTATTCTAGTGCACCGTTATTTCTATGGGCTGATGCTGTTGCCACTGCTTGTTTCACTCAGAACCGATCCCTTATCCATCCAAGATTCAATAAAACCCCATATGAACTTGTGAAAAACAGAAAACCGGATATCTCTTACTTTCATGTGTTTGGCGCTTTGTGCTATCCTACAAATGACAGAGAAGATCTTGGAAAACTGAAAGCAAAAGGTGATATTGGAATCTTCATTGGATATTCAGATAACTCGAGGGCATTCAGGGTGTATAACAGGAGAACTAGGAGGATCATGGAGACGATGAATGTGAAGTTTGACGAACTTTCACATATGGCTTCTAAGAGACTCGCTCTAGAACCCGCACGAAACCGCAGACTTCGGACACATCATTCAGGACTCGTACCTTAAAGAGCTCAATCAACTTCGATTGACAATCCTAAAGAACAAGAATGGGAGAATTTCTTTGAGTTAATGTTCGATGAATACTATGGTGGAACTTCGACAAATGCATCAAACCATCATTCCGCTGCACCCGCTCAAAATCATCCTCCACCACCAACAGAAGATGCATCTACAACGGTCGAAACCAATGCACCAACTCCATCAACATCATCTACATCTACTACAACTATTACACCCATTCTACCAGCAGTTGATGAGCAAAACCAAAACCATAACGATGCAACGTTAGATGAAGACTTATTTGAAAACCCGTTTGCTACGAAATCAACTGAATCTTCTTCAAGCTTACGAGAACCATCTAACTCACATACGTATAACCAACAGTATCCTTCTACTCTGAAGTGGACAAAAGACCACCCAATTGAACAAGTTATTGGTGAACCTTCAAGGCCAATTCAGACGAGACGCCAACTTGCCACCGATTGCGACTTATGCATTTACCTTTGCTCAATTAGCAACATAGAGCCAAAGAACATTCGCGAGGCAATGGCAGATCCCGCATGGATAGAAGCGATGCAGGAGGAACTTCTCCAATACCGTCTACATGACTCTTGGGATATGGTTCCAAGACCAATTGACATTCGCTTCATTGATCTCAAATGGTTATGGAAGAACAAACGGGATGAAGAAATGACTGTAATTCGCAACAAAACTCGTCTTGTGGCCAAAGGATACAGACAAGAGGAAGGGATAGACTTTGAAGAGTCATTCGCGCCGGTAGCTAGACTAGAAGCAGTCAGGATTTTCTTAGCCTACGCCGCTCACAAAAACATCACGGTTTATCAGATGGACATTAAGACCGCGTTCTTGAATGGAACTCTGAAAGAAGAAGTGTACGTGAGTCAGCCCGAAGGCTTCATAGACATGAATCATCGGACTACGTCTACAAACTCCAAAAGGCAATCTATGGATTGAAACAAGCTCCGAGAGCGTGGTATGACGAACTGTCCTCTTTCCTTATCCTAAACAATTTCACCAAAGGCACAGTTGATCCTACCTTGTTTACACAAAAATGCAAAACGACATTTTGATTGTTCAGATTTATGTGGGCGACATCATCTTTGGGTCCACTAATCCGAATCTTTCAAAACATTTTGAAAATCTCATGAAAAGTAAATTTGAAATGTCCATGATGGGGAACTAAAATTCTTTCTTGGTTTACAAATACATCAATCCCCTCGTGGAATTTTTATAAATCAAGCTAAATACACAAATGAGATTTTGAAAAATCACGGTATGGATAATTGTGACTCGGTCGGAACACCAATGGTAACTTCACCAAAAATTGGAGCCGATTTGTTTGGGAAACCTATTGATCCGAAGAAATATCGGAGCATGATTGGTTCTCTCATGTACCTCACTTGCTAGTCGACCGGATATTCATTTCTTTGTTTGCTTATTAGAACGGTTTCAGGCAAAGCCTACCGAACTGCACCTCAAAGAGGTTAAAAGGATCTTTCGGTACTTGAAGACATCCATTCACATGGGACTTTGGTATCCGAAGGAATCCGGATTTGATCTAATTGCTTTTTCGGATGCGGACCACGCAGGTGATCAAGTTACGACAAAAAGTACATCCGGAGGAGCACAATTTTTGGGTGAAAAGTTAGTCAGCCGGTCTTCAAAGAAACAAGATTGCACTGCACTTTCAACCGCTGAAGCTGAGTATGTGTCTCTATCTGCGTGTTGTGCTCAAGTTCTATGGATGAGAACGCAACTCACAGATTATGGCTTTACTTTCGATAAAATACCTATGTATTGTGACTCGAAAAGTGCCATAGCCATATCATGCAATCCTGTTCATCACTCAAAGACTAAGCATATCAGAGTCCGCTATCACTTCATCAAAGAGTACGTCGAAAATGGTACTGTTGAATTATTCTTCGTGAAGACTGATTACCAACTTGCCGATCTATTAACTAAAGCCCTTCCAAAAGAAAGGTTTGACTATTTAGTTCGACGAATTGGAATGCGAAGCCTAACCCCCGAGGAGTTAGAACGTCTTCTCGAATCTTCTTGAAAATGATTTTCCAAAAGCTTCGCTGTAAATATTTTTGAAAAACAAAATACAAAATTTGAAAAACCAACAAAAGCAAAATATAAAAATATAAAACTTTCAAAAAATACAAAACAATATAAAATCAAAAATCCAAAAATATTCTTCTCACGACATGTCTCTCATATAATCGATATTCTGTACGTTTCTAGAAATGTCATTCAACAATGATACGGGTATGTACAGATGCTTGAGCGAGAGTTCTTTATTGTTTTCTAAAACATGTCGTTTCTCAAAATTTCTTCAAAAATGGCTTTCGTATACTTGACGAAACCGGACTAAAATGATGACTTTTGATTAATTTACAAATCAAAACTCGTGCTTTTATAGAAAAATCAAGTGTACGCTTCAGTGCACTACATTTAAAAATGGTGAGAAATCATCATCATCTTGAGCACCTTTTCAAGATTGTTCAAAAGATTTTCAAAATCTTTCAAAATATTTTGTGCTCAAGATAACTCCCTCTAAAACCCTTTAATTGATTATGCTTTATTAAAAGGGGAGTATAAAACTAAAATGTTCCATATTCATGCTTAAATCAAATCCGTTTGTCTCCCCAAAAGATTCTAAAATGTTGTTTAATCCGTTGATATCAAAAATATCACGAATATGCTATTTTTGAGGGGGAGGAGACGTGATTAAAATGTGATCAAAAATGTTTAATGATCGGTGTTTGAATCTCATAATGAGCTCGACTCAGACGAAACCAATGAATTGACGGGAATCAAAGTCAGTAAATGTACCATCTCGAGAAACTTGTGATAGATATGCACCTTCATGGGTCTAACCTCCTTTTCAAGGAGTGTTTACAACTTCAAGTTAGTTATTAGAGCTAGTTGTCACCTAAAAACTGACAATGGAACTCTTTAACTAGGCAACGTAACCGTGTCTCGTGGGGAATTGTCTATCATGAGCCGATCAATTCAAAAAGTGCAAACTCTACCCTCTATGTGCAGATTTCTTTTAAAACTCATAAGCACATGTGAAGGGGGAGTGTTTCTGAAAATATAAAACTCGCAGAGGGTTTCAAACATGTTTTCTATCATAAACACTTTGAGAGATTTTCAAGAAAAGGTTTTATGGCAACAATAGGACAGTCATGGAGTTATAAGGTGACTAAGGATAGGAAACTCGTCCTATGATCCGCCAGAGCCGGAGGGATCTACCCAAGGACATCACAAATAGTTTAGTATTAGAAGTCCTTAGGTATGATTGAAAAAAGGAGTAATGTGAGAAAGGAGAAAGAAGGGGTTGAAGAATTAAAAATAAATGTAATGAAAGGGTGAAAAGAAATAGCCCTCCATATTCAACCTTAGGGCAGAAACCAGGTTCAACTCATCTGCTACTGGTTGTCACTAATATGACACTGGTATTGAAGACAAAGACGTCATGGACCCAGTGACGCACTGCACTAAACCTTCTAGCCACTCAATTCCTCTCAAAAGGGATTTGTTTCATTCTCACTGGGAACCCTACATAATCTATTGACCTTCTCTTAGAGTTGGTTGGTATTGAAGAAGGAGACCCTCTCCCTAGTCTCCGCTTAGGAAAACCAAAATGCACTATTGAGTCTAGAGCCACGAGATTCATCAAAATATCTCATAGGAACACATGACATGACATCGCTTGTTGTTCATCAATAAGGACACAAGTGATATATTCTAGAGTCCTACGCAGATCTTAGCAATCTGCCAGAACATTTATGAGAAGTTTCACATCTGTGATCTTCAGTGATTGAATGGAAACTCCTGCCAGGGTCAACATCAAACAGCCATGACAGCAGGTCAGTTCGGTAACTCCCCGTGGATTACGCTTAGTGTGTCTCAAACGGTCTACAGTCGTGAGGTGATGCTTCGGTGTACCTCAGCGACTCATCTGAACTGTAGGTGTACTTCGGTATATCGCGTTATCTCACTTGTGGGACTCCAGTTCAGGAACGGCCCTTGTGAAAATTAGAGACGTGTTTTCACACTATGCTGTTAACACCCTCGAAATTCAAACTTGTAAGTGCCGGAATCCGCTTATTACTAACCTGTTTTATGTTTTCTTCTTATGGAAGCTCCGGAGCGGATGGATCGTGCAGACTCGCCACATGCTCATACCAACAACACATGAAAGTTCTCATCAAAATCAAAGGCAACTCAAAGTTAAAGATGATTCTTCGTCAATGTCAAAGAATCTATAAAGTGTAAAGACTCGAGAACTTCATCATTGGAAACTCAAAGACAAATAGAAGTGTGAGCATGGTGGAGAAATACGTGGAGATACCTAACCAACGAAGTTGACAACGGTAGAAAACCACATTATCTGATCACAAAGCATGAAGGAACAAATAATCAAGACTATTCTATATCTACACGCAAAGTTCAAGCTCGAGAAAAGTAAAGATCTTATCAAGTGGAGCATCATTTGAATGACCACCCCTTAGGGGGAGATTGTTAGCCTTAATTGTTTTTATTAGAAGTGATGGTCATTCACATTTAGGAACTTTGTAACGTGTGTTAGATATCGTGATAGAATAGTCATCGGGCTCGTGGATTGGGCTAAGCTAATTGGTTAAAAGATAAGCTATGCTAGCCATTGATAAGCTTATGTATCCCAAGTCCAATCCAGGTCCAATTCGTGGCCCTTGCCAAGCCCATTAGGGTATTGTTGTAAGGAACTATACAAACCCCTCAAAGTCTCATTTGAGGGGTGTGCTTGAAAGTGTGTGTGTGTGTGTATTTTATCTCTCAAGGAATATACAACTTTATTGTGTTTATCTTTATCCTCTCACATACACGAATTCATATTCAAGTCACCATCTTTCTTTCTTTATTTCATCTTCTTATACGTATAAGTGTTTGGTTTAACGTGTTCTAAGCAAAACGTGGGTATTGGTTTGTGATAAGGTTGATAAAAGTAAGGTCCTACAGTGTTGGTGGTTGGAGTGGTGATTAGGGAGGCTAGCAAAACATTTTGCATTTGCATGGTTTCACTAAGGTGAGAGTCCACCATATTGGAGAAGTTGTGGAGATGGTTTAGCTCGGCTTCTATCTCCGCTTTAGAATGTGGGTGATCTTCCCACATGGATTCATCGATGTCCTCTATATGAGGAGACAAGGATGTTGGAGGTAGGGCATGATCCCCATACAAGGGTCCATGAATGTCATGGTGAATATGATGGAAAAGACGAGGTTGAGGCCCTAACGGGGCATTTGGGTCAAAGGATGGACGTGGAGACTCATAAGCTATTCGCTCAATTGTACCAAAGGATGGTAGTGGAGGTGGATTGTTGGGCCTAGGAGGCAAGTCCCCCAAGTCCTCCAAAAATGGGTTTGGAGATGTAGGTGGTGTAAAGAATAGCTCTAATGGTATGAGAGTTAGAGATTTAGGAGGTGATGGTGACTTGGATGTTTGGATGGGAGCCGGTGGTGAAGAGCTAGTTATGGGAGTTTTTGTTAGTGGTGGAGTGGTGACTACAATAGGTGATTTTGGAGGTGGTGTAGGAGTAGTCAAAGTGAGAAAGTTCTCATCTCTTATGGGAGATGAGATGGTTGTGGGAGAGGAATCGGAAGATGAGCTAATGTTGACAAAACAACATGGTCTAACACTCATTCTAGCCGTTCTCTTGCAAGGTTTGTTTGGGGAGAAGAAGTTGATGACTTAGTCATTTTTGCTTAAGCTTGTTCTAGTAGAAAATGAGAGAAATTTGAAAGGTGTGAGGATGATCATCTTAGAAGGTCTTAATTTATAGGATTATGAAATTATGGAGAAATATGTTTGATTTGAGATTAATCCATAGAAGAAAGGAGGTTTCTAATGATTTGGAAGAGTTTTTAATGCTAGTCATGTCATCTAAGTCAAGCCATACAAGAAGGATGGAGTGGAGAGACAAAGATATGCAATAAATGTGTTCTAATGATTGTAGGATCTTGATCAGATCACCCACCAAATTTTTGGTTCCTTCCTTTATGAAAAAGGGTTCCTTGGGTGAATTTTTGGAATTTTTGAATTTAGGTGGGAAATGGATATCCTATATGTCTAAGTGTGTTAAAATAGTTCTAATATGGATAAAAACTAGTAAAAACTATCCTAGAAGCAAATTATGGTAATTTGGAATGTTGAAATTAGCGAAATTTAGAAAATTACCTACAGTCCCCATGGCACCAATTTTTTACACATGCGGCACCAAAATTTTTGGTGCCATCTGGTCCGCCTGTACAAGTATGGCGGCACCAAATTTCTGAACAGACGGAACCAAAAAATTGGTGCCGTCTGGTCCGTGGTGCCCAGAAATCTTCACAGACCACTATTTTGACCATCGGAGACTTTTCCGAAACCTAAAATTTTTCTTAAAACATATGGCATTAATTATTTCTAGTTAGGAACAGTCAATAAGGCATACATAATCATAGTGGAGCATTGATTTTCGCCAAGGGCTAACGATTTTCACATATAAGTGAAAATGGGTAAAATTTGATAACACTCGTGTGCTATCCCCTGCATGAACCGGTTAGCATACAACATTGTTTCAAGTTAGTTTATCATCCTACAAAGTAAAAACACCCAAATAGTATCATACATCATTGTTTTTGTCTTGTTCCAAACACTCCCTTAAAACCTCACTTATCTAATTTTTTGTAAATCTTTGTCATCATCCTTCCAAGGCACTTGAACATCCCCTTGGTTTGCTTGAACTCCGCCGATTCATTCTCAATCTCGGGAAGAGATGCATAGTACTCTTGAGGTGGTAGCCGAGAATTGGGGAGACCGTCTTCAGAGCTATTTGATGATGATGATGAAGGAGTTGGAGGTTTTGGCCTTTTACCTTTTGCCTTGGTATTGGACACTCGCTCGTCACTCAAGGGCATAAATATGTAAGGGATGAGAGAATAATCTAACTTCAACCCTTTTGGACTTGCTGGAATGAGTGCATATGCTCTATAGAGACGGGTGAGTAACATCCCGTATGGAAGAGCGACGGAGCCTTGAGTGGGGATATCTACCATTCTTCTAGCAATGTAGTAAGCTAAGTTGAATGGTTGACGAGTGTACAACTTGTAGAGAATGTGACAAAGGCAAGCATTGATATGGTCTATATTTCCTATATTGCTAATGACATTGGCTCCAAGGAGTTCCTCCCACTTTTTGAATTCGGCTTGAGCTCATTGAGTTCCATACCGTATGGATCTCGGTTTACTTCCTTTCCCACTCGAGTGACACGGGTTAGAGCTACCCTCTCATTAAAAAGGTGTTCACGAATGATGTCCTTGTCCACCAAAGGAGTTTGGTAAGGACGAGATCGGTCATTGATAGCATCAAGGATAGTGAGTGACCACTTATCCGAGTAAACACATGTACCACGGTTAGGAATTCCTAGCACTTGAGCAAATTGGTTTAGGGAGATGGAGTATTCATTTTGATTGATCCTAAACCTAAGAGCCATTTGATTATCCTCATTTGTGAAAGAGACAACACTAGCATAGAATTTTAGGACAAACCTAGGACAAATTGGTTCATCGATGTCAAGGAGACAATCGAAGTTGATAGTGGCTAGCTCTTGACAGAAATTAGTTCTATCGACAAAAGAGGGATGAATGGTCCTACCCTCATGGAAGTACCTTTTCTCTAGATTCATAAAGATTTCAACTTGTTCCTTGGTGAGGCTTTTGGTTTTGTGATGTTCGGGGATGTAGTTAAGAGTGTCCTTGTGGTCAAAAAAATTTGCCGCTACCATGTTTGTTCCTATGAGCAAGAATTTGTAAGTTTTAGTAAAAATGAAAACAAACTTAGCGTCTTTGTTCTAGTGTGTGCCTATAGGAAAACAATTTGGAGTTGCGGTTATCTCGACTCATTTTATGCATAAAATGGTTTTTAATGGGGGTGTTTGGCAAAAGGCGAGAGATAACCCAAACGCTCCTAATTCAATGTGGCTTAATTTGAATATACCCAGGAATGCATATTAGTTATGCATTACCTTTAGTATTCAAGAGACATTATGCAAGTGATGAAAAATTTACGTTTCTATTTGTATTAACAATGAAAAATTATTTTCCTACAAGTGAGAAGCTTTTCAAAATTTTGACATCGGGTTTTTGTTTAATTAGAATAAGGCCTTATAGTAATTATCTTTTAAGTAGTAGGAAACATGATTAGTTTATGCAATGTGACAATGTAGTACCTAATTTCAGTAACTAGTTATGCAATTTGCCAATTGAATTCATGTTTTGTACAAGAATATACATAATCCCTATGTAATTATTTTGTGCACAAATTAGAATCCTAGACTCAGAATTAAGAGAAGTAATCAATGATGTTTTCTTCAGTGATTAGTGGGAGAAAAAGTCTTAACAATGAGTTAGGTGTGTTGTTGATAAGTTTTGGTAAAGTGAATTATGAGGAAGAAGATGTTTTGTAATTAGAATATTTGCTACTGTTGTCACCACGGACCAGACGCACCCAAATTTTTGGTTCCGTCTGTTTGATCGTTTGGTGCCGTGGGAACAGTAGCAAATTTAGGCTAATTTGTTTTGTTTTAGTTGTTCTAAGGTTTAGACTATGTTTTAACTACATGTTTGGTTCCATTAATCCTAAGCCAAGTCTAAGAAGATTAAATGGTTCTCGTTTAAGAGGTTTGGTTAGGATGTCAGCAATGTTTTCTTCGTAGGATACTTTCTCAAGTGAGATGTTTCCTTTATGAACATTGTCACGAAGAAAGTGATGGCGGATTTTAATATGTTTCATTCGAGCATGTTGGACGGGATTTTTGCTGAGATCAATAGCTCCTTTGTTGTCGCAAAGTATAGAGATATCGTTGAGATGAATTCCGTAATCCATGAGAGCTTGCTTCATCCAAAGAGCTTGCTTCTTTCTGGCAGAGACGTATTCGGCTTCAGTAGTTGAGATAGCTAGAGCCGTTTGTTTCTTTGCAAACCATGAGGTGAGACAATGTCCAATAAAAGTACAAATACAACTTGTACTTTTTCTATCGACATAGTCACCGGCATGGTCCGAATCGGCATACACTATAGTTTCTACACCCATTCCTTTGGGATACCATAATCCTAAACATGTCGTTCCTTTAATGTATCAAAATATCCTTTTCAAGGCTTCTAAGTCTGATGTTTTGGGATATTCTTGAAAGCGAGCACATAGACAAACACTAAACATAATGTCGGGTCTACTAGCCGTGAGATAGAGTAGGCTACCGATCATTCCTCTATATTTAGTGTTATATACCGATTCACCTTCCTCATCCTTGGTGAGTTTTGTGTCCGAGGACATGGGTTTTTAGTTGGTTTTGAGTCTTCAAGACCAAATTTCCTAAACATATCTTTTATGTATTTAGATTGGTTAAAGAATATGCCATCTTCTAGTTGTTTAATTTGAAGTCCTAAAAAGAAATTTAACTCACCCATCATACTCATCTCAAACTCATCGTGTATGATTTTAGAAAAATCATCACATAGCTCTTGACAAGTTGATCCAAATATGATGTCATCAACGTATATTTGAACTATAATAATGTGTGATTCCTTTTTCTTGGTAAAGAGAGTATTATCTACTATGTAACATATTGGATTTCACAAACACATCATAACATAATAATATTAGGCGTATGGTTTAAGAGTTTAGAGAGAGAAAGTAGAAGGTGGGAGCCTTTCTAGAGAGAGAAAGTAAACAAAGAAAGAAAGGTTAGATTGAGTGAAAGGTCCAACCCTCTACCTTGGAAGGTAGAGGGTATTTATAGTTACATAATAAGCGTCCTCCTTCGGACTGTGGATCACGCATACAATGGGTAAAGACCCGTCCTTCCTCCACGGTGTTACACTAAACTATTCTACGCTACTGACTAACTAATTAACTAATAAATAACGTAAATAACTACAAGTCTACGAGCTAACTTATGCTAGATAATATTTGGGGTGACCGACTCTTCACTATGGAATTTCTAATTCCTAACAAAATCTCCCCCTAAGGGAGGTTACCCCATGTTTTACATTTTGAATCCTAGCATTCTTTTCTTGACTTTGTTCTTGAGCTCGTAGAGTTCAATTCTTCAATTTCCGCACTCTTTGTGCTTGTGTAGCGATTCTTCAAAGTCCGCATAATTTTGTACTTTTAGTGGAGGCCTTTAACTGATCCACATCTTTGATGATCTTCGAGCTTTCTTTGAGATCATCAGCCACAGTAAATCTCTGGATCACCCTTTGTTGTGTTGCCATCATGTGATGTTGTGACTTTTGGACCGACATGCTCACACTTTTGGATCATGGCATCTTTCCATCAGAGTAGCGAAAGCTTTACAGGTTCATGATATTTGCAGCAGCGTAGCAGAAGCATAGTATAAAAATATCAGAACCAGGTTATGTAGATATGCACCAGTCATGATTTCTTCAATTAAGTGTCGATCTTTGTGAGCATGCGGCTTTGGATTGACTCCTCAATTCTGATCAGCTGCAACCGCCCAAATGTACCTGCAAACAACAGTTAGCAATAAAACACACGAAAGTGTCTTTTATCACTTTCGTTGAATTGAGGTACACGGCCCACGGTGTGACAACTCGCAATTTCAGGTCATTTTCAAATTTTACTATTCATCTTGGGAATTTACTATTCATCAGTTACTATTCATCATTTTACTATTCATCATTTTTTATGTCGATTTGATAATCTGAGAACGTATTTTAAAATTTAACTATTCACGAAACACTATTCATTCCCGGAGAAAATCACGATTTATGAGTCACTATTCATCATTTTTCGTAAACTAGGTTTACGAGTATCAAATTCAGCGTAACCTAAATGGTTTAGCTTCGAATTCATGAACATTTCATCGAGGACATTTCATATAGACTAGGTTTAGTCTACATATCATTAGCATCGTTATCATCATTTCAGTTCATGCATGGATTTGCATTTTTTATTAAACGAATATTTTCCTATTAAATAAACGCTATCGCGTGAGCATTATTTTGAAACATTGATCCGACACTTCCAAAAATAATCCTAATATATTTTTATACTCATTTTAAGACTATAAAATTATATTATTAGTTTACCCGATGTTTTCAATTTATTTTGTATATAAATGGTTATATATAAATATTTACGACGGTTTTAAATAAATTCAACACGATAAATATTTATTCACTCAATTCTTGTAAGAAATATATTTTTATAATTTTTATGACTTCAATACATTTTATTTAATTCCGTTAAAATTTATTTTTAGCTAACGCTACACTAAATACCAATTAATATCTACAAATTTATACATTATACTTTGCAAATAATACATTTAATACATCAAAAATACATCAAACCCCCTCCTACCCTTGACCGGCCACCATTTTCCCCCCATGACTCACCAAAGATTTATAAAATATCTTGATTAATATATACTTATATTTACATGACTAGGCTTGATTTAGCTTAGATATTATTTTGAAAACACATACATGTCACACAATACAAAGTGAAACAAGATCAAAAGGCTCTCCTTTTCCTCCTCCATGTGGCCGGCCATGCTCAAGAAACATGAAGAAACCATAAATTTTCAAGCTACAAGTGATTATCAAGTATTAGTAGTAATCTATGTTTAGGTTTTGAAATAAAAACCTCATGATTTATTTAAGTATACTTTGCTCAAAACTCTTCAATCATTCAAGTAAGCATTCCATGATTTTTATTACTCTTTCATATTCATATTTATGATATTTCATCATTTTTGTAAGAAAAACATGCATGAATTCCATGATCCATACCACTTTTATGGGTTTTTAGTACATATTATGGGTTTTAATTATCCAAATACTAATCCCTTGTAACATATCATGTTTGATGATGTCGAGGAACCCATGACACCCTAAGAAGGTGTATGGTAGGATTAGAATAGCTTCGGAGTTGTTTTGAATTGGTTAGAATAGGTTTTGCGCGAGAAAAACTCATTTCGACAACTTTATTTAGAGGTCTGATAATATTTTGAAATTCTGGAATTTTTGACAGTAAGTAAAAAATTTTGGGCTAGATATTTGGAAAATATACTTTAAAACAGCGTGGCGCTTGAACGGGTTAAAACAGAGTTATAACGAAGAAGTTATGATATTTTCAAGTTTGACGACGAAACTATTATTTCAGAAAATTTCAGCATGTTACTTCCACTTTTACGAGTAAAAAATGGGTCTTAAGCGTTATGAAATGTGTCGATTTTATCAAAAATATATAAGTTTACTTTGATACGAAGCTAAGAACATATTTTGGAGAACAAATATTTTGGAGAACAAAAATTTGGAGAACAAAGTTGGAGAACTAATTTGGAGTACTTTCTCTTATAAAATGATGTCTTCTAGTAGAAGTAAGTTCGCCTAGCATATTTTCCAAAAATGTCCAACCGATCGTCAAGCGGAGTTGTAACAAATAAAGTACGGTCACTTAAACTTTGCCGAAAACCACCCTTAAACAATATTTCGGATACAAGTACCATACTTTACCTATATTTTTCTCCATGATCGAGACCTCTAGGATGAAAACTTAAATGCTAAAACTTTGAGATAATGATACAAGCTTCCCAAAACCGTTGAGTTTGTTTCCTAACACTCGATGTGCACCATTTTACGACTAGCTTTTCGAGGCCGTTTAGTCACTTTCATGAAATTTTCAATGACATTATTTTACGACGAAAAGTTATAATTTCTTAATAAATCATTAAATGACTATCGTAAGATATCATTTCAACGTAAATACTTGTAAAGTATTTTATAACATGACGAGATGTCATAAACATATATTTCGACGATAAATTCTATTTTCAAAAGCGTACAAGTGGTATAGATTACATGTGGATTTGCATGCGCGACATTGTTTCATGATTTACATTAGAACATATCATTCATAATAGGTCACGGTCAGAGGTTGCCCCTCATTTCAGTATTGCCATTATATCATCATTATCATTGCAACAGGTGAGTTTTCATAGCCCCGATTTATTCAAGTTTTACTTTATTTCAAACCTACGGGGAGAATACATTGCACATCATTTTATTACGATACCAAGTATATCAAATTCATTACATTGCTTAAGTTACCTCATTGCCGGTTAAATGTCCCCATTTCATAATCATGAACCGTTAATTTCATAGAAGCGAGGGTGAGTGGATAGATCTATCGAGGGTGACACCTCCATCCGGGTTGGTGGATTCCAACCGGACGGATGCATTTCATTTCATAATCATTATTTGAGTTGTTTGGCAAAACACTCTGTTGGGGCGAACATCAGTCAAGCTTCGGTGTCATGTGCTTAAGCAATTGTATCATTTTTGTGACATATTGTCATACATGGCCTATACTTGTGGTAGTCGTATTAAACATTTACATGAACTCTATGAACTCACTCAACCTTTGTGTTGACACTTTTAGCAATGTATTTTCAGGTAACTAAGGCATTCACTTCATGGCATGCATGTGGACATATCATAGAGTCGCGGTGACGACACGTCTCACATGGGATTTATACACTTTAAAAACCTCGTTTGACTTGTACCAAACTTATTTTCCGCACATGTTGATTTCATTTGGGACCTATATTTTGTAAACTCTGATTATTTTATTAAATCAAAAGCGATGTATTTTCCAAACGACACTTTAGGTCGTTCAATATAACTGTGATTGTGGTGCTATGACAGTCATCCCCCAGGAATTCCATTTCGCTGCAAAACAGGTAATTTGGGGGTGTGACAGATTGGCATCAGAGCTTCGGTTATAGAGAACTAGGTTGCATCATTGACCCTAGACTATAACTACATCATCATAGCATCTCATCATTTCATCATAAGTGCATAGTCACTATACATGCGGTTTCATACGCACATTTTGCGAGTTATTTACTTTCATTTCAAATCGAGTGTCACATTAATGCCTTCAGATACCCATCCCATCATACTCACATCACTTTGACATGGAGAATGCCCTGTCATTCCCTATCACAATTTTAACATCAGTTGACTCAACACCGATAACATCAGATGATGAGACTGAACCCTTTTAGGAGGACGAAGTTGCACCTACACCATCACGATCACCATTGATTCACTGTAGGATCAGGATAAATTTTATCATTCTGTTGAGACAGATCATACCATTTGGTAGGACTTATAGGCTTAGTCCTAATGGACCTATTAGGATGCTTACTACAAGGAAGATAGTAGTATTTCATTCACCATCATCTCCTAACTTACCACTAGGATTTCCATCATCATCGTCATCATTATCATCTAGAGCATCATTCGTACCATCATATCTCATATACACTACTCATACATATGACTTGCCGCTTGGGAAGCGGGCATGATTTGACACACCACTACCATCTACCACTAAGACTACAGAAACTACACCATCTCATAGGTTTGAGGACTGTGAGAGTTCTAGGGCCATTGACACTAGACCGCCTACTGCTTTTACACTTGAGACATGATTAGACTACCAACAGGAACAGATAATAAGTACCTTCCTAGTTAATGTAATCTTTATCATTTATTATCTCCACGATAATCACAACCTTTGTTTATTTCATTCCCTATTCCATTGCCCAATTTCCAATCATTTCGCGACGATACATCACTATCTTACTAGGGGTTAGGCCAACTTTATTCTTGACCAATTAGGAGACTATTACCACTCTATGAGGTTCTCCCATGTATCCTACAAACCATTCAACAAATTATATTTCAAATTATTTTGCTACCATTTCATGAAATTATTTCACTTAATTTTATTTCGAGCTATTTTACACCACCTTAGAAACATTGTTTCATAAAGTTTTAAAACAAGTTGTTTTGTTACCACCCTATCAATTGGTTTTTTAGTCATTTTATCAACTATTTAATACCATCATGCGAAACGATTTTCAAGTTACTCTGAAAAATTATTGAGCCATTATCTTACAAAACAAAACGTTGAATACCATCTAAAACTTCGGAGAAACATAATACCATTTCAACAAAACCAAGCATCACATCATTTGTCCTCGATTATACATAGCCTGATCACCTATGCATGATTTGGGAAGAATTATGTCATGAAAGAAACAAGCATCATTTCAAATCTCTTAAAACAATCTTCACTCAAAAGCAAAGCTTTGTAATCAGATAAATTGTTCATAAACATTTCTTTTGTTAACACTCTATAGAAGCCTACGCCATTCATCCCTCATTCAACCGATAAGTTAGAATTTGACGAGTGACTTTTTAGGAAAGACTTTCTATACCATCTATGAGGAGGATTCCTCGATACAAGAAAACAATGAAAGGATTTCAGATTTCCTCACAAGGACTAGAAGTAGGTAGCGAGATCTTTCAAAACCTAACAAAAATCTTAAGACATCACGAGACATTCCGAACCACTATTTTGGACTAGAAGCCAAATTATATCATTTCAAAAGTACTAGCTAGACCGAGTTACAAGATTTAGTACGAAGCGTATACACACTAAGCAACACTATAGGGATCAACCAAGTCTTCTAGCTGAGACTGCAGAACATTCCATTAAACATGGCCTCAACAATATGTGAACTTTCCTACAATGAGTTTCCCTTAAAGGAAAATTTGGTTAAATTTAGGTTATCGATATAAACTTTCTCTAAGACATTGTGTTCTCTAGAAATTTTGGATAACTTCACTTTCACATCAAGAGATGCAACAGGTTTGAACATATTGGACAATCAATGACTCTCCATCTACAAGTGAAATTAGAACAAACATTCTTCGACATGGTATGAGCTAATATCTATTTTCTGGCTAGCATGATAACAATCTAAGTGATGAAATATTCTAGAAGCACTCAATATCGGGACAAATCTTGAAAATCAATCACTACACCACATCACTTAAACATTTAAGGTTTTGTGACTTGACAATATATAGCGTGGAAATATTTCGATAAGAGAAATTAAGGGAGTCATCATCAAACAATAAACATTTTAGTCATGGAGACTAAGCACCGTAGGCAAGTAAGATTCAAGTAATGACATTCGCTAGAACGAGGAATGCGAGGAATCACAACTGTTACCTATAATCTATTCTTTTCAATAAGGTCCTTTTCGACAGACTTAACATTTTGAAATTTGGCATGAGACACGTGGTATCAATTTCAGTTGTACCTATTATAAGCTATTCGATTCACCTTAGACTCATGATAATCATTTCAAGATTCCCATGGAACCTATTAGGACACGATTATCGCCTATTATCCTCAGCTCAATGGTTAGAGCGAGAGAACAATTCAAACATTACATGATATACTCAAGGCATGTGTGATTTTCTAGAAATGATTAGGCAAATCATTCTTCATCGAACAAGTTACTTTACAACAATAGTTATTACATGAACATATTGACTACACCATTTGAGGCACTCTAAGGTTGAGGTGTCAATCACTTATTCACTGGCCAAAATCAGGAAAATCCAACTCATTAGTCCATAACTCATTCCTGAAACAACAAAGTAATCGTACAGGTCAAGAATCAGTTACAAACAACAACAAATAGCTAGATAAGCTATGTCGATGTACGACGCAAAATATTGGAAGTATGTTCCATAAGTCGCAAACCATTAGAATATCAAGTTGGCAACAGGTTTATGTTCAAAGTCCCGTCTTGGAAAGGCGCGGTACGATTCAGAAAACACTGGACGACCCGATGTGACTCAAATATCCTCACCTTTCACCGATAACACCGTAGAACCTAACATGGACAGAATTCAGGGACTGAATTCCTTTTTGGATGGGCGAATGTGACAACTCGCAATTTCAGGTCATTTTCAAATTTTACTATTCATCTCGGGAATATACTATTCATCGGTTACTATTCATCATTTTACTATTCATCGTTTTTTATGTCAATTTGATAATCTGAGAACGTATTTTAAAATTTTACTATTCACGAAACACTATTCATTCCCGGAGAAAATCACGATTTATGAGTCACTATTCATCATTTTTCGTAAACTAGGTTTACGAGTATCAAATTCGCGTAACCTAAATGGTTTAGCTGCGAATTCATGAACATTTCATCGAGGACATTTCATATAGACTAGGTTTAGTCTACATATCATTAGCATCGTTATCATCATTTCAGTTCATGCATGGATTTGCATTTTTCATTAAACGAATATTTTCCTATTAAATAAACGAAATCGCGTGAGCATTATTTTGAAACATTGATCCGACACTTCCAAAAATAATCCTAATATATTTTTATACTCATTTTAAGACTATAAAAATTATATTATTAGTTTACCCGATGTTTTCAATTTATTTTGTATATAAATGGTTATATATAAATATTTACGACGGTTTTCGTAAATTCAACACGATAAATATTTATTCACTCAATTCTTGTAAGAAATATATTTTTATAATTTTTATGACTTCAATACATTTTATTTAATTCCGTTAAAATTTATTTTTAGCTAACGCTACACTAAATACCAATTAATATCTACAAATTTATACATTATACTTTGCAAATAATACATTTAATACATCAAAAATACATCAACCCCCCCCCCCCCTCCTACCCTTGACCGGCCACCATTTTCCCCCCATGACTCACCAAAGATTTATAAAATATCTTGATTAATATATACTTATATTTACATGACTAGGCTTGATTTAGCTTAGATATTATTTTGAAAACACATACATGTCACAATACAAAGTGAAACAAGATCAAAAGGCTCTCCTTTTCCTCCTCCATGTGGCCGGCCATGCTCAAGAAACATGAAGAAACCATAAATTTTCAAGCTACAAGTGATTATCAAGTATTAGTAGTAATCTATGTTTAGGTTTTGAAATAAAAACCTCATGATTTATTTAAGTATACTTTGCTCAAAACTCTTCAATCACTCAAGTAAGCATTCCATGATTTTTATTACTCTTTCATGTTCATATTTATGATATTTCATCATTTTTGTAAGAAAAACATGCATGAATTCCATGATCCATACCACTTTTATGGGTTTTTAGTACATATTATGGGTTTTAATTATCCAAATAATAATCCCTTGTAACATATCATGTTTGATGATGTCTAGGAACCCATGACACCCTAAGAAGGTGTATGGTAGGATTAGAATAGCTTCAGAGTTGTTTTGAATTGGTTAGAATAGGTTTTGCGCGAGAAAAACTCATTTCGACAACTTTATTTAGAGGTCTGATCATATTTTGAAATTCTGGAATTTTTGACAGTAAGTAAAAAATTTTGGGCTAGATATTTGGAAAATATACTTTAAAACGAAAACGTGGCCGCTTGAACGGGTTAAAACGGAGTTATAACGAAGAAGTTATGATATTTTCAAGTTTGACGACGAAACTATTATTTCAGAAAATTTCAGCATGTTACTTCCACTTTTTACGAGTCAAAAATGGGTCTTAAGCGTTATGAAATGTGTCGATTTTATCAAAAATATATAAGTTTACTTTGATACGAAGCTAAGAACATATTTTGGAGAACATATTTTGGAGAACAAATATTTTGGAGAACAAAAATTTGGAGAACAAAGTTGGAGAACTAATTTGGAGTACTTTCTCTTATAAAATGATGTCTTCTAGTAGAAGTAAGTTCGCCTAGCATATTTTCCAAAAATGTCCAACCGATCGTCAAGCGGAGTTGTAACAAATAAAATACGGTCACTTAAACTTTGCCGAAAACCACCCTTAAACAATATTTCGGATACAAGTACCATACTTTACCTATATTTTTCTCCATGATCGAGACCTCTAGGATGAAAACTTAAATGCTAAAACTTTGAGATAATGATACAAGCTTCCCAAAACCGTTGAGTTTGTTTCCTAACACTCGATGTGCACCATTTTACGACTAGCTTTTCGAGGCCGTTTAGTCACTTTCATGAAATTTTCAATGACATTATTTTACGACGAAAAGTTATAATTTCATAATAAATCATTAAATGACTATCGTAAGATATCATTTCAACGTAAATACTTGTAAAGTATTTTATAACATGACGAGATGTCATAAACATATATTTCGACGATAAATTCTATTTTCAAAAGCGTACAAGTGGTATAGATTACATGTGGATTTGCATGCACGACATTGTTTCATGATTTATATTAGAACATATCATTCATAATAGGTCACGGTCAGAGGTTGCGCCTCATTTCAGTATTGCCATTATATCATCATTATCATTGCAACAGGTGAGTTTTCATAGCCCGATTTATTCAAGTTTTTACTTTATTTCAAATCTACGGGGGAGAATACATTGCACATCATTTTTATTACGATACCAAGTATATCAAATTCATTACATTGCTTAAGTTACCTCATTGCCAGTTAAATGTCCCCATTTCATAATCATGAACCGTTAATTTCATAGAAGCGAGGGTGAGTGGATAGATCTATCGAGGGTGACACCTCCATCCGGGTTGGTGGATTCCAACCGGACGGATGCATTTCATTTCATAATCATTATTTGAGTTGTTTGGCAAAACACTCTGTTGGGGCGAACATCAGTCAAGCTTCGGTGTCATGTGCTTAAGCAATTGTATCATTTTTGTGACATATTGTCATACATGGCCTATACTTGTGGTAGTCGTATTAAACATTTGCATGAACTCTATGAACTCACTCAACCTTTGTGTTGACACTTTTAGCAATGTATTTTCAGGTAACTAAGGCATTCACTTCATGGCATGCATGTGGACATATCATAGAGTCGCGGTGACGACACGTCTCACATGGGATTTATACACTTTAAAAACATCGTTTGACTTGTACCAAACTTATTTTCCGCACATGTTGATTTCATTTGGGACCTATATTTTGTAAACTCTGATTATTTTATTAAATCAAGCGATGTATTTTCCAAACGACACTTTAGGTCGTTCAATATAACTGTGATTGTGGTTGATTCACGAGTGAATCGCCCCATCGTATTCGTCAATTCATTTCCTGGACCAAGGTTGATTCACGAGTGAATTGCCCCATCGTTTCTATCCAGTTGTCACAAGCTTGATCTTTTGGAAAGATCTCACATGTCACCCACCAAGAGCTTGTTTGATGTTGGCTCTAGAAGGATTTCCATCTTCATCGTGAATACTTTTACATATCACTCGGATGTTCTGGCAAAACCACAAGGATAATGCGTAGGACTCTTAATATATACTTACTTTCCTCATTGTGTGAAACAGCAAGTCTTCATTATTTTTGTGTCCTAATGAGATATTGTGGATGATCTCTTGGCTCTAGACTCAATTGTGCACATTTGGTTCCTATGCCGGAGACTAGGGAGAGGGTCTCCTTCTTCAATATCAACAATCTCTAAGAGAAAGTCGATAGATTATGTCGGTTCCCCGTGAGAATGAAACAAGCCCTTTTAAGAGGAACTTGAGTAGCTTGGGAAGTTGTAGTGCAGTGCATCACTGGGTCCATGACGTCTTGTCTTCAATACCGGCGTTACCTTAGTAACAACCAGTAGCATATGAATTGAACCCGGTTACTGCCCTAAGGTTGAATTATTAGAGGGGTATTTCTTTTCACCCTTTTTCACATTCATTTCTTTTTCATTCTTCAACCCCTTCAGTGCTTACCAAGACTTCATAACTAGAACCTTGTTAGGTTTATTCCAGTTCTAGCTCTGTCTCAGTCCGCACTCTTCCCATTTTCTCATTTTTCTCCTTTTTTCAATATTCCTAAGGACTCTACACTAGCTAGTGGATTGTCCCTAGGAAGATCCCTACGGCTCTGGCGGGATCGTGGGAACGAATACCTAACCTAACCATCCTTATAACACCATGCATAAAGTAAATTGGTCGATCTTTTGGTATTTTTCATTCCTTCTCGAAACCAATTGAAAAATCATTTGGAAAATCAATCAAGGTACATACTTCAAATCATTTTATCACATAGAGGAAAGAGTTCTTTTGAAGTACATCCACGATCACAAAATCCATTAAGAAACCATTTAAAACTCAATCAAGGTACTTTATGTTAAAACATAAAAGCTTTTGTACCTCGATAGTTTATTTACTTTAGAAATGCTCCCCCTCAATATGTGCTTCGAGATTCGAAAGCGTTTAGCACATATGAGAGAGCAGCTTGCACAATTGAATCAAAACGATCTTATTTTATCAAATTTCATTATTAAATCACAAATTCTCCCCCGACCAAAAATATCAAACCCTTTGAGATTTTGGATCCCAAGTGATTTAATAAGGTTTAGAAAAACATGGGAGAATATGTGGCCAGGTTTAAATACTCATCTTGTTTTTTTGGATAAATCCTCCTTCTCAACATGTGCATTGTGTATTTGAAATCGTTTGGCACATGGATGCAGGAGTGCCTATAAAGGACTAAAACCAATTCCATTTAAACAGATAAGATATTTAAATCACGATCTCTCCCCCGATCAAAAATTTCAAACCATTTGAGATTTGTGATCCCAGTTGATTTAAATCATTTAGAAAATTTTAGGGAAAGACGTGGCAAGATTTGATTTTGAAAACTGACAGATAAGGACCATTTTAAGACATTAAAGATTGTTAGTGTCAGGTATGATTGTTTTAAGAGATCTTTAAGTAAAATAAAACAATTTCACAATCAAACAAGAACAGAAAAAATTTCATTTTGAAAGACCTTGATTCAAAAGAAAAATCATACCATGACATAACATTAAATCTTTAGATCACCACTTATTATTGTACAAACGGACTTTTATGAAGAAATATCGATTGAAAATATTTTATTTAAAATCACTCTCCCCCTCAATCGATGACCGTAGTCGATGATTGAGTGACTTAATTTTTGATAAAATGAAGTCCGGTGATTTTCAAAATTAAGTCCAATTTATTTTCAAAACAAATATTTTTCCATTTTTCAAAACAATATTAGTTAAAAATTGTTTAAAGAAAATGGTATAATCACAATTATCCTGCACAAAGATACGTTAGGTGGTTGAGCTGCTTCTGTTGATGTTGCTGCTGTAGGGCTTGGAAGAAAAACCGTCTGCTGATGCAGTGAGACTTCTTACGTTGCATTTTAATGCCAACTTAGGTCAAATTTAAGCTCCGTTTCTTCAATCACTTAGAAGAAAAACCATCTTCTGATGCAGTGAGACCTCTTACGTTGCATTTATGCCAACTCTTCATAGAAGTCCAATTAAGCTTCGTTTCTTCATTTGTCAACCCAAGATATAGTTACCCTTTCCTTTCGGCATCCAACCATCTTCATTTGTGGGATCCGGATCGGGAACATTCTTATATACCAATATACCTGCATACGTTAGTGAACACACATACAAATATATGGTGGTCGACTACACCCAAACAGCAATCGACTAATAAAAGTCATTCCAACATATCAATCAGTTCATGTAAAGTATGGGAATAATGTGTTTATCAAACTCTAATCATCTAATCCTAACAATCATATCCTAGGCACCTAGTCCTTCAAAGTAGGTTAACATCATTTTTAATTAAGCATATAGGATAATTAAGAAAGCCCGTTAGATGATATAGATTTGAAAACATTCTCCCCCTCAATCAATGACTCATTTTCTAAAAAGTTTAAAAGCGCTGAAGTCATTGATTGAGTTTTCAATTTTTACGAAAACTCTGAATCTGGTTGATTTTCAAGCAACTCATTTACCACCACTTTTTGAAAACAACAAATATTTTTCTGAAGAATTTTAGACGGAAAAACATTTGTGTAGGAACAGCAGTCCTTCGACATACTTTCCTTAAATAGTTTTTTTTAGGATAAGTGCACGAATTTTGTGAAATGGTTTAGCGCAGCACTTTCCTTTCTTGAAGAACGGGTTGCTATCTGAAATAATAGCAAGCCATAGTTTTAAGCACGGGTTACAGTCTGAAGTAACTGTAAGCCATTAATGAAGCGCGGGTTACAGTCTGAAATAACTGTAAGTCATTAATGAAGCACGGGTTACAGTCTGAAATAACTGTAAGCCATATTTTGAGACATGTTTAGAAAGAAATATTTACACCTCCTACTCGAACTTCATCTAAAGTCCCGTGCCATTTTTGAATGACATTTCTAAGACCGTAGATGTTATCGATACCAGAAGACATGTCTTGAGAAAACATATTTTTTGGTATTTTTCAATTTTCTAATTTTTATGGGCTTTTGTTGATTTTATATTTTTCTATTTTGATTTTGTTGGTTTTATATTTTTGTATTTTGCTTTTTGAAAAATATTTACAACGATAGAGAAATAGTTTAAGAGGATGATGATACGAGTACCGAGATAAGGAAATCGTTCAGCACTTTGTAGAAGATAGAAGTCATCATCTCTTAAACTTTCACCACCAAAGCATTCGAGGCTCTTTAATCGTCGTAAGAACTTGAGCATTCAAAAAGTGAATCTTTGGTAGCTTCCCCTCAAACCGACAAACTAAGAATAAAGACCATTTCCCCAAGAAGTAGAAATGAATGAAAACAGTCTCATTGAATGAAGCTCTGCACCCCGAAGAACACGAGAACACCAAAGTAACAAGTTGAAACATTGATCGTCTCAGTGGTTATCAAATCCGGAATAACTGATGAAGTCCAATCACATGAACCTGTTGTGCGTCCCCGATGTACACATTACTCTTCGAGATTGACAAGTTGTCTATTCAGGGGAACAATACATCAACATCTCCATTTTACCTAGTGCATTCCAGATATCTTGCATATAACCAATCAGCCCATAATGTACACAAGTACCCAACCAGAGTAGAGACAACGACATCCAAGTAACATGTTCAATCACTGATTATCTCTGCGGATGTCTACTCCAGGATAACTAATTTAGCCCGATCATGTGACCATGTTGTGCGTCCCTGATGTACACATATCTCTCCCCTGATGGTTGCGATCTCATCGGAATCATCATTACATTGTGTACATGAATCAATAACCAGAAGCACTACCATAAACCATATAGAAGATGTCGATAAGCAATATCATCTCACACTCCAAATATTCTTCACATATATCTGCCCACAGAAAGTTGAGTTAACACATACCAAAAGAGTCAAGAGACCACTTACCCCAAATAGTTGGAATAATACATCCTTCCCCCAAATAGTTGGAATAATAACACCAAACTCCACGAATTAAACACTAAGTTTCTCTGCGGTTAAGACATTTGTCTTCCCGGAATAACTTCAATTGAGCAGAAGCATTAAGTTCATCATGTGTACTCGTTGTGAGTTTAAATGTATGTCTCCTTCCCCCTTGCTGGTTTTGATACCTCAGAATCAGCAAAACATAATACACTCATATTCTAGAAGTCTTTTGAGAAGAACACAATAAGCTCAAGTGTATCTTGTGAGAATCAACTGCTACAGAAACTCTCTCCGACTATCTTTATCAACCCATATGTAGACAATTTCAAGTGACTACTGATGAAGAAAAACCCAAGATACCAAACTTGAAACTGAAGTCGAATTCCGTACATTTGTATCTTAAGCTTGCATTTAATGATGGAAGAACGGTGTCGAGAATTTACGCTTCAAGCAAATCTCTAAGTACTCACTACTCAAACAAAGTATGAGACATTAACACCTCTTGCGATTATCCACACCATCATCAACGTGTGACACTGAGTAAAACAACGTAACTCCTAATAGTGATAGTTAACCAGGTCTTCAACCATCCACCCCGACTACTGGTAACTAGATAAACCAAGTCTTCAACTCAAATTCTTAGACCCGAGCAAGTTATCAAATAAGAACACGCCTTTGTGAACGTCAACTTCAACGGCAAATAAGTGATAAAAGAGTAACTTCGAAGTAATCAACTTGTGTCAAATGTCCAACACGTGAATAAACATACAATCAGATGTACATTGACCCATTGAATGAACCGGAGCAAATGATTCCTCAACATCAATGCATTCTTCCTTAAGGTATACATGTAGAAACTGATTTGGAAGATTCACCAATAATTGTATTTAAGCGGATGAGGATGTCATTTTCATTAATGTTCATGTGGTTGATTTATAGCGTGCACATCGAGAGGAACAATAATCCGTGAAGATTTGGCAAAGGAATACCAAAGAGCGGATCATTATTCATGAACAATAATCTGTGAAGATTTGGTAAAGGAATACCAAAGAGCGGATCGTTATTCATGAGTGAAACTGCAATATTATGATAGTAATTATAAACGCCTTGAGGAATAACTGGAGATTGGGTTTCTTGAGTAGTCTGAGTTGTACTTCTTAGATGATCAACATTCGCCAGCGGTTGGAAATACTCATCAAACATATCTTGAAACAATGAATCCCAAACAATAAATCCCATTTATCCTTAGTGAGTGAAACATTAGGCGTTGGAGGAGAGTCATAAAACATTAAGTCGTATGACCATTAATCAAACATCCATCATCATTTAGTATATTCACTCTTCTCCCCCTCAAAAATTGCATCCGAAGTTGCCATTTTTGATTTAGCAAGTGAATAAGAATATACACCAATGAAAGTGAATAAGAATATCCACTTGATGACTGAATGAGCATGGGAGAGACATGAAGTATGTTGATGAAGAATGTTGATGAGAATGGTCATAAATATGAAGATTTCTCTTCTTCTGAAGATAAAGCGCACTGAAGCGTACACCTTTCTTTTCTTTGAGGACTGGGGCCTGAAGATTTATCTGCAGACGCCATAATGATGAAGTACGAGGCCCGAACTGATGTGAACAGACATCATAGCCGATTGAATATCAATGTTGAGTAACTTGAACCCGTGAGTTATGAGATATCAATCCTTTTGTTATCCATACTTTAAGCCAGTCCATGTATTGAAGGATCGAAGTATCTGCAACTAAGTAAGGACTACCTGCACTAATATTACAAACTTGATTGCATATATTTTGGTTAGTGACATCAGTATCCAAACCCTTTGGGGTTTCACGGTCAACTTTGAGATTGCCATTGGTAAACATCTTTCCTGTAGGTATCCACCTAAGTCCAGCATCCTTAAAAATTCTACCAGACGGCATCCACTTTGAGACTTATCGTTATTCCTATACTCCAAATATTTAGCATTTTGGATCCATCTAGATGAAGTTTTAGGTTTTTTTTGCATCATAACATGTTGAACCTTAGCCATGTAGGTGGTCTTAGTGGATTGTACCTTGGCATGTGAATTAGGAAAATGTTTCTTATGTGGAAAAGACTCAGAATTTCTAGTTTTGTTTTCTACATGCTTAGCATTCATATGCACATAACTTCTCTTAGATGCACGCCAATCCCTAGTCTTTTGAGTGTTCCTAGGTAGTGGTTTACAACTACTAGCAGTGCCTTGAGATCTCGTAGAATTCCTCACCCTAGGTCTTGCACCTAAAATTCCGTCTTTTCGAATTTGTGCCTTTTTCCTAGCTTTTTCTAGATAATAGTTCTTCCACAAGTCATTCATATCATATGAATTATGGGTTTTAATGCTTGGTTTTGACACTGTTTTCGAACTAATCCTAGAGGTGCTGGGAGTAGAAGAGGCAACATGTTGAGGGTTAACGGAGCTAGAAGCCTTATTCTTAGGTAACTCAGGTGAAGTAACTGGTTTTGACAAAACTTGTTTCTCATCAACTTGGGAGGCAAACCATGTTTTTGAAAATTTTGGTCTTTCGGATACAAACGCAGTAGGCTGCCTAAAAATGGACCGGTTTCTAATGGGATGAGAAACTGGTTTCCCCAAGGTTGATGGTTTTGTAAACTTAGTGTTCACACTTTTCCCTACAGTTTTCCTAAGCTCATTTTTTAAGGCAACAATAGCGAAACTCTTTTCCTGAAGTTGAGCTTTGAGTTCATCAATTTTTTCTATCAAGGAGTTTGTTTGTTCCATTGACTTTGTTATAGTTTCTTTGACAGAGTCACTTAGTTCTATGTGATGCATACTCAATGACTCATTTTCCTTTAGTAATTTGGCCACACAAACCGCTAATTCATCATTTCTCATTTGAATATCATCAATAGCTTTAACATCAGAATTACTTGTAACCAAATTACTTTTCACATGCATATTAGAAATATGTCTCTTCAAATTTTTGATAGTTGACTCTTTGTCTTGAAGCTGAGCTTTCAAAGTGTTAATTTCAAAAAGTTCACGGAATTCAGGAAGTTCCAGATTTTTACATGGTTTGTTAAGTTGAAAACTTTCTTCTTTACTCTGTATCGCAATTTCAAGTGAAATGCAATGTTTTTCAAGTTTTGAGAATTTGTTTGAAAGTTTATCAAAAGCCTTTTTATCAACCATATCATTTGTTTTGAAATTATTAGACTCAGCCTCAACCAAGGAACATTTATTAGAATCATGTTCAGCATTAAGATCAGTATGTTTAGGTACATTAGCAGATGCACTATGTTGAACAGTTAAGGGTACCTCATCACATGACACTGCTCAATTTCTGGTCTAATATCTGCATCCACATCATGTGTAACAAGAGTCACTGGACCGCTGGCCGTGTCAAGCTTATCTATCTCTGAGCCTCTGTATTCAGTGTCAACTGATCCATCATCTGGTGCTTTACCCGACTCATCTTTATTTGTTGTCACTGACATTCTGCATTCAGCAACACCTGATACTTCAACATATACATTACCCAACTTATCACAACAATCTCTCAACTGCACCAAACACTCATCCACTTTTTCATCCGTCTGAGTAACTTCCTCAATATACTTCTCCACATTATCCATGAGATGGATAAGTGTATCTATGAACACGCAAATTTCCATTCCAGTGTGTCTCTTGAAAGATATTTCATTCATGTCTTGATCATAGTCTGATGTGAATTCCCTTCTAATGAATGACTGAAAATGTGTGTAGATCACTTGAAGTGCAGCACTAGAACTATCCTTTTGAACCTTCTCATTGTCAAGTTGTAGCTCCAATTGCTTGAGGTTTAACAGCAAAGTTCCTGTTACTGTGGATAAGTCCTGATGGAAGAGGGCAATAAATGTTCGTTCCTTTGTTATGTGTGGAAGTAACATGAGGTGAGAGTGAAGTTGTTGAAAAGGTTCAATGCTGCTTTCCTTTTGCATGGCATTCTGTAGCCTGAACAGGTGCAAATCTTTTACATTGGACTCAGAGCATGAAGAACTCAAATCATCATTGATTGATTCCATCATCTGTAACCGTTCAGTATAGCTAATATTCTCATGGTTGTCTACATCATCATACAGTTTAAGCACTTCTGAAATCACTGGGTCAGTAGAGAAAGACATGATGTGGTAGAATGCACGGGATTTTACAAGTCTATGATTTAAACCGAGAAATAGAATCTCTCGCGGGATTTTACTAAAATCAAGACCAAACCGTTAAGCAATGACCAATGGAATGTGTTAAGATGACTGATGGATCGACAAAATTATAGACAATTGTGTGTTAGGACATATGATTGTTAATAGGATTAGCAGAGATGTTGTTTGGTTGAGATTTGGATTGGTTTATGCCCCTTTTTACTGAGAAATTTAGGTCTAAAAACATAAAAACCTCAATAACTTCTGTTCGGAGCGGATTTAGGCCTCGAATATTTGGCGTGCCATTCTCCTCGTTCTCACGGTCGTTTTGATGGGTACAACGCTGAAAACGGAGTTACGGTTCAAAAGTTATGACCGTTTGAAGTTTTATCGGGAAAAGTCAACAAAACGCTATGAAGACAAGTCGCTAAGTCACCAAGTCGCTAAACACAAGTCGCTATGAACCAAGTCGCTAAGTCCAAGTCGCTAAGACCAAGTCGCTGGATACAAATCGCTAAAGCACCAAGTCGCTACACAGTCAAGTCGCTAAAGAGCAACTCGCTAAGGTCCAAGTGGCTAACACCAAGTCGCTAAGAATTATGACAGCAAGTCGCTAGACACAGTTAAGTTGCTAAATAACAACTCGCTAAGATCCAAGTCGCTAGTATCAAGTCGCTAACAATTTGCACTACAACTCGCTAACAATTCCTGAAGCAAGTCGCTAACCTCACCAAGTCGCTAGCCGTAGTGGAGAATCCACTAACTTGTACTATTTGTCGGCTTGTCTCAATAGACAAGTCGCTAACAACTAACACTGTAACTCGCTAACTTTTACTGAATCAAGTCGCTACGATGAAAATCACAACGAGAACCAAGTCGCTAGCAAGAAAAACTTCAAAAACACACTTTTCAATCCAAAACAAGCTCAACCACAGTGATTCAAGCTTACCAAATCAAAACCCAAGCACTTACAATGATTCTAAACACAAAAGTACACCCAAAATTCAAACTGTAACACTAGAAATGATACAAATGATGCAAAAACCACTAAACTTTTTCAAACTCAAAAACCATCTAAAAACACTAGAAATCCAAGGATATGTAAGAGAGATGATCAAACCATGGCTCTTGATACCAATTGTAACATATTGGATTTCACAAACACATCATAACATAATAATATTAGGCGTATGGTTTAAGAGTTTAGAGAGAGAAAGTAGAAGGTGGGAGCCTTTCTAGAGAGAGAAAGTAAACAAAGAAAGAAATGTTAGATTGAGTGAAAGGTCCAACCCTCTACCTTGGGAGGTAGAGGGTATTTATAGTTACATAATAACTGTCCTCCTTCGGACTGTGGATCAGGCATACAGTGGGTAAAGACCCGTCCTTCCTCCACGGTGTTACACTAAACTATTCTACGCTACTGACTAACTAATTAACTAATAAATAACGTAAATAACTACAAGTCTACGAGCTAACTTATGCTAGATAATATTTGGGGTGACCGACTCTTCACTATGGAATTTCTAATTCCTAACATACTAATCCCATGGTATATTTGTTTTCTACTAAGAAAGTCTTAAGCCGATCGTACCAAGATTTTGGTGCTTGCTTAAGTCCGTATAATGTCTTCTTAAGTTTGAAGACATGATGTGGTTTCTCAAAGTCGGTGAAACCGGGAGGTTGAGCAACATATACTTCTTTGTTAATGAACCCATTTAGGAATGCACTTTTAACATCCATTTGAAATAATTTAAAGTCATAAGCACATGCATATGCAAGTATGATTCTAATAGACTCGAGCCTAGCTACCGGTGAAAAAGTTTCGTCGTAATCAATCCATTCTTGTTGATTATAACCTTGTGCGACAAGTCTAGCTTTTTTTCTAGACACTACACCATTTTCGTCCATTTTATTTCGAAAAACCCATTTCGTTCCAATTATAGTTTGATCTTTAGGTTTTGGAACCAATTTCCAAACATCATTTCTAACAAATTGGTTTAGCTCTTCTTGCATAACAATTACCCAAGATTCATCTTTTATTGCTTCATTTATGTTTTTCCGTTCAATGGTTGATACAAAGCAAACGTAGTTACTTTGATTTTGGGCTTGTGATCTTAACGTTCTTTGATTTAGTTGTCCTATGACTTTTTCTAAAGGATGACTTTTGGATTCTTTGATGTTTATAATTTCATTATTTAATGGTTCATCTTCCTTGTCATTTTCAATTATTTCTTGACTTTCTACAAGTTGACTTTCAACTAAGTCATCATCTACCAAAGGTGATGTCTTAGAAGGAGGTGGACTTTCGTCAAATGTTATGTTCAACGATTCCTCGACTCTCATTGTTTCTTTGTTTAAAACTATGTAAGCTTTATTAGTTTGTGAGTAACTAAGAAATACACCTTCATAAGACTTTGGGTCAAATTTGGTGAGATAGTCTTTGGTATTAAGAATGAAACATTTACACCCAAACACTCTAAATATCCTAAAGTCGGATTTTTGCCTTTATATAATTCATATGGTGTTTTGTTCAAGAAAGGACATATTAAAACTCTACTTAAAATGTATGTAGAAGTATCAACGGCGTTGCACCAAAACTTTTGAGGTATGTTTTGTTCATTAAGCATTGTTCTACTCATTTCTTGAATAGCCGTCGTGTTGGTTTGGTCCACCGTGTTACGGACTCGGTAGTTAGCTTTGTACCAGAAAAAGGTGTAAGCAACGTTGTGAAGGCTTCTCCGCCAAGTTGAAGGAGTTTGTTGACATAGTGCTTGAACTCTCGAGTAGGTGACTCGGGGAGTGGAGTAGGGCAAGGAAGGTGTCCTTGTAGCCGAACCACTATAAATCGGTTGTGTCATTTCTATCCCTTTGCTTTACTTTATTTACTTGCTTTATCATTAGATCTATAATTTCTCCACATCTATAAGATCTCACATATTATCGAATCTAAAGTTTTTGAAACTAACTTAAAATCGGCAAAACTATTCAACCCCCCTTCTAGTTTTCCACAGCTTCATTTTTAGTTTTCAAAAATAATGTCCAAATGAACCTTGAGTAATCATCTACTATGACCAAAGTGTATAGGTTGCCCCCATAACTTCTTATAGCAGATGGACCAAATAAGTCCATATGCAAAAGCTCTAGGCACTTAGATGTGGATACCATGTTTTTAGCCTTATGGCTACTATGAGTTTGTTTGCCAATTTTGCAAGCATCGCAAAAATGTTGGTCATATTTTAATTTTGGTAGGTTTCTAACTAGCTCTTTTGAGGATAGGTTTTGGATGAGTCTCATATTAGCGTGACCTAATCGTCTATGCCAAAGAGTAGAGTTATCATCTAAGGTTGTTAGGCAAAGTTTGTCATTAGATGTTTTATCTATTTTCATGACGTATATGTTATTTTTCCTAACTCCTTTAGCTATGGTGATACCATCTTTTAGTATTTTACTACCATTTTCTTCAAATAGTACTTTATACGTTTTTATCACATAATTGGCTAATACTAAGTAGATTAAATCCTAACCCATCGACATGAGATACATTTTCAATAGTTAGGGAGTTATGAGCGATCGTACCTTTGCCAATGATTTTCCTCCGTTATACTCTTGGTATGTTGAGAAGAGACTTTTGTTGCCCGTCATGTGTCTTGAGCATCCACTATCTTTTATCCATTCATCAGGTTCTAATCCAACTTTCAAGCATACCATGACACAAATAACTCAAGTGTTTGGTCCCCAATATCTCATGGGTCCATTTGGGTTAAACATACCATTTACTTGGTTCATGTATGGAAATGATGGGTAAGGGTTCCATGGCATGTAATTTGGAGTTTGATATGGTCTAGGGAAGTTTTGATTCCAACCGGCATGTTGATAGTTGGGTTGTATGTTGTGGTTGCTCTTGGGAAAGGGGCGTTTGGCAATAGGTGTTTTAGGCCGTTGTTGAGTAGTTTTAGATCTAAATTCATTTCTAGCAAGTCCTACTCCTAATGTAACAGCATGTTTTAGTTTAACAGTATCCTTGGTTTTCTTTGTTACCTTGACAAATTCACTACGGTCCGTATTTCAAACATTCTGTCCTGCTGTAGATGCCACGACACCAAATTTTTCAACGGACGGAACCCTATTTTTGGGTCCGTCTGGTCCGTGCTGTACTGCAGCAGTTTTGACATTTTGTTTGTCTTTTTCGGCCGTTTTGGTTTGACCATTTGGAATTAGTACTGCATTAAAACCTAGTCCATTCATGTTTCCTGGTATTTTTTGAATTCTAACTATTTCATCGGGCACAAGCAATATTTTTGTTAAACCTTTTAAACTTAGAGTTATGTTCAATGAGAACTTCTTGTATGAGTTTTAGCTTTTCTATTTCAAGACTAAGCTCTTGAAATGATTTGCAATCATCGTCATTTGCTTTCCTTTTTTTTAATCGTTTTGCCTTTTTTTTAACTCATAAATTTCATTTTCTAAAACTTCCTTTTTAGTCTTTAAAAACTTGTTTTTAGTTATGATTTTTAAGCTAAGGTCACACAATTGATTTTATTTTTTTTGCAAAGTGTCATCATCAATAGAAGAGTAAGATGAGTCGGAATGTACCTCATTTGATTCATGTGCCATTAGAGCGGTCTCATCCTTGCTTGATTCTTCATCATCCTAACAATCACTCCAAGCACTACTTACAAAAGCTCGTTGAGTTTTGCTTTTAGGTGGCTTGGGGCAATCTCCTATTAGATGACTTGTATCACCTCATCTAAAGCACTTTCTTTCACCTTTTCCTCTTTTGTCATCTCGGTATTTTTGGAATGGCTTTTTTTCATCTCGAGGTTGCCTTACGAACTTTCCTCTTTTTCTAAAGAACTTTTTGAAATCTCTAACGGCCATAGCATACTCCTCATCTTCACTACCGGAGCAAGATTCGTCATCATCGCTAGATTCCGTTCTTGCCTTTAAAGCAACAGATTTGACTCTCTCTTTTTCCTTTGATGATCTCCGAATCTTTCTCCATCACCATTTCGTGTACTTTGAGGTTTCTGATTAGCTCGTCAAGTGACATTATTGAGAGATCTTTTGATTCCTCAATAGCTGTTACTTTTTCTCTCCACTTCGGATGGAGTGCTCTAAGAAATTTCCTGAAAAAGTTCTTACTATGAAAAGTTTCATCAAGTGCTTTAAGAGAAGTAGTAATAGTATTAAAGCGAACAAATCCACAATCAATGGTTTCATCTTCAGGGATAACAAATTGTTCATATTGTTGAACAAGAAGATCAATTTTGTTATCCTTGACTTGTGAATTTCCTTGATGTGTAATAATCAAAGATTCCCAAATCTCTTTTGCGGTTTCACACATAAAAATTCTTTCATATTCTTTTCTAGGTAAAGCATTATAAAGCATCATTTTAGCTTCATTATTTTTAGCTAATAATTTCTTTTGATCATCAATAGAAATATCTTTTGTTGTAGAACTAAAGTCTCATTTAATTATAACAAACCAAATATCTATATCTTTTGACTTTACATATGTTTCAAAACAGTTTTTCCAATAGATAAATCCATTGGTTTCAAAAAGTGGTGGTCTTTGCATAGATTGCCCTTCTTTAAAGTTTTTGGAATCTATGGATCGTTTCAAGTTTATAAAATACAATATACTTTAGAAATTCTTGAGCAACGAGGCTCTGGTACCAATTGTGGAAAACTAGAAGGGGGGGTTGAATAGTTTACCGATTAAAAACTTTGTTTTGAAACTTATTGTAATGATCAGTTGATATTGATCAAAGATATCAAACAATATGCAAGCAATATATAAAGAGTAAATAGAGAAAGAAACAATCAAACCACGATAAGTTGTTTATAGTGGTTCGGTCTATAAGGACTCTTTTTCCTTTCCCTACTCCACTTCCCGAGTCTCCAACTCGAGAGTTTAACTTCACTAGTCAACAAGCTCCTTTCACCGGTGGAGAAACATTTACACTTCGCTTACACACTATTTCCGACACTAAGCTAGATGTCGAGTTCTTTTCCAAGGGTACAACCACTCCCACACACAATGTATTTTAAGGAATTAAATACTAACCACTCACACTCACAGTTTATGATGGTTTGGTACAACAATGATGTATGAATAAGACTAGATCATACAACAACAAAACAAACAAGACTTCCAACTATTTGTTGAAGCTTGAATATGTTTTGATCTTCTTTGCTACAAAAGAGGATTACTACAATGATATGAAACTGAGTTAGAAATGTTAGAGAGAAGGAATGTATGTGATTATGCTAGAAAGGGATGAGAAAACAACTTGGTTTGGCTTGCTATTTATAGCCAAAACATACAGCAGTCACCACGGACCACAGACCCCTAAAAAGGGTTCCGCCCGTGTAACATTTTGGTGTCGCCGGGGTCTGACAGCAAGATTATCAAAATCTTACCAAAGTCAACCAAATCCATCCAAGATTGTGTAAGATATGTAGAGTCCAAATCTACATAAAATATCTAGTGAAATCCTCTAGAGATTTCAATGATGCACCACATGATGTCATATGTTGTTTTCTATTTTTAGAAATATGTTAAATATAAATACATATGTAATGTTTTGTTTTAATAAACCAAAACATGTTTGATCTAAAAATGTTAACATGCATTATGATTTAGAGGCATATCAAAAATATGATTTAATAAAAATTATGATTTAATCAAAATGTAAATGCTTGAGTGATGAAGATATTATTTAAGGAAAAGCTTGTTTTAATATCTATTAAACTTGACAAGCTTTAAGCTTTATAAAAATTAAATTTATTTTTGTCGTTAACAAAACTTAAGTAAAGATCATAAAATATAAATAACGTTTTAATGACGATATTTGTATTAACATAGAGCTCTCAATTCCTTATGGTTTGGAAATGAAAAATCAAAAATACCAACTAAATTTCAGACTCAGATTCTCATATTTGACAACTAATGTTCTAAAAATCAAAAAGCTATCTTCCCGACCTCCAATGACTATGAATCTTACATTTTCAGAGAGTAGACAAAGTGAACTCATGTTTAGACTCAAAAATCACTTAAAAATACGTTGACATCATCAGTTCAGTCACCCATCAATCCAACCCAAAATCTACATAAATTATACACATAAAATCACACCAAATTCCTAATCCTAAACCACAATTCCAATTCCAATTTGAATCCAGTTATCATGCATGTTTTAAACTCATCTAAACATCACAATAATCATATTAATCATCAAGGTTCAATCAATAATCCATAACATCAATGAACAAGGCACACATGAAATAATTTACCACCTAAAATCATAAATCACGAAACCTTAATTCTTCCAAATAATTTCATACGCCTCATAACAATTAATCTAGGGTTTTCTTCAGGTTATTAGGGCTTGTAATTAAAAGGTCATATTAGGGTTCATAGCAATTGATTCGAATAGATAAAATGATCATAAATTCGACACACGTAAAATCATGATTAGGGTTTTATCATTATTTAATGCAACAAGTAATCCTAATAACCATTTAACTAATCATGTAAACATAACAAGATCATCATACAAGCATGTATATCATGAAACAAAACTGATTTTAGGTATTCTAATTTATAAGGTGTCGTGTACATTAAAGAAAAATAAGGAGAAACATGTACCAAGTTTAGCCGAATGGAAAAGAATCAAGAGAGCACAAGACATACGAATTTCCTACACCTCTTCTTCTCCTTCTGCTTGATTCTTAAGATCGAGCAAATGGAATATGGCTTTAGGGTTTATTTGATTTTCAATTTAGGGGGGAGAGGAATAAGGGCCGAATATGTTTAAGGGGGAGGGAATGAATACTGAAACTTATAAGGGAAATAAAGGGGAACAAGAGTAATGCTATTTAGACCTACTAATCAAGCATAAATACATGCCTAATGTATAAATCACTTGTACAATTGTATTATGTACTTTCTCTCTCCAAATTCCCATCAATCATTTTTTTAAATCAATCAATCAAATCATTAGGTACATTTGCAGGCTTGATTACTAGGCACAACAATCATTTTTCGGGGGAACAATATCTTTTATTTCTAGTAGGTTATTAATTTTTTTTAATTATGTTCTTATCCCTCTCAATATAAACGTGTAAATGGGTTTCACAAAAAGGGATTTTCGGTCTTAACTTGTAGAAAAAAATCGTATAGGGTATAAGGTAAGTAGGCATTTGATGCTTATCACTTAAGTGTGTGGTGTAACATGTAAGGGATTAGGATTTAGAAAACTTTAAGTTATTTAGTAACTTAAATTTAGGATTATTATTAATATGTAATTTATTTATAACATATAGTTTTAAATGTCATTACTTATATTATTATAACTTAGGTTATAATTCAAATGGTCAAATAAAATGTGAATTTAGGTTTTAAGGTTTTACAAAAAAGGTTAAATGTTCAATGTTAGAAATCGCTTTGTTTTAGCATGAAAAATGCAAAACACAATATCTTCAAGTAGACCGACATTTCACTCGGAAATAAAATTAAAACAAGAAGATTCTAAAGACAGCAATAAATTTGGTTGTTGTATAAACCATTTAAACATAAACATATCTCAATGTTGTATTAAACATGGACGTATAGTTGTTCTCGCAATATATAAGTTCAAATATTTTAGTGATTCCTTTTTTTTATGCTTCTGTCCCAGAAATGATAATGGCAAAAAATATGATATTAGAATCTCAACTTTGTGTAATCATATTAAGAGTATGTTTGGCGCGGTGAGCTGCAGCTGAGGCTGAGGCTGAGGCTTATAAGCCGAAAGTTGAAAATTATATTTTTATAAAGCTGTTTAATGAATTAGTTTTAGCTGAAGGTTATTAATGTTAGATCGAATAAAAATATATCAAATTAAATTCATATACATGATAGTTAATTATATTTGAAATGGTATTTAAGTAATTTAACTAGTCATAAACCCTTATAAGCCTCTTTCTATGGGTTTAGGCTTATGGAGGCTTGTAACTTATTTTATAAGCAATAAGTCTCCATTCCACAAAAGGTGTAGAATAGCGAGAACACCCTGATCCCGGGTGCCTTTTGGTACCAGCCATTGTCCACCCCACAAGGAATAGCTCCGACAACTCTCCTGGCCTAGTAGGGCACCAACTGGAGTGAGCACGAGCCAAAACTCGGACCCCTGAGCTCTTAATCCACAAAGTCTCTCCAGTGTGCCCATAAGTTTTGCGAAGGTGGGTACCTATATGAAGCAAATGCCAAAGATAAAACTTGAACCTGGGTCAATTGACTCAAGCACAAGTGCTCCAACCATTGGACTAATGCTTCATTGATGCAATAAGTCTCTATAAGCATGTGTAACAAATGATACTTATTTTAAAAGTTATATTATTTTAAAAGTTCAAGCCTCAATAAGCCCCTAAATCATCAAATGTTCTATTTTATGTCAAGTAGTTGAGTTTAGTTATTAAGAACGAGTGAATGTGCTTATTATGATAAATCAGTATCCAATACTTTTAAAAGTGAAATATGTAAACAAGTGGATGCGTTGGTGTTGTTAAACCTTAATGAATAAATATTAACATATACACATTTAGAAATTATGTACACTAAAACTTTCTTCGATGCTCCAAAATGGAACCAAAGATGCAATTCATTTCAGTGTGATGGTTAAGACTTTAAGAGTTTTATATTTCCATTAGATGAGGTGAATAATCTTGTTTTATGTTTTTCATTTGTTAATTTATATACCAATGAACTATATATATCAATCCGGAACTAGTTCGAGTTCAAAAACTGCAATTCCCTAACTATTCTTCTTTTAGTACTTCGATCTTAATACTATCATCGTCAAATATAGCATGGGAAGGTAGGCAAGCTGAATTCGACAAGGGAGAGGATATACATCGGGACTCTATCTTGATTTAATTCTGTTACATTAATAAAATATTCAAATCATACTAAACCACCAAATTTAACTATGTTATACTGTTTTGACTTTTGAACATAAATGTCAAACATCTATCAACTAGTCAATGAACTACGATCAACATGATACTATTACTATATATAACTATAGAGTGAGCAACAGTGTTTGCAATGCAAACATTAATTGCCAACTTTCACAAGTTGAAAAATAAAGTCCCCGGTTTAAGCAAAGTAAGTTTCAAAAAATAGTCTCTAGGTTTAGTGTCGCTTCAAAGTAAGTCCTTTATAGCAATTTGGCAAAAATAGTCCCTATCCAAATTCACGGCTACAAAAGCAATCCCGCTGCATCGCGCGGGTTTCCACACTCGTATTAACTAAAGATCGAGCAACAGTTGCATTGCAAACATTAATTGCCAACTTTCACAAGTTGGCAAAAATAGTCCCTGAGGTTTAAGTGTCGTTGCAAAATAAGTCCAAGTTGGCAAAAATAGTCCCTAAGGTTTAAGTGTCGCTGCAAAGTAAGTCCTTTATAGCAATTTGGCAAAAATAGTCCCTATCCAAATTCACGCTAAAAAGAATCCGCGGTTCCCACACTCGTTATGGACTATGAATTATGAATTTCCTTGAAGAGCTAAAAAAATATATAATGAACTGAATATGGACGTTGACCAATGTTTTTTTTTGTAAATGAGTTTCCAACTATGGTTTAACAACACGTTGACCAAACAAGTGTAGTTGGAAACTCCTTTGAGCATTGTGTTGTTCCTGTCATTGAGAAGCACGTGAATTAGGTCTGAGTTTGTGGGCCTACACATATGAATGTAATAAGATTTCATGGGCTATCATAGAAATCCACATGGACCATTTTCGATAATATATTATACTATCACACTATATAAAATATCAATAGTATATAAAGCTATTTGGTTCTAGAACTATAAAAAAAACTTTGTTAATAAATAAATAAATAAATTTAAAACTATAATTAATTGTACCAGCAATATACATCACTTATGTTGTTTGTATATCAGAGAGTAATATGATTTTTTAGAAACTATTATTAATTAATTAAGTTATTATTAATTAATTAAGTTTGTACTAACTTGCCATTACTATATATACTAAAAGTCAGGGAGGAAAACAGTACCAACCCCACGCATTAATTGCCATCTTTCGTAAATTGGCAACAACAGCCCCTGAGTTTCAACTGGCGTTACAAAGCAAGTTCTTTAGCAATGCAATCTTTCGCAACTTGGCAAAAACCGGGTTCAAGTGCTTGCAAAGTAAGTCCTTTATCATTAATTGCTATCTATTGCAATTTGGCAAAAATAGTCCCTAAAAGTGTCATTACAAAGTAAGTCATTTGTAACCGCGAAAATAGTCCCTAAGGTTTTAATTGTATTTGCAAAGCCGGTCCAAACAAATTTTCCAGTCATTCATCACCCAAATTACTATTAAAAGCAATGATCGCGCGGGTTTTCCTCACTCGTTTATAATAAGAGATATACAGTAATAAGGAAAAAACATTGCTAAAAAATTAAAAAGCTTTTAAGAGATTAAGAGATGTAATGCATTCTTTATAAGTAGTTAAAATAAATTAATTTTACTCCATACATCTATCTATATATATATATGGGACTAAGCATGACACATAGATAATGCAACCTCAATGATGACTAGGCATTTAATTGTGACATGGCATTAGTGACATGGCACTATTGCCAGTTAAATATGTAAAAAATTTGCCACAAGTGGGGATCGAACCCAGATATGTTGGATCATAAAGGAGGAGATCAACCAGTGGAGCAAGCCATATTTTATGCTAAATATTGCATTCCCAAAGTGATATTCAACACAAACATTTATATCGTCACTAATCTCAAACTATCAAAACATAACCCCCCTACTTTAGTCCTCCTAATTTAATTCCTCTTCAATTCCAGTGAAACAAAATCTCACTTGGCATTTCCAAATTCAAATCCCCAAAGTTACGCAAAGACTCCACATCATTTTTTCTTTTGTGTTTATGTTATAGGGTTATAGAGAGATTAATCAACCACAACCACCGATGATATACTGAAGGCAAGATCTTGATTAATCGTATTCATAAAATATTAATTTCGATCTATAAAGGTTGTAATTGTTATGTTGTGGGCTTGAATCTTTAATTTTGTTTTTTCATTTATGCAGGTTCAACATTATCCAATGCAATGCTTCATAACCTATATGGGTGAAGAGGAATACAAAATGTTTTTATAATTTAAGGTATTCAAATATTGCAATATGAATTTATTTTAGGTGTCATGATAGTTATGAATGTATTTCAGGGGAAATGACTTCTTGAACTCATGGCAACAAAACCAAAGCTTATATTAGATGAGGTACATAGATACAGTTTTGACATAGTTATATGGTTACGTTTTCTGATAACACTTCAATGTCTTTATGTTGTATATCATAGTTTCTCCTCCTCAATAGCATTTATTGGATATTCGACATCCTTGAAATTTGTTTACAACCATTTCCCTATTCTTATAGTAAAAGCGTGTTGAAATATTTGATTGTTTATTGATTATCATTTTGGCTTTTTTTTTCTTAGTTTCATTATAGGATCGGTTATTGGCACTTCTTCTGGTATACTAGGCTATGGATTTTTTCTGTTGTGACGTAATGTTTATTTGTTGTGCATAAACTTTGACAAATGTCACTATTTTTGCTACTTTTTAGGTTGGATACACAAATGCCGGAAATAGTACACTGTTGAATCAGTGGACAGTGGCTAATGTTCTTGCTGAGATCTGTTGTTTGCGACACTTGATCCCACCAAAAGGAGGGTACAGGTCCGGAATTTATTCAGGAGAACCTCATACTATAAAAAAAATACTTTTTACGCACCGAAAAAAAAATATGAACATTAGCTTGTCATTGCAAAGATAGGTCAAATTCATTAATGATGTGATTGCAAGTATCTTGATGTTGTTGGTATGAAGTCTAGACAGCTTTATGTATTGAATGGTATTGCAACGTTCTTTGGCTGGTTGGTACATGTAACATATAACATATTTGGTCATTTCTTTTGTGTTGTTTCTTAAATAGCATAATTCTAAAAAGAAAGCTTATGATTTGCTTTCAGGTTGTAAGGATCATGTCGTTTGGCCTCTCTTCCTACCACGTTTATAACCACATTGACCAGGTAAGTTGTATGAAATGTGTGTACGTGTCTATGTGTAAAGACAGTGGGTTACAAGTCGCTTCTACAAGTTGTCAAGAGTTGCAAATAATGTCTAACCATAAGGCCCAAAAGAATTTTTACCCGTGAGAAAGTCAAATCAAAGACATTAAAGCGCTTTATTACGCTTGGCACACGGAAAGGCGGTGTTAGAATCGGACCTTGGTTAGTTACCCTCACCTCATCTGTAGTGTGGCCATTGGGTCGTGGCCGTAATCGGGTTGTAATATTTTAATTTTCGGGATTGGCGGATTTCAAAGATAGGAAACCAGGTGTGCTTTTCTCAGCAATATAAGAAGCGTTGTTAGCACTACATGATCTTACAAGAATGGTAACAGTTGAAAATCAATGCTACATATGGTAATTTCGAATACCTCGATTCTATCCCTAAAGGGCTTCATGCGAACATGGGAACATATCGAACATGAACGGTCTCTCAATGGAAGGTGAGTATGTGTAAATGATTTGGGTTACGTTTTTTCAAGCATGATGAAGGTATAAAAATTATATATTATTAAAGTTTGAATTTCATCACCTTTTGTTGTAGGCATCGTTATCGGTCACAAATATTGCTAACTCGACCGGGACAAAATATCATTATGAAACTTGTAGATATGTGAGGCAATACAAATGCAAATTGAAGTTCAGAGAAGTTTGCGTGAGCAAGCTGAGGTACAATATGTCAATATTAACAAACCTAACATTTCAATGCAATAATCGAATTCTTAAAACATATAAACATATGTTTAAGGTACAAAGGCACCTACATACTTAATGCGATAAAGACAAAACAAACTTAAACCTTTATGTGATCTTCGACAATGCAAAACAGTCCTAAGTTTCAAATCACACGAAATCAAAATAAGGTTCTAAGTTGGTATATCTCAAATCCTTTTTTTTCTTCAAGAAGGTTTAGTGTTGAGTGCCATTCCTTCGTATATATAGGCAAGAGAAAAGGTGCAAAGTGGGGATGATATTAGCAAGTATTGGCGTCAACCTTTTATCCAAGTATGATGAAGGTATAAATGAATGTTGATGCTTGCTTTATATTTTGTAGGCCGTTATGTTGGGTGGAACATATGTCACTGGATAACTAAACCGGGCTTGAACCTCCCGGTATAAGGATCTCTACTGCATTTATCTTTCTTGGATGAGCAATCATTTGTATCCTGGTTGATGACAAACTAATGTTTTTATACTCTTTTCAAAGACATAATGTCTAGGCGACGGATTCCATGCCTTGATTCTTATTTAGACAAGGTATGTACATGGTAGGCGAATTTGTTATCGCTTTGTAAATCGAGTTCTTTCTCGCTATTTGTGGATTTATACCGCCGCCGCCCGCACACATGTTTTTAGTCACTTTTTGTGTATGTGGTCCTGCTGTCCATTACATGGCGTGATATGCCTACACATCTAATTTACTAGATACGGCTGTGGTTAGGTGAACATTTCATTGTGGCCACGTTTCAAGATGGTATTTGACATGCACATCAACAGTCTACGGAACGCCAATGTGAAGACATTATGGTAGGATGATGTGCATCCACATTATGTCATGAGGCGTATGCCGAGTTTACAGCTTCACTTATTCAACTTAATGTTGACTATGGGATGGCCAGGTTAAGACACACAAACTCATGTATATAATGAATTGTTTTTGTTATTCCCATATGTATTAATGATTTTCTCCATTTACAGCTTGATTTGAACATGGAAAGACTGAAAATGGCTATTGATGACTTGCTTATCAAGCTTGCCAAAACATTCACAAAACCGAAACTGCAGACAGTTTTTCTTATTAACAACTATGACATGACAATTGCAGTTTTAAAGGTATGGTTCCTATCTTTTATCTGTTGAGTAACTTAACAATTGTATGTGTTGTTATTCATTCCTTTCTCACTTGCTACAACAATGCAAACTCTGAACATTTTCATCATGGCTTAGAAAAATATGTAACTATTAATTAAGTTGTTCACACATATGAAATCATAAAATCTGCTTACATTTTTATGCATCTCATATTTTTTTTGCATTTATGCTTGTAATGTTTGGCCATTCAAGCATGGGGAAACATAGAATTTGTGTACCCTTAAGAATGTCGAGGTCACTTTGTTAAAAAAAATATTGTTTATAGCCTACATATGAATTAGCTTGCATCATGTTGGTCGCAGCCAAAGGGCACACTTTTTCACAAACCAATGAGTGTTAAAACAGGTATTCACCTAGAGTTTAAACCTGATTTCCTCGATACGTTATGGTGGTTAGTTTATTGTCTATTAATTTGAGTTTGTTTATGATGTTAGGGGTCCATCATCATTGGAGTTGTAGCTAAAAGTTGAATCAATGTTTCATGCAGAGGCGATGGTTATTTGAAGCTCACTTGCATATTTCCTACAAATTGAACAAACGTCGTTTACAAACACGAATATACATATCATCCAACAAGCGTTGTGTACAAAGAATTTTTATTTCGTATATAACCATCATGTAATTGATTTGTTGGCACATTTATAATAGTTCTTTTTTACATATAATACACGAGCACTATATTTTGTTTCCAATTATTTTGTTTAATATATTTGTGTAACATATTTTCCGTTATTCATTTTTTATTTTACGTGCAAATAATTTTGTCAAACAATTTTATGAAGCGAACCCGCCCATTGGGCGGGTCATGAAGCTAGTAATTAAATAAGTATAAAACAAAAGTTGGTCATGTTTCTTAGCATAAGTGGATACTAAATTACACGATTCGCTAAGTAAACCAACGAATACATTTAACATTGTCTTTTACATGATGTCCTACGAACGACAAATAATATTACCAATTATTAACGCTTCACGAATGCAAATTATATACACAAATGTACAAATTTAAGGCATATTCCGAGTTGATGGCTTTTATATATAATTCATTTTTTTAACACTTAAAATGTTACATACATGGAGGAATTGCATATATATCCCTACAAAGCCTAAAAATTACATGTATATTCTTCCAAAACAATAAAAATAACATATATATCCTAATAAGTAATTTATATATAATTAAAACACAAAAATAACTAACAATCATCACTTAAGATAGAATAGACGGTTATACCCTTACTTTATCAATCTTCTCCAAATAATCATGTTGACCAAGTTTGCTCACTTAGACACGTATAACATTTTTAGTGCGGGTTGTGGAACACAATATAAATATTGTTGATGCATAATCTTGCGCGGGCTGGATTTGACGACTCTCCCTTAGCCGTTCGTCGTCTTCTCGAGCCCTAAGTAGACCTGTCAACAAAGAGAACCCGTTAGGAGTGGACCCGAGGCCGTAGCCCCGGGGTCCACCTCCGACGGTCAAGTTAGTATGCGATGTAGCATATATCAAAGTTAGGGTTAGAGATAACCTGTCATGTATTTATAGGGGATGGATTAGGGTTTAGGTGTAGAGTGGGCCGTATCTGCCGGGCCTGATCCATTCCTGGCCCAGCCGACCATACGCCCACAAGCCCCTCAAGTCTAGTATGAGATAGCGCATGGCTATGTTATGCTAGACTTAAGTTCTATTCATGGCAGCGTAGGTGAAAGTGGATCCCGCATGCCGCATCCGGGTAAGGCGTACCTTTTGTACCAGCGACGCAACATGGTGCGACGAAGACGGCTTCAGAATGCGCGCTCGTGCGCGACAAAAGAGGTGCGACAGAAGACGCTTCGTAGCATAAGTGTGCGCTGCGGCGACAAAGAGGTGCGACGAAGACGGCTTCAGTAGCATAAGTGCGCGCTGTCGCGACAAAGGAGACGATGCGCATACTAAAAACAGTGGTATATATACCCTGGTAGCCCCCAAGTTTGATGGTGCTACTCGTGTAGAAGCATTAAACTTATTTAATCTAAAAAAACTGAATGCAAGATTAAAGTATATGCCGCGAATCGCAGCATATAAAACCTAATTAATTGAAACAATAGACAGTATAGCATGAGTAATATATTGCGCATAGCATAAATAATATTTAGCACATAAGAAAAGTGGCAGTGCGCACCCGTCATGGGATGCACCGACGAATAATTAATTGTGTTATTTTTTTTTAATGTATAAAATAAAAACTCGGATGGATGTACCGTGACCGCGACTAATAGACGCAGATGGATTTATCGTAACCGCATAGACTCGAACATTTGTGGATGATCGCAGATGTTTATACCACGACCTTTGGTCCAGTGCGCTCATGGCGATTGACTAGCATCGTGGTGTTCGCGCGTACGCATTCTCTGCGAAGATGTCTGAACGCACGGCCTAATGCGGGTAGATTTATCGCAACTGCGTTGTTCGAGCGCGAACAGGCGTACCAACCGTAAAAACAGTATCTGCGCAAATTAATTCGCAGCTAAAAGATAAAATAGCTCCGATCGTGCGGATATTTGCTTAGGTAGGATCGTGCGGGCTAAAAGATAAAATAGGTCCGATCGTGCGGACTTATTCTTGTATCTTATGTAAAGAATTAGTGTCAATTGCGGATGACGTATATCAAAACAATGATATTTACTTATTTTATAATAATTATCATTATTATTTATGCCATAAATATCAAATTGTACGCATAAAACTTGATGCAAAAGATAAAATAACATCCTATACTTGATGCATAAAACTTGTACGCAGCTAACGTAATAAAGTTGTACGCATCTAAAGTGATATTAAATCATTGATTCGGATCGCCCAATTTAATAAATTTAATAAAGTGTTACCAATTTAGAAATTGATTTCGCTTGGTAATATGAGAACACGAAACATAGTTTATTCGTGGTCCCACGGATGGCACCAACTTGTTGATGCATAATCTGGCGCGGCTGGATTTGACGACTCTCCCTTGGCCGTTCGTCGTCTTCTCGAGCCCTAAGTAGACCTGTCAACAAAGAGAACCCGTTAGGAGTGGACCCGAGACCGTAGCCCCGGGGTCCACCTCCGACGGTCAAGTTAATATGCGATGTAGCATATATCAAAGTTATGGTTAGAGATAACCTGTCATGTATTTATAGGGGATGAATTAGGGTTTAGGTGTTGAGTGGGCCGCATCTGCCGAGCCTGACCCATTCCTGGCCCAGTCCTGACCATACGTCAACAAATATGATTTTAATTATTATTAAATCTCTAGAAAAACAAATTATCACTTTAATCCAATGAAGTGTTTCTTGAACTCTTCCAAAACACACATCACACCTATGGCTCCGTCGCCGTAACTAAATGTTCACTAGTCAACAATCACCGTTCATTCATTGCCAACGATTACCATCCACCAATGTCGCCACCAATCAAATCATGTCATTCCGTTCTTCGGCTGTCGCATCATCTGCCGCCATTCACAGAATCTACCTCCGGTAAGAAACGACGACATTATCTTTGATGTGTATCTTCGACGAGTATCGACCCGAAAAAGCATTGTGGGTTTGTGCGGTCTTTTTGATAAATGAATTACGTTATTTTTGGATCAAGAAAAAATGTGATAGTTTACTTTGAGAATGATGGTTTAATACTTCTATTTGTCAGGGAGTCAGGTTTGTCTACTTTGTGTGTGGTAGAAGAGAACAAAAGTAGGGGCATAATAGTCTATTCAATTTTAAATGATAAATGTTGGTCATTTTTGTATTTTAAGTATATATAAATTACTTATTTGGACATATATGCTATTTTCATTGTTTTGGAAGGATATATATGTAATTTTTGGTTTAGCTTGGATATATATGTAATTTTTAAGCTTTGTAGGGATATATATGCAATTCCGCCAACATACTACATCGACACTTTTTCCTTTAAAATGATAGTTAACCCACACAAAAATGAGCATTTCTGCATTAACCCACACAAAAATCGAATTCAATCTACATTTTTTTTTACGTCCTCATTAAGCATTTCTAAAATCCCTAATTTTGTTCGTCAATATTAATTCACTAACATCAAAATGATATTAAATTTCGAAATCAAACAACTAAGACGAAGCGCTATATTTCTAGGAATCTCCAATACGTTTTTAATAATCACAAGCCTCATTTTAATCATTGCAGCGTATTCAAACTGCGTATTTGGAGATGTATTTCCATTTGTTGTGATTTTACTCGTTTCGTGTTTGAGAATGTCTACAATGATCCCGATTGCATTTGCACAAAGAGCTACGGCTTTGACGATTATTAATACACCTACGGAAACACGAGCTGTTGGTACCCTGATAAGACGTCACCAAAGGGTACTTTTTACGTCAAATATTATAGATTTTGTAGTAAGAAAATGTTCATTGCAACAAAAGCCTAGCTATTATTGTATCATTGTATGTAATGAATTAGTTTATTTCATTATGATGCAAAATGGTAGAATGGTGCTGTGACACTTTTTCTGATAATGTCGCACATCACCATTTTACGTGCTTTGCCTGTAGCACTTTCTTGGTTTATGCTAGCCATACATGATTTAGTAAGAGTCCGTACTAATTAAATGTTGTACCAGATAATATCCGTTGATATGAATCTATCCAAAGCAAGAAGAAGCTACTAATGTTAGATAACATGATTTTGGCAGAATTATGTGAACTAAGAAACCAACTGGCCGGTCTTCTCACCTTATCTAGAATGGTTTTCTTAATAAATGCAGCTTAAAAGGAGAGCGGCGCGTATAGTAGGCCTTCAGGAAGAATACTGAACTGCTCTAAGATCCTTATGTAGTAGTACTCTGCGATATTCTAACCAAGAAGTTATATTTTGTTCCTTGATCTTAAGTTATTAGACGTGTCACAATTAAGAAGAATAAAATATGTAGAACTATAGAAGAAACTGCAACTAATTTCCTATGTTGGAAATCACTATTTAGTTTTCATTTCATATATTTGCGCGGTCTTGTGACCTAAATATTCAGGTGTTTTTAACTAGGCGTGATTGAGAAACATCTGGAAGTGTCATGTTTCAATATTTGACTTTGGCACCATTTGAGTTTTCTGAACTTTTTTCCATCAATTAAGCTGCCTCAACTAGGTGTAATGTTTGTGATGATAAATGAGTAAATGCATGATTGGAAGCTGGAACAATGAACTAGTGATTTAGATAGTTTCAAGAAGATTGTGTAGCACTATCGATTTCTTAGTGCTCATATGTTTATGTTATCTTTTCACAGTAATCTCCTTCTAGATGCTTAAGTGCTAGAATGTCTTTTCGGAATGACATGTCTTTGTATAGTTGTATGCAAATTGTTATTGGATTGACTCTGTTATTACTTAACAGATTAGGTACAACAAGTGGATACGGTGGACCCGATTAGCATTTGTAATTACAGTGCTGCAGTTTTTGGGAACAAGTTACCTTCTAATCAATGTTTCAAATTTCTTTTTTGAAGATCGAACTCCAAATGAATGTATATTAGGTAAACTTGAGGGCCCTTGAAATTAAATCTCTCTATCTTGCAAGTTATATTCAGTCATTGCTTTGTTTGACATTCAATAAATAATACAGTTATAGAAGCTTGAGTAAATTCTTCATAAAAATTGCAACTTTGTTTACAAATGGCTTTTGCAGCGCTTCATTCAAATAACACTACGTGGCTGCATAGTATAGTGGTGGTATTTATTATCATGGCGTGTTTGGTCACAGCGGTGCAATGTTTTTCGGGATCTGATGTCTTAAGATGGAGATCTTTCTACTCAAATGAAAACAAAGCATGGAAACGCCATTATCGAGAGGTATTTGATCATGGCATTCGTGAGGCATTGTGCTGTCTTGGACGTGTCAAATACTTGTATGCTTCTGCACTTCTGCTTGGCCTGCGAGTCTTAAAATCTTATGCATTTTATGATTTTTCTTAATTCACATGCCTAAAATTTTAGGACTGTAATGGATGAAGATGAAGTTTTCTCAGTGGCACAGTTACTCGGTGACCTTGTTTCTTACCGTGCATCTGGGAAAGGACATCTAGAACTTTTGGCAGGTCTGGCTTTTTCTAGGTCGAACACCAATTCCATCTGATAAATTCTTCATACTTGTAACTTGTAACTTGTTATCATGGAGTAGTAATGTATTTTGAAGATAGTACCACCTTAATATTGCATTCGTCGCATGAAGTATTTTAGGCAATTCCAAAGGGTGATTAGATTCATGGTAATTAAATTGTATACTATTTTGGGACGATTATTATAACTAGTTATCCTCATCCGTAAACCCCTGAAACCTAAGTAGAAGATGGGTATTTATGCACAGTACAAATTGTTAACACCAAATAACATGCTCCTTTTACTGTGATGAGCATCTGATATATCCAAAGCATGTTATAGCTATTATTTTGCGTAACTTGATGTATTCTATCCAGGCTTAGCTTTGTTAAGAAGGGAAAGCCTAATGTCTAAGGTACAAGAGGAAACATTGGAGGCACCTACGGAACTGATTCAAGGAGCTATCGATTTTCATCCTTTTGCTGAAGCTGCATATACGGTATTTTTAGAACTAAGGTCTTTTTGCAATTTATTATAAGAATGTCTTATTACTAACTATTTTCTCGGGGCAGGGCCCTTTACTTGATGTTGGAAGAAATCCTTTATTCTTTCTTTGTGCATGGTTGCATCGGCAAGGGGTTTTGTGCCCTTGGACTCGAAAACGGTTGAACCAAACTTACTACTCACTTTTTATGAAAGTTATTTGTTTTGTAATTATTGTTATCATCTTACGGGAAAATCACTAAAGCTTCCACTTTCCTGTAGGCTTCCTATACTCAAAGGTGACAATTGGTGGCGAGGTCATGCAAGAGCTTTTCTAAAGTATGTAAATTTGCCTGCTGAAGCCCTTCGACAAGGCCGTGTCTGTCAGGTCCTTGAATATATCTGGTCTCAATCAGTACTGTTCAGTTTAAGATTCAAAGTTACTAGTTAATAACTAGTTTGGACATACCTCTTATCTATGTACCTAAAATTTGCATTTGTTGCTTTTCAGACAAGGTGTGAAGCAGCGTACTTTGTTGTGGTTCTTCATCATATAAAATGTGTTGTGATTTGCGTGCGGGGAACTGAAACACCTGAAGATCTCCTGACTGACGGTCTAAGTAGGGAATGCATGCTTGCTACAAATGATTTTGATGGTTTAATACAGTATGTTTTCTTTCTCTTCTTGTTATGATCATGGGGACAAGAGTGGCAACATGAGAAACTTATACCAGTATTTATTTATGTTTAAAAATAATCCAAAATTCCTATAAATACTTGGTCTGCGACATGCTATGATATAAACACTATAGAAAGCTGAATGCGTTTTTACTTTCATGACTGTTTATTTATATAGACCTTATTACCGAGGATGTAAAATAGTTGACTATATAGTTGGAACTTTTTCAAGCTCTATATATTTGAAGCAAAGCAAATTCATGATATTCTACAGTATTTTTTTTCTAAGTTGTTTTGGAGACAAGTTTCATAGTTTTCATTTGATAGATGTTAAATGGGCTGTGTGATGTGAAAAGTGAATTTAAACAACCAGTTGGGTTTAAAGGGCTTGTAAATAAACAGTAATGATGGTGAAACACATTTGGATAATCTGTAAGTTGAAATGTAATTTCTTACCAATCTTCCTGGATACCAACAGAAGATGTAATTTATATTCCTTAGTTCCATAACGTGAATGAATTTTTTCCCAAAAAGAAGATGTTGCGTTTATTTTTAGACACCAAAGTTTCATCTAGTTTGGGTAGAGGGAGCAGCATGTACATGTAACATCCTTTTACTGTTTTTTTTTCCTTCTTGCATATGGAGTGACTTATGTCTTATTGTAACATTTTCATGATCAGAATCATCCTTGTCACAGTGATAATCTTATTCCGCCAGGTTCAACACATTACGGGCACTCTGGTGTAGTAGAGGCTGCACGGGATTTATATGATCAGATTGAAGGAAATCCAAAAACCCAAGGTATGGAGCTATCTGTTTTTTCTGATTGAAACAGTTTATGATACAGAGATTAATGAACAAAATTGAAAGAAAGTGAATCCCTTAAATATGCATCACACTCTTATCCCAAGAAAGTTAGACATTTCTGATCTTAAAAATAGTGATTTCCTAACGAGTCACACTTCAGTACAACTCAAATTGTTGATACAGAATTTCAGGAAGGAGGATTGCTTACTTCATTGTTGGGAGCTGGATGTGAGTGTGAGGGTTACGACCTTCGTGTTGTGGGACATTCCCTTGGAGGAGCTATTGCTGCAATGCTAGGATTGAAGGTATCAGTTCATATTACTATTTATCAAAGTATATTAAGGTCCCAGGACTTGGTCCATGGGTTTAATTCTCCACCTTGGCTGTTAAAATTTAAACTATTTTATAACTATAATCAAGTTTATTCATATAAAACATCGTTAGTGAAACTTCCATGAAGCGACACATGTACCTTGCACATGCATCTCAATCAGAGGCATTTTAGTCCTAATGCCAAACTCTGTATATAACCTATGTATAAAAGTCATTCATAAAATTCATAATTTGTGTGAAAATCCAGTTATTGAATTGAATTATCAGCATTAAGCATTAATTGCAGTTCTAATATTCTGGTTCTTCTTAACAGTTATATGGAAGATATCCTTGATTACATGTATATAGTTATGGGCCGCTTCCGTGTGTAGATTCAGTCTTAGCAAATGCATGTTCAGGTTTTATAACAAGGTAAATTTCTTACCATATTACTGCATTTTGTAATATAATCTTCATTTTCTATCCCAACTAGTTGTTAATAGAGATTCATATTGTCCATATTTGCTGCAGCATCGTGTATGACACTGAATTCTCATCACGCCTTTCAGTCGCTTCAATCATAAGATTACAAACATCTGCCATGATGGCACTGTCAAATGATGCAGATGCTGATTCCGCTATAATGCAGAAAGTTGCTCGCCGGTTTCTTTCAGTAAGCACATTTCTGTGGACCAAACATCAGGAAGAGTCTCCAATTTCAGCTTCAGGGTCAAGTTCATTACCACTGATAAGCGAAATCAAGCAGTGTCAGGAGGATGAACATTTACATGGTACTTATAAATATACAATAAAATTCAGAAATTATTATATAAGAATCAAGAACAACGACCGTTAATGTTAGTAGATGTGGCAAAATGAGTAATTTTTAATACGGTTTAAAACAGGTCGGGTTGACCGCAAATACCTTACATTGATTTTTATATAAACATTTAAGGCATTAGATGTAAAACTAAATTATTGAAATGATAATATTTTTTTTAAAAGGGTATGCATTAAATATACACTTTGGGCAACATTCAGCATTTTTGACTCAATTGACCTTCTTCTTTTTTGCTTACTTTTTATATTTTACCCATCCTGCAGCTAGATATGCAGCATAAACCTAGTTCAACCCATTTTTTAGTAAATGTGTTCGTACTTGTAAGTCCTAACACTAATACTCTGAAAGTCCATGCAGTGAGAATCCAGGAACCACGTGAAGATTTCAGCCTTTGGCATGATATGCACATGTATGATAGTTCAGATGATGGAAATGAGTCATCATATAGACTCTCAAATAATTTTGATCAGTCTCGCGATAGTGTAAATTCACGTGCTAGTTTTGTATCACAATTTATGGAAGCTATGCCATCACAAAAAGACGAGTCTTCTGAAAATTTTAAAGAAATTTTCTTACCGGGTATAGTGATTCATATAGTTCCTGAAAAGAAAAATGTTGATCTACCTTTATATAAAAGATGGGGTACATCAAATGCACAATGTGGATATGAAGCTTATGTGGCAAGTAGGGAAGCATTCAAGGATATGATTGTATCACCTTCAATGTTCATTGACCACCTACCATGGAGGTAAGTTGTCTTGGGCACTTTTCACATGTTAATAATCTGATTTTGCCGAACAGTTTCTGAAATAAGGATTATTTGCTAACTCAGAAATGGATGGCTCACGGTTAGATGGTTTAACAAGTGGTATATGTAATGTAGTAACAACATAATTCGTACTGAAATACCAAAACCACCTGATAATTTACAGAACCGTAAAGTGAAATTCTACCAACATAAGTAAATCTAGTGCATAATACGAAAGGCAAGGAGTAAAGACTAACAATTCATTTATAAAAAAAGGTTATTCTTATTAGGTGGAAGTGCATTCTTAAATTCTGTTGTTTAGCAATTAGTAGTGAATAATGGCTATCGCAATATTGAGTAGCATTTGTTGAATCCAGAGAAAAAAAAATAGTGGTTGCTCTATTAGACTACTAAAGAATAAGAACAACAATGAGAAAACATCAGAAAAGTAAAAATCCCTTATAGCTAAACATGCTTATACTAAACTAAATTAACATGGGCTAAGAGCATGGAGTGTGGCAACGGACCTCCCTCGCCACTCCTAGGTGGCGCCCTCGCCAGTCACCGCCACTCCTCACCACCACACCACCTTGCTTCGCCAGTCACAAGCTCGCCGGTCCCACAACACGAATAAGACAAAACCTATTTTGAAAAACTATCCGTTGAATACATACAACGGTTACTTTTAATTTTTTTTTCTTTCTTTCAAATTTAAATCCCCACCCACTTTATAAATAATACCCATATTTTACACAAAAATTCACACTTCTCTTTCAAAAGTATATTATCTTCACCATCTCAATCCACAACCGAAAATGTCTCAAGATCCAAACGACATGTCCTTTACCAATCTTCTCAACTCGCACCCACAACAACACTCGTCTTCGTCAAACCCGTCCACCCCATCGTCCCAAAGCTCAAACTCTTCTTCGCACGTCGGATTTCAAGCTTACCAATATCCAAGACAATCACAACCACGATTCTATCCATCACAAAAATCACAACCGCAATTCTATCCATCACAACCGCAAGTCTATCCATCACAACAATCACAACCGCAATTCTATCCGTCACAACCATCACAACCGCAATTCTACCCTTCATAACAACATTACTTTGAATCACAAGAAATGATGCCACAATTCAAAGTACCTCAACCACCACCAACCGAAACACGTGAACAACGTCGTCAAGGAAAAAAACCGGCCAAAGCGCCAAAGAAAAAACAAGACCGTGGTGAATTTGGACGCGGACAACAAGGAGGAGGAGGAAGAAGAGTGTCGAACCACAATTCGTTGGTCGACGAAGAAAAATTTTTAGCCGAGTGTTGGGTCGAGGTTTCCCAAAACGCCGCTATCGGTAATGACCGACAAAACGATGCGTTTTGGACTCAGATTTGGGAGGACTTCAACACTCGGACAACAGGGCCTACTCGTACCAAAAATATGGTCACGGGTAAATGGAGTCGGATAAACGGTGATTGCCAAAAGTTCAACGGTTTTTACAAGCATTTGCAGCGTGAATCTGGGGAAAATGATGCTGATCATATTGAGAATGCAAGACTCGCTTTTAAGGCTCAATCATGGAGACAGTTTAATATTGTCTCGGCGTGGAAGGTTTTGAAACAATATCCCAAATGGGACGCGCCGGACGTGATCGATGAAGATAATATCGTCGAACTATTCGACCCTGATCCAAGAGCTCGTCCCGCAGGCAAGCGTCGACCGACAAAAAAATCAAAATCAGTGGAGTCGTCAACGAGCACCGGGGGGAGTCAATCGGATGCTTTTGTGGATGCTTTACGTCAAGATTATAAACGTAAAGTAGACAAATCCGAAGAAGTGTACGAGGCGAGGATAGCGAAAGAAAAGGGACTTTTAGAGTGTCGAGAATTGGAGTTTCTCATGCTTGATAATGAGGGGTTGCCGGAGCAAAAAAAAAATCAATCATCAAAAAGAAACAAGACCAAATAATAGCAAAATACAACATGTAAAAGGCGAAAAATGTTGTATTTTTTAAGTTTCGTATGTTTTTTATTTATCGTATGGTTTTCCGTATTGTAGTTTTTTTTTCTCGTATTGTAATTTTATTTAAATGAAATGAATTTTATTGTGTTTGAAAAATATGGAAAAAAAATAAAATGAGGGTGGGTGGGGCCCAAGTGAAGAGGTTTGGGTTAGTTGTGAATGGAGGGTATTTTTAAGTGGGTGTATTGAAGTGATGTGGCACATGTGGGACTCAAGTGAAGAGGTGTGGCTAAGCCACCACACCCCATGCTCTAACGGTGAGAGGGGTCATAGGCATGGGACATAGGTACCGGCTGTTTGGCATCGGCAAACGCCACCCCCATCACCCTTACCGTTTTTCGGCATCGGCATCGGCTTTATATATCGGCATATGTATGCCGATGGATGTAACCGTTGGGCTTTTTTTGTGACCGTTTTTTTCTCATCTTTGACCCCTTTTTTTGTGACCGTTTTTTTTGTGTAATTTTTAGTTTGATGCCAAAAATTGGCAACGACCCCTATTAGTTGTGGTAGAATTGGCATGGAAATTGGCGAGTGACATGGCATCCATGCCAATTTTTTTTCTATGCCAAAATTTGGCAACGACCCCCATCACCCTAAGCTGATAGTCTTATTTAGCTAACAACATTCACATTTCCTGATGGCTTTCTTTCTATACTAATGATAATATTTCTTCATTCTCAACAGATGTTCACATGCGATGAAGAGAATACTGGAAAAGAGAAAACTTCAACACGAGGTTGATAGTGTGAGTTTGAGACCATGATGAATTATAACCTTCCTTTTTACAGTAATGGCCCCACAAATTCAACTGACCATCAAGATATTCGTATTTTCTTCAATTCATAAATCTTGGATGCAAATACAGAAACAGGATATCAAACTCCTGAATATAATAACTAAACATTAACACCACCATGCTACACTCAGAAATATTGTAATCATTAGTCTGCTGAAAAGTTAAAAGGATTTGAAGATCAACTACTAGCTGACACCAAACTGACATTAAAGAGCACTTAGGAGTTGCTTGTTAGTAAGCTTAAACAATCTCATGATTTTTTGTAAGTTGGAGCATCTCTGTTGTTATTAGGGTTTATAGTTCTTTTTAAATGATGACATGAACAGCCAGAAAACGACCATTTTCATGAGTTTATACTCCAGGACTAATAAGAATATGAACACATGCCTGCTTCGTAAAATCAGAATTTGACTCGGAATTATGTGTGAGAAACGGTTGGTGACTGGTAAAGTATATGGATCAGACTTGCTCAATCCAAAACTATGTAAAGTTTCAAGTAATAATGGCATCATGTTAATTTTGTGGATTTAATCCCCGCTCCTCATAATCTTCTATGTCACAACATAAGAAATGGCTAAAAAGAATGGTTAGTAAAAAATATTCTAAGCACAAATGTTCTTTTAAGGCTTTTCGCACTACTCTCTAGTACAGAATAATCAAATAGTTTCTCATGAGCCATTCTCATTTTCTTCTTGGAAAAGACTATAAGAGCGTTTAAAGTACAAATTTGTGAGTTTACTCACAAAGATGAGATTAAAGGGGAAAAGATGGAATATAGAACACATGATAAAGTATTAGATTTTGTTTCACAGTGACATATCCAATTGTGTCTACGTCTGTCTCATGCCAATCGGTAAAGCGACAGGGATTTGTATGGGACAATTATGAATCTGCATCTTGGACAGATATATTTGCATTTCAAAATTAAACCAAATCAAGTCAGGTGAATAGTCAGATCCTTCGGCCTTGGCAGCTTCTCAAAATTATCCATGAAAAATGGGGAGGACACTCATATGAGTGCTTGTGCTATTCATGGCTATACGTAGCAAAAGGTTTGGCTTTCGGAGGTTTGTAGCTCAATTGCAAAACCACACGACTGAAGAAGTGATCTTGATCCAACAATTAGCAGACCTTTTAAACAAGAAATGCTTTTTGGAAGATGAGATATGCCCGTGTCTTCTACATTTAACTCTTTTAGACATTCCAAACTTCCAAGTTCATCTGGAACTTTCTTAACTTGGGTACAACGGGAGAGACAAAAAGATTTAAGGTGTTTCAGCTTACAGATGCTTACTGGAATGTCTTCTAAAGATCTACACTCTGCTAGGGCTAGGTGCTCTAAACTATCCAATTGACCAAGATCCACAGGTAACTTCTCAAGACGCAAACAAGATTCAAGTTTGAGAGACTTAAGATGTCTCAACATACATATGCTATCCGGAAGATGTTTTAAACGTGTAGACAACAAATGTAGCTTCTCTAAACATTCTAATTGGCCAAGATCCACTGGTAAACTCTCCAGAAGCCAACAATATTCTAGTTGGAGAGATTTCAGATGTTTCAGCATGCAAATGCTATCTGGAACATGTCTAATTTCTGTAGAGAACAAAATTAGCTTCTCTAAACATTCTAAATGACCAAGGTTCTCGGGTAAATTCTGTAGTTGATAACAAGATACAAGCTCAAGAGATTTCAGATGTTTCAGCATACAAATGCTATCTGGAAGATGTTTAATATGTTTACACAATAAATTTAGCTCCTCCAAAGATTCTAATCGTCCAAGATCGGTGGGTGCCTTCTGAATACTGCCTTTGAGTATTAACTTTCTTAAATGTCGTAAACCACAAATGATTTCTGAAAATCTCTCAAGGTTTGTGCAAGCACATAATCCTAGAGAAAGAAGCTTCTCAACATTTCCAATAGATGCTGGTAGTTTTTCTTTATAAAAACATGAAAACTGAAATTTTGGCAAACTACTTTCTAAATGCAACGGGCAAATATCTAGGGGCTCCATAATCATATGTAGCTCAGTTAAAGAACCAACCTCAAGTGTTTCCAGCCGTTTGTTGAACCAAAAAGATCCAAATCTCAAACCACCACCTATGTCTAGATAGACAAGCCTTTTTAGACATCCAATAGGAACATGAACATCGATCAAAGAGTGACATCCATGAAGATCTAACCTCTCAAGATTTGGAGTCAGCCCAAGATCAAGGGTCATCAAGTTTGAATGACTGAGGTCAAGAAACCTAAGCTTCTTAAGAACCTAAAGTAAGCAGAAATAAAAGATTAGTATTGGTGCAATAACAAACCAAACATTCAAAGTTAACCATTAATATCCTACCTTTCTTTCTCTCCCTTCCCACAGCTGTGCGATGTTGCTGTGAGGCATTTCAAGCCCAACAAGATTATTAGCATGAAATGTTTCCGGTAAAGACCGATAAGGATAATTCTCCCATCGCAGATATCGTAAGGCATTTGGAAAGTATTGGCTAACTTGATCAAACTTCCAATCACTACTAAAATAATCACTGCCTCTTATAGAATGCGCGTCAAGAGCTCTTAGTCTTTTTATGTTTCTAAGACCTTTCATTAGTAGATAGGGACTGAATTCCACCAATGAAAATTTTATACATCTTGTTGCCTCATTACCCTGCAATAAATAAGCAACGAACAATGAATAGATTCTTTTTTCATAAGTCTATGAAATGTGTTCGAGTAATAGAAAAAAATATTACAATAAAGATTACAAATATTGATATTAGAGTAGAAAAAAAAGGAAAGAGATCTCAAAGATCGTTTTCCTAAAATTACAAATATATTTGATATTTACCAAATCATTAGCCACTATATCTTCAATTTCCTCGTCAATCCACAATCGGCTATGCTTGTTGGGCTCATCAGGGTGCAAGCGGCGAACAATATTTTTGCCCATTTCTTCGATGTGGTCATGCATGGTGATGAGGCATTGATAATCACCAGTTGTTATAAATGATATAAATGATTTTTGCTCAAGAACTCTTAAACCATTTCTGGCATGAAATCCACAACTTTCAAGCATTCTGATTGCGTTTTCTTTTGGCCAACCCTTCATTAAACATGCAACATCTAGGAATATTTCCTTGTAATCGTCCTCTAGGCCAATATAGCTTAATTCCAACTTTTCCAGAGTTTCCTTCAACGGGATTGTTTTAAGTCTTCTTAATGCATCTTTCCATTCAAGCCTGTCCTTTCCACAGAGAAAGGAACCCAAAACTTTGATAGTTAATGGAAGACCAGAAGCATAACGAACAACTTTAAGCGATGGCTTTTCATACCCCTGAATTGGGATGTCTCTCCCAAATGCATACCTGCTAAAGAGATTGACATTTAAAATCCATTTCACTCCGTGCGCTACCAGCACTTGTTCATCTCTTGTTGTAATGATAATCCTACTTCCTTCCTTAAACCAACTAGGCTCCCTCGCCAATGCCTCAAGCTGGTCTTTATGATCCACATCATCTAGCACAATAAGAACCTTTTTATCAAGCAGCTTCTTTTTCAACATGTTTTTTCCTTCATGAACACTACTTATGGTGATTCCTTGATCCTTTAACACATCAGAAAGAACTTGTTTCTGCAATGACTGCAAACCAGATAACGTTGCTTTTGAAACTTCCCTGACATTTTCCACGAAGCTTCGACCTTCAAACTGAAAGCAAATTTGGTCAAAAACAGCTCTGGCCAAGGTTGTTTTCCCACCCCCTCCCATCCCCTTGATCCCAATCATACGGACATCGTGAGAATTAGTTCCTAATACTGAAACAATCTCTTTTTTCCGGGGCTCCATCCCTATTAAGTCTTCATCATTGTTCAAGTTAATGGAACGCAATTCTAGTGAGATCTTTTCAACAATTCTATTTACAAACTTGGCTTCATACCTATAGAATGGACAAGATCAAATAGGTCTTGCATAAGATCCCACATTAACAATTGAATTTAGGTAAAGCTAATCAACACTTCAATTATATACAAAGTAATAACATTTGGCTATTTCATTTTTCATCTTCTGAATAAGGTTGAGTTTGTGTTAGAAGTTGACGACACAGCATGTATGCAGTGGGTGAGCCGCTTTCACCCTTAGGCAATGTTACGAGAAGTTACCATTAAAAAGTAATTAAAAAGCCTGTCTCCATTTCCCAGCCTCTTCCTTGTTGTTATGTCTAGCAAAGGCTTCTCCAACTGCCCCACTTTGTTTACTGACTTCAGAGGGTTCAACATCATAAAAGATAGGATAAGTAATATGGTTAGTCGTTTTGTGGCACTCCATAATCTTTACAAGCTCGTCCAAACACCAAGATGAAGACGCATAGTTTTTGGAGAAAACGATTATGAAGAATTTGGAGTCTTCAATGGATTTGATGAGCTCATCGCTGATCATTTTACCTTGTTCTACTCTCTCATCATCCTTGTAAGTTTCAATACCTTGCTGGTGAAGAGCATCATAAAGATGATCAATGAAGTTCTTACGGGTGTCTTCACCTCTAAAACTCAAAAATACATCGTATATATAGCTCTTCTGAGTGGGCGACGTCGAAGCCATTGAATTTATGCTTGGCACATCTTGTTGTTGTTCCCTAATTTTTATAACGTTTGAAAATAAAGATGATTTAAGTTTGTACAAATCATGTCAACATGTTTAACAATTTACTTTGATATTTGAGAACAAAAAAACTAGAAGACAAATAAAGCAAATAACGCAAAAGGTAATTTTCAACGTTCAATTCTTATTAGAAGTTAATCAAAGACTTACAAGGACTATTGCGGAATATAGTAAACTATAATAATCCCAGTTGAATACCAAATTGTGTTCTCTCTTCCACACAAACTAGAACTTAAGTTAAAGTTTGAGTTCAAAACGAGACTAAATGCTCCTAATCCAACCACACTTATAAACCAAACGGACCCTTGATCTCGTACTTGTTTTGTACTTTCCTGCACAAGATTTTCTCCTATTTTTAGATACTTTGAAATATCAAAGTATATTATCATGTTTGTCATAAGAGAGAAACATATTGGATCTCACTGACTCGAATAACATCTTTTGGTATCTTACCATCTTAACTAAAGTGTTTCTTCATCGGCTTGCTGAAAGAACCAAGAGGACAACATATAAGCTTTGTGAGGCGCTTATAATTTGGAGGCCATGTGTGATTGCACACCTCGCACACCCTCGTATACGGCTCCGTATAAAATACCAGTACCATGTAATTAAAAGCAGTGTATAGCATATAGAACAACTTTCAACTACTCATATGGACAAACTTTACATTATTATTGGAACTTCCAAAAATCTTTCATAGATGGAGACTCGAATATAACTGACTTAAACTTTAACTTGACGTAAAAAAAAGCATTAGTTTATCTACTCATCTTATGAATTAATCACACGCATATTATCCGCATTTTGGTTTGGTTCAAATTCTGTTGTTCGACTACGATGTACCAATATATGAAGATCATACTACTATCAGATTATATATTTATGAATACAGATTTACCTCAATTCACCAAGCCAGTCCAAACCGTTCTTGAGTTGACTTCTTCTACAACCAGTCTACGTACAGTAAATACTTTATTTGTTTAATGATCACTCAGCCATGTCGTGAGTCGTTTTTATGTAATGAATGTGGTGTTTTAATGATAAAACTATGCAAGTTAGAGATTCAAAGGTGAAACAAGTGGGAAATAAGTAAGTTAAATTTTTTTTGATGAGCGGGGTAATTGGACGGAGAAGATGAGGCATAATTATGATTGGTCTATGATAGAGATATAAATGCCTTTAGTTTTGTTGATTTTTCAAAGTGTGGGTTTGACTTAGAGCTGAGCGTCGGTCATAAACCGACCCGAACCGAACCGAATTGAGAAAACCGAGAACCGAAAAACGTGAAAAACGTGAACCGAATGTTGTCGGTTCGGTTCGGTTTACGTCGGTTCGGTTCGGTTTAGTCGGTCTAGGTGTATTTTAGCTTTTTTTTGTCGGTTTTGGGCCGAACCGGACCGAATCGAACCGACCCGAAACCATGTAAAACCTGAAACCGAAACCGAACCGACGGGCTGTCGATCCGGTTCGGTTTTTGTCGGTTCGGTCGGTTTTGTCGGTCCGGTACGGTTTTGATCATTCGGTGCTCAGCCCTAGTTTGACTTGAACTTAACTAATTGGGAAAAAAAAATTCTAAACGGATCATACAGAGTATCTTTTTACAAAATTAAATGTTGCATAATCTTTTTACGAAAATGAACTTTTCATTTTCATCCATTAGATTCATTTGAAAACAAATTTCTGACTTTACACGTGTATTTTTGTGACATTCTAGGCGACATAATTTTTTAAAAACGCAACACATTTAAACTCAAATACATGTAAAACGCGACTCAAGTTATACTCAACTATACACTAAAACGCGACCAAATTAAACTTTACAAATTAAAACGCGACCATAGACTAAAACGCGACCCCATAAACTCGACCCAAATTTTATTTAGCAAAACACTAAAATACGACCCCATAAAGATACAATAAAACGCGACCCCAATGTAAGCAAAATACTAAGGCGTGTTTGGTGAAGAGAAATAGAGGTAGAGAAATGGAAATGGCTTTAATTATCATGTTTGGTTTGTCAAAGAATTAAAAAAGCGGAGATATCATATTTCTCGAGAAATGGTTTCTTTACAATTTGATTTCCACCCGTTTTGTTTTGGAAATGAGTTGCCTTCTAAACTCTCCGTGTTTTGTGTATTTTAAGAAAAAGATTAAAACAAAAAAAAGGGACTATAAAAGGGTGCAGTCACGTGCTAGTCACATTCCCCCTAATTCTTAAAAATCCTATGAAAACCTAGCCTCCAATATCACTAGTTCAATGCCGTATTTTCTGTGGTTTCTGGCTTGTCTTCATCTCGTGTTTATCTCAACAGTTCTTGTCACTCCAAATCACAAATCGTTGATATCCAATTTGATAGCAGGGTGTTCTTGTCGACCTCGAGTTTTGCGATTAGTTGAAGCATTGGTTGGGTATTTTGGGTTCTATTATGGATCTTGAATTTTTGCTAATGGGTTTTATCATGTATCATATATTGTTTAAAAAACTGGCTAGGAATTCGGAAATTGAGTGAACAATATTGATGAATATATTAGTGCAAAATAAATTGTGGATAGTGATTGTGATTATTGGTTTGTGGTTATTTATGGATATGTATTTGAATTTGCACATCTGTTTACGCCATTGTTGATGGCCAATTGAGTCATATTTCTTGAAATAAGAATACGAATCATATAGATTTGCTGCGTCTTGAAATTGGAGGTATGATTGCACTTATTTAGTTGATAACTAGTTTGCAGATTTTTCTAGTAGTTCTCATTAAAATAAAATTAGCAAATAAAATAATTTATCGCTTATTTCTCCGGTTATATCTATTTTGTTACCAAACAGTGGAATTTATCAAAATTCTCTACTGATTTCTATTCTCTAGATTTTTAATCCCTGCTTCATTTTATTTCTCTGAATTTCTCTCTACCAAACGTACCCTAAAACGCGACCCACAAATATATAGTACTAAAAAGTGACACCAATGTAAAACTCGACCTGACCCAAATGGTGCAGACTATTATGAAGAAATTACTATTTACAATATTATAAATACTATTTTCAACTAAAAGTATAACGTCCAATGCATAAGTTATAAGTTGTGGTTTAAGCACCGGTTTGACTTTAGTAAAATTTATTCTGAGATGTGAACTCTAAGTATTGGCAGGTCCTAGTTGCACATCTTGTCTGGTCCCCTATACTGATGTGACATATTTAGGGGGTGCTTGTTTTGTATTAAGCAACAGGAAAAGGAATAGTAATAGGAATACTAAAGAATATAGGGCCCGTTTGGTTTGTAAATGGGTTTAGGATTAGGATTTGGATTTGAATTTAGATTAGGATTTGGATTTGGATTTTGATTTGATGTAGGTGAGAGAAAATATTATTTAAAATTATTTTATAATTTAAAATATAAACAAATTTTATATTTTAACATAAGTGTCAGTATATATTTAATTGAAATATAGGTACTTTAACAAAAATGTGAGTGAGTTAGTGGGCCACCAAGCATAGCTTTTCAGAAATACCAAGTTTATGTCCAGGATTTGTAGATCCCCAATTTAAGGCTTTGAATCCCATTTTAAAAACCCACGAGCATATACCAAACAAAGTATTAGACTCAAAAACCAATCTTTTGAGCTCAACCCCTCAAAACAAACGGACCCATAATTGTAATTGATGATGTTTAGTTGAAAGATTTAAAGAAAATATAGTGGGCCAAATTAAAGATAAAATTAATGGATGTAAGAAGTTATAATGTAGAAGAGTGGGAGAGAAAATTAAAGAATGTACAAAAAAAATAAAAATTCAAGCATTATAGGGTCATTACCCTCAAAAGGTTGATTGCTTAGTAGTGAGTAATGGTCCATTGCATTATAGCAAATCAACCACCATCAATCATTATCTTTGCTATTCTTTACCCCTTAATACCCCTAAACAAGTACACACTTAGTTTACTTTTGTAAACTATTGAAAAAATATTTGTAAAATGAGTATTGAAATAGATTATTTAGGAAATTTGTTTTAACTAATTTTATCTTTTATCAAAATTATACTACCGTCCTATATTTATTGTCTACATTTTTTTTAGTTGTCCTAAATTAATTGGCCACTTTTATAAAAATATATGGAATACAGATCAACTTTACCATATTATTCTCATTTGAGATTATTATTATTACAAAGTTTAAAAAGTTAGAAATTAATTGGTTAAGGGTAAAATTATCTTTGTGCAAAAGTAAGAAAGAGAAAGCTATAATGATGATATTTTTCTTAAACTATGTGTTGTTTTTCTATATACAATAATTTTGAGACGGAAGCAATTCTTGGTGACAACTTGTCAATGCTATGAATGAAGAGATGGAAGTATTAAACATGAATAAACTAGGACTTTAACTGATCAGTTGGCAAAAAACCAATTGGCTGTAAATGGGTTTACAAACTCAAATATAAGTCTAATGTGAAAATATAAAGATACAAAGCTAGCCTTGTGGCCAAACGATATAGTAAAAGAGAATGGATTGGCTATAAAGAGACCTTCTCCCGTGTTGTCAAAATGGCCAGTGTGAGGTGTTTGATTGCCTTGGCTGTTAAAAAAATGAAACTTATATCAGCTAAATGTTAACAATGCCTTCTTATATGGCAGTATTGAAGAGGATGTCTATATGACTCTTCCTCAGGGGTACTTTTCTAAATCTGAAACTAAAGTGTGCAAATTGGTTCAAGGATTTAACACCCTTCCTTAATGTGATCATTTTCTTGTAGTCATTTATGTTTCTCGTGTGATCATTATCTTATAAGATAATAATCACATGTGTACTTATTTCAATAATCATAATAATAAACATTCAGTTAGGTTTAATCCTGCCAACTATTGATCCTTCTTGTGATTGTTTATATGTTTGTATGATACCATATTACGTACTTCAAAATGTGTTGTAAGTTCCAAATTTCTCACCCGCCAATGCAAATAACGAAATTAACAGATTTCTCAGCCTACAATGACTGGAACATCTTAGAACGTTTCAGTTAGAAAACAGTATGTTATTGGACTAAAATCTCGTTTCATTTAGAAAACAGTATGTGATTGGCCTAAAATCTCGTCATTTGAAATGTGGTTAAATAAAATTTGAATAGGTACATGAAAATGAGAAGGCCGATGTTACGTTCTAGTAGTCAAATATAAATCGCATACAATACGCTAAAGAAGTAATGTAACACCCCCAAAATCTCAACATAGCAGCGGAAGGCTAATTGGGGTATTACGTAGTGGACCACAGTCAAAAGTCATAGAAAACGACTCTAAAAGAGATGTTTTGATAAAAGTTGTTATCATTCAAGAAAAATTCATTGTTTTGGTAACAAAGTGGTACCAAATAGTTTAAATACACAAAAGATGAAATCCTGAGTTTGTGGAAAATGATAACTTATTTTACACCAAATATAAAGGTCTTGGATGCCCGCTCCGTGCCCAAAGGATTTCTTCAATTATTACCTGAGATAAATATGCTTAAAAAGGTCAACAATAGTGTTGAGTGAATCAACAGGTTTAATAATAATAAGTTGAACACAAGATAAAAGATGATAATTACTTCGAAGACAATTAATCATGAAAAATAGTTATTATTGCCCTAAGCTCATGACACCAAGACTCAACTGCATACATCCAAATAGTGATGTACGTGATAATTGCCTCCAAAAGAGGTAATTGCCAGTTACCTATTGAAATTCAAATATAGTGCGCCCCGTTATTGCCGATAACCAAGACGAGGTCATTAATCTCCATAGTACTATCCACAATATTTGCGTTCACTCGCGGTGACTAATGGTTCATGATGTAGGGGTCTTTTGGCAAGTTACTTTGTTGGGAATTATGTGAAGTAGGACTCTGTTGTCATTACTGCCGAAGGTTTCTGCTGAAGTAGAAGCAGTTTCTGCTGAAGAAGTGATTCTACTGAAGAGTACAAGCGTTGCCATGTTATTGCTGAAGAGTGAAAGCTGACTAGGATCAGCATGCGCCTTATGAATTAAATGCTAAACTCATTATTATCTTTTAACCGCCAAGGTCAAGATGGGTATTATTGTACCACTCTATAGTTGTTTTAATGTATTAGACATTAAATGCATGCAAAGATGTTTAGTCGTTTGGGTAGTAAGAGATTAGGGTTCCTTGTATATAAAAGGAACCATATAGTTTGTAATATGTATCGAAAAACATAGAGTTTCAGTGAATAAAAGGATCCATAGAGGATCTAAGTGTTCTTAGTGATAACAGCTTGTGTTTACATTCCGCTTTAGAACACGAGTTGTAGAGATTTTCTATTAGTTTGCTTATGATTACATAGGCAACACTAACGATCCACGAGTGCTAGATCTTTCAAGGTCTGAGTGTGTACAACGTATGAAAGCTGCCAACAAGTGGTATCGAGCCTCGGAGAGTCTCTACGATATCGGAGAACCTTATTTTCCTCACCCACATACAACCAAAAACTTATTCACAATGCTAAACTGATGATGAATCATATGTCACAAACACCAACAACAACAACATCATCAAAAACACCACCTCTATGCAACAACTTAGTCTCTCCAACAGTAATGGCAAGTTTCCTTATCTAAAGAAGGAAGAATATGATCTGTGGACAATGAAGATGCAGAACTCGATCTCCAATATTGATTGGAATCTATGGGAGATAGTAAAAAATGGCAACAACCTAAAGAAGACCATCCTCATCTTGATGGTAAGTTCACCATTGCTCCTCCCAAAACCGCCGAAGAGGTTTTGGCTGTGTAAAGAGAGCACAAGGTAAGAACCATCCTCCTTCAATCTATTCCTGAAGATCACTTAGGTAATTTTCACCACATGGTTGATGCAAAGGACATCCGATGGCTCTTAAAGCCAGGTTTGGTGGTAATGAAGAGTCCAGAAGAATGAGGAAGTCCATGCTTAGACAACACTTCCAAGAGTTCAATATTTATGAAGAAGAGGGTATCCACAAGGGATACGAAAGGTTTCACAAGATTCTGAGTCAGCTAAACCAAATGAATGCAAAGCCTCGACAATGATGATAGCAACTCTAAGTTCCTTCGATCTTTGCCTCCATCTTGGTTGCATGCAGTATAGCCCCTGAAAGCTAAAGGTGGGCCGGACATGCTCACTTTTGACGAGCTATACAACAAACTCAGATCTCTTGAACCTGATGTCAGATCTCCCTACCGTGCAACCTCCTCCTGGGTCATTCACCTTTGTTGGGACATCCCACTCAAATATGATGATGCATGCTTCAAGTCCATCTTATTTACCATCATCATCCTATCGTCCCACTCCTTCACATCCTCAAGCTAAGACTGAAAGTATATTGGAGGATGTCTTTCACTCTTTGTTGCCGATTATGACACTCAAAGATCCGGTATATGAAGACTTTAATTAAGTGGACCCACTTGAGATGGAGGAGATGAAGCTGAAATGGCAAGTGGCCATGCTTTCAGTGGATATCAAGAGGTTTGAAGAGAAGGCAGGAAGGAAGTTTGGATTCAAGGGAAAGGATCCAACTCGATTTGACAGGAGAAAGGTCAAGTGTTTCTCTTGCCACCAGATGGGTCATTTCTCAAGGGAATGCAAAGACAGAAAGAGTGGAGAGAGTACCAGCCTACAATACCTATCAGATAATCGAAAGGAGCTAGCACTTCAAAGCTCTAGTCACCTTGGATGAACAGTCAACTGGGTTGCTCATGAACCCGTGAATGAGGAAGTCATGATACAGAGAAGCTTGGTCTGCTGAAAGGTGCACTTCGTAAGATAGGCATGATCAGTTTGCCTTAATGGGTCTTTCTCAGGTACACAACTGTATATTTGGTTGTAGTGAAAGATATACTCGAATCGAAAGAAGCCTATGATACTATGAAACCTAAGTACAATGCATGCTATGTTGATAATGAAGCTTATAAACTTTCGTTAAAAACATTAGAAAGACAAAAGGTTTGGTTTCAAAATAATCAGATAGCTTATGAAGAAAAGATTAAGGTGCTTCAGCTTTGATCTAGAAATTGCTAATATTAACTTTAAACGAATGAAAAAGAAAAGCTGATACTATTGCTGAGAATCTAGAGCTTAAAGAGAAACTTGCAGAGGAGATAGCTAGACATAAACAATGGTTAATATCGGGAGACAATCTAGCTCAAGCTCTCTATAGTAGTCAGCAAAGTGAACTCAGTGAATAGGATTAGGCTTTCAAGTATGTAGGATTGGAAGCTAGGCAAGATGGGCGAAATCTACACCTGCAGGCCTAGAACACTTTAGAAAAGAAGGTGATTTACATGCTGTCCATGGTCCTATTAGAGGAGAATTCATGCCCACCGACCTATCTCATAATATTGACTTTGATGGATCACACCATATGTATGGCAAAAAGTCAAAAGACTTGCCTGACAACGATGCTTCATCTTATGACTTTGTCTCTTTCTCCGACAAAGGACAATTCATCGGATCAAGGATCTACTCACAAATGTGGATTCAAGTGATAAGTCGATCTTGTCAAGCCCTCACCTGACCCTACACTCAAGCCTCCAGCACTCCAAGTCTATCTACAAGCCTTCTAGGATAGCACGAGGAATCCACTTCCAAGCCTGTTTCCCCTGAAGACTTGTCTTTTAAATCCTTGAATAATATGTCTATTAAAAACAATCCATTTACTGCTTCGGTTTAAGTCCTTCTACATGTAATCGAACATCTTCTTTGTTGAATCCATCTTCCAAAAGGAAGACTTGTTTTGTTTCAAGGAAGTAAATTTAATTTAATTAAGGATTGTGATTTTCATGAGCAAAGATCAGGTGCATGTGCTCTTCAACAGAAACCAAGACCAGTGTGGACCAATGTTAAAATTATTCCACCATATGTCCCACAAGCTAGAACTGACCCTTCTTGGAGGAAATCTCCTAATAGACCTTATGTGCGACCCACTAGCCCATACTTTAAACATGGTCATTGGCCTGCATATGTTGACTCTATGAATAAAAGGAAACAATGTTGGGGCACCATCACAAATCTGTCAAAACGTCAGCAAGTTGTTCTTGGAAGAATAACGGAACAAAATTTTACTGGAAACCCAAGAATAATGGTGGATCTTTCTCTCCCTTAACTTAGCAAAGTTTAAGGGGAGACATATGCCTCAGGGGAGGATTTTATAGTAAACTTTGTGTTTATGTTGTTTGCTAACTCCTGTTGTAGTTTTTGTATGGTATGTCTCTGCTTTGTCTCTCGAGTTTGCTTTTCAATGCCCTGTCGCTAACTTTCATCTAGTGTGGTTCATTAATATTTGGTCAAGTTAGCTTAAAGCTTATTGCTTGTTTCTTCCGAAATTTAAAGTTCTGAAGCAAACAATTTGATTCCACTGAAGCCAAAATTCTAAAGAGAAGAGTTTGAAGTCACATTGTTCTTTCATTCATTCAAGAAATGTTGTATAGCTTACCTACTTACATATCATCTTCAAATGCATCTACAAGATACGAGCTATACACTTACGCTAATCCTAATCTAGTACATATCATCTATTCAAACATCTAAGTGAATGTTGATATGCATGATCGTCACAACTTTCACACTAGATGTTGATATGCTTGTAGGTCTTGCATAACCACCCATTCCGCTCTATCTAGATGGTCGATATGCATGACCAATACGACGAAGATGCTAAGGATCAAAATGGAGAGGATGGTTTGATGAAAACGTTGATGATGACGATGACCACACATGATGATGGAGAAAAATAATATGTCCTTTGTGCTTCATCCTGCTCATTTCAACCAAAATTCAATCCATCCACCCTCCTTAAGCCCTTCCTTTATACGATGTGTGTTGATGCACCAAAACCCGGGTGCAGAAGACCTTGGACCACCTCTCTATCCTTAGGGAGTGGCGGATTTCTCGCTCGTGGCCTCGTGGAGGCCGTGGTGTGCGAGATTGGGAGTATGATGTTCTCTCCTTACAGTGAGTAATCGAATCTTCAACGGGAAGGAAGGCTCATTCACATCGCCAGTGGGAGGCTCTTTCACTCTCTTTGAAGTGGCTTCCTCATTTGAGTCTTCATAAGGTGATACATAAGAACTTATGGATGAGTTGTCTTCTCCACACCGATTGCTTGACAAATAACTTTTCTTCCACCTCTCAAGATGCTTATAGAGGTTGCATTGTCATCCATGAAAGAATGATTGGGTTGGAACTTCTCATGGTTAATTGTGATTAATTTTGGAGCTTTGAAGAAACTAGGGTTTATAATGATATTTGGGGATCTTTGATGTAGAGTTATGTGTGCATTGGGATCATTTTATAGACGGTTCGAGGTTAAATGGGAATTAATAATGAGTGGTTGGCACAAGAACTCTCTAGAATATTACCAAGATATTTTTATCTTTGATGTTTGTCTTTAAGTGTATAACTTCAGCATTGACCATCTGTTTCTGCTGAAGCTACACTTTCTTGGGTCACGCTTGAAATACACGTAGCTACGGTCAACCAAATGGTCTAATTCTTTTGACTATAACTTGGGCAACAACTACCACTCCACCACTCACATTATTCCACCTCAAAACAAAATGATTCCCTCTCCTTCATCCAAAACACTTCATTACGAGAAACATAACCCTAAAATCTCAATTCATCACATGGCACTTGAATTTAAGAAGGATCACAACAAAGTTGCTTTTCTGGGAAAAGCTAAAGATGATGAGTCAGTATGAACCGATGGTGGAATTCTTGAAAAGGTCCAAGCTTTGCTATGCTCTAACACATTCTCCTAATGCAATATATGAATCGCTAGTCACTCGCTTTTGGGCATCCGCTTCAAATAGAAGTGAAACAGAGATTGTGGCTACGATTGATGAAACAGAGCATGTGGTTACTAAGAGCTAATAAGGAGGAAGCTTTTCTTGGAAGATGCCGATGGAGTATATCACTCTAATCGTGGAGGTGCCATCGGACGAGAGCGATTGGCTATCGAGGTTCGAGGACTGACATTTGGTCAAGAAGCATCTTTGCCCAATGTGGAGGTTCTTGGCTCACACGCTGCTTCAAAGTGCATAAGCAACAAGTCGAGGATGGGATCGCTTCTCTTCCCAACCGATGTGGTATTGTGTGTCTTTCCCAATGGGTAACTTATAATTGGTCTAAGTTTATTTTTGAAAACATGGTTGAGAATATTCAAAGGAAAAAGAATAAGTTTTAATGTACCCTAGATTCTTGCAAATTATCATAGACACCTCTACCCAAGTCGAAGCCTTTCATCCCATAGGTGCCCTTTCAACTAAACTTTTTGCCTCTATGAGAACTAACTTTGAGGGGGCACATTATCCCTTGACAGAAGCTATGTTTCCTCAAGGCAATGTGGTGCCAAGAGGAGAATGTTGCTAGCATCCCACCCTCTTCACATGTTGCTATTGATGGCAATCCATCGCAATTTTGATGAGGGCCCTCCTTTTCTCAAGCTTCTCATGTTGCTCCAGAGCAGCCTCCACCAACACCAACTCTAGCACATTGTCCTTGTCCACCACCAAAGACATGATCCTCTTGATGATTTTGAGTCCGATCCGATCGATGGCCACACCTAGTCCTCCAAGGGTACATGTTGGTGAGGTACCTCCTCATGTTGAGAATGACCATGTTTCCACTGAAAGGTTCAATGAAGCTCCCATTACCACAGAGCAATCTGCTGTGGAGCCGAGGACCCCATTACTCACATCCGTGTATGATCTTGTGAATGTATGCACCGAGGTGTCCAAAAAAGGAACTTGCAGAGACCAAGTCTACTCTTGGCAAGAAGATTGAAGATCTACAGTGTAAAGTTAAGGACCTAGAGAACAGACTTGAAAAGGAAACCAAAAGGAAGTTTGTGGTTTCTTCTGAGGAGGAAGAAGATGAACCTCAATATGGGTCTCTTAATATCTTAGCTGATGTGGCTCAAGAGATAGTTGTTCCTTCTCGTGGGTGCTAAATCTTCAAATGAGAAGGAACCCGTTTTTCAAAAGGAGAAAGAGATCGTACTTGAATAAAGCAACCATCAAGTATCCAAGGAACCAGAGTTTGTCAAAGCAGCATCCGCTAATACCCCAATGGAGGATGTTGCTAGTGAACTTGGTCCATCTTCACCATACAAAACCTTCAGTGTCCACTCCGCCAAGCTCCTCACAACATGTTTCTTCCAAAAGACTTGATGTTTCTACTAAGATTCCTGTTATCAATATTGCTAATGATGGTTATGCTAAGGATTCTGGCGATAAAGGAAAAGTTTTACCGGTAGAAGATGAGCTTGGTCTTGACTTGGTAAATGAAGAGGAAAGGCGAGAACAAGACAGAATGCTAGCTAAGTGTAATGAGAGAAAGAAAGATGAAGAAATGGCTAAACAAATTGCGCTCTCACCTTCGTCTGACCGCCTCCCGAAAGACAAAGGGAAATCGATGAAATGCGCCCCGCTCCCGACTCTCATTGGGATGCCTACACTCAGCAAGTCATATCAAACCCTTCACCGCTCGAGTATCTTAGGTGCAGACTTCAACAGTGGAAGTTTTGTGGATTTGATGATGGCTCGTGGAAGAAAATGAAACAAGAAGCAAATAAAAGAGGAGAGCCATCACACCAAAGGAATAAAGATAGACCTCCTACTAAATCTGAAATGAGGATCGTGGTGAAAACCGAGCTCATCTCTCAGATAACTCGGGTTGTCAATGAAGCAAGTAAAGGCATTCCCCGATCATGTTTTGATTCTAAATATAATCAAATCATGAAGTTTTCTTCACACACTCTTCAAGCTTGAAAAGGATTGCTAGTAATTCAGATGGTCCTAAGACTAAGAGGACAAAGACAACTGAGTTTGTGAAAAATTTTGATGATAAGTCATGTTCTTCCAAAGTCTCTCTGAACTACCATAGAGCCTACACACTCATCTAAAGCGGATCAATCTGCGAACCATCTATGGTTTCGCTAAACCTCCTACAGAGATTGCTAGCTCACCTAACAAATCTTCATCTCACAACCAACTACCAAGTCTTCTAAGCACCTAATGTACCAGCTCCACCCCTCTATGGCATCTGCTTTGCTCGTAGTTGATATAGCAAGTATAAAAACGAGGAAGGCTAGAAACTTGCTAGGAAGGATGAATGTCATTCGTGATGATGCACCATCTTTAGGAATCTATAGGACTGGAAGAAGGAAGAAGAGGATGGCCAAAATCACTTCCCCGATCTTGAGGTCGATGAGTCAACCTTTGTTAAAGAAGGGTCTTCATCCGATTTTCTTGATGGATATCAAAATGTGTTGGTCCGGGTCTCGATAGATGATGAGATGAATGTCATTCATCGAAAGGATAACACTTCAATGGAGTTCACCTTCTTGAAGGAAATACTCCATTTAGTAGACAGGCATATACTTACACCGCATTACACACTTGTCACCAAACATTACCGCAATTCGCACCAAAAGGTTCGGGGATGTGCTTATTGGGCGATCTTCATGTTCTGCTTGACTCTCAATCTCCTATTGGTAAAGGGCATTTCATTTGGAAGAACTCACATCTATGGCAAGTTAAGGCCCCGAGATATTATCCCCTACCTCGTGGTGCATGTAGTTGAGACTAAGAGTGGAATCACAACCGCATGCTTGCGAAAGACTTTATCCATTATCCGAGAGGCTTATGGAAAGGATGCCGTGTCGGTTGGAAATTCCTCCGATCCAGTGGGAAATGAAAGATCGATGCTCGAACGACCGATTGATTAATCAAGACTCAACTTCTGCAAGCTCAAGCTGCATCCTCATCATGAATGCGGTATTCTTCATTGTCCTTTGTTTACTTTGTTTTGGTTTGTTTGTTAGTTTCTTAGTGAAAAATTTTTTGCGCTTTGTCTTTGAGGGTTTTTAACTCACCAGATATGCCTTGTGTGTATCAAAGAGTTGGCTAGTCCAAAGGGTACAGCTTTGGTAAAGACATGTCAAATCTGTTGATAGTCAGTAATGGTTTGCTCAAAATCATAGGGTCTGCAACCACCCATGCTTAATTGTTGAGAGTTGTATGGTCCTCAATTCACCATGGTCTATTCCTTTTGGAATCCAAGAATTGGCTAGCCCACACGTATATGGATTGTGGTAAAGGCAACTATCTCCATATTTGGTTATCAATTCACCAATTCTAAGAATTGACTAGTCCCGAGCAAACGGCTACGGTAAAGACACCTCAAATCCGCTTTATATAGTTGTTGATTTGCTCATAAATCGATGGTTATCAATGTACCATAGTTTACTTAACTTAAACATCCGCTACTCCAGAGTAATGGCTATCGGTAAAGAGACATCAAATCCATTATTTTCAATGATTCACCTCTCGATGTTAACACACCCGATGTGATGAGAATAGTATGCAACCGATAAGTATTGATGTACATTATGTCATGTGTTGCCGCAAAGACCGGCGTTTCAAAGTTTGCTCATCATAGAGATGATTTTGGTTTTGGTTCTTGCTATCGATGTTTGAGAACAATCCTCTAGTATCAAGTCTCTAAGATCTATCAGTAGGAAACCTGAACTTAACCCACCAAATTCCAGTTTAGGGAGGATTGTTGGGAATTATGTGAAGTAGGACTCTCTGTCATTACCCGGGTTTCGAAGTAGAAGCAGTTACAAGAAGTGATTCTATCAAGAGTACAAGCGCTGCCATGTTATCTGCCAAGAGTGAAAGTCGACTAGGATCAAGATGCTTTATGAATTAAATGCTAAACTCATTATTATCTTTTAACCGCCAAGGTCAAGATGGGTATTATTGTACCACTCTATAGTTGTTTTAATGTATTAGACATTAAATGCATGCAAAGATGTTTAGTCGTTTGGGTAGTAAGAGATTAGGGTTCCTTGTATATAAAAGGAACCATATAGTTTGTAATATGTATCGGAAACATAGAGTTTCAAGAATAAAAGGATCCATAGAGGATCTAAGTGTCCTTAGTGATAACAAAATTTGTGTTTACATTCCGCTTTAGAACACAAGTTGTAGAGATTTTCTATTAGTTTGCTTATGATTACATAGGCAACACTAACGATCCACGAGTGCTAGATCTTTCAAGGTCTGAGTGTGTACAACGTGCGTAAAGCGTTCAACATACTTACGCAATAATAATAATCAGATAAGCATACATTTTGCAAAATACTTGTGTTCTGGTTTATAGCATCTATCTCCCTCACGGGGATTAGAAAATAAGTAAAAGCGAGGCTATGAACTCGCCTCAGTGATAATGGTAAAGTATGACAAGATCAAGTGTGAAATAGAAACGGCTCCGTCCCGAAACCTAAATACGAGGTGGCAAGTCTCAGATTTCTGGCAAACATTTGGTTCACGACCTCAAAAGGTAGAGTTTGGAAAATCGTTTAGACGTGAGGTACTAGTGTCGTTTCTACTTGTGTGAAAATGCTTAAAGTTCAAAAACAAAATATTTATTACAATATTTAAGTTATTTATTCCTTGCTAAATCCCGTAATTATATATTCGAAATGGTTTAGTAAATGGTCGATGTTAATAAAATATCGTCTAATAATTATAGGTTTTAAATGAATATTTATTTTATTCGTTTTAGTATCAAGTTATAGATATAAATGTATATTGATTTATCGTAACCAATTTTTTATTTAGAAAACAATTTAAGTTATAAATATATATAGTTGTCGTAATTCTTATAAATATAAATTTTACATATATTTGGCTTTAGTTTATAAAATATATAAGTTTTCTAAAAGTTTCTCAAAATTTACATTTTTAACCTTTAACTTTCAAAAGTTACATTTATACCCCCTCAAGATACAATTTGCAAGTTTAGTCCTTAAACATATTATAACCTGTTAGCCTTAATAATAATTAATAGAAGTGATGGTCACTCACGTTTAGGAACTTTGTAACACGTGTTAGATATCGTAATAGAATAGTCAACGGGCTCGTGGATTGGGCTAAGCTAAATGGTTAGTAGTTATGTTAAGATAGCCTTTATTAAGTTGTAATCCAATCCAAGTCTAATCCATATCCACGAAGCCCATGCCAAGCCCATTAGGGCGTATAGTATTCTAGTATAAATACACCTCAAATATGTCATTTGAGGTGTGTGCTTGAGTGTGTAAGTGTGTGTTTTCTTTGAAATAAAACTTCTCTTGTTTTCATCTTTCTCTCTACACCTACGCATAATACATCATCACGTCACCACCTTTCTTCATCTTTCTTTACGAATAAGCTTTGTGTTTTACGTGTATATCGTGTGCTAAGATAGGTAACGTGATAAGGTTGAGAAAAACAAGGTCCTACAATTGGTATCAATCGCCTAACAATGGTTTAGGAGTGTTTGTGTTACGTTTTTTGTTGAAACTTTACACAAAAGTTGCGTTTTTTCATTAAAAACGTGTGTTTTTTGCATAAAGTTTTGATTTTTACGTGTTGTTTAAGCTAAAGTTGTAGTTTTTATTGATATTTAAGTGTTTTGGAAGAAGTTTGTGCAAAAGAAATCATTTGGAATCGTGTTTTTGGATGAAAAATTGTGTTTTTGCAAAAATCTGGGCTGTTTACGCGTAAGGATTTCAAGTACAGAAAGTCAAAACCCTAGTTTTACACCTAAGAAAAAGTCAAAACCCTTTTCTTACGCTTAAGGTCTACGCATAAGCAGTGAACTTTACGCCTAAGGTTTGCGCTTAAGCATTTGGTGAAGAATCTTCGTGCAACAACGGTTACTCAATGTTTTCCTTGCTTGGATAAGCCTGAAAAACACTTCAACTTGTGGATATCTCTCACACTTGGACAAGTGTGAAGGATTTTGGTTTATAACCTAATCTTACGTCTAAGCCTAAAAGCTTACAAGTAAGAACTTTACGCCTAAGTTAAATCTTACGCGTAAGGTACTTCACTTATAAGAGTTTAGTTCACGCATAAGCTTACGTTTAACCTTAAGTTTACGCGTAAGATAGAGTTTACGCATAAGCTTCATCCTACGCCTAAGGAAGTCTTACGCCTAAGGAAGTCTACGCCTAAGGAATTTTACGCCTAAGCACTAAATCCTACGCCTAAGAACAAGTTTACGAGTAAGATCTTCTGTAAAACTTCAAACGGCTATAACTTTTGAACCGTAACTCCGTTTTCAGCGTTCTACCCATCAAAACGACCGTGAGAACGAGGAGATTAAAGTTTATTCGGGTCAACCTTCGAGTCCTAAAAACACTCCGAACAGAAGTTATTGAGGTTTTTAAGTTTTCAGACCCAATTTTCACTACAACAACCGAGCTTAATCTTCATCAAACACAACTCCTTTATCGTTGAATCGATCCTACATCAAATTTATCAGTAATACCTTCATCAATGGCAACTCAACAAGACATTCATGCACGGCCGAAAACCGCCCTCCTATGCCGAAAAAGGTGGATATCTTCAATGAACAAGTCGTATGCTTCGCTACATCAAAACCAAACCTAATGGAAAACTCATGATTCAATCCATTACGAATGAACCCTTCAAGCCTCGACAAGTCCAAGACCCTGGAATTCCTGATGCAACACCTCCCGTTCCACCATCTTTTCGTGATCAAGATGAATCAAAATACACTGATGAGGATAAGAAGCAGATCGAAGCAGATGACATGGCAATTCACATTGTCCAACTGGGATTACCACGAGACATCTTTGCTGATGTAGACATTTGTGAAAATGTTTACGATATGTGGGAACGTGTTAGACGGCTATGTTATGGAACAGAAATTGGTAAAAAAGACATGGAGAACAAGCTGCTAACTGAATGGGAGAAGTTTACATCCACTCCAGGAGAATCCATTGAATCCTACTATGGAAGGTTTTGCACTTTGATGAATGAGCTTATCAGAAACAAGTTGACACCCAAGACTATCGTGGGTAACATAAAATTCCTTAACAATCTTCAAGAAGAATGGGGACGCTATGTCACTATTGTCAATCAAACAAAGGACTTACATCATGTGAACTTTGATCAACTCTACGATTTTTTGAAATAAAACCAAGCTGAAGTCAATGAAGTTAGGAAAGAAAGATTGGCAAAGAATCATGATCCCTTAGCACTAATTGCAAAGACTCAAACTCAGTGAACACACAACAACAACCTTCATCCTTTGCCACTAACAACAACTTGCAGCAATACATTCCACCACCACAAGCTGTTATCCCTCAACAACAATTCTATCCACTAGAACAAACAAGTCATTCAACAACAACAATATCCACAATACCAGGAACAAGGAATCACCGACCTTGAAGCTGAACAAACAGAGGATTTGTCAAATGAATTTGCTTATTTGACTAAAGTATTCAAAGGACGCTATTCCACACCAACTAACAACAACCAAAGGATTTCATCTAACACTCGCAACAGGCAAATTGCACAGCCGGGTTTGAATATGGGTCAACAAGGACAAATGGTTGGAGTTATTGGGAATCCACAGGGATATGCTACTGGATTTCACATAGGTAATCAGGCGGTTCCGTATCATGGTAATCATTGGGTCGAATGTTGGAAATCGATGGGTCGTAATGTTGGGAATAGAGCAATGGGTAATCGAATGGGAATGTTGCGTACCCAAATCGTTGGGAATTATGGAAATGTGAATCGCTAATCGAAGTTACGTGTTACAACTGTCAAGGAGTGGGTCACATTGCAAGGAATTGTCCTACTAAGCCGAAAAAGACGAATTCTGCGTATCTTCAGAAAGCATTGTTGTTGGCATAGAAGTCAGAAGCAGTGATGCAGTTGAGTGCTGAGGAACATGAATTTATAGATATTATGGATGAAATAGAAGAGCGTGAGGATATCAATGCAAACTGCATCTTCATGGCAAATCTTCAGGAGGCTACGTGCACGATTAATCGGATTACACACCTCCCGCTTATGACGCCAATGCAAGATCTCGAGGTACCAATCATTGATCCATGTTATAACAATGTCATATTTGATGTGTTTACTCATGATGAACAGCATTCTCTGACGCCAGCACCTACCTATGATACATACCTGGAAAATCCGAGTAGTAGCAATATTAACTCTGAAACTCCAGATGTGGATCCTAGTGGAGGCTATGTGGCACAAAATACTGAGACTGATGAGGAAACACGTGCCTATTTGAATCTTTGATTAATAATTGTGGCATTGAAATTGAGAAAGTTAAAAAGGTCAATCGCGATGTTAAGGCCGCGAATGATAAATTGACCGCTGAGCTTGAGAGGTACAAGGAAAATGCAAAAGCTTTTGAATTTCACAAAAACAAAGAGTCAGAATTAGAAATTGGTTATAGAAATTCCATTTTAAGAGAAAAACAATTAAAAATTAAGTATGACACACTTGATGTTAATTTGAGCTTGAAAATAAAATCTTTAAACGAAGAAATTTCTGATCTTAAAACCAACTTTCTAAACAAAAAGCAACTTATTCTGATATTGAAAAAGAGAAGAAAAAGTTGTTAGCCGATTTTTCAAAATGAGAAGATTCTCTTCTTGATAAAATTCTTGAGAAAAATGAAAAAATCAACAAATTGGAAAATTTGCTTGTCACAACGGGTCATTGAGCTCAAACTGTCAACATTTTAACAAATCAGACAAATCCGTATTTTCATACAACTCAAAAAATGGCTCTTGGTAACAAACCTCCTTTTGCACTCAAGAAAGCCCAGAAAGAACAGAATGTTATGTACAATGGAAAAGCTTTGTTAGATAAACATGAACCCATAGAAGTTCATGATTCTCATGAAACGTTAGAACTCATTGACGAGAGTAGATCAAAAATGAAACAAAAGAACTCAGAAATAAAACCATTCAATTACAACAAACTTAAAATAATTTCTGGAATTAATTTTTTTCCTCAAAAAGAAAAGTCAAAGTTTTCCATAACACCCAGTGTTTCAAACAAAGAGTCAAAATCATTTTCAAAACCAATTGTTGTTTCAAAATCATTTTCGAACATGGAACAAATGTCTTGAAACAATCCTTTTAACACAAGTGATGCTAGAAGCATTTTAGATGACGTTAAAACTAGAATTGAGCAACTTCAACAGATTGTTAAATCTAAAATCAACATCAGTCCTAACAACTGGTTTTCTAGTTTTGATGACGAAATGAAAAAGGTTTTTGAAACTCAAATTGCCACTCTACTTAATAACATCAGTGTGAGGGTAATTCATTTTGAACAAGCATTTTTGAAAGAAACAGATGACTTTGTCAAGGACCATAAATCCCTGGTAAAGAAAGCTAATGAATGTTTTGAACACATCAAAGTTTTGGAAAATTTAAATGATTCTCTCCTCGAAGATGTTATGACTACTGATATCATGTCCATTATTTTACAAACATATTCTGTTGAAGACCATGAAAGACTCCAGCCTGAGACCTCCGCAATTGTTTCAAAATATGAAAAAACTCTTGAAAAAATTGAAAAAGAAAAAGTATCATATTTTAAAAAACTTAATCGAAAAACTGAGGAATGCAAGTATGACAAATTGTCGTATGAGCGTGCCTACAAGGACATGAAAGAACAAAATGATCTTTTGAGGACTCAGCTGAAATGTCAAAAAGGAAAGGCTGTGGATACTAAGATTGCAAAACCATTGACTGAGGAGAAAGAAAATGTTTCGAAACCGGTTATGAAACCAAAAATGTCTATTTCTTAGCCTCCTCCAAAAGTCAATGAGAAAAAAGATTTGTCAAAACCAGTCACTCCACCTGCCTTGTCAAAGCAAAAAGAAAAGATTGTGGAAAATGAAAAAGTGGTTATCGAGAAACCAAAAGTTTTAGGACCTGGCCTTTTTAAGATGAGTACCACTAATGCATTTGCCTCCACATCTAAACCATATTGAACAAATGACATAAGTTTAGAAAATCACTCTAAAGAGACTAGGAAAGCTGAAACCATTTCTCTTGATAAAAATGTGAATCCTAATGCGTGTGCCTTACCTTCTATAGGACTAGAAAGCACCTCTAGGAGCAGCAGACTAAGGCCTAAGAGCAATACAAGGAACAATAGAGTCTCGCTTGCCTCTAAGAGTAGTAGCCTGAATAAAGAGAGGAAAGTAGAAGAACACCCTAGGAATTTACCTCTTTTTAATAAGAAAGACATTTCATCTGAATGTAATGAACCTAAGAAACTTGCTATGTTTAATTAATGTGTTGAATCCGTTTGTGTAACTTGCAAGAAATCTTTAATTAATGTTCAAGATGATTGTGTTTCTAAAAATGTGAATGATAAGCCTGTTCAGAAGAACGTTCCAAAAAGAACTTATGCTAAACCAATAGGAAGTCTAGTTGCAAGATTTAGGTCTTACACTACTGATAAGAAGCATATTGTTTACTTTAGGGATGATATTTGGAAACCAACGGGTATAATTTTCACACTCCAGAATGGTAGAATGAGTGCTAAACCAGTATACCTAGTAGAAAACTTCTATGAGTGTGATCAGGATTGTACCTCTAACCCAAAGGAACCAAAATCAAAATGGTTTCCAAAAACATCTTCTTCTGTATTTGGCAGGTTATCGAAATATGTCTTTGGATCGTCGACTAGGGTTGCTCCAAGCACATGACAGGAATCAAGTCAGCCGATCAATTTCGTTTGGAAATTCCTGGGAACCGTACGCTTTGGAAATGATCATGTAGCAGCTATCATGGGTTATGGAGATCTACCTTTTGGAAATTATTTGATCACTCGAGTTTACTATGTCGAAGAGTTGGGACACAATTTGTTTTCAGTCGGGTAGTTCTGTGATGCAGATTTAGAGGTTGCGTTTAGGAGAAATGCATGCTTCGTTAGGAACTTGGATGGCATTGTTCTCTTAACTGGGAATCGTGACACAAACTTGTATGCTATCGACATAAACCAAATGGCCTCTTCATCACCAATATGTCTTATGACAAGAGCATCTGGAACAAAGTCCAGGTAGTGGCATAGAAGATTATCCCATCTCAATTTCGACACTATCAACAAACTTGCCAAAGACAACATCGTCAACGGACTTCCAAAGTTCAAATACACCAAGGATCACTTATGTCCATCATGCGAACAAGGAAAAAGCAAAAGAGCATCATATAAACCCAAATCCGTACCAAGTTCAGAAGCAAAGTTGCATATGTTGCACATGAACTTATGTGGCCCAATGAGAGTTGAAAGCATTAATGGGAAAAAGTATATTCTTGTTATCGTCGATGATTATTCAAGATATACATGGGTTAAGTTTCTAAGGTCAAAAGACGAAGCACCAGGCATCATCATCACCTTTCTGAAGCGTATTCAAGTACTTCTTCAAGCTCCAGTAAGGGTAGTAAGAATAGACAACGGTACATAATTTACAAACCAGGAGTTAAGATCTTATTTTGAAGATGTTGGAATCACACATCAGACATCAGTTGTTAGAACTCCACAATAGAATGGGGTAGTTGAAAGAAGAAATTGTACTCTTATGGAAGCTGCTCGCACAATGCTAATTTATTCTAGTGCACCATTATTTCTATGGGCTGATGATGTTGCTACGCTGTTTCTCGTAACCGATCCCTAATCCATCCAAGATTCAATAAAACCCCATATGAGCTTGTAAACAACAGAAAACCTGATATCTCTTACCTTCACGTGTTTGGTGCTTTGTGCTATCCGATGAACGACAGAGAAGATCTAGGAGAACTGAAAGCTAAAGGTGATATTGGAATCTTCATTGGATACTCAGAAAACTCGAGGGCATTCAGGGTGTATAACAGAAGAACTAGGAAGATAATGGAGACGATGAATGTGAATTTTGACGAACTTTCACAGATGGATTCTCGAGAGACTCGCCTATAACCCGCTAAATCCGATGGCTTTTAATCAAAACAGATTAGAACCCGCACCAAACCAGCAGACTTCTGGACACATCAGTTCAGGACTCATACAACAAAGAGCTCCATCAACTTCGTTTGACAAACCTCATGAACAAGAATGGGAGAATTTCTTCGAGTTAATGTTTGATGAATACTACGGTGGAACTTCGACAAATGCATCAAACCATCATTCCGCTGCACCCACTCAAAATCATCCACCACCACCAACAGAATATGCATCTACCACGGTCGAAACCAATGCACCAACTCCATCAACGTCATCTACATTGACTTTTGCAAATCCTATTCTTGCAACAGTTTTACCAACAGTTGATGAGCAAAACCAAAACATATCATTTCAAGAAGAACCTTCACAAAACTAGAATGATGCAACGTTAGATGAAGACTTATTTGAAAACCCGTTTGCTATGGAATCAGCTGAATCATCTTCAAGCTTACGAGAACCATCTAACTCGCATACGTTTAACCAACGGTATCCTTATACTCTGAAGTGGACAAAAGACCATCCAATTGAACAAGTTATTGGTGAACCTTCACGGCCAATTCATACGAGACGCCAACTTGCCACCGATTGAGACTTGTACATTTACCTTTGCTCCATTAGCAATATTGAACCGAAGAACATTCGGGAGGAAATGGCGCATAATGCATGGATAGAAGCAATGCAGGAGGAACTTCTCCAATACCATCTACATGACTCTTGGGATTTGGTTCCAAGACCAATTGACATTCGCGTCATTGATCTCAAATGGTTATGGAAAAACAAAAGGGATGAAGAAATGACTGTAATTCGCAATAAAGCTTGTCTTGTGGCCAAAGGATACAGACAGGAAGAAGGAATAGATTTTGAAGAGTCATTCGCGCCGGTAGCTAGACTTGAAGCCAGATTTTCTTAGCCTATGCAGCTCACAAAAACATCATGGTTTATCAGATGGACATCAAGACTGCGTTTTTGAATGGAACTCTTAAAGAAGAAGTGTATGTGAGTCAGCCAGAAGGCTTCATCGATATGGAACATCCAGACTACGTCTACAAACTCAAAAAGGCAATCTATGGTTTAAAGCAAGCTCCAAGAGCATGGTATGACGAACTGACCTCTTTCCTTATCCTAAACAATTTCACCAAAGGAACTGTCAATCCTACCTTGTTTACTCGAAAATACAAAAATGACATTTTGATTGTTTAGATCTACGTGGACGACATTATTTTTGGGTCCACTAATCTGAATCTTTCAAAACACTTTGAAAATCTCATGAAAAGCAAATTTGAAATGTCCATGATGGGGGAACTAAAGTTTTTTCTTGGTTTACAAATACATCAATCCCCTCGTGGAATTTTTATTAATCAATCTAAATATACAACTGAGATTTTGAAAAATTATGGTATGGATAATTGTGATTCGGTCGGTACACCAATGGTAACTTCACCAAAAATTGGACCAATTTATATGGGAAACCTATTGATCCGAAGAAATATCGGAGTATGATTGGTTCTCTCATGTACCTCACTGCTAGTCGACCCGATATTCATTTTGCTGTTTGCTTATTAGCATGGTTTCAGGCAAAGCCTACCGAATTGCACCTCAAAGAGGTTAAACGGATCTTTCGGTACTTGAAGACATCCATTCACATGGGACTTTGGTATCTGAAGGAATCCGGATTTGATCTAATAGCCTTTTCGCATGCACCACGCAGGTGATCAAGATACAGCAAAAAGTACATCCGGAGGAGCATAATTTTTGGGTGAAAAGTTAGTCAGCTGGTCTTCAAAGAAATAAGATTGCACTGCACTTTCAACCGCTGAAGCTGAGTATGTGTCTCTATCTGCGTGTTGTGCTCAAGTTCTATGGATGAGAACACAACACACAGATTATGGCTTTACTTTCGAGAAAATGCCTATGCATTGTGACTCGAAAAGTGCCATAGCCATATCATGCAATCCTGTTCATCACTCAAATACTAAGCGCATTCATGTCCATTACCACTTCATAAAAGAGCACATAGAAGAATGTATTGTTGAATTATTTTTCGTGAAGACAGATTACCAACTCGCCGATCTATTTACTAAAGCCCTTCCAAAAGAACGGTTTGACAATTTAGTTCAACGAATTGGAATGCGAAGCCTAACCCCTGAGGAGTTAGAACGTCTTCTCGAATCTTCTTGAAAATGATTTTCCAAAAAGCTTCGCTGTAAATATTTTTTGAAAAACAAAATACAAAATTTGAAAAACCAACAAAAGCAAAATATAAAAATATAAAACTGATAACGCTACACGCGTCGTTCGGGGTAAAAGGAACTTCCTTTTCGTTGAACAAGTTTTTCAACACCCTAGGCAGTGAACCTAATCGTTGTAGTGTAGTATTAGGGTAAGCCACGGGAATTGATATCGTTCTCTTGGGGAATAAGAATGCTAGTGAGAAGTTATTACGCTAAGGTTGGGGTTGAGGAAGATTATTTTTTTATCTTTTTATGTTTTTAGGAAATGGAAAGGTACGAATCTCGGGGTTTGGATTTGGGGGTTGGTATTTCTATCGATTACTCTACTTATCTAATTATCTAATCTAGTAGTGTATGTAGTCTATTTCTAATTATTGTGTGCTCGTATGATGATTTAAAGATGTGTTTACTTAGGTTTTATTACTCCTTAATTATCTGCTATTGATGGTTGAATTATCACGTCCTTATTCTTAATCGGGTTGTGTGTCTAAGGTCGTAGGGTATGCGTTTATCCCTAACTCTTTGAAACTACCAAAGGTTATCGCATACAAAATCTCTAGGATTTATAAACTTAACGCTAAGGTACTCTTCGGATGGTTTAGCCTACAATGACTCTAGGTACTATAAGCTAAGGTTCAACAAAGATTAATCAAGCATTAACTACACAACGGATGACCTATCGCAATACTAGATCATTAACAATTAAGATAAGAGACAACCAATCAATATTCAATAATTAAGTTTCATATCTCCTAAGCAAACACACAAGTAAATTAGCCGGACATGGGAAACATGCAAGCATACACATAATTAATTGAAGACATAATTGAATCAATGAAGTAAAACACTTATCTTGATGTAAGATAGGGTATGGAACCCTAAAATACTGTACAAGACAGCCTTGATTCGGTTTAGGTTTTTACTCCAGAAGACTACACACCGAAAACTAAAAAATTCGGATTCTATATATAAGATTACAAATGCGACGGCGTCACCCTTTGATTTGTGGCGCCATCGGGTCGCCGTCATTAGGGTGTCGTCTTGGCCACGTTAGTCTTGCGACGGCGTCACCTTATGCTTGTGACGCCGTCCCCTTCAGTCTCTGACGTTGTCTAGATCAAATCTAGGCCGTCTGAGTTGCGACGCCCTACTCTTTTAAAACCTGAAGTCGTCACTTGTAAATGAGCAATTTGGCTACTGAGCCGTCACAAAATTTTTCCGATGGTGTCGCTATAGTGCCCGACGCCATCCCCTTCAGTTCCAGCAGCCTGAGTGTCTCGATTCTTGACTTTGGCCATTTTCTTCGTACATTCGCGCCTTTTCGTCCGAATAAGTGTCATTCCAGTATTTTTCCTTCAAGATACCTAAAAAGTGAAAAGGAACGATATTAAGTAATAGCGGATACAAAAGTGATCAAATAAGGGCTTAAACGACCCCTAAAAAAGGTACATTTTAAAACCTTATCAAAAACTTTCAAAAAATACAAAAACAATATAAAATCAAAAATCCATAAATATTCTTCCCACGACATGTCTCTCGTATAATCGATATTCTGTACATTTCTAGAAATGTCATTCAACAATGATACGGACATGTACAGATGCTTGAGCAAGAGTTCTTTAAATATTTTCTAAAATATGTCGTTTCTCAAAATTCTTTCACTATGGCTTTCGTATAATTAAGTACGAAACCCGGACTCAAAATGATGAATTTTGATTATTTCAAATCAAAACTCGTATTTCAAAATCGCTAGTGTATGCTTCAGTGCACTACATTTAAAACTGGTGAGAAATCATCATCATCTTGAGCACCATTTCAAGATTGTTCAAAAAGATTCTTCAAAATCTTTCAAAATATTTTGTGCTCAAGATAACTCCCTCCAAACCCTTTATTGATTATGCTTTATTGAAGGGGGAGTATAAAACCAAAATGTTCCAATTTCATTCTAAAATCAAATCTGTTTGTCTCCCCAAAAGTTTCTATAAATGTTGTTTAATCCGTTGATATCAAAAATATCACGAATATGCTATTTTTGAGGGGGAGAAGACGTGATTAAAATGTGATCTAAAATGTTTAATGTTCATTTTTTGAATCTCAAAAGAGCTCGACTCAGTCGGAACCAAGGAATTGACGAGAAATCAAAGTCAGTAAATGTACTATTTCGGGAAACTCGTGATAGACATGCACTTTCATGGGTCTAACCTTCTTTACGAGAAGATTTTACAACTTCAAGTTAGTTATTTGAACTAGTTGTCACCTAAAAACTGACAATGGAACTCTTTAACTAAGCAACGTAACCGTGTCTCGTGGGGAATTGTCTATCATGAGCCGATCAATTCAAAAAGTGCGAACTCTACCCTCTCTGTGCAGATTTAAGCTAAAACAATATAAGAACATGTGAAAGGGGAGTGTTTTTGAAATTACAAAACTCTCGAAGTGTTAACAAAATATGTTTTAATTATAAACACTTTGAGAGATTTTCAAGAAAAAGGTTTTATGGCAACATAGGAACAGTCATGGAGTTATAAGGTGACTAAGGATAGGAAATTCGTCCTATGATCCGCCAGAGCCAGAGGGATCTACCCAAGTACAATACCCATGGTTAGTATTAGAAGTCCTTAGGTATGATTGAAAAAAGGAGTAATGTGAGAAAGAAGAAACAAGGGGTTGAAGAATTAAAAAGAAATGTAATGAAAAAGGGTGAAAAGAAATAGCCCTCTATAATCAACTTTAGGGCAGAAACCGGGTTCAATTCATATGCTACTGATTGTCACTAAGATGACACCGGTATTGAAGACAAAGAAGTCATGGACCCAGTGACGCACTGCACCTAACCATCTAGCCACTCAATTCCTCTTAAAAGGATTCGTTTCATTCTCACTGGGGACCCTACATAATCTATCAACTTTCTCTTAGAGATAGTTGGTATTGAAGAAGGAGACCCTCTCCCTAGTCTCCGCTTAGGAAAACCAAAATGCACTAATCGAGTCTAGAGCCACGAGATTCATCAAAATATCTCATAGGAACACTTGACATTTCATCTCTTGTTGTTCAACAATAAGGACACAAGTGATACATTCTAGAGTCCTACGTGGATCTTAGCAATCTGCCATAACATTTATGAGAGGATTCACAATTGTGATCCTCAGTAATTGAATGGAAACTCCTGCCAGTGTCAACATCAAGCAGCCCTGACAGCAGGTCACTTCGGTAATTCTTTATGGATTACGCTTAGTGTATCTCAAACGGTCTACAGTCGTGAAGTGATGCTTCGGTGTACTTCAGCGACTCACCTAAATTGTATATGTACTTCGGTATATCGTGTTAGCCTACTTGAGGGCCTCCAGTTCAGGAACAGCCTTTTTAAGAATTAGACATGTGTTTTCACACTATGCTGTTAACACCCTCAACGTTCAAACTTATAAGTGCTGGAAATCCCGCCAAGGAGATTCCTATCACGAATTGAATCCTGATGACGTGGGTCGTTACTTGGATTTATCCAGTGTAATGATAATTGTCCCTCAACGGGATTCGGACGGCTGATTCGCCAGACCAAGGTGAAAGGAATCAAGACATTCATGAGTAAAACAATCGTAGTGGTCAATTCTTTAAGAAAAATCCATAATGATCGATTGGTATTTTCAACTAACATAATCATGCAGGTACTGATGATTGTTCCTTGGAGGAAAGACCGCATCATCTTCCCATGCTCATACCAACATAACAACACTTGAAAGTTCTCACCAAAATCAAAGGCAAACACAAAGTTAAAGATGATTCTTCGTCAAAGAATCTACAAAGTTTAAAGACTAGAGAACTTCGCAAAATTGGAAAGTCAAAGTAAAAAAGAAGTGTGAGCATGGTGGAGAAAGACGTGGAGACACCTATCCCAAAGAAGTTGACGAAAGGCACACAACACCATTAACTGATCACAAAGCATGAAGGAACAAAGAATCAAGACTATTCTATATCGACACACAAAGTTCAAGCTCAAAAAGAGTAAAGACCTAATCAAGTGGAGCATCTTTTGAATGACCACCGCTTGGGGGGAGATTGTTAGCCTTAATAATAATTAATAGAAGTGATGGTCATTCACGTTTAGGAACTTTTGTAACATGTGTTAGATATCGTGATAGAATAGTCAACGGGCTCGTAGATTGGGCTAAGCTAAATGGTTAGTAGTTATGTTAAGCTAGCATTTATTAAGTTGTAATCCAATCCAAGTCCAATCCATATCCACGAAGCCCATTAGGGCGTTTAGTACTTTAGTATAAATAACCCTCAAATGTGTCATTTGAGGGGTGTGCTTGAGTGTGTAAGTGTGTGTTTTATTTGAAATAAAACTTCTCTTGTTTTCATTTTTCTCTCTACACCTACGCATAATACATCATCAAGTCACCACCTTTCTTCATCTTTCTTTACGCATAAGCTTTGTGTTTTACGTGTATATCGTGTGCTAAGATAGGTAACGTGATAAGGTTGAGAAAAACAAGGTCCTACATAACCCTTTTACCCAAAACTTACTATTTTCAACAGTTATAACCCTTGAGTAAACTGTTTTTCAGTTTTAGTCCAAAATAGTTATTTACACTTTTTACCCCTAAAGTTAATTATATTGGCAAAACAAGTCCAAAAGGGTTAGTTTTAGTTTAAACCCAAAGTTTTTGTAAAATTACAGTTTTTACACTTTTAATAAAAACGTTTTTCTTTTTTTAACCCAAAAATACCAATTTTTACAATTTAACCCTCACGGTTAAAACCTTTTGCAAAACTAGTCCAGATTTAGTATTTTCACTTAAAACTCCAACTTTCTGATTTTTATAGTTTATACCCAATGCATGAAGCTTATTTTCTGTTTCAAAACCCCTAGTTTTCATGTTGACAGTTTTTACCCTTGCGTCTTAAAATATTTGCAAAAGTGGTCCAAAATGCAAAGTGTAGTATAATTTAGTTTTCATTTCGTTTTAACAGCTTATTTAGCTTATTTAAAGCTTATTCAACTGCTTATTTTGAAAAATGGTCGTTTGGAAAGCTTATTGGGCCCGATGGCCTGTTAACGGCCCGTTAAGGGTCAAAATGGGTCCGATTGGTATGTAACTTTTATACAAGGTTTTCAAATGGTTTTCTTGACTTAGTAAAGTTCTTATTAAATGCTTATATTTGTTAATTGGATCTTGGTCGTGGGCTAGGTTAATCAAAGAAACTGTTGGGCCTAATAGCCAATTTTGGGTTGTTTGGTTTGTGAAAATAATCAAGCGCACGTTTGGTTTGTAGTTTAATATGAACGCTATTGGCAAGGTTTTATAAACACTATTTTGTTATATGATTTATCAACTCGTGTTATTATTCCACACAAGCATAAAATGAGAGTAGGATACATTTTTAAGTTTTTATGCGTATGAGTATATGTATGATAGAGATCATATAGGTCAAGTGAGTATTCTAATGTGTCACGAGTTTTACTTACTATGTATCATGCATGTATATCGTATTGAATCTTTGATGGAAGGGGAGAGTTAATCGTCATTCCCAATTATCTCACTCGAAGTGGTTTAAGTCGTTCCTTTCTACTCAAGGCATATTGATAAGGATTTAAAACATACATTTTTAGGGGGTCTTTTAAGCCTTAAATCGATACATTTTATATCCCATGCTACTTAAAATCGTTCCTTTTCACTTTTTAGGTCTTTTGGAAGCAAAATGCTGGAATCAAGCACATTTGTACAAAGGAGCGAAAATATGCAGAAAATGGCAAATTCAAGAAACAAGGCTTTTTTGCAAGCCTGACGGCGTCCCAAACTAAAGGGCGACGCCGTCCCTAAGAAGGTTTTCTAATTAAATTTCAAGTGATGGTACAAGTGTGAAATTGGTTCTACAACATGACGGCGTCATGCCTATTTTATGTAGGATCATAGTAATGGTTGACATGGTGAATCGGGAGGTCGGGGATGATGAAAGAACATCATCTCCATGGTTAGAGAGAGCGTAGAGAGAGAAAGGGAAACTATGTGTTTTATTATTAATGAAAGGTAAAAATTACACTAAGAGTCTCACCCTCCTAGTGAAGTCTAGGAGGGTATTTATAGTCTAACACAAACATAACTATTACAATATTACATAACTAGTCCATATGTTCCGGCTAAATAAGATAGATAATGTAATCCTGTAAATGTCGTTCCATTTACGTGTTACGAGCGATCCCAACAACATCCATATAAGTGACATTGCTATTCTCTCATGACAACAATGGGCGCTATAGATCTTAGCAAAAATCTGGTATTGCATTCTCGTACCAAACACATAGAGATTCGTCATCACTTCTTAAGAGATAATGTTCAAAAGGGAACATTTCTATTGACAAAGTGTCATCCGAAGACAACACAGCCGACATCCTCACCAAACCATTGAAGCGCTAGCAATTCAACTTACTCCGTCTAGGTCTTGGTCTAATGGAACAATCATGTTGAATCTTTTCTTTCTCTACAAGGTACGTAAACTTGTGTTTTTCTTCTTCTTCTGAGTCTAGGAATTCTGTTTTGCACGATTTACAAACAATATGGGGATTTATTTCTTATAATACTAAAAATTATTTTTCTTCAAGAAACTCTTCAAAATATTTTTCCCTGTATCATTTTGTCTTAAAAGAACTCTCACGTCTAGGACAAAATTTTTTTTCTATCTCCTCTTTTCATCGTTAATACAAAGTAAAAACTTTTTCATTGCATCTCATTTGTCTATTGAATGCTAAAGGGAATACATAATCAATATGTATTTTTGGGTACATTCAACCGAAGCAACAATGAATTAAGGAGTCTTTGGGTTATCTCACGTATACATATACATACGTATTTTTCACTTCTATGTTTATCTTTTCTTTTAAAGATTCGAGATAACTGCAACTCCACATGGTTTTCATGTAGGCACACACTAGGCACTATCGTTTCTAAATGATTTTTCTGCCTAAAAACTCCAGTTACCCGGATCACTGCATTAACGCAGGACGGATCCCTTTAGGGATAGATCTGTGGGACCGGTGAACAGAAGGCTGTTTTATAACCTCTTTTTAATCTTTTCGCTTGAAATTTTCAATTTCAACATTTTATTTTTATCAAATACTGAGTGTTTAACTTAATGTTTGCGCTCTCATGATCACTTGCTTTAAATTCATATCTAATCATTAGATTATGGCTCATTTTTGTGGTTTTAGCATTCATTGCAATGCATCCTTTCTCCTATAAATAAGGTTAAAAAATGCTTGCATTGCCATCACCTTCAACCTCACAAACACATCTCATCATGACTTCCAAAAGATCTCAAAACAATGATGACCTCCCTAGTGAAAACAAACCTTTCCAAAATATCATCAACTTTATCCTACCACCTTCCGTAATACCACCACCACCTAAAACCAGTAAAACCGCTCGGATTAGTGTCCAACCATGTTGCTTTGTGAAACCTTTTTCTAACAACTCATCACCAAGTACTCTCTCACCACCAACCGACTACAATGTAGCTCCACCACCATCTCCTCAAAACTCACCACAACATTCTCCAACCGAGTCTCAAATTGACTGACAAACCACTCTAGCAGAACTACTTAGGACTCCAACAACCTCTCCACTACCTTTGTCTAGTCCACCACCCGATTCAACTCAACCATCAAAGTCCACACCACCTCTAGTCTCAAATGTGAACCCAAAAAAGCTAGTTTTTTCTACACCTCCTACATCTCCAAATATCATTTTCAATGAACTTGAAAATTTACCACCTCAACCACCCATCACATTACAAGAACACCTAGGTTCTTTACCACCACCAATTACCAAGATCATAGACATATATCCATATTTACCAACATTCCCACCACCTAATCCGCAATCCAATAAACAAACTTGGGCGGATGACATCCAACCACCTCTCCTTCACCATATCTTTTGCGAACATTGCCAATGTACTCGGGATCTCGCACTAGAAATTAGGGACGAAATGCGATTTATTCTTAACCACATTCTTAATTGCATTAACATTATCGCTCACCAAAACTTCCACCATTAGACCCTATGCAAGCATGGAAGGACCGATAATAATATTTTTCTTCTATTTTTTTTTCTTTTTGGTCTTTATATAGAACAAATCCTCGTTCTTATGTTTACACTTGTATGTGGCATATATACCACCAAATGTTGATGTTTTATTACAAGGACTTGTTTACGTACCTTGGTTTACTCTCTTTTCTCTCGTATTCTACATGGTTCTATTATATGTTATCACTAACATTTTTTTGTAGGTATCTTTTTACGTCTAACTTGATGCCCTATTCTAGAGGGAGCTACCATCAAGGGGGAGTTAGTGCTTTGTTCACCATTTTTTTTTCTTTCTCAACTCTCTTTTTGTTTCGACAAAAAGGGGGAGAAGAGAGTAAAACATACATACATTTTCAGAACCTAAATCTAATCTTAGGTTTTACTCACTATAAATTATGTTTTGTCATCAACAAAAAGGGGAAGATTACTAATACAAATAAACCGTAAAAACGTTTGTTTATATTTAGCGATCTTGTTAAGTTTTGTTGATAACAAATATAAAGTTATCATAAGTATAATTCTAAGAATACATGTTGTTTTGAAAAATATATACATTAAGTTATTTACATATATGTTGTAATAAAAATGTGTTGCAATAAAACATGTAATAGGTTGGGTAATAACCATGACCCATGACCCATACACATGGAGCTTAATCCATAACCCATGACCCATTTCATGACATCATGCATGAAATCATGTTGGGTATTATTCATGATCCATGACCCAAAGTCCATGACCCATGACCCAAGACCCATGACCCATTGACTAGGTACAATGTATCTTGTTGGGTATCCATGATCCAAAGTTCATGACCCATGGTCCATAACCCATAAACCGGTTTGGTATCCAAAATCCGGACTTGACTAACCAAGAGGCTGGATCCCTCAATTTACACTGGTCGGATCCCTTGGGTGAGGGATCCGCCAGAACCGGCTTACTTGTAGACAAAATGTCTATAAATAGTGAGCCATTTCTCCATTGTTTCTCACCCTTCTTCTTACAACTCTCTCGTATATTATCTCACTCTTCTAACCTCAGATCACTTGATCATTCTTGTAGTTCTTCTCTCTTTTATTGTGATTCACTTTTAGGTCCTTCACGAAGGCGAGATCACGTTACTCATGCAAGTCATCCAAGCAAAGGGTCCTTGATTGATTTGTCCATCCACAAGATTTAAGTATATTATCTTGTATTCATTATTTCACATATTTGTTGTGTAATAGTTGTGTAAAGGTTTGGTTCTACCTCGTAGAAGAACTCGGTATTTAGCTTTGAGCCAGAAAAAGTGTAAGCGACGTTGTGAGGCTTCTCCCGATTTGAAGGAGCTTGTTGACATAGTGATTGAACTCTCGAGTGGGGTACTCGGGGAGTGGAGTAGGGCAAGGAAAGTCTCCTTATAGCCAAACCTCTATAAATCACTTGTGTCGCTACTTTGTATCTCTTATTTTACTTGCTTCTTTACTTACTTTATTTATTGTTTGGTGCTATCTATTCATCCACAAGATTTCGCGAAATCTAAACTTTTGAAATCTAAATTAAAATCGATAAAACTATTCAACCCCCTCTCTAGTTTTTCACAGTGTGCTAGCCTTTTGGTGTTAGCTTGATATGGTTAAGTTAGTGTTCGTAAATAAAAAAAAATATGTTTTTGCCTTCCACTTATGTTGCCGGTTTTTCTAGGCTTGTTGGGAGTTTTATTTTTTCTAACTTTGATAATATAGATGTGTAATTAAGTGTATTTTATAAAGGTGGTAGCTTGGTTTGGTTATTGTATGCATGCATGAGCTTAAAATGCAAAACGTAAGCGTTTTATGTAAAACTTGAAAAATAAAATGCATAGACTAATAAAACATGATTATAAAATTCATATGACATGTATTTGATGTAGACTAAACTTAGTCTAATGATGGTTTACGTTAAATGTCGTTTTTCGATTTACGTAATTTAACATAACAGTTATACGTTAAATTAAATATTTAAATGTTCAAAGTAAATGATATTGAGTTTATAATCAAGTAATGCCCTGAAAATGTCAGTTTCTACATCCATTCCATAGCTATCTACCTCAAATCCAAACATCATCATCACTCGATTCCTAACCAAGAATCAACATAAACACTTAACACTTCTTAAAGCATAACAATTGAGGGTTTCCAATACTACCTATAACATAACCATCTTTTGTATCATTACATGATCATATTCCAAAATCACGAGTTTACTTTAATTCAATAATTGACTTTAACCCAATTTTATAAACACTTCAAAACTTAGTTTAGAAACACAATTATGCAAAACCTCGAATCTTGGTACGTAAACCCTAATTCACCAATTCACTAATTAATTCAAGATTATAGATTACTTACTTGTAGGATCATTAATATGGATTTATTATTGAATTGAAACCCTTAAAACCATCACATGATCATCACTAGCTTGTGTTTTCCCTCCCTTTTGGCTTGGTTCGTCACTCTCCAAACACACACATACATACATGAATTTTCTGGAAAGTGTGAACTAATTTGAGACTTATCTAGTTAAGTTAGGTACAAGTTTTCCATATTGGAAACTTAAGTCTCTGCAGGCTAGAATAAGGTGGTTCTAGTACTAAAACAAGTTGGTTCTAGTACTATTTTGGTTTATTGGCAACTTAGGTCCCTCAAGTCTCATTCTACAGGATTTTAGCCACATAATACTTTCTAAAATATTTACATAATATTTATACTTATATTTTGACTATCAGGTTTGACTAAACAATCATGTGAAGTGTTTCAATACATGAAAGTCATAGTCTTCAAGGCGTTATATCATTAAAATACTTAAAAACCGGTTTTGGGGTGTTACAATTTAACTTTTAATACATGAATAACTTATTATCAATATGTAACCACAACTTGTATCAGAGCTTGTGTATGAATGATCATCGCTTATTCATAGCTTATTACACAGTTCGAATTGGTTTTAGTGTTCGCGAGATACAAACTTAAAGACATAGGAAGAAGTTCAATATGAAACTATGGGTTTTAATGTGAAAAAGATCATTCTTTTTTGTTAGATAGCTTCATATAGGTTAGTTTAAGTATCTATTGGATTATGATAGCTATTTGAATCATAAAAGTGTGGGTTTGATTGAAAGTTCAAAATGTTATGAATATGCATGATCTCAGTATATGATCACATCTCAGATAATAAGCACCTCTGTATAGTTTATTCAGTTAAAATAGGTTAGGATTGTTCTCAGAAGCTTCAAGGGTTTACTTCAGTATTGTTTTCAGATTTGTGAAGATTGTACTATTATTGGTATCACCTCATTAGGAACTCTTCTCGTTAATTAGTGCGTCAAGTTACTTATCACCTCGATAATATTTCATCTCAGTGGTTACTGTTCTAGGTATTGGTTTCTTTATTATTTGGTTATTGTTCTCGGTGTTACCTAAGTATTTTGTGGTTTAATTGGTCAACGCAAATCGGTTATTGTTAGGTTTAATATTTAAAGGGTCACTATTTGAACCAATATACTCTTATCCAGTGATGAATTTGCACTCTTGTACCGAGATACTTATATACAAGATATGGTTGGTATTATTGACATGAGTTACTATAGTCCTGAGATACTATATACCTGATTGTACAATAAATTGCACTACCAGGCTTCAATGGTGATCGAAGGTAAGAGGGGTGTGTGTTCCATCCAAGATTTTCTTTCACCTGAAGATAAGAAATACGAAGACACTACGTTAAGTGATTACGCAGGGGTTGGACCCTGCGAACCACCTACGTCATGAGAGTAAGTATGAGTTATGGTTAGGTAAATGAGTGTGAGTAAAGAGTAAAGTGTTAAGTGAGCTTACCATAAACTTCTGCCCATCCCACCTATTTATAGTAGAGAAAATATGCTTGAGGGCACCTCTGCGCATATATCGGAGAACATGGGGGCGCCCCATGTTTTTGGGTAACTGCTAGGGCTTAGTGACCCACGTTCTCAAACTTGGCGGGAAAGACAGGAAAGAGTGGGAGATCGTGGGTTTGACCAAGTCAGGATGGTCCTCTGTCCTCTGGTCCTTCGTCAACCGTACCCCGAAGGGCTTAAGGCTTCGAGTGGCGAATTCCCCGTAGGTAACCTTCATTTGTACGAATAGTTTGACGCCAATGAACATTTGGGAGAACTAACTTGGGCCTTCGTACAGAAGGGCTTCGACACAGTTCGAAGGGGTATCCCTCGACCTGTTCGGAGGGTACATCATCAAGCCTCCCAGTCGAAAGTGATGCCTATGAACGAGAAGGCATTGCTTTCGACTTCAGCCTGCGAGCAATATCAGCTGCACGTTGCAACGGTACTCAACTTAGGTGATTACGCCTCGAAAAGCGCATTAAATGCTACCTAATCAAATCTAACTACTCATCAAATCCCACGCCCCATTAACTCGGTTGACCAAAACGACTTTTCAAATTTAAAAAGTGATTTTAAATCCGGATAAGGTTAATGATAAGAACACGTGTGCGGTTTAGAAGCTGATTTGAAAAGAGTATTTAAAGTGTGGTAGATGAAACCCTAGATCACTTTACCCTCTCTGCCCACTTTTACACGCAGTAAATTACTTTCAGTCTCCGGCTTCGAACGAAAAAGGTAAAGTGCTCTCTTCGTCTTTTCCTAGCTTTAGTTAGTTATGGATTCAAAGTTTATTATCAAACAACAAAAATGTACCCTGACTTCCCAAGATCTACATGATCATCTTGCTTAATACCCCATCTCCAAAGAATATAAAATTATGCTTCCAAAATAGAATCAAGGAATTTTTTATGCTCTAGAAAATTTCATAAGGCTGTATACCCACTCGTTTAGTCATTTGAACCTTTGGATTCCTATCCATCCTTTGATTCTAGAGCTAATGCAGTACTATGAGGTGCATATTTCCCGTTTTAACCCCTTTGGCCTTGCTAAACTCACCACATACATCGTTATGTGTAAAGCTTACGAATTTGAGCCAACTCTTGAGGTGTTGAAGGGGTTTCTCAATCTGTATCCTAGTGGGAACTGGCTAACCCTGGCGAAGAGGCCTGAAGGGGATGTTCCCAACCTCATTCTGAGGCCTTATACGAATATAAGAGATTGGAAGGGTAGCTTCTTTTATGTTCAAAACACCATCATCCCACCTCAATATCCAACATTGCTAAATAAGACATTCATATTTGATGCTAAACGTTTCGATGACCCACTTCCCTATAAGGTTCGAAGGAATCCTCTGTACCAACGTTTGGCTAGGTACCCTGCTGATTTTCAATCATTCCCCTAAGCCTATTCTGTATATGGCTGGGATTGCTCAAAGCTGGGAGGGGTCTCCGAAGAAGCCCATGATCATGTATCATGGAAAAAGTATGTGCACTTCCACTTTCTTTAAGTAGGACCAATTTAGCGCTGAAATTTATCTTTTCTTGTTTCTTGTTTTGCAGAGATGGCTTTCAGGAACTTTATGCACCAGGATTTGGATGAAGACTTGAGTTTCATGCCCATGGAGTAGGCCGAAGGGTCCTATGGCGTTGGTTCGCCATCTACTTCAGTCAACAACAATGATGTGGATGCTGTCAAAGCTGAGCCTGTTGCTTCAGCCCCCCCCCCCACAATTATCATTGAAGGGCCCATCTCAACTGGTTGAGAATGTGGCTGACTCAGATGATCCAGCAGATGATGAGGTGCGAATTACAGGCTCTACAGGTATTGCTGATAGGTTGAAGAGTAGGTAAGGAGCATCTGGCAAAGCTCTTAAGTCTGCCACCAAAAGGAAAACTCCTCTTCCTGCTTCTGGGTCCAGGGCTGTTCGGCAGAAGGTTGTCAAAAGTAGGAAGACTGTGAAGTCTGCTTTTGAACTGCCAGATGACACCGAAGAAATGCATGGTAAGCACTTGCTTCAGCAATTATAAAGAATACTTATTGTTATGCCTAACTTTTCCCTAATGTATTTCATTTGTCGCAGGCCTTCCTGACACCAAGGAGCTTCCTAATGCCCTTTCCTGCCATCACATTGTTGATCATGTTACCCCCTCCCCCAAATTGGAAAGGATTGTTGGACAACATGTCCATAGAAGGGGTCTGTGATTTGCATGACAAGAGTGTCGCAAGGCAGGCTATTCTGGGCAATCATCTAAATCGTCGTACAAGGGAGTTACTCCAAGCTGTAACGAAGGCAAGGCAGGAGATGGACGTGATGTTGGAGAGGGAAAAGCATAGGCATAAACAGTATGCTGAGCTGGAGGCCAAATGTGAGGAGATTGATAAAGATTTTGACAAAAATCCCCTCACCTAAGACCTCCGAGACAGGATTGCGGAGCTAAAGAATGAGTTAGCTGCCACCACAGCAGAATGTGGCAAGCTTAAGTTGGAGGAGGCCAAGGTTGTGAGCCTCATTGGTCAAGTTGCTGTTCTAGAGGCTAAGTGTGCAGGTTTGGAAATTGAAAGGTCTAGGCTTGGAGAATTAGAGATCAAGATGAGAGAGGAGATTGATGGCCTACAGATGCGATACAAAATGTTGCAGAAGGATCGTGCAGAGGTTGTGTCAAAGGTGGTGCCCTATATTGCCATGGAGTTGTATCACAGTGATGAGGTTGGAGCTGCCATGTGGAAGGTGATTAAAGCAGCTATTTTCCATGGACGGTGTCTTGCTTTGGAGGAGGTGGCTAAGACTGGTGAGCCTGTGGACCTCTCCAAGGTTGATTGTTAATGTCCCTCATCAAAGTTTGAGTACGATGAGGCAGGAAATGAATTTGCTACTGCAGAATACCCCTTCTTGCTCGAAGCCACAAAAGATCCCATGGCACCTCTCGAAAATTTTCTCTCAAAAAAGCCTCGAAAGATCATGCCTGCTACTCTAACGAAGAAGACAGCTTCTGCTAAGTCTGTTTCAGCTCTGCCATATCCAACCCCATCTCCAAAAAAGAAGGATTGAAGGCTGTCGTGTTGACAGTAATTTGGTCTTAAAGGGTGGCATGTACCCTTGTTAAAACAATTTCTTATTATGTCCTGTCTGTTACTTAAATAATTTGTGGTTGTGGTATGCGGCTTTGGCCGAAAACAATTGAACTGGGCTTCGGCCTTTCATGATGATATTAGGGCGTAGGCCCTAATTTTAATGGAATGGCGTAGGGAAATATCCCTACGCACTTATGAATATTTATCTTGTGCACTTCTCGTATGCCATTTTTCTGACGCTTAAATTTTACAACCTAAGGTGTAATAACCTCATTGTGTGTAAATTTCCTAGTAGTTCCTTTCCCTTGTGTTATCGTTTGTAAATAACTCCATTTTATTTATCTTATTTTACCTTTTTAAAAAGAAAAGAATATTGTGACCAATTTTGATCAGTGACAGAGGGTTGCGACCCACTCTATCTTTAATCCTTTAAGTCTTATGGCTTGTTTTTTATAATTACCATAAACTAGTAGGAGAGTTAATGTGAATGTGTTGGTAGGCTTTAGTAGTGATATGAGGCATTTGTTACACCTTATGCCTTTCTTTTCGACATTGAAACTCACAAACGACTTGGCTGAACAAACCTTTGAGTTTAAGAAACGAAGCAAGAGGTTTGTGGGAAATATATTATCTCATTGAATTGGTAGAGAGGATTACATCATTTTGAAATGAACACTAAGACAACTACCAATAATGCTTGCTTTCCCATGAGAAGCTTTTAATGCAAGAATGAAAAGTAAAAAATACTTCTTAAACATAGAAATTTCGGAGGTTCGTACCATTCTATGTCCTGTCGATGGGTTCTCCGAGAAGAGTGGCCAACTTGTATGCTCCGTTGCCGTAGGCTTAAGCTATGACATAGGGTCCTTCCCAAGTAGGTCCTAGCTTCCCCTGGTATTCTGCTTTGCTTGCACTGTTAAGGCGTAGCACATACTCCCCGGGCTTGAAAATGGAGGGTTTGACCCTTTTGTTGCAGTAGCCTTCGATTTTATGCTTGTGCATAGCTTCTCTGATGGAGGTTATTTCTCTCCTTTCTTCCAACAGATCAAAGGTCTCCCTGATCCTTTCGTCATTTCTAGAGGCTTCAAATGTGGCCACACACTCTGTGTGCACACTCAGCTTTGAAGGGATGACCGTTTTTGTTCCGTATGTTAGGGTGAAGGAGGCTTCGCCATGGCTTGACTCAGGTTGAGTCCTATGAGCCCATAACACTTGAGGAAGCTCGTCTACCCAACCATGATGGCTTCGTCCCAGCCTTTTTTCAATTACCTTGACTATGTCTCTTTTGGTTAGTTCTACTTGCCCATTGCCTTGTGGGTGATCGACAGAAGTGAAGGACTGCTTTATCATCAATCCTTCGCAGAAATCGGAGAAGACTCCTTCGGCAAATTGCTTGCAGTTATTAGACATGATGATGTAGGGCACTCCGAATCTACATATGATGTGCTCCCATACAAATTTCTCTATGTGTCTTCCCGTAATGGAAGCCAAAGGCTTAGCTTCGACGCACTTTGTGAAGTAATCAATAGCCACCAATAAGAATTTGACTCCACCAGGGGCCACAGGAATGGGTCCTACGATATCAATTCCTCATTGGGAGAAGGGCCATGCCGATGTCACACTCGTCATGTCTTGCTTCGGGAGCTTGGGAACCTTAGAGTGTATCTGACAAGCTTCACATTTTTGTATGATCTCCACAACATCCCTATGCATCGATGGCCAGTAGTAGCCTAACTTCATTATTTTTTAGACAATCGAACGAGATCCTGCGTGAAGACTGCAGGACCCTTTGTGATCCTCTGTGATGATGCTTGACGCCTGCTTAGGTCCAACACATCTGAGCCAAGGTGAGAGAAACGATCTTCTGTACAAGTTTTCTCCTATTAGCCGATATTGTGGAGATTTAACCCGTATCTTCCTTGCTTGCTTTGGATCCTCGGGGAGAAGGCCACTTATCAAGTATTCCCTAATGGGAGTCATCCATGTGTCTCCTTCCTCGTGAACAACGTCCGTGACTTCCTTTCGGATGATGGACCTTTCGGGCAAGACTTCTACTAGAACTTCCTTTGTAAGGTGGGTGAATGCCATAGAGGCTAGCTTGCTTAATGCATATGCCTTCTTGTTCTGATTTCCGCGAACGTGATGAATGGCATAGGAGTCGAAGCCATCTAGCATTTCTCTTGCTTTGTCCAAGTATTTTTTTATGACAGGATGCCTTGCTTCGTAGGAGCCTTTTACTTGGTTTGCCACCAGTTGAGAATCTACATAGATAGTGAGAGCCTTAACTTCCATATCTTTTGCTAGCCGGAGGCCTGCCAGTAAGGCTTCATATTCTACTTCATTGTTGGTGGCTTCGAATTCAAACCGAAGGGCATAGGTATGCTCCTTCCCTTCGGGACTGACCAACATTAACCCTGCTCAGGAGCCGTCGGAGCTTGATGCTCCGTCTGTGTAAAGCTTCCAATCGTCTTGTATTTCGATGAGCTTAGCCTTGGGTTCCTCCTTATCTTTTCCTGGTTCGGAAGGTGTTTCCACCAAGAAGTCTGCCCTTTTACAGAGTTTCGACCTTTGAACTCTATCTCATGCTCCCCAAGCTCAATAGCCCATTTTGCCACCCGTCCAGACTTTTCAGGTTTCGACAAGATTTACTTGAGTGGCTTGTCGGTTAAAACTGTGATCGGGTGGGCCTGCAAATAATGCCGGAGCCTCCTTGCCGCGTAGATCAGGGCTAGTATGAGCTTCTCCAATGTAGGGTAATTAATTTCGACTCCTTGCAAGACCCTGCTAACAAAGTAAATTAGGATTTGCCTCTTGTCCCTTTCCGCCATTAGGACAACGCTGATGCTTTCCATTGAGGATGAAATATACATGAACAACACTTCGCCTTTGATTGGGGCTGTAGTGTTGGAAGTATCTCTATAAACTCCTTTATCTTTTGGAAGGCGGCTTCCGCATCCTGGCTCCATTGGAAGGTCTTCTTGTCAACGAAACCTTTAAGCGTCTTAAAGAACGGTAGGGACCTATCTGCTCCCTTCGACAAGAATCGGCTGAGTGCATCCAATTTCCCGTTTAAGCTTTGCACTTCTTTCAAACACTTAGGAGCCTGAAGATCCGTTATTGCCTTGACCTCTAAAGGATTAGCTTTGATCCCTTGCTTTATAATCAAATGCCCCAAGAATTGCCCTTCTTCGACACCAAAAGAGCATTTCTTTGGGTTTAGCTTCACGTTGATTGCCCTGAGTTGGTCGAAGGTTTCTCAGACGTCGAGGAGCAGGTCCTCCTCCATTTTACTCTTAATAACCATATCATCAACATAAACTTCGAGATTTCTGCCTATCTGCTTGTTGAAGGCTTTATATACGAGTCTTTGGTAAGTGGCTCATGCGTTCTTCAATCCGAAGGGCATCATCCTGTAATAGTAGACGCCTTTGCTTGTGTAAAAGGCTGTCTTTTCTTCGTCCTCCTTGGCCATTTGGATTTGATGATACCCTTTGTAGGCATCTAGGAAACACTTCCAAAGCCGCCAAGGACTCTACCTTCCAATCGATTTATGGCAAGGGGTAGCAGTCCTTTGGGCATGCTTTGTTGATATCAGTAAAGTCAACACACATGCGCCATCCTCCGTCACTTTTCTTTACCATCACTGGGTTGGCCACCCAAGTTTGGTATTTGACTTCCCTCAAGATCCCTGCTTATGTCAGTTCGTCTACTTCTTTAAAGGCAGCGGCGTTCCTTTCAGGGGCTAGGCTTCTCCTTTTTTGTTTGATGGGCTCAATTTGCTTGTATTCTTTGAGATTATGTTATGCGCCGAAGGGCTTTCTGTCAATCACTAGCGTTCTTGGAACTCCTGTCATGTTAGAATATGTCCAGGCAAAAACATCAAGGTTAGTTTGTAATAGCTCTGTAAGCTTTTCCTTGAATTTTGCTGTAAGATGCTTTCCTATCACGACTGTTTGCTCGGGGTAGCTTGGGTTTACTACCACTCATTATTCTGCATCTGCACAGCTTAGAATGGCCATTGGAGGCTCCTCCGGTCCTTCTTTGACTTTCTTGACACCATATACCCCCCTATCTGCTTCATAATTAGAATGAACACTTCCTACTCCAAAGGGAGTTTGGAACTTGATGGTAGCGTGTATGGTTGAGACTACAATGCCCATTTTTTGCATAGCGGTCCTTCCTATCAGCAAATTGTAAGGGGAATCTGACCTGACTATGATGAAGGTGAGGGTTTCCGTTTTGGACAAGGGTCCTTCTCCAATAGTGATTTCCAAGCGTACCTCTCCGAGGGGCCAAAAGTGTTCACTAGAGAACCCTACCAAGGGTACTTTTGAGTCTACCTTCTACGAGCGTATTGATGGTTTGAGCTTTAGGAAGCAGTGCTCGTAGATGATTTCGCAAGAGCTTCCACAGTCCATGTATGCTCGGTTCACCTCTCTGTTGGAGACCCACACCTTGATGACTACGGGATCAGTTGAAGGTGTCCGCCCCAGGATGGACGGGAACGTTATCTCCTCCACACTTCCCAGCTCTTCATTTGCTTCTTTCCGCTTTAAGGTTGGATCCTGCCTGTGCACCATCAGTATTGGGGCTTCTGCAGGGATAGTCTCCTTCTTTTTTCCCTTCTACTCGCCCAATTGAGTGTCAGAGAACTTTTCCTTCCCTTTCTTGATGCCTTTTACCAGATGTGTCAGTTGCCCGGAGCGTACTGCCTCTTCGATTTGCTTCTTTAATTATCTGCAGCTGTTGCTATCGTACCCATGGTCCTCATGGAAGTGGCGATGCGACATGTCTTTTCCCCGTTCGGTTACGTGGAGGAGGTGGGTCGAAGGACTTGGCAGCTTTTTTATTAGCGAGGATTTCCCTAGGAGACTTGACTAAGTTTGCTAAAAGCCCATGGTTCGACCCTTTGTTGTAAGGAGCGAAGCGGTCTCTGCTCTTCTTTCTGTTCTTGGATCCTTCCCAGTAGGACCCTTTGGAGAACTTGTCGGAGACTTCTCTTTGTTCGACCGGAGCTCCATTGGCTGCTACTTCCTTGGATTCGATCCAAGTGTAAGTCTTTTCCATGAGTGCCTTGTAGGAGGTTGGAAGATCAGTGGATAGGAACTCCACCAAGCTTCGTGTTCGTAAGCCATGTACGAAACCGGAAATTCTTTGCTCTTCGTGCAACCCCAGGATCTGCAAGGTTTCGTCGGTGTACCGAGTGACGAAGGCCCTTGTGCTTTCGCTTTCTCTTTGTTTAATGGTATGCACGACTAAGTGAGTCTTAGTGTACTTCTTCTGCTGCCTGAAGTGCGATCGGAACTTAGCTTTGAGATCATCCAGACTTACAATGCTTCCTACCTTTTGCCCGTCCGCCATATTCGCGTGTAATCTCGGAGAGTGTAGGTGAACATGTGGCACGCCACAGGCATAACCTACTTCTGCATCCTGATGGCACCTTTGAACAAGTGCAAGAAGTTGTCTGGATCGCCTTTCCCATCATAAGTGCCTATGTGAGAAGGCATCTTCAACCCATCATGTAGGGGTAGTCTTCGATCCATTTCACGAAAGGTGTGCATGCCCCAGAAGCTTCTGCATAGAAAGGGTTGTATGGAGGTGCATACGTTGGTGTAGGGTTGTACGGATTATGAGGTGGTTGTGAGAACGTAGTATAAGCTGCGGGAGGTTGGTACGAAGGGTTTCCCTCCACTGGGTATGTAGGGTGCATAGGAAGGATCCCGTAAGGCACCTGCTGGTAACTCTGGTTGTGAAGAGATCCATTCGGAGTATAGACATTGTAGGGTTGAGTAGGCAGTTAGGGATTCATGCCTTGAGGTGGTAGTTGGTTTATCCCAGTGTATGGAGGAGGTCTTCCGACAGTAGAGACATATGATGGAGGCATCGGAGCCCCCATCCCTTCTCTCCCCAAGAGAGGTGGTAGGTTTATCCCTCCGTTTCCTACTGGGTTGCTTCCTCCGTTGGAGTTCTCACTCCTTCTTTCTCCCTGCATTCTCTCCCTCTTCCCGGATCTCCACCATGACCTTCTTCGAAACCTACAGTCCTTCCATTAGGTCTCCTCTGTTAGTTGGTCGAAGCCTTTCATCTACCTCGATTTCCTCATCATATTCCTCGCTGGAATATTCCAATTCCCTTCGCATCTCGGTGTTGTGAACTTGCCTCGTGTGAGCCCTTAGCAAGGACTCTAATGCTTTGAAGTTTGCCTCAACGATGGCAGGGCTAATTTCTGGAACAGGGTTAGCGAAAGTTGAGGCGTGATGTATGGGAGTTGTTTCTGGCCGAGATCGTGTAGTGAAGGTGGAGGTGGTTATGGGGGCGAGATTATCGGTGTTAGTTGTTGTGATGGGTACCAAGGTAGAAAAACCTGGTGGAGGTGTATCTTCTCGTCCTGGTTCCATGCCGGAAAAGTAGTGAATCGCTAGGAGGTTAGGACTTGGTGGTTACGGACTTATAGTAGTGGGTCCCACGGATGGCGCCACCTGATTGTACAATAAATTACACTATCGTCTTCAAGTGATCGGTAAGAGGGTGTGTGTTCCACCAAGATCGTCTTTCACCAAGATAAGAACACGAAGACACTACGTTAGTGATTACGCGGGGTGGACCTCGCGAACCACTCCGGCGGAGAGTAATATGAGTTATGGTGATGTAAATGAGTGTGAGTAAAGAGTAAAGTGTTAAGTGAGCTTACCATAAACTTCTGCCCGTCCCACCTATTTATAGTAGAGAAAATAGGCTTGAGGGCACCTTTGCGCATATATTGTAGAACATGGGGGCGCCCCATGTTTTTGGGTAACCGTTAGGGCTTAGTGACCCACGTTCTCAAACTTGGCGGGAAAGACAGGAAAGAGAGGAGATCGGTTTGACCAAGTCAGGATGGTCCTATGTCCACTGTTCCTTCATCAACCGTACCCCGAAGGGCTTAAGGCTTCGAGTGGCGAATTCCCCGTAGGTAACCTTCATGTGTACGAATGGTTTGACGCCAATGAACATTTGGGAGAACTAACTTGGGCCTTCGTACAGAAGGGCTTCGACACAGTTCTAAGGGGTGTCCCTTGACCTGTTCGGAGGGTACATCATCAATACCTAAATCGGTTTGTTAAATTGAGTTAGTATTGTACCAAGATACATATGCACTTGTTCTCCGAGATTTTATAGTCCTGAGTTACTATTGTCCCGAGATCAATGTTCAAGAGAGTAAATGCACTTCAATAAATATGTGAAGTGGTAGCATTTACTCTCGACCAACATTCTCTTTTACAGTGGGTATGAGGTATCCTGTTAGTGGGGTTTTTTAGACGTGTCAAGTATTCAATGGAGAACTACACCTTTCATTAAATGCTTATAATCTTGAAAACATAACATCCATGCTTTTGTGAACAGTTTACTCACTAGTTTCACCAACTCGTACTTGCTTGGACTTTAGTGCAAAAGAAAATTTATCCCGTTCTTTTGCTTTCTTGAAAAGTCCCGCCTGACCACTTAAGAGTTTTTCGAGCTATGCTCTGTTAGGGAGCCAGAGAGTTGATCAAGTCATCAGGATATTGTCAACCCTTGATGAACCCTTATCCATCAGCGTGTTCCATATACATACAATCCAAGATCCGTATTAGATAGAGAGTATGTCTTAAAGTAATCTTCGACTTCTTGATGATGTCTTTGACTTGAACTTCGCTGAGGTTGCTCTCCGTTTTCATTATCAATGAGTGCTCGCTGATTTCATTATCAGCGAGTCTTCTTGACTTAGACTAATTTATGTTAAAATATAGTCAGAGACCATTGGACACTGACTTGGCCCAACAATATTATTACGAAAGAATTCACAATGATTAGTTGCATCTTCAGCTATCCTTATGAATCGTTCTCAACTCATTCGAAACCTCTTCGGGAATGTATATGCATCGTACATCGACTCCTCACTAAAATAAGAGGCCATTAAACGATCATGAGTACCATAACAATCTCTATTTGTGATGTTGGGAAAGTATCTAGTAAGAAAGGAAAATAAAAAAAGAAGAATAAGAAATATCTATAGCCACACATTTCAAATGAAGAGAGAAAAATTTATGGGAAATGCATATTTTATTTAAAGTGCATATGAAATGTGTGGCTGTTGTTATTTTTTATTTGATACTCACTCTTACGATGTTTCTTATACCTCGTGAACTTTTATCTTTTTGCTTATTCTTAATAAACAAAGTCGTTTAAAAAAAATAAATAAAAAAAAATAAAAAAAATAAAAAAATAAAAGCTCCAACTAGTAACTACTTTTTTTCGATGAGTCTTTGAACATGAATGTTTTGAAATTCATTTGGATAATGAGAAATGATAAATAATTTGTATGAGTTTGTGTAGATATTGAGAAAGATGATGCTATAAAAAATTATGAGGTATAAAGGTATTTTTTGTTAAATAAAATGATAAAGTTTAAATAAAAAAAGCTTTTTTTTATTATTAAATCTGTAGTATTATTTAAGGGCTCATATTTAGTCTTTTTTGTGTTTTTTTTCTTGCACTCTGTTCAGTGGACACCACCACCTAATATTTTGCAAAATACCCACCATCACGCGAGGTGGTGGTTCCCGACTATCAGATTCGCGCGTGGTAAGCTCCATCACTATGTAGTGCTTCACCACCATAATGCTTAGCCTTAAAAACTAATTTGTGTGTGACTATGATTAAACCATGGCCTATATCTACTATATACTCCCTCCGTCCCATATTAACTGTCCTATTTGACTTTTCAAAGTCTTTCTTTTCTAACTTTGACCTTAACTATATCTTTTTGTGTTATGTAATACTTGATGCAAAATATATGAATAGATTAAGTTTTAAATGTATTTTTCTTTGGTATAATTTTCATCAAGTATTATATAATACAAATAAAAATATTTAAGGTCAAAGTTGACAAAGAAAGACTGCAAAAGTCAAAATAGGACAATTAATGTGGGACGGAGGTAGTATATCACTAGTACAAAATTTTGGTGCCACTATAGAATAAGGGAAATGCTAAACCGACATAAGAAATTTACAAAAAAAATTTCTCACGTTGCTATGTCAGCGAATAATTGGTCTAATCCAAAAGAAGAGAGAAATTGTCACAAAATCCACCAATCATCCGCTGACATATCAACGTGTGATTTTTTATTTTTATAAATTTCTTATGTGAATCTAGCATTCCCCTTATAATAATAGGCCATGTGCAATCGATCAGTTGACGCACGGTAATATCCAACCCTGCCCACCGTAAATGGGCTTTGGTTTATTATAATTTATAAATTTGTAACCGATAGTGATTCTGTAAAATAATGTCATCAATCTATATCTATACTATATAAAATGGAAAAATGGTCAAAGTGGAAAAAGTGAAAAATGTTGAAAGTTGAATGTTGAAAACATGGTCAATGGAGAGAGAAATAAATAATATAATTAATACTCTTGTTAAAACACCCAATTACTTAAAAGTACAATAATTTATTCACATTGTACACCCAATTAAAAGCACATCTATCAAATTAAAAACAACCAATTGAAACCGATACCGGGTTGACCCCGGGACGCTTCTCAAACCCGCAGGCTGACCCGGTTTAATTTGACATTTTTCACCCAACTTATCGGTTTGACTTCGGTTTAAATCGACATGTTTTTTATCGAACGGTTCAACCAGTTGAACCACCAATCGGGTTTCAAATTTGACAAAATTATATGAGAAATGATAAAGTAGTTGTGGAACCCATGAAAATTTTTTGAAAGAGAGACCAAGTAATTGTATTTTTGGTTTATTTTGCTTTGACACATGTAATTTGTCATTTGTATAATATTATTTTAAAAAATGTTGCTCTTGCACCATTTAAGGGACTAACATATATGAATCGTCGTTTAAAAGTTAATATATATTGTATAGCCCTTTGTCCAGTGTATCAATAATGTTTTGTAAGTTTATTAAAATCACAAAAAATAAATAGTATTGTTATCTTTAGCGATAATTATTTGTACCTTAAACAAATAACTTTGAACAATGCATAAATATTTATACAAATTGATAGTACAAAATAATCTTATATAGTGATATCCAATTTGCAAAGTTACAATTTTAAAAGCCACACACCAAATGATAAACGTTACACATGTAAAAAATAGTTATCACCGCCTAAATTATCGACAAAACAAGAAAAAGCAATCACACATGTTGGCTATACCTCTAAACTACAATATAATATTGCCAACTACATAATATCCGCTTGCTTTTTGTAATGCTTGAATCTATTATTACTAAAAATCTTAATAACTTAAAATAATCCTATTAGAAAATATACTCACACACTTAGATCGACTCCACATAATTTTTTAAAACTATATATTTATCGCTATGCAACCACGATCGAATTGTAGTTATTCAAAACGATTCTAATCGCTACAAATACAGTTTGTTGAAAGAAACTTTATGGGTCGGCTTTGCAGAAAAATCTATCATCTACTGGCTAGGCGCTGCATCAATATAACATATGGGTTTACAATATTCAATATGGTATTAGTCTATTATGATTCTGTAAAATAATGTCAAATGATGATTGACCCTTCTTCACTTATTTGTGGCAGGAGGGATATTGTACTGTTAAAAAAAGGGATCTTGTAAAAATATCGTGTTTTGTAAAACAAATTGAATTTGATTAATTTTGTAATGAAATTTTTATCACTTTATAATATACGAAATTATAAAAGCATATTATTGTTTTGCATAATTTGATTGTTTTATTATCGTATCACATGATGTTGCTCTTATTTCCAGTGCATCGAAATGAATTTGAATTAGTGGGGAATCTCTCATTCATTTATTGACTTTTCGCCTCGACATTTCTTAGAAGATTGATTGGCGTTAGTAAGAACTGAAATGAGTGAAGATTTACAAAGTGGTCCTGGTTCTTATCAATTTGGCTTCACCTATCGAAATAGTTCAAAAGACCATCATGATAACTCAAATGCATTTTCCCCAATAGTCTTTATATTCTCATTAGTCCTTGAGCATATGGATGACATAGTATTTTTATCTATACCCTTGGTTGATTATATAGTTTGTATCTTTTGTACAGTATAGTTGTTGTGCTTGATAAATCATTGCCCGTAGTTCCACACTAACAAGATTGTTAGCTAGGAACGTAACTAAAATCTCAAGATAATAAGTTTAAATGCTATTAAAGCTTGCTGGATAACATTTTAGAACCAAATGACTTGTGTCATAATGGTACCTTTTGTTATGTGAGAAGTCCCCAAACCAAATGGTTGTGGGTTCAAGTCGGCTATCGATGTCACTCGCTCAAAGACTTAAATTATTAAAGTATTACAGTAAATCGATTGTTAATACAATGGTAGCAGAGACGGACCAAGGGGCTCATGTGTTTTTCTTTCATGGTATAAAATTTATCAAAAATCCGATTTTTGTGAAATGTATCATGTTCAAATATGTTATGTTATGAGTCCTTTTTAGTATCAATGATATGCACCTGATAAGTTTTAATCTTAAGCCCGCTATTAAAGTTTTAATACCAGAAGTTGAAAGCATCGTTATTTTGTTAACATTTATGTGTTTCTTTTTATACTGGTAAACCGTAATGAAAAATCGTGTGATATGAACGATTGGGATCGAGGTACACAAAATACTATGTTACACCATCATTACCAAAATTGAGCATTGGTATGAAGCCAAATAAGACTTCGTTTTCCAATTCAATGAGAATAGGCCATGGTACTCAATTACATGTACAAAAGGGACAAAAGTAGAAACCTAACCTCATTGACTACCCAACCACATCCCCCAACCAGGTGCTCTAACTCTTGGTTTATTTATGGCTCACATGCTCAAATCTTTGCAAAATCACTGCTCTAACCCTTGGTACTCATACATGTTAGTATATCAAGTTAAGTAAAAAAAAAAAAAAAAAGAATAATGGCACGCTTCAAAGAAGTCTAAAGATCGTGTGTATGTCACTTTTGCTGCGACTTGTTGCGTCTTATGACATTATCGAAATAATCTCACTTTCAACTCTCAATGTTTGAGGAAGTGAGAATTTTTGATAACATTTTTTTTCTTTTTCTTGGCTTAAGTATATAGGTAAAAACTGTAGTAGTTGGATTGATTGGTTAAACTCGCATTTGTAATTTTCTAGCTCTTTGCTATTTTTTATTTTTTTTTAATATAAATCGATGTTTAAAAAAATAATAATAATAATAATAATAATAATTATAATAAAAAAAAAAAAAAAAAAAAAACCTTTTAGCTCATTCTCACGAACACTTAAGTTTTCGTTAGAGAAGGTAATGAACAAATTCAATTACGAGATAGGATTAGGCCTGTTTATGTTTATTTAGTAGAAACGAATAGTCTAGTTTTCAGTCGGTAGATCGGATGTATTTCAGAAAATTACAAATTAAAAAAAATAAAATAAATAAATCAGCATTAAGGCAAAATTTCATCGAGGTCTCGTGACACTCCGCGACTCCCAAGTTCCGCCATTGCATCTCAATACGTTATACTCCGTATATGTTATTTTTGTGTTATATATGACACATTTTGCTTTTTCCTGAAAAGATAAGAATACCCTTTATCACTTGGGTATCTTCATCAAATTGCTCACCACGTAACGAAACAAGCATCCCAAGTTTGAATTCAACCATGAAATGAGTTGTCTAGCTATCATCATGATTCCATGTCATTGATTACACAAGACTAAAAATGTACCCCCCATCATGATTACTCATGGTAACTAAAGAATAAAAAGGGAAGGTTTGAGGATCCAAGCCAAGAATAAAGGTTTAAAAGAGATAGTTTGATGTTTGATCACTTGAGCATAGCTAGCCTTGTTTTACGTAGCTAAAACTAACCAATTTAAAACAATGTACACATGTTATTGCATGAAGTGTATTTTACTACAGCATGAATTTTCAAGATTTAAAGATCAAGTAAGAAAGGTTATGTTTTAATTTTGGGTCCTACCACATGTTTTTTAGTCTTTGGATTGAAAACTTTAATCAAGAAAGGTTAATTGTACAATGAGAACTCTCTATTTTGTGTGTGATTGAGTGTTGCATTTGATATCTTTTTACTACTACTTGTGATTTGTGAGAATGTGAATAGGAGTGAGGTTGATCATCTTTTCATTTGGTCATTGTAATTATGAGTCCTCTTTTCATCATTATGTTTTAGGTTGGTCCAAGAGAGAAGTGGTGGTCAAAACATGTAAATGTGTGATATAATGACTAATGAGAGGTTTAGAAATAGTGTCATTTTTTTCTTATCAAATTCCCATTTACCCCCTCGTACATAGCACAATGTAATAACTAACCACTGCCCAATTGGCCTATATATATGTAACTACTTGTTTTCTCATTTTCTCATTTGTTCCACATCTTTCACTCTCATCCAACACATACATTGCAAATAACCGCGAATACAATATGTGTCTCTACACCTCCAAAGAAAACATATATAATCCATCACATCTCACTCATCACCAAGAACAACTCAATAAATCAAGCTTTTACTTTCACAATCTACAAAGGTTAGTTAGCTAGCCCACTCTATTTCTTTCATTAAACCAGGCATTGAAGTCGAAATTACGATCGGTTTGCATAATTCAATTATGCAAACCGCTCATGATTCCGGCTTCATTTATTTTTTGTGATTCACAAATTTCATTATGCATGAAGTAATTTTATACTAATATATTATGCAAACAATGTTTCTATATCACATTAGGTGCCCATATTGAGAATTAATCTTTTGTTGATCGAATGTAACAGGAAAAGAGTTATGGGTACTAAAAATTCAAGAAACAAAACAAGGGTCTTGTTTGTGATGTTGAAAAGAAAGATGGCAATGAAGAACTTGAAGTTGTACATGCAAAACCAATGCATAATTCATGAGAATGAAAAGCTTAGAAGACAAGCACTAGCACTTCATCAAGAAAACCAAGTCTTGCTATCTCAACTCCAAAATGTCAAAAGCAACCAATAAAAACAACACAATTTAGACACCAATATTGTGATAGCCTAGTGAAAATTACTTATGTATTGTAGAATTTTAGTTTTTATTATTTTCATTTAGCAAATGAATTATATATCAAAAAACAATTGTATAAACTTTATTGTTAATCGTTCAAATTGTGTATATGGGTATGATTAAAATTTAAAAATGTTACTTTACGTAAGACTTAAACGACTACCAATAAAATTTAGTAACTTTAAAGTGAGATAACATGACGGTTTATTACGTTAAAGGTTAAATTTCTACTTTAGGCCATATGATTTACTCCTTTCTCTTTCTTTGAGACTCTCCCTCTCCGAGAAAGCTGTAAATTGATTTGTATATGGAAAGGGTATGTTGAGTTTTATGCTTTTCATGAATAATGGTAAATTCGTAATAATATTTTAATTTACAGAGGTGAAATCATAAGTTGCATTATAGTGTACAGATTTAGTTGTATGATCTACAAGTTATCAAGGTATTGATCATTTAAAGTTTTGGGTTGTGAAAGAAAATTTTCAAAAAGTTAATGGGGTCGGGCTTTCCGGTTAATATAAATGATTTGTTTGATGGGTTTTGATTTGCAAAAATCCATCACAAACCCGATCCTAGAAAAAGTTTGCGTGGTTGGACCAGGTCTATTCAGGTTTCGGGAATGGTGGGTCGGGTCCGGGTGTCAGGTCATGGTAACAAGTATATAAGAGCAAGGGGTGTGGGAGATACCGATTCTCGCCGAATCCTATGTGGCGCTTCGCCACTTTGTTTCAGCCTTCGTCACAACACCATGGCCTCTCGCCACTTCTCATTTCGCCATTACAACGAAACGGTAAAAGACAAAACATTTTCAAAATCAAACCGTTTGATATTACCGTTTCAAATCAAACGGTCATTTTTTTTTTTTTTCTTTTTTTTCTTTTTCAATCCAAATATTACCTCCTTTACTCTATAAATAATACCCATTTTTTATAAAAACATTCACACTTCTCATTCACAACCAAAAATATGTTATTTTCATCATCTTAATCCACAACCAAAAATGTCCCAAGATCCCAACGAGATGTCGTTTACGAATCTCCTTAACTCGTCTTCGTCAAACCCGTCCACCCCATCGTCTCAAAGCTCAAACACTTCTTCGCAAGTCGGATTTCAAGCTTTTCAATATCCAAGACAATCACCACAGCAATTCTATCCATCACAACCATCACAACCGCAATTTTATCCGTCACAACAACCACCAACGCAATTCTATCCGTCACAACAACCACCAACGCAATTCTATCCGTCACAACAACATTACTTTGAATCACAATTCAAAGTACCTCAACCACCACCAACCCAAACACACGGAAGAACGGTCAGGAAAGAAACCGCCAAAGCGAACAAAGAAAAAAGAAGGCCGTTGTGAACTTGGACGCGGACGAGGAGGATGAGGACGAAGAAGAGGGTCGAACCACCATTCGTTGGTCAAGCCGGAGGAAAAATATTAGCCGAAAGTGTTGGGTCGAGGTATCCCAAAACCGCTATTGGTAATGACCGACTAAACGATGCTTTGGACTCGATTTGAGGACTTCAAGGCTCGTGAGTCCAGAGCCTTATCGTACAAAAAGTATGTGCACGGGAAAATGGACTCGGATAAACGGTGATTGCCAAAAGTTTAATGGTTTTACAAGCATTTGCGCGTAGATCCGGAAAATGATGTTGATCACATTGAGAATGCAAGACTTGCTTTCAAAAATGGGACGGGAAAACAGTTTAGTATGGTTTCGGCATGGAAGGTTTTGAGAGAATATCCCAAATGGGACGCGCCGGATGGAATCAATGAAGATACTATAGCCGAATTATTCGGCCCTGATCCTAGAGCTCGTCCCGCCGGCAAGCCTCGTCCGGCAAATGAAGTTGTATTATTTAAGTTTCGTATGGTTTTTATTTTCCGTATGTTTTCTTTTTTTTTTCGTATGTTTTTTAAATTTGTCGTATGTTTTTTTTTTTAATTTTCCGTATTGTAGTTGTATTTTTATTTTAATTGAATGAAATGAATTAAATTGTGTTTGGAAAATATAGAAAAGAAATAAAATGAGGGTGGGTGGGGCCCAAATGAAGAGAAGTGAGTAAATTGTGATTGGGGGCAATTTTTAAGTGAGTGTGTTGGAGTGATGTGGAGGTGATGTGGCACACGTTGGGCCCAAATGAAGAGAAGTGAGTAACTCATGATACCCCTTGCTCTAAGACATCCAAGTAAAGATGCCCATTTTCAAAGGCCGGTATTTGTTGACTTGTAATTTCTTCTTCTGGTTTAAAAGCAGTAGGCTAATACTGAATTTCGTGCATATATTCAACAATAATTTAACGCTCAATAAAGGCTTTGCAATGTGATAATGGGTGAATTTGACAACACTTAATTTCATAATCTTTTCCTTAAAACTGGCATTCAATTTTGCTTTTCTTGTCCTAAAAACGTCACGATAATATGGTAAATCCGAACGCATGATACGAACCATTAATAACCTCATACGCACCTTACTCTTTCAAGCCCACCTGCCACCTACATATTGGGTACTCATCTCCTTAACATGTCGCCTTTTCAACGCCTGTTTAACAAAACACCAAATTACCATGATTTACGTGTTTTTTGGTGTCTTTGTTAGCCCTACCTTCACATCGCACACAAAGTTCTACCTCGCTCGGCCCCTTGCATCTTCTTTGGCTACCCTTCCAACCATCGTGGTTATCGATGCTTTTATCTCGCTACCAACAAAATCATCATTTCTCGCCATGTGATTTCTGATAATTTTTTTCTCGTTGGTTCTATAACACCTACTCGATCCCCATCATATGATTTTCTCATTCCTCGCCTTTTCTCAAACCATTGACTCCGCAACACCTACTACGGGTCCCACTCCCGCGGCCCCACTACAACCAATGCCAATTAATGAGCCCATGTCGCCTCCATCTACTGGCCCATCAACAAGCTCAACTACAAGCCCAATAACTAGCCCAATTTCGAGTCCAACAACCTCCTCTTTTGCCTACACAAAACCCACCTAGGCTCAAACCGGCCCCCCTAAACCAAATGGCTCACCTACACCTACACCAAACCCTCATGGTCATTCTTTGGTCACACGTGCAAAAGACGGTATCTTCAAATCCATTGATCGTTTAACTTTTCACACCACCACCATTTTGCCGATTCCCCAATCATATCTTTATGCTCTTCGCGACTCTCATTGGCAGTAACAAGCTATGGTAGACGAAAATAACGCTTTAACTGCTAATGATATGTGGGTTCTTGTGCTACATCCTACTAACGTTAATATTGTGAAATCCATGTGGCTTTTCAGTCATAAGTTTAATACATATGGATCTCTAGGTTGCTATAAGGCTCGTTTAGTTGATAATGGACGCAGTCAGCAGCAGAAGAATTGATTGTGATGGGACCTTTAGCCCAGTGGTCAAACTGGGCACTTTTTGCACTCTTTTGAGCCTCATTGTCTCCAAAAAGTAGCCCATCCACCAATTAGACATGAAGAATGTTTTTCACAAGGTCATATAACTAAAATTCTTTATATGCATCATCCCCTGGATCGGTTGATTCTCGTTAATCTGATTATGTTTGTCACTTGCAGCGATCACTTTGTAGGCTTAAACAAGCCCCTCGTGCCTGGTTTCATCAATTTGCTAGTTATGCCAGTAGGGTTGGTTTTCAGCATAGCAAAATTGACTCTTCTTTGTTTGTAATTCATCGTGGTGCTGATATTGCCTATCTACTGCGTTATGTTTATGATATTATATTGACAACCACTATTCGCACTATTTTGAGCCTCGTTGTCTCCATGTGTGGCCCATTCATCAATTGGACGTAAGGGTGTCAATAGGGTCGAGTTGACCCGACCCGAACCCGATAAGGCTTATAGGGTTCGGTTGAATCGGCTTTAAATACCTTATCGGGTTGTGTAACCCGAACCCGATAACCCGACATCATTATCGGGTCGGGTTATGGTTGAATTATTTTTGTTATTTGGTTATCGGGTGAACCCGATAAGACCCGAAGTTTATTTTCTATAACGTTTTTCCCTAAATGTTTATAAGCTTGTCAATTTTTACAAATACACGAGACATTTTATTTAACAGTAGACACATTAATAGGATATCGATGTAACTGGACTCATTGATTTCAATAAATTTGATGTAATAATTCGTTATCCCGGTTAGTAAAAGGCAAATATTGGGGATAGTTTTAAATCATTTATGGCCATAGTGAAGGATACAAGACAATACTCAAGAAGTGGTGTGAATCAAGATGAGAACAAATGACATTCTAGAACTAAATGTTCACTCAGTTCACTTGCATGCTACGGAGTACTTACTTTTGCCTTGTACTACTATTTTTTTCCTCTTCTTTTTTTTATACAAAGGCTACTGGAATGTATTTTTTAGCTTAATTTTACACGCATGTAAATTTTCATTTGTACTAGTTGTATTATTAAAAGACATAAGCTTAGTTAAGTAATGAAATTTTTTTTAGCCGTAATATATTTTGTAAATAAAAAACTAAAGAACCCGATTAACCCGAATCACACAACTCAAAATAACCCGACCCGACAACAACCCAAACCCGATAACCCGATTAGTTATCGGGTCGGGTTGCGGGTCACTTTTTCATAATCAAAAACCGAATCAACCCGACCCGATACACCCGATAACCCGACCCGATAACACCCCTACTTGGACGTGAAGAATGCTCTTTTATCAAAGTCATCTAACTGAGATTGTCTATTTGCATCAAACCCTGGATTTTTTGATTCTCGTTACCCTGATTATGTTTGTCATTTGCAGCAATCACTTTATGGGCTTAAGCAAGCCCCTCATGCCTGGTTTCATTGATTTGCTAACTATGCTACTAAGGTTGGTTTTCAGCATAGCAAAACTGACTCTTCTTTGTTTGTATTTCATCATGGTGCGGATATTGCCTAGCTATTGCTTCATGTTTATGATATTATATTGACGGCATCTTATTCAACATTTTTACAGTGTGTTATATCATATTTGCATGATGAATTTGCAATGACAAATCTTGGCGCTCTTAATAATTTTTTTGGCATATCTGCTCAGTGGACTTCCGATGGCATGTTTTTATCTCAGTCCAAGTATGCTGAGGAAATTATGGAGGGTGCACATATGCAGCATTGTAACCCATGCAGGAGTCTCGTCGACACAAAGTCCAAACTTGGTCCAGAAAGCTTTCCTGTTGAGGACCCTACTTTGTATCGATGGGGCTCTTCAGTTTCTGACTATTATGCATCCAAATTTATCTTATGTTATTCAACAAGTTTGTATTTATATGCATGATCCGCGCAAACCACACTTTCATGCTTTGAAGCATATTCTTCACTATGTTCGTGGTACTCTAGGTCATGGTATGCGTATGTATGTGATAAAGATTTAAAAAATACATTTTTAAGGGGTCATTTAAGCCCTAAATCGTTACATTTTATATTCGTTACTGCTTAAAATCGTTCATTTTCACATTTTAGGTCATTTGGAAGCAAAATGCTGGAAAGAAGCATTTTTGGATGAAAAGAGATGAAAACATGAAGAAAATGGCGCAGTCAAGAAAACAAGGCTGAAAAGTGGTCCGAACGACGTCCCAACCTCAAGGGCGACGCCGTCGCTTACACCGTGGTTCAAACTTTCTCAAGCGACGGCTCAGGTCACTTTTTGATCCTAACAAGTGACGGCGTCACGTGTATCTCAACATGGCCCTCTGATAAGGATTTAAAACGTAAGCTTTTAGGGGGTCATTTAATCCCTATTTCGACACATTTTATATCCGTTACTGCTTAATTTCGTTCTTTTTTACTGTTTAGGTCTTTTGGAAGCAAAATGCTGGAATGAAGCACATTTGGACGGAAAGGAGCAAATACATGAAGAAAATGGCAAAGTCAAGATCAAAGCTACTCAAGACTGATCAACAGTACCTGTCGGCGTCCCAACCAAAGGGCGACTCCGTCCCTCTATGATGACTTGATCAAAACATGCACGCGATGGCTCAGTGGAAATTCTGGTCACATAACCTGACGGCGTCCCGCTTTAATAATGGAAGGCGTCACTCACAGTTTTCACCTCAGACGGCCCATATCTAGAATCAAGATGACGTGCCAAATGAAGACCGACGGCGTCATAACTCTAAGGTGACGCCGTCCCATCTATGACTTGGCCCAGACGAAACCCTAATGACGGCAAGCTGATGGGGTCCCATGCAAAAGGTGACGCCGTCATAGTTGTAAATCTATATATAGATTCGATTTTTTTGTATTTTAAGAGGTAGACTTTTGGAGAAAAACCCCTAAATCGTTTGTAGTCCGAATTGGACAGTATCTTAGGGTCCCATACATTATTTTACACATCGAGATAAGTTGTTTAATCCAAATTATCATTATGTCTATCCCATATTCGATTGATTGTGTGTATGCTTGCTTGTCTATCATGTCTAGCTAAATTTCTTGTGTGTTTGCTTAGATCTATGAAACCTAGTTATTGATAATTGTTAGGTTGCTTCTTATCTTAATTGAAATTGGCTTAGGAGTGCAACTAGGCATCTTCGTTGTATTTAATGCTTGAGTATGCTTTATGATGATATGGTCCATGGATGAAATAGCTTAGGCTTACCGATTCCGTAGGTCATATACGAGAGATAACCTCAAAGAACTAGGCACCACGCATACCCTACGACCTTTAAGAATACAACGCGTTAAGATAAAAGATGTGACAACTCAACCGAACAATAAAAGATAACTAGGGAGTAATAGTATCTAGGTGAACACATTTTTAATCATCATACGAGCACACCTTAAGTAGACATAAGCTACCCGTAGTAATTTGATAATTAGATAAATTAAAGTAGAGTAATCGGTAGAAGCACCACCCCCAAACCAATTTCCCTGAGATTTTACCTTAGCTTTCTAAAAAACCATAAAAAAGATTAAAAAAAAAAGAATCATCCTCCACCCCATCTTCCCGTCATATATTTCTTACTAGCATTCCTACTCCCCTAGAGAACGATATCAATCCCCGAGGCTTACCCCATACTACACTACAACGATTAGGTTCACTGCCTATGAAAAACTTGCTCGAAGAAAAGGAAGTTTTCTTTGACCCCGAACGCGCCGTCCGCGCGCATCACCGTTACTCTATCTTTCTACACCAAACGACCAAAGTTTTCTCAAGAAAATGTCCACTACAACCCAGACGGCATCACAAGCTCCAACGTGACGACGTCCCAGTGAAGACTTGGCAAAGACGAAACCCTAAAGACGGCGATCAGACGACGTCATCAGCAAAAGGCGACGCCGTCGCAGTTGTAAAATCTATATGTAGACCTCGAATTTTCTGCATTTAGTGTGTTATTTTGGAGAGCAAACCCTAGTTCATTTTAAGTCCGACTTGGACAGTACCTTAGGGTTCTAAACCCTCTTTGTTACCTCAAGATAAGTTTGTTTATCCAATCTATCACCATGTTTAATCTATGTTTGATTGTTTGCTTGTGTTCTTGCATCTCTATCATGTGTAACTAAATTAATTAGTGTTTGCTTAGATCCAATGAAACCTAGTTATTAATTATTGTTAGGTTGTCTCTTGTGTAATTGGTTGTCACGCTAATTAAGGAAAACTGGCTTCTTCTTCCATTGTTGCGAGCTTGAACGTCCTAAATAGCGATTATTAGCCTTAGAACGCACTATTAGGCTCCCGTTGTATTTACTGCGTGAGTTGTGGTTTGTGATACTAGGATATTTGGGGGAGATACCTCGGTACTTGGCGATCCCGGGTGTGCTAGAGGAGACTTACACTCATAGAATTAGGGAATTTGGCACCGCCATATGATTCAAACATGGAATACAACACATCAACTAGGTAAGGATGTGACAATTCAACCGACCAATAAAAGATAACTATGGGTAAGTAAATCTAAGTAAACACGCTTTTAGTTATTATAAGAACTTTTCCTACAATCCATAGCTTTTATTTTATTAATTAGTAATTAGTTTTAATTTAATTGTTAAGTAGTTTAATTGTTAAAGTACCAAACCCCCACTCCTTCAAACCCCGAGATGTTTATTGTTATCTAAAAAATACAAAAAGACTAAAAAGAATCACTCTCACCCTTGCCTTTTCAGCATACATCTCGACTTATACATCTCGACTTATAAAAAGAAGCTTGTCCTGTTACTTGTTCATTAATTAACGTTTTAAATTAACTTTACAAACTAGTAACTTGTTGAACAATTCTATTGAGTACTATATGTACAACATACATATATGTAGAAATTCTATTCGTGCTAGATTGTGACCTCATAGACCAATTACAGTAACTAATTAATCGTATTAGTTTTTGTTGCTCCGTGCACATAAATCCAACAGCCTCCCACTTATGTATGGTGCAACATCAGAATCATCTGAGCAACTTATACATACAATGACCTCCATGGGGCAAGGTCGATCATCGCACTTAGTTGTCTCACTAGTGTGTTCGTTATCATAACCTATCGTTGATTGAATGATACTAAATAGCTGATTACTTATAACTCCATTTGCTTATAATATCAATGTCCTAAATGAGTCATGGATTTCAGTCATAAATCTCATTTCAACAATTTTGTTTCTTGAATTTAGAATACAGAGACATATACCAACATTCACCGATCTACAGTTACATGATGTTTGGGTCTGGCCAGACAGTTATATGTTCTATTCTTCGAGGGGCTCAACGGGCTTAACACTAAACTATTTAGAGGAACAAATCCCTTATTGACTATATGCTCATTTGACTGTACTTCACACTATGCCGAGCATACCCTTTATAACAACCTTCGTAGGAAGTGTATGAGTAATAACAAAGCACAACATGTTGTACATCAAATGCAATCATATATATCAGGTCTATGGATCTATGTCAGTAGACCATTTATCAAGCTTTTCACTATTTAACGCCGATCCATATAATGTATAAGGTTATTGCATTCACTTCAATATTCATCAGCAACACATAAGTAGGAATTGGGTCTTAACAAATATTCATCAGCTATGAATACATATTTTATCAACAATAAAATATAACCAACGTTTCATATTAGTCGTGTTAGGTTCCCAAATACGAGAGGAGATAGAGTCGGTTGAACAATAAACAAACCCACACACACGTTATACTAAGGACAGTTATGCGTAGAGTGTAAAGGAGAGAATAAATTGAACAACCAACCCTCAAGTGAGGGTTTACATGAGGTATTAATAGGAGGGAAGCTAGGGCAACATTCCTAGTTCCCATCCTTTTCCTTATTGGACTAGGCCTAGGCTTATGGGCCTTCTACATAAGCCTATGGCTAATAACTAACATAAAGGCCATATTAAGCTAACTATTACATATGAATCACTAACACTTGATATAGGTTTAGGAGTGATTCCAACAATCTCCCCCTCAAGTGTTGGTGATGAATGAATACAAACGGTGAAAGTGCTGATGTAATAGTAGCTTTGACGTCTTCTGACATTCTTCTTTCTTGTGAGAAGAATTTCCTTGATTCAACAATCTCCCAAGTGTAGAGAAATTGTTTTAAACGCCTCGCTTTGACGTCATCATATTCTTTGTTCTTTGATCTTTGTTCTTTATGGTTATAGTGATAGTATGTTGTTGTTGTTCGATCAAGTCTCAGCTTCGTGTCTGCTTTCGCCGCTAGTGTCTCTACGTCATTCTTCAACATGCTC
>OU343225.1:154741529-154815595 GCA_910596185.1 Chrysanthemum makinoi
ACACACTCTTTAACATTGGAATTAAGTACTGATGAAGTTCTTTAAATCTTTAACTTTGTAGATTCTTTGGTTTGATGAAGAATCATTCTGACTTTTGTGTTGCCTTTCGAGAGAACTTCCATTAGTGATGATGTTGGCATGAGCATGTGAAGAATCTACATGATCAGTCCGCTCCAGAGCTTCCATAAGAAGAAAACATAAGAAAGGTTAGTAATAAGCGGATACCGCACTTACAAGTTCAACTTCGAGAGTGTTAACAAAGATAGTGTGAAAACACAACTCTAATTTCACACAAAGGCCGCTCCTGAACCGAGTCCCACAAGTGAGATAACGCTGACAACCGGCACATCATTTCGGTTCGGATGAGTCGCCGAGGTACACCGAAGCATCACCTCACACGATCAGAGACCGTTTGAGACACATTGCGTAATCCACGGGGAGTTATCGGCGACTCACTGCCGTGGCTGTTTGATGTTGACTGGCGGAGTTTCCATTCAATCACGAGGATCACAATTGTGAACCTCTCATAAATGTTCTCGCATGCATTGCTAAGATCTGAAGGACTCGATAACGTACCACCGATGTTCTTATTGTTGAACACCAAGTGATGAAATGTCAAGTGTACCTAAGAGATCTTTTGATGAATCTCGTGGCTCTAGACTCAATAGTGCTTTGGTTTTTCCGAAAGGAGATCGGGAGAGGGTCTCCTTCTTCAATACTAGCAATCTCTAAGAGAAAGCCGATAGTTTACGTAGGGTTCCTTGTGAGAATGAAACAAGCTTCGGTTGAGAGAAACTTGAGTGGTTAAGAAGGTTTAGTGCATGTCATGGGTCCATGATGACTTTTAATCTTCAATACCGCCATCAAGTGACAACCAAGATCATATGAATTGAACCCGTGTCCTCTAAGTTGAATAATTTGAGGGCTATTTCTTTTCACCCTTTTCTTTGAATTTCTTTTTTAATTCTTCAACTCCTTCTTTCTCCGATTCTCATTTTCTCCTTTTACAATCATACCTAAGGACTTCTAATTCTAACTATTGGTAGTGTCCTTGGTAGATCCTCCTACCTGGCGATCATAGGACGGTTAATCCTAACCTTAATCTCCTTATAACTCCATTGCCATAAAACCATTTTCAAGAAAATCTCTCGTAGTGTTTGTGAATGAAAACATTTTGTACCACTGTGAGAGTTTTATCTTTTAGCATAAATACCCTCCACACGCATGCTTAATAGTTAAGACAGAAATCTACACCTGTGAGAGAAGAGCGCGACTTTGAATTGATCGACTCAAGATAGACAATTCCCCATGAGACACGGTTACGTTGAATAGTTAAAGAGTTACATTGTCAGCTTTTAGGTGACAACTAGCTCTAATAACTATCTTGAAGGTGTGGACAAACCTCGAAAGGTTGTCAAACCCATCAAAGATCATGTCTACCAAGAGTTTCTCGAATGGTACATTCTACTCGGACAAGTCCTTTATGACACGCTTACATCACTAGCGAACTAGCTTGAAAGTATTACCCGTCCGGACAAGTCTTTTCGAAGTTACTAATGCTTAAGATCTCGTCAATTCATTGGTTAAGTCTATATCACAAAGATTCATTTGCAGTTACACAACATATTTCTTATCACAAAAATTTTCTCCCCCTCAAAAATGGCATATAAGTGTTATTTTTGAAGAAGTGTTGAGAATAAATATAACCATTTTGAGTTGTATGGGAAGATGACCATTGTGAACAATTTGTGAACAAAGATTTAAGTCAAATACTCCCCCTCAACGAGTGATATAAACGGTTGAGGTTTTGAAAATCATAAGGGGAAGTACTTGTTCTTTTGAGCAAAACCTTGAAAAGTGAAAGGTATGATAGGTTTTACTCAAAAGTAAGAAGCTTTCGCTCCTTTTATAGGATTGTGGCACTGAAGCGTACCACAGGGTCCTTTCTTGACAAGTATGGTTGTACATGTTATGTGTGCACGCCATTGACATAGAAATCACACATCCAAAGTTATAATGAAAGAAGCAGTTCAAGGGGTACCGTGTAGTCCAGTGATGTTGCGTGAGTGTGAACCGGCGCTTGAAACGGTGATGTTAATCCTGGTCGACCACCAACAAAGCTTTCCAATCTTCCGAATGATCCCTTCGATACAACCGCTCATCAATCATCGGATGATCCTCTTTACATCCTTCTCGACCGAATTCCATCTCTTAGGAGACCCAATCTTTTGATGTATATCCTTCAACCGATAAGCCAATCCGTTCCTAACCATCTTCAAAGTGTGATCCCCAAACTTGTGAAGATCTCTACACGCCATTAAGCAATTTCTTTGAAGTTCACTGCGGTAAACGACATCGAATGGTTTGCTGATGAGGGTATATTGTGAGAGTTGGTTGATGTCGGGAAGATCAAGCTGCGGTGGAGTGAAGTTGACACGGGTCCATAAGATTCAACCTAAGCGGAAATCTTCTACACGTTCTTTGATAACTATGCGTCTGATGAAGATGAGCACTGACTTGATGAATTCAATGTACTTCATTGAAAATTGTCATGCAACCTCAGACTTTGGCAAGGTACATATCTTCAATGTCGTTGATAGACAAATTCTCAAAGTCGCGAAAATGCATAATCCCTTTTGTCTTGCCTTTTGACCACAATATTCTTGAGAAAGGTGTAGTCCCATTTGGAAAAAAGATCAACGTGTTTGATGGCAACGATACTTTTAGGACTGAACACTTCATGTTGAGATTTCAACCTCGGCAGCTTCTCGTAGTAGATTCTTCTGCTGCTCGCCAATGGTGAATCCTATACATTGCATCACGGTCATACTCTTCCACTTTGTTGGAGAACAAGTGGTTAGATCTTTCCTCGATGGCTATGCAGTTAGAGTATATAGTCACGGGAATGGAAGTGTCAAAAGATGTATTTCCTTGAACCATCGCCACCGTGTAGAAGAAAATCCAAGTCTTTGTTGAAGAAATATCGAAATGGAATTCGAGGCTCATCTGGTTGGCCAATTGTTGGTAGAGGTTTAGACCAGTCGGTGTAATATGGAGGGTTATCCCGCTTGGTAAAGTCGATGTTTGCTCGGTTTAGCCAATCCATGTTGTTAGACATAGCTCGAGCAATGTTTTCGAGGTGATATTCGACCTCAATGGCACTTTCTGAGCTATCTTTTAACAGTTGAAAAGCTTCATTCTTGATTCGCAAGAACTCGATTTCGCCATCTTCTTTATTCGAATTTTTCAGTATTATAGCATGCTCCAATGTATTACCGCTCTACCGATCTTGACCTTCAGCTGGGTAGGGAGTGGAGTTAACAAGTGTAGAAAACCATTCAAATTCCTCAGTGTTATCTTCATCTAGCCATGATAAGACGCCACTTGGGCTTTCTTCTTTTCTTAGGCCTAGATGAAGGTTATGGTTTCTGTACTTTGTCGGGAGAGGCGGGTTGTTGTTGGGGCTCATGGTATTCTTCATCGTCACCACCCGTATACTCAAAATGATCACCGGTTTTTGAGTCCGGGGCGTGTCTCGAACTCGAGGTTTATCGCAGTAAGAGCGAGGAGGGATCTTTGTTGAGCCGAGTCCTTTGGGGTGGAGGTTGCATGAGTATGAATGGAGGATGATTCACCAGACTTCTTTGTGCGTTTGGGCTCATTATCCTTATCCTTATCTTTGTCTTCGCGCCTCTCTTGAATGTTTGGGCCTTACAGCTTCTTCTCTCAGATGCCTGACTGAGTTGGTATTCTAGCAATGCTTCAAACAATTTAGCTTCGTGGGAGGCAAACGTTGCAGAGCGTTTTGACATTTGAGCTACTAGCCGGTTCACCAATTCATCATCCTAAAAATTGTGGTTTCAACCGGATTGATGCTCAAATTCATTGGAGTTGATTTCATGGCTTGCTTGGCTAGATGTAAGAGATTCGGATAAAGTTGTCTCGTATACATCTCCTTTGTCAGTTTAGGAACGACCTCCATAAGGAACTTGTGAGAGTATCCTTTGATCATCTCGCCCATGCTCCCTTGAAGATCATCTTTCATGAGCTTCTGGACATACTCCCTTTCAACTTTCATCTTGTCATTCTCATCATGAAGATACGCTATCTGATCAGCGAGGAAATTCAACTTTTCTCAGAGAATATCTTTCTTTCCGACTCGCTTTGTTTTAACGATTCGATTCTTAGATTGAGAGATCCAAGATGGAGTTGGCTTCTTTCACCGATTTGGATGATGATTTGTTGATCTTTTGATGGTGGTGGTGAAGAGTGAGAAGATGAATCTGATGATGATGAGATGTGAGGAGACTCGGGTCCTTTGGTGGTTCGAAGTTTCTTCGATCGCAGGGACTATCTAGAAGAAACTTATCATACTCAACACCTTCTTCATTTCCGACTTAGCTTTTTCATCGCCTTTGGCTTTGGTGCTTCTTCATCGCCTTTTACCTTCTAACTTATCGATTCTGGTTCTTCCAAGTCATACTCAAGAGTGTCCTCCACACGTGTTTGTTGTTGTACCAAAGTGGTGGCACCAGATCCTTTATCGGGTTGATTAACCGCATCGTGACTGGTGAAGGTTGAGCTCCACTCACCGACCCTGGCCACCCATTTGTTCTTAGCAAATTGTTGTGCAACGTGTTGAAGTCTAATAATTTGAACTTTTCCGTAATCGGTTTCCTGGCTCTTCATCGAGATTTCTTCATAAGGCACAAGTACCGAGTCTTCCCTTTTCCTTTGTCAGCTTGGAGGACCGAGGTTTAGGTAATGTTGTAGTGTCATCTTTAGCAGCTTCGAGTAGAAAGTCTCTTCATCTGATGCGTATCTCCAGTCCTCGCCGTTAGCTTTCTCTCGCTGTTCAGGCTTAGGTACGGGAATAGGAAAACTTCCTTGGCGGAATGTCCTCTTTCTTGGAGGATTCCTCCCGGGAACATCCTTCGACTCTCGCTTGCAGATTCCTCCACTTCCTTCTCGGTTTTCCTTGTAGGTGTACCCGTAATATTTTTCATCAAGAAATCCAACTTTGTTCTCTTCTACCGCAACCAAATATCTTTTATAAGGATAGAGTGTTTGAGTTCATCGAGAGAAGGTGATCCGCAACACAAAGACCTTGTTTCTTAGTCGTTGACTCCTTAAATCGATGTTAGAGTGGGTTCACCAACATGTCATGATTGTCGGGGTCATTGATTCTTTTGGGATGTCGTTTGTACCCAAGTGCTCTCTGGATCAACAATTAGTATATCCGATGTAGGGAATCTTTGAGCCAAGATTTTTGAGGAATGTCATCATGTCATCCCAAATCAGAGCTTCAACTTCGATGCTTTTATGTTGATTAGAGCCCAAAAGATTTGCAGTTCCACGAGCTTGGGATGCTCATAGCCACTGCCACGCACAGAAATGGATTTTGAAATGATGATATAAAGGGTTCTCCAAGGCTGAGGGATGTTCTTGAGATCCACGGGAGAATGCTTAATGATAACCCCTGAAGCTTCGTCATACCCAATATTGATCAAGAATTGCATAACAGCTTTTCAGAGGTGCAACAGAGAATTCAGTTGAAATGATGTTGGAATGAGGAGAACACCGTAAGTCACAGAGTGATGGTGAGTTGCTTGTGATTGAGCGCCATCACACAACATATTGACCTTTAACCATCCTGCATTTATTCCGAATTGTTGTATGTAGATTTCTCGAACAAGGGCAGAGTGTGAGCATGTTCGGTAGGTATGATTCTTTAGAACATCCACAAAGAATGAGACATGAAGATTCCCGGTGTGAGAGTTTCAAAGTCGACTCGAGATTGTTCTTTCCAATCTTCCTGGATAGCCATTAGGGAAGATATCGGCAAATCGCGGAGAACCTCAGTGCATCCACATTCATTTGAGTGCCATGTCGGATCTGAAATAACATTAGCCAAAAGAACCAACATATTGAAAGACATAATGTTAGTCAACGTAAGGATTTATTGTCTAATTATTGAATGTGCAATGTCAATGATAGTTACGAGTCCAAAGTCACTTGTTTGTTCAATAGTCCAATGACGCTATGTATAAGTTTCGGAGTTAGTTAACTTTAAGTTTTAAAGTTTATGTGATCACTTATTTAACACAACATATTGAACGTTTAAGCTTATTAGTGACATTATTGGTTTCGTGACGTTATGATTTATTTATTTACAAGTTTGCACGTGTAACAATTCATAATGAAGGTATATTCAAGGCTTATGCGTAGAGATGGTAGCTTATGCGTAAACAGGAGAAGTATATGCGTAGACGCAAGCTTATGCGTAGGAACCTGACTTACGCGTAAGAAATGTTACGTAGGAAACAGAGTAACCTTATGTAGAGCTTACGCGAAGCGATATAACACCTTACGCCGTAAGGCTTACTCGTAAGAGTAGACCTTATGCGTAGGTCATCATTACGCATATCCTTCATAGGATACGCGTAGTCCCTTTGTAGAACCTTACGCGTAAGATTTCTCTTACGCACAACTTGCTACGCGTAAGGTGATCCTTATGCGTAGATGGATAACAACCTTGATTCTGAGTTTTACGAATAGCAAGCCTGAAATAACATAACCATAACATCAATATTAACATTAACATTCATTCTAAAACAGATCATGACATGAAGCTCATTAGACAGTTTACGCGTAAGATTACTTACGCGTAGACTTAAACCCTAGTTTTAAGATTTACGCGTAACTAATCTAGCCGTAGAAATTACACCAAAGTGATTCTGGGAGGTGTAAGAAGCATAGTAAGTTGTCCTATCCAAGTTTTAACATCAAATATGCCATGGATAAAAAATACCCAAACCGTATGAATATAAACCCTAAATTCCAATTGATGATTCATTTGAGTTTCTGGGTAAAATCTGGGCCTAGATATGATCAATTCAACTTGACTACAACCTCCTACAACAATCTTTTTCACCAAAGACTTTCACATATGAAAATACCATAAACCCTAATTTTCAAAATCACTCAATTCGTGTATCTGGGTGTATTTTGAGGATAGAAAAGATATCATTGATGTTATTAAAACGTTTTGACACTATCTTTTTAACCACAAACACACAATACATGATCATGTGTTCTAACCCTTACGAGTAAAACACAAAATTCATTGAATCTTATGTTTTAACCGTTGGATTCGCATGAAATTCAAAACCATTGTTTAAAAACTTATTAAGAACACAAAACCACTTACAGATTAAAGATCAGATAACCGGATTTGAAGAGTGATTATTGTGCGTAGGATTTGTTTGGTTAGTGTAATAAATGTGAAGAGAAATGTTGGGAATTATGTGAAGTACGAATTCTTTGGCTGAATGGATTACTGCAGGAAGGGTATGGATTACTGAAGACTATGGATTACTGTGAAGGTTAGTTTGTTTCTCTTGAGAAGTTATTATTCCGTGTCTAGTATATTTAGTTTGGATATACATGAGCTTTATTAGGAAGTGATTGTGTATATCTTATTTAGTTTTATGTTTATACGTTTCTTGGGAAACGGTTTAGGGTTTGTTTAGGGTTCCTTGTCTATAAAAGGAACACAATAGAATGAATTATATGCGTGCTTAAACAAGTTTTAATATAACAATCCATAGAGGATCAAAGAAGTTCTTAGTTATCATTGTTTTCATACTTGTGTTTATATTCTATCTACAGAATACAAGTTGTAGAGATTTTCTTTTATTTTGTTTGTGATTACACAAGCGATACTAACGATCTATGAAGCTCAAGATCTATCAAGGTCTTCAAGTTTTCAACAAGTGATATCAGAGCCTCGTGAGAGTCTCTACGATACTAAGGCGAGGTTTATAAACACCCATACACCAAAACAAAAACTCATCATGCTGGATTCGAGGCTTGATGTTGAACTTACCAACAACCAAAACTCCACCCATCTGCAACAACTAAGTCTCTCTAATAGCAATGCTAAGTTTCCTTACACGAAAAGGGAAGAGTATGATCTTTGGGCGATGAAGATGCAAAGCCGGATCTCCAACATGATTGGAATCTATGGGAGATAGTATTTGAAGGGAAAGCAGTTTGAAGAAAACTACGTAGATCTTCTTTGGAACGATGACATGTTCCTCCCAAAGCTGCTGAAGGATTCTTGGCGGTTCGAGAGAAACCAAGGTTAAAACCATTCTTCTTCAAGCTATTCACGAGGATCGCAAGTGATTTTCACTTCATGCAAGATGCCAAGGACATATGGTTAGTAATTAAGGCTAAGTTCGGTGGGAATGAGGGGTCTAGGAGAATGAGAAAGTCCATGCTTAGACAACAGTTTCAAGACTTTCAAATCAGAAGAGAAGGAATTCATAAGGGCTATGACAAGTTTCACAAGATTTTTAAGTCGGTTAAATTAAATTTATGAGGCAAAGCGGAATGTGATATTGTAATTCTAAGTTTTTGAGGTCTTTACCTCAATCCTAGCTACAAGTGAGCATTGCTTTAAAAGCAAAAGGTGGATTGGATATGCTTACTTTTGATGAGCGTATAAACAAACTTAAAGCTCTTGAACATGATGTAAGTCCTTATAGATCATCATCTCTTGCCGGTCACACAACATTCATTGGAGCTTCTACCCCTAAGATGAGTCATGGTCCAAGTCCAACTTACTCATCATCATCTTACACTCCATCCAAGTTCTCAATCGGTATAATGGAAGATGTGCTTGGATCCTTCTTTGCTTATGATCCTGTGAGGCGGCCTATGAGGATTTAGATCAGGTGGATCCAGGGAGATGGAAGAGATGAAGGCTGAAGTGGCAAGTGGCTATCTTTGTCCATGGATATCAAAATTTTGAGCGCAAAGTAGGTTTGGATTCCAAGGAAGAGATCCTCGAGGAGGTTTGACAAAAGGAAGGTCAAATGCTTCACATGTCAGCAGATGGGTCACTTCTCGAGAGTGCAAAGATAGAGGCGGTGATGGGCGGATACTCTTGCTCCGGCAGAGATAGAGAGTGGAACTTTAAAGGGATCGTGGCTTTGGTCACTCTCTTGACGGCAATGTGGATGGAAGCATCATGAAAGCGATAATGATGGTCTGATAATGTTGGTTTTGATTGCAAGTTTGTACTTGAGAGGATAGGCATGAGCAGTTGCCTTGATGGGCATCTCTAGAATACAAAGCATTTTGTTTGGTTGTAGTGGCGTTATAATGAACTCAAGAAGCTTATGATATTTTGAAACCTAAATATAATGAATGCTTTAGAAGTTGGAAGCTTATAAACAGGCTTTAAAAACACTAGAAAGACAAAAGGTTTGGTTTGAGAAGAATCAAATAGCTTATATTGAGAAAATAAGTGTGTTAGAAAGATCTTACTAATGCTAAAAATGAGTTAAAATATTCGAGAGTTAAGAGCAGTGTTAGTTGTCAGAAAATCTAAAGTTGAAGGTGAAACTAGATGAGGAAGTTGCTAGGCATAATGAATGGTTGTTAAATGCTAAAAAGTTAGCTAGTCACATATATGCTAGTCAACTCAAATACTTCTATAGGTTTAGGCTTTAAGAAGTATGTAGGATTAGAAGCTAGGGATGACACACGTAAATCTACACTAGCAGGGCCTAGCTAATTATGTGAAAGAAGGTGACCTACATGCTATGCGTGGACCTATTAGAGGAAGCATACATGCCCATTGACCTTTCCATTTCTGTTGACTTTGATGGATCACATCATCTCTATGGCAAAAGTCAAATGACTTGCGACCGAATACTTCTTCTAATGACTTTGTCTCTTGTGTTACTTGTTGACAAGTCCTCAGAGCAAGGGTCTACAGAGTGTGATTCAAATGACAAGTCTGACCTTCCCAAGTCTTCACCCCTGCCTACACCCAAGACTACCAATAAGCATGTCAGAGTTGCTGCCAAGGAATCCTCTTCCAAGGCGATTTGCCTCTGAAGACTTGCTTTTTAATTCTTTGCATAATAATATGTTAAAAACAATTCTTTTCATGGTTTTGGTTTGAATACTTCCGCTTGTAATAGAACATCTTTTGGTTTGAATAAATCTTCTAAACAGAAGACCTGTTTTGTGTGTAGAAGTAAATTTCATTTAATTAAGGATTGTGATTATCATGAGCAAAGGATGAATAGGTGTGGTGATTCTAGGAAATCTAGACCAATGTGGACCAATGTTAATGCTATACCCCCTTATGTTTCACAAGCAACTAATTCTCCTTTTCCTTGGAGACGGGTTGCTAAGACCATATGTACAACCAACAAGTTCATATTTTAAGAATGGTTATGGCCGGATATTTTGACTCAATGACTAATGGGAAGGGAAGCTGGGATCTTCTTTGTCAAGTCCTTGCGAGGTTGTTCTTGGAATAATAAGGGACCTAAATTTCAATGGAAACCCAAGAACAATAGTGGATCCTATACATCAGTTGGCATAATTCATGATCCACAAAGGCGAGTTCAAGTAGAGCAATGACTTGAGCCTTAATAGTGTACTAATCTTTTGTATATTTTTGTTGTTGTAGAATCATCCTCTTAAGCATAAAGATGTTGGCATTGTTGATTAGTGGATGTTCAAGAAGTATGTCTGGAAACAGGGATATGATGCATAACTTTGTATCAATTGAAGGAGGAGGCAATGTAACCTTTGGAGGAAGTGGAAGATTAGGGAAAGGGACCATCAGAACACCTCAAGCGGACTTTGAGAATGTAAACTATGTCAAGGAACTCCAACACTTCAATTTGTTCTCAGTCTCACAAATCTGTGACACCAAGAACAAAGTACTCTTCACAGAGGATGAATGTCTTGTGTTATCTAAAGACTTCAAACTCCCGAGAGAAACTTCAATTCTTTGAAAGTTCCTGGAATCACATCTTTATACATTCAACTTAACTGATGTTAAACCCGAAGGTGACTTAACTTGTTTGGTGGCTAAAGCATCCTTGGATGAGTCTACCAAATGGCATAGGAGGATGGCCCATGTCAACTTCAAGACCATAAACAAGCTCTCTAAGCTGGGTCTTGTTGAAGGTCTTCCTTCCAAAGTCTTCACTAGTCATAATTGTGTTGCCTGCAACAAGGAAGCAACCTGAGCCTCATACAAAGTTGTTACTGCTGTGAGCATTATTTATGAACCTCTTAAGTTGCTTCATATGGATCTGTTTGGTCCAACTCAAGTTAGAAGCATTGATCAAAAGTATATTTGTCTAGTTATCACTGATGGTTATAGCAAATTTTGTTGGGTATTCTTTCTACGGACCAAAGATGAAACATCTCCAGTGTTGAAAGACTTTATTACCCGTATTGAGAATCAGTTGAGCAAAAAGGTTAAAGGAATTCGGTGTGATAATGGGACAGAGTTCAAGAATGCTATCCTTATAGAACTCTGTAGGTCAAAAGGGATCAAAAGGTACTATAGCACTCCAAGAACCCCTGACAAAATGGGGGTGGCGAAGAAAAATAGGACCCTCATAGAATTGCAAGATCAATGCTTTGGCAGACTCTAAGCTACCCACATGTTTTTTGACTTTGAAGTTGTTAGCCGCGCTTGTTATATCTTGAATAGAGTTTCCATTACTAGACCACACTTCAAAACACCATATGAACTTCTCTATGGGAAAGTTCCTACTATTCATTACCTTAAACCTTTTGGGTGTCAAGTGACTATTCTGATTACAAGTGATCCATTGGGCAATTTGATGAGAAGACATTGATGGTTATATTGTGGGATATTGACTCATAGTAAGGCGTACCGAGTTTACAATTTATCACACTTAAGAAGATTGAGGAGACATTGAACACGAGGTTTCTAGAGACAAACCTAATGTTCAGGGCGGGTCATGTTTGGTCTTTTGACCTTGATTACTTAACTGATTATTTGGGTTATGCTAGACATATGGCTAATCAAAATGCAGTACTCAAGAGTCTCCAACTATCGGTCAGATACACGGATGCTAATTCTGCCGGTGAGTTTGAAGATGATGAACAACCCCATTGTAGTGCCTTCTTTCTCCCCTAACAATTTTTGGGGTGACACTTCAAAGTTACTTCGATGCAGTGAAGACAGAGTCCAATTATGCAGAGGATCTTGCTAGGCTGAAGAAACAAGAGTATGCAGCTAATCTAGATCTTGAGAGGAATCTTGAGGAGAGTGCAGTGAAGCAATAAGTGGAAACCTCAATTCTACTTGAGCGTGATCCGGTTTCTCCTATCATCACCAATTCTGCTGAAGGCTATGCGGTTTCTACTCCCATTTCTACTAGAGTGTCCACAGACTTTGGAGATCCTTATACTCGTTTTCCAAGACCCTCAGATCTTGGTAATCATCAAATGGCCAGATCTCACCTCACCTTCTTATGACACTGATTTTGAACCTACTAGGACTAATGTTGCTAGTATTCCTCCATTTGTTCCCAAAGCTTGCGAAGCAGGTAAACCAGTTCCTACTGGTAAGCCAAAGGTGTTTGCATCTGTTTCTGCTGATAGGCTTAATAGGCCTTCTCCAGTTCCCACCGGTGGAGGATATTCTTCACCAGTTACTCTTTGGTTGGTGGAACAGTAATTCTAGACTTAGGCCCTATAGACCTACTAGTTCTTATTTTCAGTCCTATACACCTTATGTATCTCAGCATGAATATGGCACATGGTGGAGTTGGAGTGGGAACTACTTATTAAGCCCTCAAAAGGTTATTCTTGGAAAACTCAAAGAAAGGTTCATTGGGTACCCAAGAACAATAATCTTTATCCGGTGCATTATTGATTGAGGAGGCATAAGCCTAAGGGGAGGCTTATTGTTGTATATTTGTCTTCTAACCATTTTGGCAGATGTTGGATCCTCATACGCCTAAGGGGAGGCTTAGTGTTTCTGCTGACACTACAACTGTCTTTGGTTTCTACTGATGCTTGATGGTTTATTTTCCATGTTTTGGTTATTTATTTATTTTTTCTTTCTTTTATATTTCGTTTAAAAAAAATCGTATTATTTCTTTTTCTTAGTTTAAAAAAGAAAAAGAAAAATCGTGTTATTTCTTTTAATGATTAAAAAAAAAAACCTCTAACTGTCACGTGTTAGGTTCTACTATTTCTTGCTTGTAGGTTATGGTGTTGGTTAAATACCACACAACTAATGGTTTTCATCTCACCATGTCTTTCTGACACAAGTTGACTAGCCCAGGGATTATGGCTTGTGGTAAAATTTGCGGAAATCCATAAATGGTAATCAACTCACCATGATGTTGACGGCATTCCATCAAAGAGTTGGCTAGTCAAAAGCAACGGTTTTGGTAAGACATCTTAATCCGTTGATAGTTGCGATTTACTAAAATCAGAGGGTTATCAATGTACCACGGTCTCACACATCAAACATTGGTAGTCCGATAGCGGCTACAGGTAAAGACATATCAAATCCGTTCATGGTTCTTGCGGTTTGATAATAAATCAGATGGTTATCGAGTGTACCATGGTTTTCGAACTTAAACATTTGGCTACTCCAGTAGTAATGGCTATTGGTAAAGACATCAAATCCATTATTTTCAATGATTCACCTCTCACAGGAGTTAACACACTTGGATGTGATGAGAATAGTTTGAAACTTATATGTTTTGATGTACATGTTGTCATTTGTTCTTTGCAAGATATGGAGTTTCGAGTTTTATTCATCAAAGAGATGTTTTTGTTTGATTCTTTGCGATCTTTGTTTGACTACAATCCTCTAGTGTTTCAAGGTTAGAGATCTATCAAGAAACTGGAACTTAACCATGTCAAATTCCAGTTTAGGGGAGGATTGTTGGGAATTATGTGAAGTACGAATTCTTCTTTGAATGGATTCTGCAGAAGGTTATGGATTCTGCTGAAGACATAGTTCTGGCGAAGATTAGTTTGTTTCTGCGGAAGTTATTATTCCGTGTTTAGTATATTTATTTTGGATATATATGAGCTTTATTAGGAAGTGATTGTGTATATCTTATTTAGTTTTATGTTTATCGTTTCTTGGGAACGGTTTAGGGTTTTGTTTGGGTTCCATCTATAAGGAGACACAATAGAATAATTATGCGTGCTTAAACAGTTATTAATATAACAATCCATAGAGGATCAAAGAAGTTCTTAGTTATACGTGTTTTCATACTGTGTTTATATTCCGCTCACGAATACAAGTTGTAGAATTTTCTTTTAGTTTGTTGTGATTACACAAGCGATACTAACGATCTCTGAAACTCCAAGATCTATCAAAGGTCTTCAAGTTTTCAACAAGAAAGGTTAGGTGGAGGAGTTTTATTAAAAAAGACTTTGTGCTTTTGGCAATTTCAGTCCCTCCACCTTTTCCTTTTTCATCCAAGGCCATTTAACTTCCATTTTGGTTACCAAACAAAGATTTTTAAGAAAGAAACTTGTGACACTCCCCTTGACTAAGAAATAATGAAAGGTTATAAATTTAGTCCAAGGAGTGTCAGTGAACCAGAAATGTGATCATCATTATTAAAAGAAACAACCGGGATAGGATAACATGCAAGTACACAATTGTTTTGAAACAGTTAAGTATTAATTTCTCCCCCTCAACACTTGATCGGAAAAATATTGAATTTTGAAAGATTTGAGTGTTGACGGAAGAGATGTACTTGCCACGATTTACAGAAATATAGATAGAAGAATATTTTTGTTGTTTTTATCTAATTTTATATTTTTGTATTTTGTTTTTGAAAATTTATTTACAAAAGGGTTTTGGTGTTTGGTGGTTTTAAGAATGTTTTAGAGTTCATCCAATTCCTCTTGAGTCAAACACCGCATACCAATCCGGTGGACTAACTCATTAAACCTAGCGGGGAGCTAAGGCTTTGGTGAGAAGATCACTTGATTGGTATACCCTCACGAGTATAATTCAATTGTACCCTATTCTCGTGTTCCTTGATGAAGTGATATCGAAGATCGATGTGCTTTGACTTTGAGTGTTGGAAGGTTGCGAGATCACAATAGCACTCCGATTGTCGCGATACATGGTATTACATCAAATCGTAACCATAGTCTTTGAGTTGTTTTCTCATCCAATGACTTGAGCACAACAACGCCGACATGGCTACATATTACTGCCGGTTGAGGACAGCGATGTACAATCCTGCTTCTTGATTGCCAAGATACCAATTTATCACCAAATTGTAGTGCTCTGAAGTACTTTTCCAGAGTCTAAGCATCTGCGTGAATCATTTGTCAAAAATTAGTTCAAAAACGAGAATCCTTGGGATACGGAATCCCCAATTAATGGTTCCCTTTATATGGAGGATTCTTTTAGCCTCGAGAGGTGGGTTTGATTGGTCGCGACTAATAGCGGGAGCAAGAATAGCGGCAAAGACAATATCGGTCTGGCTGGTACATTAGATACATGAGAGATCCAATAATACTTCGGTATTTGGTACGGTCAACCAATTTCCCATGCAAATCAGTCGAGCTTCTTGGTATGCCATTGGTGTGGCATAAGTATCACAATTATTCATTCCAATTTGTTCAGAATTTTAGGGCATATTTGGTGACTCGAAAATACCAGGGTGATTGATGAACTTGTAGTCTAGAAAACGTAAGTTCACCCATCATGGACATTTCAAAATGTTTCTTCATTAGTTTTGCAAAGCGATTGAGTACTTTTTATGTGTTGACCCAAAATGATGTCATCCACATAAATTTGAACAATTAAAATATGTTCCCCGTGATATTGTATGAAAAGAGTTGGGTCGACCGAACCTTTGGTGAAATTATTGGCAATGAGGAAAGATGATAGCTTATCATACCATGCCCGAGGAGCTTGTTTGAGACCATACTGAGCTTTGTTCAGTTTGTAGCATGGTTAGGAAGCGGGATCAGCGAATCCTTACGTTGGTGACATAAACGTTTCTTTCAGTTGACCATTGAGCGGTTTTGACATCCATCTGAAGGACCGTTATGTTCATATGAGCTGCGAGCGCCAGAAATATCCGAACGACCTCAAGGCGAGCAGCGGAGCAAATGATTCTTCAAAGTCAATACCCTCTTCCTGTCTATAACCCTTAGCCACGGGCGTGACTTGTTTTCGATAGCGTTCCTTGACATCCAATTTGTTTTTCCATATCCATTTGAGACCAATGACGTAGAATCCTGTTGGTCTTTCAACCAGTTCCCATACTTCAAGGCGTTTGAATTGGTTGAGTTCTTCTTGCATGGATTCAATCGGTTATCTTTTGTCATTGCATCTTTAATGTTTTAGGTTGATTGGCTGACGGTGAGTGCATAAATGCAATGTTCACCATCTGTGTGAAGACGTTGTCTCGTGTACTTGGTTGATTCGGGTTGCCAATATTTTCGAGGATGGTCTTTTGTCCATCTATGTGTAGAGGTTGATGTTGGTATACGTTGTGCGATTTTGAGGATTCAAATGGCTTGTTGATGATTCAGCGACATCGGTGCGGTCCATTAGCAAGCGGGTTAAAGAACGCATTTGGATCAAAATCTGCAGGTGGGGGTACTTCATTTAGAACATCATCAGCCGGTTCATCATTGTTGGAAGCGGTTTGTTCAACTTTGTAGTAGGAGTCAGCGGTGGTGCATCTTCAACGATAGTTGTTGTAGCAGGTGTATCGGTATTAGAGTATTATCGGGTTGAGCGGTGAGCTATGGATACACCTAGAGCACGTTCATCAATATCGTCACTGAGCAGAGGAGCAAATAACTTTCCATTTGTTGTGCGAGTAATTGAGGGCTTGTCCGGTGATGATGGGGTTGGGGAAGTTTAAGCGGTTGTGACCGGGTTCCAAGCTGTTATACTCAGAAGCCATTTCGGTAAGTTCATCAAAATTAGCATGAATCGTTTCCATAACTTGCTTTGTACGGCGATTCAGTTCGGTAACCTTTAGAATTCTCACAATATCCAATAAAGACTCCAATGTCAACTTTGGCTTTGAGCTTTCCAAAGTCATCACGATCATTATTTGGATAGCAAAGAGATCCAAAGACATGAAAGTGTTTGAGATTTGGTTTACGATTGTGGAGAAGCTCAAATGGTGTTTTGTTGTGGCGTTTTGTAATCATTGAACGGTTTTGAGTGTAGCATGCAGTTGAGACGGCTTCAGCCCATAAGTAATCTGGAAGTTTAGCATTGATTAACATTGTTCTGCGGCTTCCACTAGCGTTAGGTTTAGATCTTTCAACAACTCCGTTTTGTTATGGTGTGCGGGCAATAGATGTTTGATGCTCAATTCCCACTTTCTCATAATATTCCCGAAGAGTTTGATTCACAAATTGAGTTCCTTTATGCATTTAATTTGTCTAGCGGTTGAATTTGAATTTTACGTGAAAGGTGATGATCATCTATGGAGCTTGATCTTTGCTTCGAAGAAAATAAACCCAAGTCCATCTTGAGTAGTCATCAACAATTACAAGATGTAGCGTTTGCCGTTGATCGTTCGCACGCGCATCGGGCCACACAAATCCATGTGAAGAAGATGAAGCACATCTTTGAGCATGTTCCACCTTTGAAAGAAAATGAGCACGAGTGCTTTTCCCTTGTTCACAAGCTGAGCATAGGTGATCTTTAGAATACGAAATCGCGGGGAGACCTTCAACAATTTTGTGTCGAGCAAGGTTGGTGATGGTTTGAAAGTTTAGATGTGAGAGCAGCTGATTGCCATAGCCAAGATTTTGTAGATGTAGCCTTTGAGAGTAAACAAATGGGAGATGAAGCAATCATGTCTTGCATGGAGATAGTGTAAAGACTGGATGGTGGCGGACATAAGATCATTTCCTTGAAGATTCTGGCCGAGAATAGATTGTGACCGAGGCCTTCCACATAATAAACACTGCTAATTTCGATGTTGCCATTAATGTAATCTCCGTAGCCCATGATAGCTGCGAAGTGATCATTCCGTCGGCGGTGCCAATGAACTTTGCAAACAAAGTTTGATACAGATTTAAGGTTGCTGTCATGTGCCGGGAACATCCGCTATCAACAATCCAGAGGATGATCGTATCACACGCATTACACCGCAGGCGACACAGATGGAATAGAAGTAGATGTGGAACCCGAAGTGTTAGAGGGTTCCTCGGCAATTATAGTTGAAATACACACATCAATGATTTTAGGCATCCATTTAAATCCTAGTGTATTATATATCCATTTCTGCCATTTCCAACTAGTATTTGCTTTAGTCTTAGTGAATGCACTAGGTGGTACTACATTCCTTGGAGGTGATCTGGAACTACTGAGGGACATCAATGCGTTTCTTAGAATCTAAAGAAGGCGGTTTACCAAGCACAGACTTAGAAAGATTAGTGGGCCTAGAGGTATTCCGAATCTTAGGATTCCGTAAACGAGAGATGATAGCTTTAGCAACACATTTATCATGACAATCAGAATTCATACTTTTACGACAAATAACACAAGGTGCATCGGTGGAATATCAAAAGTACTTAAGGTTTAGCATTATTGTTACATCACTATTCCTTTTACATTTGCCAGACGCAATATTTATAGTGGAAGCAACATGAGTCTTATTCATAGTCCTAGGGTGTTCTTCTACATCAGCATTCTTTATTGTTCTTTTCTTAGGTCGCAACTTCCTATTCTTCCTTGTATTGCTCCTAGAACGTGAAGTGCGGACGTTTGGAAAAGAGGCAACTATTCCTGTTTCATTAGAAGGAAGCACGTTAGCAACTTGTGATTTGGCAGTAGGGATTCTAGGTTCACGATTACTAAGTGTTCTTGGTGCTATTCTCTTAATCCGATGTTAGGAAGTTGTTCATACTTTCCTAACATTTCCTTAACTTAGTGATAGTGTGACCAAATCTTGATTTTCAGAACGAAGATTTCCAGCAAAATTCATGACTTCTTTAGTGTGTGCAAGATAATGATCAAGTTCGTTTGATGCTTCATCACGAGTCTGTTTGAGTAAATCAAATATGACACCATATTCCTTTTTAACTTTTGCAAGTTCTTGTTCATATTTTGAGATTTGACACTTAAAGACAGCGTTTTGATCATCCGGTTGCTCAATTTTGGATCGAAGATTTTTGCACGCAGGGTGATTTTGTGTTGAAAAGCAAGTTGTTGAGTGAATATCTTTTTGACACCAATTAAGGCGGCGTATTGCATTTGAAAGTTCGTTTGACAATCGTTTATTTTCAACTTTTAAGACTTCGATCTGATGCATCATATCAGTATTCACAACATTATCACGAGAATCATAATCATGAGATATCATCAGGATGCATATGGCAAATAATGCAATAACACAACATTATGGATATCAGCACAGATAACATCTTCCAAGAGTCGATCAACATCTTTTCTCAACATTTCTTTTTACGTTTAGTATTTGAAATCGATGTTTTTTTTTTCTGAAAACTATTTTCATAAGACCAAGTTCCTTGTGAAAATCCTTTTCCCAATATAGTGCACAATTTTTCAAATTTTTGACATGGGGTAAAAATTCTTTTCTGAAGAATATATCTCTATGTTCTCGCGCCATGGGGGTAAAATGTTGAACTTTTATTTGAAATGAAATTCAATCTCGTTCCAAATTTTGAGGTCAGATAAGAAAGTGTCAAAGTATTTGACAACGCGACAACTTTCGGCATTAGTTTTTACTTCACTAAGTGAAGGTAAAGGACCATTAATTTGTGCACCTTTTGGTTGAGGAAAACTTGGCGGTGTGATAACCAAAGGTGTGTTTGAAGTATCTTGTTGTGTGACAAAAGTTGACTTTGAATAGTTAAATGGTTTGTTGTAAACAACATTTTCCATTTTGACCGACTCTCGTCATCACATCTAATTCCTCCATCCGATTATATTCAACAACATTAATTGAATCATCAATTCTATGTTACACCTTTGTAAACTTAGTTTGGTTTGAATTTCTGTGAAAACTTAGGTTTATAATCAGCAAGATTAGGTCCATATCCATTTGGATTTGGTTTGAAAGTTAACTTTTGAATCGTTGTGATTGATTCACCATGTTTATAAACAACATTTTAAAACTCTTTGATTTTGTTTTGTAAGTCGACAATTTCCTCAAGATAGTCATCTATTCGTTTCGTTGAATGCTTTTTGTACTCGAAGGCATTTTGACAAGTTAACAACTTCGACCTTGGCTTTAGTTTCAAAGTAAGAGGCGTTAAGTTGTTGTTTATGTTCATGTTTCAGTTGTTCTATTTGAGACAACAAAGCATTCTTGAGCTGCTAGATCAAAATCTGTCGTTCCAAATATTTTTCATTTTGGTGTGATTTGGCAAAAGCGGCTTCAAAACCTTTTCCACGGTTTTCTTGAGTTTTGAAAAAATTGAGTTGTCGAATTAAGCATTCATTATCCTGTTACAGATTGCATTTTTCTCTTTTAATTTCGTGCAAATTTCCAAATGAGAATGTTGGTCTTTAATTAAGGTCAAGAGCTCAATTTCTGGATGGGACAAAAGCTCATTTTGTGCAACGTGAGTCTCAACATGATCATTATTTAGATCCTCAAATATAACCACGGAGTCAACTTGATTATCAATATTAACCATAAGGTCATCTTGATCATCAAATATAACTCTGGGATCTATTTGATAATCATCGAATGAGATGTGGAGGACTCATGTTGAACACTCGATCCTTGTCGGATAGAAAGTGGCGGAGATATCAGATCATTGATGATAATTGTTTGTTCAGGTACACGAGACAAGCCATCGGTGTCATCTACTGGGCTGTGTCACTCATGTGTAGAGCTTGCATTTGTGCCATCAACATCACTGCGCATTAGCTTGCAAGTCCTCCATATCATCATCAATCGCATCGCCATAAAGCTCGTTCCTTGTTGGTGAAAGTTCCACCAGCTTCATCCTTAAGAGCCAAGAGCAAAGCCTCTTTGAAATAAGCACGCCTCTTGTTCTCGGTTTAGGACATGCATTAGCGGATGACCCTTCTCATTCGGTTATAGCATCGAAGACCATTAACCCATTACGAGCATTTCCTTGTTCAACCACTTGAGCCCTTTCTTGCGGAGCACCCATGTTATTCCTTCCCATAGCATTAAACCCTTGACCACCTCCCATCTGGCGACCATAACCACGATTTTGAACTTCAACTCGTCCATTGTTCACAACAGCTTGATTTCTTGTATTAGATGAGGAAGAATGATTGTTGGATTTGTTTGAATAGCGGCCAAATGCTTTAGCAATCATAACAAATCCTTGTTGCAATTCATCGAAGGCATTGGAGTCCTCATCGGCTTCCTTGTAAAGAGCTTGAGCAGTGTTGTTGTTGTATGGAACCAATTGATTTTGTTGAGTTTGTATTTGTGTCGAAGGTTTGATGGTTTGCGATTGTTTGAGGAGCGGGTTGAGCTTGTTGAGGAGGACTATTTGTTTGAGCCCACAAAGCAAGTTGTTGATTGTCCGGAAGTGATGGTGGAACAGTTTGACCACGGAGAATCCTTTCCTTATCAACTTCTTTTTGGTGAGGCTTCAATAGTGTTACAACAATCCGTAGGTAGCATGATGCATATCTTTAGCGGAGAAAAATGACATACTTCTCCCATTCCGGACCAAGACTACTTAGGAACTTTGTGTTGACACAATTCTTGGCATGATGATATTGTGTTTGTCCAAATCATTGATGATGTCAGCGATGATGATAAGAATCTAATGACTCTCCTGGTTCAATCATGAAGTGTTCATAAGCCAAGTAGATTTTGGATTCCATGTCTTCTGATTGAGTGTTGTGCCTTGTATAAGAAGATGAATATGTTCCCACATTGCTTTGGCGAGTCTTTTTGAGCATCAACACTGAAGGATTGGATTGGGTAATCCTAAAGGGGATGTATTGCATTGCAAGTTCATCGGCTTCAAAGTGTAGAAGTTGATCACCGTGAGTTCTGATTTGCAATGTTGGTGACATCATCTCTTGGTGGAACAGCATTAGGATCTCAGGGTGTAACGATAGTAGGCATCTGAAATGGACCTTCCATAATAACCTTCTTTAAAAACTTTCCATGTGGCTTCTTTAGATCACAAAACCTAAAGAACCGAATCACCCATTGATCATAATTCTCGGGAGTGAGCATTGGAGGTCTATCAAGTGAGGCAATTTGGTTCCTTCATAGTACTTCTGGATGGATGTTGATTGTAGAAGTTTGTGTAAGGTTGTACTTGAAGACTAGGTGGTGGTTGAACCATTTGAGGTTGTGGAATTGTTGCAAGTTGTGGAGTATGTTGTTGATTAAATTGTTGTTGATAAATTGCTTGTTGTTGATTCCATTTTTGATGTTGTGGACTTAGTTGTTGTTGTTGTTGATTATAAGTGTAAGGAAAATAGTTAGAGTATGGTGGTTGTGACATGTTGAAAACTTGTGTTGGTAAAATGGATCTTTGTAGTCGAATGAATCTTTGTTGATGAAGTATCCTTAGGCGTAGAAATCACAATAAACCAAGTAGCACTTATGCGTTAAAACACCAAAGTTACGTAACAGGATAGAGTTGCAGCGTAGGTTTAGCTACTGCGTAAGTAAGGATAAAAACACTAAAGTTATAAAGCAAGAAAGTTAGGCGTAGAAAAACTTAGGCTTAGGATTACCTTATGCGTAAGACTAAGCTTAGGCGTAAGATAAATCTTATGCGTAGGATTTCTACGCGTAAGCTTATGCTTATGCGTAATTTTAGGGTTTTCGCCCAAATGATCTTTTACACTATCACAGTGCAAAAGATATCCAAAGTCGGCGATGTTTCGAGGCTTATCCAAGCAAGAAACCACGAGTAAACCTGGCGAAGATCAAACCAAGGATAAAGTTACGCGTAAAGCTAGGGTTTTATTCGCGTAGCTTTTACCGTAAAATGATTTTGCCCAAAGATGTTTCTAAACGGTTTTTGTGATGAGATAGCTTCAATATCACCAAAATAACACAAAAGTGTGAAACTTGATGAGCCAAAACTCTAAAGCGGTTATTACGCGTAGATGAAACCCTCATACAAAAACAAGCTTAAAACAATAGATCCACGCATAAAGTTTGAAAATTTTGCCAAAAACAGTTATTTTAACACCTTAAAACATTGAAAGTACAAGAATCTTGGATTAAAAGTGTAAAAAACGTGTTTTTAAGAACCAAAGTATCTTGTTAGCTTTGCGTAGGACCGAAAACCCACTTCAAAAGCAATAACGATTCACCCAACTATTTGGCGATTGATACCACTGTTAGGTTCCCAAATATGCAACACAAGTAACAAGAGAAGAAATAGAGAGGAGATAGAGTCGGTTGAACAATAAACAAACCCACACACACATTATACTAAGGACGGTTATGCGTAGAGTGTAAAGGAGAGAATAATTTGAACAACCAACGCTCAAGTGAGGGTTTACATGAGGCATTAATAAGAGGGAAGCTAGGGCAACACTCCTAGTTCCCATCCTTTTCCTTATTGGACTAGGCCTAGGCTTATGGGCCTTCTACATAAGCCTAAGGCTAATAACTAACATAAAGGCCATATTAAGCTAACTATTACATATGAATCACTAACACTTGATATAGGTTTAGGAGTGATTCCAACAAGTCGTACTTCGATCTTATTCCTGTAAGTCGGTCGGCTACAAAGATTTAATATTGAAGTATTCATAGATTTAAACATGTAAATATAGAGCTCAGTTAATCATAATGGTAAACGAGCATACTGCATATCTCTTTATCCAATTATGAAACCGATTTTATAATGCTCCATTATCTTAATTACCAAAATTACTTATCAAGTTTAGGTTTTATCCAAGCTTGTCCCTAAGATTATGTATGCTTTGTCAAGGCACTACATTAACTCTTAGTTTAGTAAAGATGACATCCAAGTTATGTTAAGCCTAAAACTTTAATAATCCTTATTTCTCATGTATAGCAAGGTTTTAGATGTGGTGGTTATTCTCTTGATCCTTAAGGTTCATTTGATCCGGTCTTGCATTTACTTTTACTGAAATGCCATTTTCCAAGGATTCATCAATAACAAGATCTAGCAGATTCTTTTATTACCTAATCCAAAATAATCTTATGTACTTGGGTTCAAAGCATTTGTATATATTTGTTTTGTAGTTAAAGCTTTTAATAGTTTACTTTTCTTGTTATACAAGAAGTTAAGTATCATCTCATTGTGTCAAAAGATATTACGAAATACTAGTCCTATTAAATATGAAAATATGAACATGGCTTTCAATTTCTCGAAGATATTAAAGTGTATTTGAAACGATGATAACATCAAATTATCCTGAATATTAAAATGTCAATTTCCCCCGATAATGCTTGTAATTTATATCATTTATATGGATTTACGCTTATTTTCCATTATATTCCACTTTCAGGTAAATTATGAGCATTGGAGCTAAGGCAGCGGAATTGGGAATTATCAAGATTTATCATAGTATGCTCACTTTGAAGAAATTCACAGTACGTAACTCATCTATCACATCTGGCCAGTAACTAAAAGTGACTCGAGAAAGCTAACTCATGAGAAGATTACGGTAAACTCTCCCAAAAGATACGATGTAACTATATTAGGTCAAAAGAGGATCATACTTTGAAATCTACTAGTAACTCTTGCATAAACTAAAGGCAACCAAAATTGTGAAGATACGGCGTAACCACTTCTAAGGTTATGTTGTAACCAGCAGATCTAGTGCAATTTATGAAGAAATAGAGAATTACGGCGTAACTATTTTATTAGTTACTTAACTGAATCTTACTATATAAATACCCCACGACCCGACATTTCAAAGCATCCATTTCACACACCAAACCAAAGGCGTGGGAAGAAGCCAAAGGCGGGTCTAGAGGGCATCTGAGCTATCTCCAGGGAGAAATCACTCCCTACGATAAGTATTAGAATTTTATCTTTTCTTTACTTCGATTCATGTATTTACGTAACATTAATTATTGAATTGATTTGTATGGTTAATATGGCTAAGCACCTCTTAGTCTGGCCTAGTTATGATTCTTATTGTTTTGTTTTGCGTTTATATTACTTTCGTATAATTATTTCTAAGTTTATGCATGCATAGTTTATTGGTAGCTACCCTTGTTTGTTAGTTTGAATGGCGGTAGAGGCTAGTTGCTTGGGAGATATGACCAAGTGACCTAAGTGAGAGCTGAGATAGGAAGGGTAAGATATGACCAGCGGTGACCACTTTCTACTTGTCGATTTGACCAACAGATCACCTACGTTTGGATGAACTTAAGAATGGGGGTGAGTGTTTAAGTTTACGCTTGGGGCACTCACTATTATAAGTCTAGCATGTAGCGGCACTTAATGACTTGGCTTAGGGACGGGGAACAGCTGGACTTATGAGGGGACACATGACTTCTCCATTGGTGGCATCTTTGCTGATAGGTTAGGGCGAATTGACCAAATGTTGTCCTCTCGACTTTGATCCCACCTGAAGTAATTGAAAGTAATTAGACGTAGACATTACTAGCTAGGATGAATAACTAGGTTAGCACCACTCTCCTTTATTGATCACAACCTTTGCCTTTACTTGCTTTATTAGTTTATTAATTAAATCATCTTAAAATCTGTGACACCTAGACTTAGTATTAATCCAGCACACATAGCTCTTGGGACGACCTTGGTTTTTAGAAGATACTACACTACACCTGACGAGTTTACTTTGCCCGTTAGTGCATTAGGTAGACCATAGGTATAACTTGAGACATTATAAATATTAAAGCTCAGTCGGTAAAACGCATCAACTTTTTGGAGCTACCGGGGAGATATTTTGGGATTTTTCATTAAGTCTATTTTTAATTTTCTTTCTTCTCTTAAATGTCAGGATACAAGACTAGAAGCTTCGAGGCCTTTTTGGCCACCCATTCGATAATCTGGAGAAACAATTTGAACAAGGAAAAGTTTACTCTCCGGTTCTATTCATCTTTTATCTTTTCATTTTCTGAATCAGTCGGTTCGGCATAACGGAGGTCAATGATGAAAATAATATCGATGAATTAACCATGGAGCAGATGTTGGAGCGACCAAATAAGAGCAACGAACCTTCACGAGTTCTAATCTGAAAAATACTCTATTGGGACCAATTTATTGAGAGTTACACGAGCTTATGTTTTCAGGAGATGAAGATGAGGATGTTCAGAATCATGTAGAAGAAGTACTATACTTGTCCTCTCTTTTCAGCGTCCGAGGCATCCTGAGCTATTTGGTTACCGCAAGGATTTTTCCTATGACTCTTACTGGAACTGCGAAAAGATGGTACAATAAACTCCCTAACGAATGTAAAGGAGCATGGGATAAATTAAGAAGGGAATTCATCCAACAATTTTGCCCTCCTTAAAAAATGGCCAAAATTCTTGGTAAGATCTATCAATTCGTTCAAGTAGGAGAAGAAACGCTTTATCAGGCATGGGAAAGGTTTAATGAGCTACTTTATCGATGTCCCACTCATGATTTGAACTGTTAGGAATTGGAAATTCCATAGTGAAGTATCGGTCACCCCAAATATAATCTAGCACAAGTTAGCTCGTAGACATATCGTTTATTACGTTATATATTAGCTAGTTATTAGCCTAGTTTAGTCTAGTGCATCACCGTGGAGGAAGGACGGGTCTTTACCCATTGTATGCCTGATCCACACCACAAAGAAGAGGCGTAATACTATGTATTAATAGCCCACCCTCTCCCAGGGAGAGGGTTGGATGTTCATTTGCAATCTAACCTTCTATGTGTTTCTCTCACTAGAACATCTCATTCTCTCTCTCTAAACATTCCATATGCCTCTATGATCTAAGTATTGTTGCGTGTATGAAATCTAATAATTAACAATTGGTATCAAGAGCCATGGTTTGGTCAATCATCTTTCATGCTCTTTGTTTTAGTGGATTTCATAAGGTTTTTGGGGTTAAAAGTGTTTAGAAGAGTTTGAATCATTTGGATCATTTCTAGCGTTAAAGTTTGGATTTTGATTGTACTTTTGTGTTTAGAATCATCACAAATTGCTTAGGTTTTGAATTGGAAGGCTTGAATCATCGTGGTTGGGTTGCTTTTAGCTTGTAAAGTGGTTGTTTTTGAAAGTTTTCCTAAGCGAGTTGAGTCTCGTATATAGTTTCTTCGAAGCTAGTTGAGGTGTTTCCTGAAGCGAGTTGTCACTTCTATGAGTTGATACTTAAGCGAGTTTTCGCCTAAGCTAGCTTCTTTGAAAGCGAGTTGTCTGTTTCAGCGAGTTGTCTCTTAAGCGACTTGTGTTCTTGTGTTCTATGCGAGTTGTGCTCTAAGCGAGTTGGTTTATGCAACTTGGCTATTAAGCGAGTTGTCTCTTTATGCGACTTGTGTTCTATGCGACTTGTCTTTTAAGCGAGTTGACCTCAAAGCGAGTTGGTTTGGGTGCGACTTGTCAAGTTCACTACTTGTCTATTGAGACTTGTCTCTTCTTCGTGCTACATTTTACGGTTGTTCTTTTGATTTTGTAAAATCCCGTGAAAGAATCAATTTCCCGGTTTAATCAAAGAATAGTAAAATTCCATAGAATATGATATTTATGTTATGGCATACACCTGATCGATCCATTGTTCAAATGTGCTCAAACTATTATTTCGTGGACAGCAGACAAAGTATGTACTACTCAGAGAGCTTAATCATGACTGACTCAACCAATGATGATCAAAACACTTCGTACTTTAAGTCAAATCCTAAGGAATTACACCAGCTTAGGCTGAAAAATGCCTTGCTAATGGAATGCAGCCCAGGCGCTACCAACTACTTCACTCTCATCCCTTACAGTTCTTATCCACAACTATGGATCGAACATGTAGTGCTCTTTGTGGGGACCTACCTACATTGAGAACCTTGTGAACTTAGAACTATTGAAGCTTCATCTTACCAAAGTAAGGTTACTAAAAGATGATTCCAATGCTGCACCGGGTAATCACAACCAATTCCAGCCATCATCAATAGGGATATCTGCAGACTTGATCAACACTTGGTGGAATTTCTTTCAAGAAACATACTGGAATGGAAATTCAGGAGTTCATCGATACATTTATCCGATTAATGGATAATGTGGAAAAGTACATTGAGGAAGCTGCTCAAAAGGATGATTACGTGAATGAGTGTCAGGAACAATTAAGAGATAATTGTGAAATGTCGAGTAATGTTTCAGCTGAGAGGACGGATGTTGCTGAATGCAGGATATCAGAGACAACAAACAATGGTGTAATAAACTGCCCAGTAACTCATGTTACACATGATGTGGATGCAAATATCAGACCGAAAAATGAACAGGTTTCATATAATGAGGTACCCTTAATTGATCAACATAGTGCATCTAATGTTCCTAAACAAACCAATCTTAATGCTCAACCTGATTCTAATAAATGTTCTCTGGTTGAGACTGAGTCTATAAGTTTTAAAACAAATGATATGGTTTATAAAAGGGCATTTGATGAACTTTCTAACAAATATTTGATTCTTGAAAAATATTGCATTTCCTTAGAAATTGCAATACAACAAAAGGAAGAAAGTTTTCTTGCTACAAAAGCGTGCACAAATCCGGAATTCCCAGAATTTCACGAATTTTTAGAAGTTAACCAATTAAAAACTTAGATTCAAGACAAAGACTCAACCATTTGTAACCTAAAAAAACAAATATCAGACCTTCATGTAAATATGAATATGGGTGTGAACAACATTTCCTATGAAGTTAGTGATGCGATTAAATCTAGGAAGGCGGCCTTATGTAGCTAAATTGTTAAGGGAAAATGAATCCTTGAGGAAGAGTTCATTAGAAAGTAGGACCTAACAGATAGATCAAAACAACTCCATGTTGGCTGACATTGATGCCCTCAAAGCCCAAATTCAGGATAAGAGCTTCACTATCGTTGCTTTAAAAAATGAGCTTAGGAAAAATATGGGAAATAGAGTGAATACTAAGTTTGCAAAACCATCAACCTTGGAGAAACCAACCTTACGTAATGTCACAGAACGACATGTAACTAGGCAGCCCAATGCATTTATAACATAAAGGTCTAGAACCTCAAAATCTAGGCTTGCCTCTCAAGTTGATGAGAATCCTGTTTTGTCAAAACCAGTCACTTCACTAATTCATTCTGATATGATGAATAACAATCCCCAGCTTAATGATCGAAGGTCTAAGATCAGGAATATAAGAAGATCATCAAGACCACATAAGAAGCATCAAATGGCTGACCACTCCCCTAAGAAACAAACTAATTATAAAAGGACCAATGTTCAGAACAGGGAATTGGTTACATCTTCTTTCTACTAAAGGATCTAACTCTGTTAGCTGTTGTTTTAAGCGGATTCCTACTGGTAGATTATTTAAGTTCACAGAAACCAAAAGACTTATTCACCTAGATCTTGTCTTAAAGGATGCCCGCCACAGGGAAAATCTTCAAGAATGTTGGACTCAAAGGGATTCCCATTAATGATACTCCAAGGCCTGAATGTAAGATATCCAATGATGAGGACATAACTGCGCACTATCCCCTCAAATGTCATTCCACATATGCTATTAGTGGTGATACTCCAGTCTTTTCGTGGTACAATGCTCAATTCAATCATGAACATCATGACTGGTTCCCAATGAACTGAAGGCGCTTCACTCAGGACTCGTAGCTTGTCAGAATTGACGTACCTCGTACTTTGACTCCTGATCATCTCTATTCAGGACTCGTTCTCATTAATTCTTGTACAAATTCATCTACATTCTCTTATTAAAAAAATTTATATATTTTTCTACACAAATTTAATTTTATATAAAATTGAATAAAATATAAAAGTTTTTCTTCTTTCTGTCATCGATAACACCTACGGTCATAGAAATGTCATTCAACAATGGCACGGGGCTTTAGATGAAGTTCGAACAGAGTATTTAAAACTTTTATTATTACTCGTCTTTTCAATCACTTACTTAAGTCATCTAAGACAAATGGCAAGGTATGATTCAATCAATGATTACTTTTTCACTCGTATCATTGATTGAGGGGGAGAATTGTGCTTCTTCATATGCCTCTTACTTGGGGGAGAATAATCATGTCCCTTTATGTGTGCATGTGTCTGTTTTCTTTCTTGCTTGTGTGTCCTGGTTGTTGCATGCTATGTGGTGTAATTTAATGTTACTTGGTGTGATTTAAGTTGCAAAATTTTATGTATACTGAATTGATGTGCTTGTCTCTTAAGTTAAGCAATTTGATAAGTCTTTTCATATATGCGAGTTTCTAATATGATTATTCATGCGAGTTGACAAAATGCGAGTTGTTAAACTACTTGATGCATGCGAGTTGTCCTTTCAGTCTAATTATGCGAGTTGCTAGTATAAGTATTTAACTTGATGTATGCGTGTTGTCTTCCCAGTTTAATCATGCGATTTGAAATGTATAGGGACCTAAAGTGTCAACTCGTTAAACCTATTTGCTTAAGTAAAGCGTGTTGATTCTTAGTCAAAACATTTACTCATTTGGTCAAACGTTTTTTCACTACAGTCTCTCTCAACATTCATCAAAGCGAGTTGTCACTTGTGATTGTGTGGTAGGTTTTTTGATCTTGTTAAAACATGCCTCTATCATAATTATTATTATTTGAACCATATCCCTAACCTTAACCCATCGTGTAGATTCCACCATCCTAAATCGTTTCGATCTAAATCTTATACTAGGTTTGATTCTTTTTGTTAAAGTAATTGATATTGGTTTTTAGATAAAACTGCTTAGGGTAGTCAGTGTTATAATCTGAGATGGTCTGTATGTGTAATTTATAGTTATCAAGGTGCGTGTTGTGTTTTAAATAGGCTCATATGATTTGATTGTAGGTTTTGTTTTAAAATTAAGATTGGGTCCTTTGAATGCTGCGTTCTTGTGTTTGTAGTTCATCCTTGTGGTTAGTATCATGTCCTATGTGTATGTGTTTGATAAACTGGGTCTCTAGATGAATGTTCTTATAAGCGAGTTGCCGTTTGTTTTTCTTGAAAGCGAGTTGTCCCTGGTTGCTTATATGCGAGTTGCATTAGTTGTTTTGTGTATTCGAGTTGTCTTTTGCTCATCAATATATGCGAGTTGCAATATGCGACTTGTTACATACGTTTTGACGTATTCGAGTCAACTCATACTTTGATCCATGCGGGTTAGGTTATGCGAGTTGATCATATTTCAGACCAAAGCGAGTTGATGGATACTATTTGCCCTTTGCGACTTACCTCATATGTTTTGACATATGCGAGTTAATATACATTGTAACCAATGCGTGTTGTTCATACCTTTGACCCAAAGCGAGTTGATGTCATGCATGTTATCTTATGCGAGCTGTACTATGCGAGTTGTATCATGCGAGTTGTCAAAATTACTAGTGATATTATCTTACAATGTGTTTTATACAACTTGTTAAATGTATAGATGTGTTCATGCAACTTGTTTTGTATATCCTTTTATCTAAGTCTCTGCATGCTGATTACATTTTTACATTGATGTGCATCTTATGTCTCCATCTTGATCATATCTTGCTTTCTTCGTACACTGTATGTCATTGTCAAAGATCTTATGATATGGGATAGGCATTTGGTTGAAAATTGATAACTTTGTCTTACCAAAAAAACTTTTCGGATATTGTTGTTGTTGTATGTGTGTTCATCAGATTTCAATGGCAGACACCACATCCTCTGATATCCTTGCTACCACTGCACCAACCATCATCCCGACTGATGACGAAATACTTCCATTTGCGGAATGGGTTGCTATAGCTAAGAGCAACTGCTATGTAGATGTGGATAGAGGCCAACAGAATCCAATTTACCGACTGGCTATTGACATTTTGAAAGACACCAACTTCTTTGGGGCCTTAACCAAGCGTTGCACTATGCCTTCAATTTATCTTCAACAATTCTGGAACACTGTTACATGGGACAAGATAACTGCTAAATACTCTTGTAAGCTTGAAGACAAGTGGTATGACATCACCGTTGAGACTCTCAGGAATGCTCTTCAGATCACACCAAGAGACCCCTCTAATCCATTCGACACTCCACCCACTACTGAAGAACTAATAGAGTTTGTCAATGAATTGGGATATCCAGAAGTGCTAACTAAGATCTCTTCTCTCATCAACGCAGAAATATATCAACCATGGAGAACAATTGTCACGATCCTCAACTTATGCTTGGTGGTAAAGCGTCAGGAGACAGAGTAAGAGCTCTATTCTGCAAATTTTGTGTGGGATGGTTAAGGGAAAAACATTGATTTTCTTTGAACGTATTTGGGAAGAATTCTCCTTGTCTTTAGACAAATTCATCACTGATAGACTAAACTCTCTGAATAAAGTCAAAGGGAGAAAAGGCCTTGGCAAAAGAGTGATTCCCAGCATCAGGTTTTCAAAGCTCATTATCCAGCACCTGCAACAGATTTACAATTTTACTCCACGAAGTGAAGTCGTACCCTTCATGAAGCTGATGAATTCATTCTTGGCAACTTAAAATATGTTGCCAGAGGACATGACAAGGAAATATTTGGAATGACTATCCCTGAACCTCTTCTTACAGAAAGAATTAAGAAAGCTGATTACTTCAAGAGATACTTAAAGAAGGCCTCCGGCACAACCGATGATGACACACCAAAGTCTACTCCCGCACAACCCAAATCCAAAAAATCACTGTCTACCTACTCTAGTCTACCCAAGAAAAATAAAAGACCTTATAGTTTAGTATCTACTGACTCTCCGTCACAAAAGCAAAAGAGGAGAAGGAGAGACACTGGAAAGGGTAATGATGAAGGAACCAAGGTTCCAGAAAGTGAGATGCGTTTGATAGATGAAAACGAGGCTGCACTGCAACAAGGGATTCAACAAAGCCTGGATAGTCTAAACATGCCTCGAGACCACACGGTGGGAGGTTGTGATCACGAGAACTGAGCTGCACCACAACAAACCACACCTGCTACACAAGACAAAGGTAAAGGGATTGCAGTAGAAGCGAAACAAGCTCAAATGCTACTGACTATCTCTTCCCCACCTCCAAAAACAACTACCCAATTTGTACTTAAGAAAAGATATGTTGAATCATCCTCAGCACAAGTACAATCTGGAGTGGAAAAAGATGTGCCTGGTACACCTGATGAAACCCCTGCTTCCAGTGATACTCAGTCAGAAAGTCAGGAGACAGCACCTTTTTCTGAAGAGGTTCCAGTATTGGTCATGCGGACACTAACAGCCATTCTACAGAGGTTGAGGGTAATAAACTGCTTGAAGGCTCACAGGGGATCCCTGAGCCAAGATCTGACGATCACCTCCGTCTGGAAGATACTAACATGTCCACAGGATCACTGTCATCACTGAAGAATATTGATCATGAAATTACTTATGGTGATCAATTCCTAAAGGAGACCCTCGAGATATCAAGTCGACAAACAAAACGATGAAAAGGAGGAGGTTCAGTCTATGTTCTCGGTCACCATTCAGCAAGACACGTCAACCATTCCTCCAATGTCAGCACCGATTGTCACGTCATCAGTAACTACTCCACTTTCACCACTCGCTCCTGCTCATACTACTGCACTTCCACCACCCGAACCCGCTAAAGTTCCATCGCCAGTTGTCACAATTTGTGACACAGTCACACCACCGGCGTCACCACCTCTGATCAAAACATCTGAGCAATTGCTCGACGAGGCCATGAAACGTATTGAAGCTCTTGAGAAGCACCTGCCTAAATCTATCAACGTCCTTGATCGTCGTGTCTCCAAGCTGGAGAATCTTAACTTCGATGAAGCTGTAGCAGATGCTATAGAAGCAGAAGTAAAAGATGCGGTTGAATGGGCAATGAAGGCTCCATTACTTCAGCGATTTAAAGACTTGCCAATCTCTGACATGAGATCAGTTCTCTCAGAAAGAATGTATGACGCAGGAGAGCATTTGGACAACACTCATAAGAAACTATACGAGGCACTCGAAGAATCGATAAGGCATGATGATTATCAGCAGTTTGTAGAGGATATACGTGAAAGGGAGGGTAAGAAGAAAAGAAGGACTGTACTGATGGAAACAATGTTTGGAGGCCCCAAGTCTCTACCGCCTCCTCCACCTCCAACTGGTGGAGCAGGAACATCTGGAGCTAGTGGATCTTCCGGTACTGCCACTACTCACAAGGCAAACCCACCTACGCCTCCACAAAAAACTCAGAATCAAACCGGATCTTCAAGTGGTCAAGGATTTCAAAAGACTTCTACAGCATGAACCACCGTTGACTCCAGGTTTTCACCAACTATCTCCTCTATTCCTGAAGAGCAAATGCTTAATGAAGAGTCTTACGTTGCTCAAGAGTCAGAATCTGAAGAAGATGACGTTTCCACCAAGAATATACCCAAAGTTACGGAAGAAGAAGATTGGTGGGATGCTTATATTGAGGGTAAACGCATCAAAACGTCTAGGGCTGCACCATCAAAGGACATGTCTCAAAGCTGGCTCATCATAGATAAACCTCAAACTACTGAACCTTCATGGTCCATTCCTGAGTCTGACTCAATAATCCCAGACAACAATTGGGCAACTACCATCACGACCAACTATGAAGCCCCAGCAGAAGACTCTCTACTTCACTTCACAGGGGATATGGGTAGCTTTATGAGGTGGTTTTGTGAAAAGAAGGGAATTTCATCAATCACTCCGAAAGATCTTGAAGGCCCAATGTTTGAAATCGTCAAAGTCTTCCACTCTGGTGCCAGTTAGCTTCAATACCATATGGAAGAATGCCATAAAATGCTGAATGATCAAGTCAGTGAGCATATCAGTCGTTTTGATGTGAACAACCCTCTTCCTCTCGGCGGTGAACCAGGACAATTGACAATCCAATCAGAGTTCTTCTTCAACCATGACCTGCATTATCTATGTGCTCGAACGGCAGAAAGAAAACTAGCTTTATCAATTTCTAAGATGAAAGCTGCAACCTACATAGATCCGGGTCTTGAGCAGATGGTACCTGATCAATTCTGGACAGACAATGAACAAGTGTATGACATCGCTGCTTCGTACGGAATTTCTCATTGGTGGTTCAAGAAGAAGAAATTCTACATTGATAGACACGGTGCTGAAAAGAGACGCAAAGCTGTTCGATCCAAGCTGCGTATTCTAAGTGTTGTCAGTGTAGAGATCTTCTCAATCTATGGCTATGATTATCTGAAGAAGATTGTTCTTCAAAGAGCAGACTTGAAAGATCATGTTATAGAAGAAAACGACTTCAAACATTTGCTGCCAAGTGACTTTGAAGATCTCTATCATCTGAACCTCCAAGGACATCTAGACCATCTACCTATTCGTTAGCTGTCAATCTTTGGATCAGGGGCTTAGTCATTCGACAAAGAGTTGGTGATTTTCAACTAGGCGTGGAAAGCTACCAGACTTAGGTCAATCTAACAAGACCACAATGGGAAGCCACATAACATGAATTTCGTCACGACTATACAGTGATTGACACCCCTAGAGTAGTCCTCTTTACCAATAGATACGGGTCAAGAATGCTAATGAGGCTGTGTGAGCTATACAAGTTCAGTGATGGTACACTCAAGATGGTAGAAGAAGAATTGAACTCAAGGGTGAAGGAAATCAAACTTGACTTGAAGCCGTGGAACAAAACAAGATTCTGGTCTGAACAGGATTTGAAGAAGTGTGAAGAGTTCATTGTTGCGATCGGACAAAGACTTAAGACGAGAAAGATCTTCCGCAGCCTTGAAAGTTTTGTGGGTGGTAGATTACGTGAAGGTCATTACAAGCTCCCAAAGAACTGAATGAAGACATCTTCCTGTAGTAGTTTTGTTATGTATTAAGATCTATGTAATGTGGTGATTGTACTATGAACAACTATAACTATAATGTATATAGTAGTGATAGGTTATGGATTGTAGTTCCCCTTTTTGTCTAAAAAAGGGAACCTAGGAGTAGTCCACTTCAGATCAAATAAAACCTGACACATTTTTCTCCAACAAGTTTTGTTTCTTACATATTTAAATCACTTGAGATCCAAAATCTCAAAGGATTTGAAATTTTTGATCGGGGGAGAAAATGTGATATAAATATGCAATCTGATAAAAGGTGACCAATTTGTCTCAAAGTGCATACTTCTCTCTAATATGTGCTAAACTCTTTTCGAATCTCGAAGCATATATTGAGGGGGAGCATTTTTAAAGGAAAATAAACCTTCAAGGTACAAATACTCATATGTTTCAACATAAAGTACCTTGATTGATTTTCTAACGGTTTTCGTGTGGCAATATGATCGTGAATGTACTTCTAACAACTCTTTCCTCTTTGTGCAAAACAATTTCAGAATTATATGCACATGTTGAGGGGGAGCAATTCTTTTGAAAACCACATCCTTTTCCAAAAACGTCTTTAACTAAGTATGAAAAATACTAATCTTGATTGGGAAAGTGATGTTGATATCTTTTAGAAATTGTTGATCAAAGAATCGGATCTTTCATTCTTAAATCTAAGATTTTCAAGTCCTCTTGCCTCCATGTGCTAAAACCATTTCAAATATATATGATGCACATGTTAAGGGGGAGCTTTTTCTAAAAATATCAAAAACAATTCAGGTGCAAATTTTTTTGATCATGTATCACAAGTACTTGAATTGATTTTTCAAATGGTTTTCAATTGGTTCCAATGGCAGAAGAACAATACCAAAGAGACCGACCAAATTTACTTTATGTATGGAGATATAAGGATGGTTAGGTTAGGTATTCGTTCCCACGATCCCACCTGAGCAGGAGGGATCTACCCAGGGAGAATCCACTTGATAGTGTAGAGTCCTTAGGTATGATGAAAAAAAGGAGAAAAGTGAGAAATGGGAAGAGTGCAGACTGTGATAGAGCTAGAACTGTAATAAACCCAACAAGGTTCTAGTAATGAAGTCTCGGTAAGCACTGAAGGGGTTGAAGAATGAAAAAGAATTAAAAGAGAAAAGGGTGAAAAGAAATAGCCTTCCATTAATTCAACCTTAGGTCAGAAACCGGGTTCAATTCATATGCTACTGGTGGTTACCAAGGTAACACCGGTATTGAAGACAAGATGTCATGGCCCCAGTGACGCACTGCACTACAACTTCCCAAGCTACTCAAGTTCCTCTTAAAAGGACTTGCTTCATTCTCACGGGGAACCTACATAATCTATCAACTTTCTCTTAGAGATTGTTGATATTGAAAAAGGAGACCCTCTCCCTAGTCTCCGGCATAGGAACCAAATGTGCGCAATTAAGTCTAGAGCCATGAGATCATCAATAAATCTCATTAGGACACTGTCAATGAAGACTCGCTATTTCACACAATGTGGAAAGAGAGAATGTATTTTAAGAGTCCTACGCATTATCCTTGTGGTATTGCCAGAACATCTGAGTGATATGCAAACATACTCACAATGAAGATGGAAAGCCTTCTAGAGCCAACATCAAACAAGCTCTTGGTAGGTGGCATGTGAGATCTATCCAATAGATCAACCATGTGACAACTGAACAGAAACAATGGGGCAGTTCAAAATTATGAATCAATCCTGGTTCAGGTTATGGATTGACGGATACCTTTGAAAAACCAGTCGTTGTGCACAAAAATTCATTTTTCTATGGCACATCGACTGTGTATCACATTTTCAAATATCAAAAGGTGTTTATGATTGAAAATTGATTTTTCATATAAAACCTTCGTTGTATTGCGAAAATTCTTTCTGACATGCAATACACGATTGTTTTTCAAATCACTTTTCATCAATCAGTGAATCTCAATTTGCTGGTTCACTCACTCCGTGTTGTCTTCTTTGAGACGTTCCGGTTTGAGAACAGCTAGAGCAGCTGCGAAACCCTATCAAGGAGATTCTTCAGAATCATACCTGATCACAGGCAGTACTTGTACTGATCAACGGGGAACCGTGGGCCGTGTACCTCAATTCAATGAAAGTGATCAAAGACACTCTCGTGCGCTTTATTGCTAACTGTTGTATGCAGGTACACCCAACATTTGCAGCTGATCAGAATTGAGGAGTCAATCCATAGCCGCATGCTCACACATTACACTCATTTCTAAAGAATTCATGATAAGTGCATATCTTCATCAATGACTCTGATATTGTTCACTCCATGCTTCTGCTACGCTGCTGCAAATATCATGAATCAACTAAAGCTTCCGCTACTCTGATAAGAATACATCATGATCCAGAATGTGAGCATGTCGGTCCATTTGTCACAACACCACATGAAGGTAACACAACAAAGGGTGATGCTGAGATCAACTGTGACTGATGATCTCAAAGAAAGCTCTAAGGTCATCAAGATGTGGATCAGCTCTATAACCTCCACTTAATGTACAAAGTATTTGGACTATGAAGAAATCACCACAAAAACACAAAGATTGAATATTTTGATGAATTGAAGTCTACGAGCTCATGACTGAAGATTAATTAGAATGCTAGGATGCAAAATGTAAATCATGGGGTAACCTCCCGTAGGGGGAGATTGTTAGGAATTGGAAATTCCATAGTGAAGTATCGGTCACCCCAAATATAATCTAGCACAAGTTAGCTCGTAGACATATCGTTTATTACGTTATATATTAGCTAGTTATTAGCGTAGTTTAGTCTAGTGCATCACCGTGGAGGAAGGACGGGTCTTTACCCATTGTAAGCCTGATCCATAGCCCGAAGGAGGGCGTAATACTATGTATAAATAGCCCTCTCCCCACAAGGGAGAGGGTTAGATGTTCATTTGCAATCTAACCTTCAATGTATTTCTCTCACTAGAACATCTCATTCTCCCTCTCTAAACATTCCATATGCCTCTATGATCTAAGTATTGTTGCGTGTATGAAATCTAATAATTAACATGAACAAACATCAAATCGTCTACGTCTTCTATCGGGGAATTAATGCGCTAACACGGGAACTTCTCGATTCTCCTAGACCTATTCCTAGCATGACCCCTGACCAAGCCTTGGAATGTATTCAATGGATTTCTGAACATTGCTACAAATGGCATATGGATACAGGGTATGGACCAAAAGACAATTTTGATCATAAGGTAATGAAGACATTGACGAAGCAAGAATACAATTATGGTGAAATTTTCGAAAAACGAAGGCTGGGAAGAGCAAATGAAGCTGAAGCATGTAGGATTGAGAAGGTTAAGAGTGTATTCGGGACCACAACCGGGAAAAATCTTGAAAAAATGATTCTTGACCACATCAAGGAATCGAGGGAACGAGATGAGAGAATTGAAAAGATGATGAAGACATTCGTGGAAAATATAGTCTCTTCTCTCAAAATTCATGAAGATCGGATTAAAGGATTGGAAAAGAGTGTGAGCTCATGTTCGCAAGCTATCACTGATTACCTAGCTGCTCGAGAAGAGGAAGTTTTCAACACGGTGGAAAGAATCCTTGAAGAACCAACTACCTTTTCGGAAAAGGTTAAGCGACGAATCAGCATGGAGAGACTCTCACTTCTGGACCAAAATTTACCGGTAAACGCCCCTCTTACTAATTCCATTAAAACTAATCATGATGATATTTTATAGGAATTAAGCAATGATGAGACGATTTAACTTAACGAAAGATGTTCAGCGGTTTTGAGAAATGAGTTGCCACAGAAGGAAAAAGATCTTGGTTGTTTCACTCTCCCTTGCTTGATCAGGAGTCTCAAAATGTGTAATGCCCTAGTTGATCTTGGAGCGAGCATAAGCATAATGCCTCGTTCGATGTTCCTACGTATGGGTATTGGTGACCTTAAACCAGCCAAGATGAAAATTGAAATGGCCGATCGATCCATGCAATCACCGTTAGGCATCGTTGAAAATGTGTTGGTGAAGATAAAGAAATTCCTTTTCCCGGTAGATTTTGTGATTCTTGACATTCTGGAAGACAACAAAATACCTGTCATTTTAGGCAGACTTATGCTTGCTACTGCCCATACAAAGGTGGATGTCTTTGCTGGAAAATTAACTCTCGAAGCTATTGGAGAGATTGCAACGTTCGGACCTAATGAACTCATGTCCACTCCTCAAAAGGTATGTGTGGTAGACCCAGTAGGCAATTTTGGCGATGCTCTAGAAGAATTTCTTAGTGATCCCCCGGACCCTGGCAAGATTGATTCTGGGAAAGATTTTGATGTTTTTGTCAATTTCAAGGAAGAGGATAATTTAGGAATCAGTACTGATGACTTCTCGAGTGACGTCGAAATGGCCCATTGGCAAGACAGCTCTGTGAAGACTCTTTCACAACCTGGCCAACCAAAGTTTTTGAGATGGGAGCTCGAATCCATCATAGAAACCCTCATTATCTGAAAATTTCTTGCAAAATTGGGTTCATTGATTTCCATCCATTCACCGACACGGAGTCTCCAGTTAACATCATTTCTAAGGAATGCTACAACTAGGTTTTGAAAAAAGAACTCGAATATAGAGGAAACAATTTCCTAGGAATTGCAACAAACAACAATGTCTTTGTTGGGACTCACTCATTTCTGGTAGACTTTGTGGTTTTGGATGACGTTAGCGAATTCATAGAAGATGGGCCAACCAGAGTAAATTTCGGGAAATCTTTTAAAAAACTATCTGGGCTAGACAAGGATGAGAAAGAAGGGCTTGTATGGTTAAAGATTGGGGACGATAAAACGATTTTTAAAATGCCATGGACTATTATAAATTTTAAAAAATGGACAAAAAGGCAGTTAAGCCATGCTCAGCCACTACTCGATATTAGTGATGAAGATAAGGCAAAGGGTATTGACCACCCTTACCAGAAGATCAAGAATTTTTACTCGGGATGTTTAGAACTTGGGATGGAATACAAATGGGATGAGAATCTGATAAGTTGGATCCAACGTGGAGATTGCCATATCCATGAAATGACCAACAAGCACTGGTAGCCCCAAGGCTCTGAGTCTAACTTAAAGACTCGTAAATAAAGAAAAGTGCTCTTTCGGGAGACAACCCGAATCATCCCTTTCTTTTATTTTATTTCCATTTCTGTAGGGTTTTGTGTTTTTAACCATTTTTGCAGGAAACAATGACTGATTGCTGCTGCAGTATGTTGATCTGACTATAGTTACGGTGTAACTCACCTCAGTGGTTACGCCGTAACCAAACCCTTTGTAGTAGAATTTCGGATGCATCACCAATTACCGCGTAATTCCATCTCAGTGGTTACGCCGTAGCTACACTCTTGCAGCGTATGCCAGGTTTTGCCTAGTTACGTCGTAACTCCCTTTAAGAGTTATGACGTAACTCTCCTCTGCTTTACTTCTTTCATTTTAAACACAATAACCTTGTATTAGTATTTTAAATGAACTTTGTGGGTGTGTTCCCTGTAAACCCTCACGAGACTTCACTCGTTCACTTGGGACACCAAGTGGTTTAAAAGGCTTGTTGCATATGCTAAGTGCAACCGTGATTCCTACGAAAGTGAGTTAGCTTTGTTTTTCATTTTTCATTTTTTCTTTTTAGAATTATGCTTGTCGGTAGTGTGATTTCAGGGATTGAATTTTGCTCGTGGATGCTTATACGAAGGCACGACTCTTTTTCGTGAGCCTTATTTCTTTTTGGAGCAAATTTCAGGGAAGTTCTCGCTCTAATTCTACTTTTCTCTTCACCTTTATTTAACGCTTAGTACAAAAGGGACTTTGTACAATTCAAGTGGGGGGACAGGATTAGAATTGTCTCTTGAACTTCATTTTGCCCACGTTTTTCTAGTTTATTTTGGAAAAATTATGCCATTTTTTTAATTTTGACATATTTTTCTTAACCTAACTAGATTAGACCTTAGCCGAGCACATACAACCCTTGATATTACATTGTGAGATTAGCCTTATCCGTTTCCAATATTTTACCCCAAATCCACCAAATTATGAGTGTGCCGGTAGCTTGTAAACTTTAGAACTTGGCCTTTGCATCATTTCGAGACCATAGACGAGGTATGTTGAGTTAGCTCGATGTATTTGGACTTTTCAGTTTACGAAGGCAGTATTATAGGATTATCACCCAAATAGCCTACCATTGTGTGTCTATCAATTAGTCACCTCGACTTCTCGACCCCCATGTGAAACCCTTTTGTTGCACTCACCTTTAGTGCAATATACCCCTAGATACACCCATCTGAGCCATTCCTTTCATTTTGTTAACCCAATATATTGTTTCGATACACCTATACACCTTAGCCTACCCTGTAGTCTTTATTTGTGATTGGGAAGTCATCATTTGCCTAAGTTCAAGGTTCATGTGGAAAGGTTCGGGAATCACGCTTTCGTCGACGACATATTCTTAAAGATCATTGAAGACCCTCCGAATTCCCATTCATCTCAAGTGGGGGGATATTATGTTTAGCTGTTATGTTAAAATATATATATATATATATATATATATATATATATATATATATATATATATATATATATATATATATATATATATATATATATATATATATATATATATATATATATATATTCGGAATTGAAAAATAGTATGTTTTTTAGTTTATTGTAAAGTGCAATGTTATAAGCACTATGTTATGAGCTTTATATAGATTAAGTATCGAGGAGGCCACCTCGGTCACATTTGAATATTGGAGTTGGTAATTACGTCAACAGTTGAAGAAAAGGTAGTGTGCCCATCATGACGTCCTCTAATGACACATCTACCTAGTATTACATGATCCGGTTTCTTGACTTCAAAGCTTGAACTTTGGGCGGACGGTAAGTGGTGATGACTTGGTTATAGATTTAGACTATTTGCTTGATTTTTATTTTACACCATTTATATATCCCATGTCTTATCCTACCCTTTAGTCATGAAGCGTGTCTAGGTGATGCAGCGAGCAATCTTTGGTGTCTTGGCCATGGATTTGGTCATGTATCATTGATTTTGTCCACTTCGCCGTGACATGTTAGTAATGACGAGTCACCCTTAACCTTTGTCGTGTCTACCCATATTGCCTTTGAAAATTGTTTAGCCCTTAACTCTAGTGGTGGAGATTTGTGTAACCGCCTAGATCATGATAGAATACATGCTATGACTGTGCGATTGAGTGATCACCCCGAAATTGACACATAGAATAGTTGAGAGATTTGAGTGTTTCGTTCCCATTTCGTGAGGTGTTCGGCTTTATTTTATTCTAGCATAAGGGATTTGTAAACTTATATTTTTCGGGTTATAGGAGATATCTTTTTAGTAATCTATCTAATAAGGTCTACTTGAGGGCAAGTAGAGTTCAAGTGGGGGGATATTTGATAACATCAAATTATCCTGAATATTAAGTGTCAATTTCCCCCGATAATGCTTGTAATTTATATAATTTATATGGATTTACGCTTGTTTTCCATTATATTCCACTTTCAGGTAAATTATGAGCATTGGAGCTAAGGAGACGCGGAATTAGAGAATTATCAAAGATTTATCATAGTATGCTCACTTTAAAGAAGTTACGGCGTAACTCATCTCTCACATTACGCCGTAACTAAAGCGTGACTCAGAAAGCCAACTCATCTGAAGATTACGGCGTAACTCTCCTAAAAAATTATATTAGGTCAAAAGAGGATACGCGCCGCTGATATCTACGCCGTAACTCTTGCATAAACTACGGCGTAACCAAGAATTATTGAAGATACGGCGTAACCACTTCTAAGGTTACGCCGTAACCAGCAGATCTAGTGCAATTTACGAAGAAATAGAGAATTACGGTGTAACTATTTTTTTAGTTACGCCGTAACCCAGATATGGCCTATAAATACCCCACGATTTCCAACATTTCAAAGCATCCCATTTCACACTCCACAACCAAAGAACGTGGGAAGAAGCCAAAGGCAGGTCTAGAGGAGAATACGGAGCTATCTCGAAGGGAGAAATCACTCCCCTACGATAAGCATTAGAATTTTATCTTTTCTTTACTTTCGATTCATGTATTTCGTAACATTAATTATTGAATTGATTTGTATGGTTAATATGAGCGGCTAAGCACCTCTTGGTGCTGGCCTAGTTATGATTCCTTAATTATTTTTTTTGCGTTTATATTACTTCTGTATAATTATTTCAAAGTGTATGCATGCATAGTTTATTGGTAGCTACCCTTGTTTCGGTAGTTTTGAATGGCGGTAGAGGCTAGTTGCTTAGGAGATATGACCAACTGACTCTAAGTGAGTAGACTGAGACGGGAAGGGTAAGATATGACCAATTGACGACCCTTTCTACTGGTGCGATTTGACCAACTGATCACCTACCGTTTGGATGAACTTAAGAATTAGGGGGTGAGTGTTTAAGTTGCTAACGCCCGGGCACTCACTATTATAAGTCTAGCATGTAGCGGTACTTAATGACTTGGCTTAGGGGACCAGGAACAACTGGACTTATGAGGGGACACCTGACTTATGAGGAACAACTCCAGTGGTGATATCTTTGCTGATAGGTTAGGGCGAATTGACCAAATGTTGTCCTCTCGACTTTGACCCCGCCTGAAGTAATTGGAAGTAATTAGACGTAGACATTACTAGCTAGGATGAATAACTAGGTTAGCGCCACTCTCCTTTATTGATCACAACCTTTGCCTTTACTTGCTTTATTAGTTTATTAATTAAATCATCTTAAAATCTGTGACACCTAGACTTAGTATTAATCCAGCACACATAGCTCTTGGGACGACCTCGGTTTTACCGAATACTACACTACACACGACCGGGTACACTGCCCGTTAGTGCATTAGGGTAGACCATAGGTTTAACGAGACATTATAAATATTAAAACCTGATCAGTAAAACCTGCATCAAACGCCCAGACTCGTACTAATTTAAAATAAAAATAAAAATAAAATAAAAACTGATCGATACTCCATATCACTGATACACCATATCCTTTTCTGGGGATACGACGTATCGACTGCAGGACAGACCTCCACTAAATTCTTCATTTCATGTTTTGATCCATTTCTTTAACTATGAACTCAATCAAACTGATTATGAACACTTATACACATATTTGAAAACTGAACACTTTTACAAAACGCGAGGAAGGATACTCATTACATAAAACTGAGCTTATTCCAAATGCCCCTTATAACACCCCCTAAGATCATCATGACAGCGGAAGACTAATCGGGGTGTTACTTGGATGGGGATCAAAGTCAATAATCATAGAAAATGACTCAAAAGAGACGTTTTAAGAAAAGTGGTTATCATTCATTGAAAACTCATTGTTTGTTACAAAATATTCCAAATTGTTTCAGATGTTTCCACAAAATACTGAGCATGAGTTTGTAAGAAATGATAACATTATGATTTACACCACAAATAAATGTCTTGATATGCCCGCTCCGTGCCAAGAACCTGATCTTCATTGATTACCTGAGATAACATGCTTAAAAAGGAACAAAAATGTTGAGTGAAATCCATAGGTTTAAAGTAAAGTTGAGCACAAGAACATGAACATGATAATTGTAAACTAACAATATATCATAAAGAAAATCACAAATTATTATACGCTAAGCTCATGCAACCAAGACTCAACTGCATACACCGAATTACTGGTGTAGGTAATAGATTGCCCCAAAGAAGGTAAAAGCCAATTACCTAATGCAATTCTAATACGGTGCGCCCCGGTTATTTCCTATAACCAAGACGGGGTCGTTACTCCCCATAGTACTATTCATGATATCTGCGTTCACTCGCGGGGACTAATGGTTCATGATACAGGGGACTTATGGCTAAATACTTAGGTGATAACATCAAATAGTCCTGAATATTAAGTGTCAATTTCCCCCGATAATGCTTGTAATTTATGTAATTTATATGGATTTACGCTTGTTTTCTATTGTTTTCCACTTTTAGGTAAATTACGAGCAATAGAGCTAAAGAGACGTGGAACTGGAGAAATATCTAAACATTTATCACAGTATGCTACTTTAAAGAAGTTACGGCGTAACTCGTCTCTCACATTACGCCGTAACTATTGCGTGACTCAGAAAACAAACTTATCAGAAGGTTACGGCGTAACTCTTCCCAAAGGTTACGACGTAACTATATTAGGTCAAATGAGGTTCCACGCCGCTGATACTTACGCCGTAACTACTGCATCTACTACGACGTAACTGAGTTTATTGAAGACTACGGCGTAACCACTCATAAGGTTACGCCGTAACCAGCAGATCTAGTGCAAAATACGAAGAAATAGAAGGTTACGGCGTAACTCTTATATTAGTTACGCCGTAACCCAGATTTGGCCTATAAATACCCCACGAATTCCAACATTTATAATCATCCCATTCCATACACAACACTCAGAGAACATGGGAAAAAGCTCAAGGAAGGTCTAGAGGAGCATACGGAGCTGTCTCCAAGGGAGAAATCACTCCCCTACGATAAGCATTAGCGTTTTATATTTCTTTTACTTTCAATTAATGTATTTCATACCTTTGAATATTGAATTGGTTTGCATGATTAATATGAGCGGCTAAGCACCTCTTGGTGCTGGCCTAGTTATGATTCCTTAATTGTTTTGTTTGTGTTTACTTTACTTCCGTACAATTATTTCTAAGTGTATTCATGCATAGTTTATTGGTAGACACCCTTGGTTTGGTAGTTTTGAATGGCGGTAGAGGCCAATTGCCTAGGAGATATGACCAACTGACCCTAGGTGAGCGGACTGAGATGGGAAGGGTAAGATATGACCAACAGACGACCCTTTCTACTTGTGCGATTTGACCAACTGATCACCTATCGTTTGGATGAACTTAAGAATTAGGGGGTGCGTGTCTAAGTTCCTAACGGCCGGGCATTCACTATTATAAATCTAGCATGTAGCGGTACTTAATGACTTGGCTTAGGGGACCAGGAACAACAGGACTTATGAGGGGACACCTGACTTCTCCTGTGGTGGCATCTTTGCTGATAGGTTAGGGCGAATTGACTAAATGTTGTCCTCTCAACTTTGACCCCACCTGAAGTAATTGGAAGTAAGTATACGTAGACATAACTAGCTAGGAGGATTAACTAGGTTAGCACCACTCTCCTTTATTGATTTCCCTTTATCATTTAATTGCTTTTATCTGCTTTTTATTCTGCTTTAGTAGTTTAATTAATTAAATCCCTATCGAAACCATTATTAATCTGTGACACCTAGACTTAGTAATAATCCAACACACATAGCTCTTGGGACGACCTCGGCTTTACCGATTACTACACTATACACGACCGGGTACACTGCCCGTTAGTGCACTAGGGTAGACCATAGGTATAACGAGACATTATTAATATTAAGACCTGGTCAGTGAAACCTGCATCAAGTTTTTGACGCCGCTGCCGGGGAGTTGTGTTAGGATTAATATTAAGTCTTTCATTTCGTTTTAAACTTTTCTCACGATCAAATTTCAAGTTTTCAGGTACCATGGAAGTTGTTAACATCGATGACCTCACTCTTGAGCAATACTTGGCGTTGACAAGAGCAGAACAAGGGCCGAGTCTCGTTAGACCGGCGATTGGAGCTAATGTCCGGTTTGAAATTAAGGACCAATTTATGAGGGAGCTTCGTGCTAACCCTTTTTCAGGAAATAGGGACGAAGATGCATATGAGCGCGTTGAAAATGTCCTATACATCGCAAGCCTTTTCAACATTACGGGCGTGTCTCACGATGCTGTTATACTAAGGGTATTCCCAATGACTCTTACTGGAGCTGCCAGAAGATGGGTCGAAAGATTGCCAGCCGGGGCAATTAATTCCTGGGCTCTTCTTAAGAAGCACTTTATTCAAAGATATTGTCCGCCGTCGAAGATTTCTAACCAGCTTTTGGAGATCCATAATTTCAAACAAGAAAACGACGAAACGTTGTATCAAGCCTGGGATAGATATAACGATCTCCTTTACAAGTGTCCTACACATGATCTGAACAACCACAAAAGGTCAACATTTTCTACAAAGGAATTAACATAACTACAAGGCAAATGCTAGACTATCAAGGACCTATCCCGAACATGACTTCTACTCTTGCAATTGAAGCCATTCAAAAAATGGCGGATCACTCTCAGAAATGGCACGACGGAGGAAGTAATAGAAACCAAGGCGGAAGTTTTGACGGAATTGCAGCAATCGCTAGTAAAATTGAAAATCTTAGTCGAGATATGCTAAAGGTCAGAGAAACCGTTCATGCCATCCAAGTGGGTTGTGAAAGCTATGGAGGAGGGCATCTCATGAAAAATTGTCCTCATGTCGACGAAAAAAATATTGAAGAAGCCAAGTATGGAGAAAATCAACCGTTTTACGGAGAAAATCGACCGTTTTACGGAGATAATCGAAATAATAACGGGTATCGTGGAAATTATAACCGTGGGCCTTATGGAGAAAGAAAGCCCAGTCTTGAAGAATCAATAAACAAGTTCCTGGAGACTTCAGCCCAAAGACAAAAGGAGCAAGATGAGTGGTTAAAAGAATTCTAGGAAAACACTGACAGAAACCTTTCCAAGCACGACACAACCCTAAAAAACCTAGAATCTATGGTGGAAAAGCTCAGTGAAAAAGTAAGGATGAATAACAATAAACCCGAAGGATCAAAACCAGCTATGGAATGTAAAGTGATTTTTGTTGATGATAACTCGAAGGTTCAGGCCAATGATACGGATTCAGGGGTTAATTTCATCGACAGATCTGAGTTACGCCGTAACCTGCCTTATGAGTTACGGCGTAACTATGTTTTTGATAGCAATAACGAGGTTATGAAGAATACTGAGAAAAACGACTCTAACGAATTATGCCGTAACCAAGAATCTCAGTTACGGCGTAACTGGGATACGTGGGCAGAAAAATTCCTCGAAGTGGACGAATCCGAAAATGACTGGTCCCACGACATTGACTTGTGCCCTCTGCCCAGATCTAAGAAGAAATATCACTGGTGCAAAATGATAGCAGTTTCTAAGGGAGATTGGTATGATCTTTGGGCCTCGTGTGACCCGAGAAATGAGGTCTGTGATGAAGGAAGTAATAAGGATAGGACCAACCATAACACATTTATGTGGCTCGCATATACTGATGAAGAAAGACTCGAGAAACTCTCCCTAGAAGATGAAGAAGAGCCGCTATCACTTGGGTGTACTCCGGTCATCATAACTGACGTGGAGTCCACACGAGCATGGCCTACATGCAACCCCTTCCACGAGAGTATTCAACAACAAGCGGGGATAGTGAAAGAGAGGAAGAGTGGACATGCCCTCATGAGCATGAAAGACATTGTACAAAGTTCGGTGACTTGGCATTTGATGATGGTACGCTAATACAATTTGGGGATGCCAAGATTAACCGAATCTTCTTAAGAAGCTAAAATTGATTCACGAGGGCACATTCAGAAAAAGGAAGTGGCTAATAAAGACATCTACTGCATGGATGAGCATTTAAGTGAAAATGACAACAAGGTAATACGCAGTCACTAGTGCGAAAGAGTAAAATCTCTTAGGGAAATTTTCTAGGCGTCATGCAACCCTTATGACGATATGTGTAACGGGGGAAGTAGCTCTGGGAGAATAGGAAAAGAGGAATTCTTTTGGTCCTCAACCAATGATGAGGAGAGAACGACTTTGCCTTGGCTGGACAACCTAGGATTCGATAGTTGGGTGAAGATTAAGTATGGTCACGTGGACACATTAACCAAAGAGAAAATTTTGAAGGAGTACATGGATCGAGAAAATTCAAACAACAAAAGTCTGAACAACACGAGTAAAATAACAATTGAGGATGATAAGGAGCTGTTTAGAGATGAAAAAGAAGAATGCAAGCGTGTACTTGTGGAGAATCTGCTCGATGAAGAATGGTTTAAAGGTACAGCTTCTGATAACGATGACATTGAAGGGATCCTGGATTACCTTGAATTGCAAGGGAATGAGGAGTTTACTGATCCCGTCGACGAATCTTATGAGCAAAGGAGGTACAAACTCCTTAGGATTCCCTACAAGAGACCACCACCTATTATTGTCTAAAAATACGAATTCACTCGCTACCACTTGGGATCGGAGGAAAATTTTTGTAAAATCCAGAAAATCGAAACTAATGAATACCTCAGAACGGCCACAAATGTCGCCTGGATGAGGCATAACTTGATGAAAGATATTGAAGAGGTCGGGGAAGTCCAAAGGTCCCCATAGAAGCCCCGAGTCTAACTTAAAGACTCGTAAATAACGAAAAGTGCTCTTTTGGGAGACTGATGAGTGTCTAAATACTCATCATTTTTGTACAATATAAACTGCAAAATCATCTGAAAACACTCAGAAACGCATCAAAATGATGAAAATATCATAAATCAGTGTTTTATGTGTTTTAAATGCAAAAATATCAAAATCAGATGAAAAACGTATCAAATTTGCAAAATTAGCAGTTTTAGTCCCCCAAGTTTCAAAAGTTGTCAAAAACAGTCCCTGGTATTTCAAAATAAAGAAAAATGTCATTTTAGGTCCATAGGATTCAAAATTTGTCAAAACAAACCTTTGAAATGTAAATTTGCTAAATTACAACTTTGGTCCCCCAAGTTTTAAAAAAAATGTCATAAATGGTCCTTGAAATTTTGAAATAGTCAAATATGGTCCTTGTACTATTCAAGTATGTCAAGTATGGTCCTTGTGATATGTTTGGAAGTGACATGTTCAATCCTCAAGTTTGGTCAAATTACAACTCTAGTCCTTGTATTTCTACTAATACCAAACGGATCCTTAAATATCCAAATCAATCCAAACTAACACAACCCAAGCCCATTCCCATCCAACCGGTCCAAACCCAAAATCCAACCGTTACCCTTTGATATTACACCCGGTCAACCAATCCCCAAGTCAAATAAACACACCCTTGGCGCACTTTTCTCCCTCCCAACTGCTTCTCTGCTACTATCAACCACAACCATACCCACAGCTCACTCCTTCAACACCATTGTCCCCCCCCCCACCTCAACAACAATACAAGAAACAATTAATGATCCCTCACCCCAATCACTCAATCCCTACAACTGGCTTATTCACCATTTGGCGCCAAAACCAATCAAACGGCTTAAATTATCTCAAGACATCCAAAGGTCAAAATTGCAAGTGGGATTCACTCAGAGGGCTAGTGGAAGCTTTTTGGTATAAATAAAGGAGGAAAGAGAAGCTTGGAGAGTAGTAGTTAATTTAGAAGTAGTGTAATTTTTATTTCTTGTATGTCGTTTTAAAATTTTCAAAGTTTCCCAGTGTAAATTTAATCTTTCAAGTATCTTGTAATCATATTTCATTGTGTTAAAAACCATTTTCAGTTTTCAATTTCAGTTTCCTGTTTGATTCCAAGTTTATGAAATTTTTACTTAAAATTCTCAATAAGGTCGAATAATGTTTGTGGTTGCTATTTTGTACTCATAAGCTCTTAAAAAGCTTATTCAAGTTAGTAGAAACTTACAAACTCAGTTTAGTTTCAAAAACAGAAAATTCTCAAAAATCAAGAAAAATTAGTCAAAATAAAAGTCAATGGGAATGATGATCAAAAGCTGAGCAAGAGGTGGTTTTGGATTGCTATTTGGTCTAGAGCTTCTTGGGAAGCAATAGGTTGTAATCTCATACTGTGGTTCTCAGATTTGTACTTGGACTCATTTTGTAAGGAATTTCTCAAAAACTTGCATTTTAGTATTTTATGTTCTAAGCCTGATAATTTCAGTTCAAATATGCTTTACTATAGCTAATATAAGTAAATTAATAGCTTGCTTAGTTTGGAAACTTGTTTTAGTGTAAAAAAACTCATAACTGCTTCTAAAAAGGTGTGTTTGGATTTGATAAGTTGAACTTGTTAGAGTGCATTTGTGCCATTGTTCATTGTTTATTCATGTTATATTAGCTCTAGATAACTCAGTTTTACCAAGAAATTCAGTCCTCATTTGCATAAAAGTCAAAACACCAAGTCCAAGTCCTTGACAGTTAACTGTCAAAGAGCTTCAAGTCATAAACCTTCATATTGTTGCATAAGTTAGTGAGTTAGCTTAAAATTAGCTTATCTTAGCTTCTTTCCACATAATCAGTCCATTTAATTGATTCAAAGTTCAAAATAGTCAACTTAGTTCATAATTTAAAAAGTCAAGAGTTTCTACTACCCGTTTTTGAATAAAACTTAGGATTTTAGTGTGTGCTTAATATTGGATTTTAGCTTAAGAGCTTTTGGGTAATTAAAGTTTAGTTGCTCAGGAAAATTATAAAAATACCAGATCAGTTGTAATCAGCTTATAGAGTGCTTATTTGATGGCCTATTTTGGACCCTTGTCTGAGAATCGTCACTGTGCCAGCAAGTTTGTAGAGTTTTTTATAAGCTTGTCAAAAGCTCATGTGAGCTCATTAGGAGCTGAGTTTTGGTTCTTGTGTACCCTACCAGGTCTACTTTAGGTCCTAGCATCTGTTTTTCCCTTTAGCTTATTTTCTTAGCTTGTGCAAGTGCTTAAAGGTAGTCACCTAATCACTGTTTTGGATTTTAATTTCATAAGCTCATTCTTAGTTAATGCATCATTAGTGGTCTAGAGTAGTATTAATTAGTTGCATTAGGCTTATTTTATTGTACTTTAGCTCTGCTTATCATTTGGATCATTCCTGTAGCTTATAGCTTATTGTAGTAGCTTATTTAGGACTGCTTCACACTTCAGTTTCATTTTCATCCACATAAGCATATGTTTTTATATTTTTTTTAGATTTAGAATATTATTTTAGTATTTCCCTGAATTTTTCATATTTTTACGCCACTGTTTGCTATTTTTCTTTATTTTAAATAGTTTTTAAGTCTTTTTAATTAGCTTTTATTATAAATAAATCAGAAAAGCTTTATAAAAATAATTTTTAACCTTTCCTAGATTAAGAATAATATTTTAGATTTTTCTGTAAAGTTTCATTATTTTTACTGTTCATTTGTCATTTTTCTTAATTTAAATTAGTTTTAAATAGTTTTAAATTAATAATAATTACATAAAAAGTCAAAAAAATATCTTTTCAGTTTTAAAATTAGTTTTATAATATTTTAGATTTTCCTAAGTCTTAAGTTTATTTTTCTAGCCTTATTTCCTATTTTATTTTATTTTAGAGTATTATTAAATAGTTTAAATTAGTTTTTAATTAATAATAATTACATAAATAGTTATAAAAATAATTTTCTTTTTCTATAAATTTTCTTTTATCATTAGGATTGTAAAAATGTATTTTTCATATTTTTAGGATTTATATATTGTAAGTTTCACTTTTTATTTTGTGCGTTAACGTAGTTTTTAATTTAAACTTACGTTTTAGGTTTTAAACGTTCATCACTTTAAATATAGTGATAGCGTTTATTTAATAGATTTTATCTTTTTAATTTTCTTAATTTGTATTTAAGTCGCTGTTATTTATTACCTTTTTCAGTAATGTAATTATCCAATCCTAATCTTTTCCGATCGCTATCCTTAGTGATCATTCTATCGTCTGATCTAGTGTTGGCACACCATTGAGTCTCCGTGGGACATAACGACCCGGGAATTCACTATATTCTCTGGACTTCATTGCATTTGTGTCTGAGCAGTTTTAAGTCTGTTTAGACTTGACGGTTCAGCGCAGATCAAAATTTTGGCGCCGCTGCCGGGGAGGCTTTAGCGTGTGTTTAGCCCTTTTCAGACCCATTCTTGCACATATCCCATTTTTTGTAAAAAGTTTTTTGTAAAGTTATCAGAAAATCCAAAAATATTTTCATTCTTTGTTTTTGCAATATGTTTTTCAAAAATCCAAAAAAATCCATCTTTATCCTCTCACATCTTTTGATTCTACATTTCTTTTACCCTCTATCCATTTGATTCTTTCTATGTCTTATCCTCACCTTCTTGGTTGTCAATGGTGTGGTGGTCCTTATAATGGTGGCAATTGCCCCAGTTGTAGCGTGGTGGAATCAGGAAACGGGTCTGTTTATAACCAAGATCCCTATTCCTACCATAACACGACTGATTTATTCCATCGGCTACCACACTGTGAGACTCAGCGGAGTTTTACGGTTGTGAAGTACCGTGGTGGTTCACATTCCAGTTCTGATTGTCAATTAGGAAACACGCTTGTCTATGAGCAAGTTCCTGATAACAATTATGACTACAACATATACCACTCACGCCACATCAGTTTTTCACTGTTGTGAGTATTATGGAGGTCCTCACCCTAGCTCGGATTGTCAAACAGGGAACCCATTTCCTTGTAACAATTACGACTCTTCATTTCAAGACCAACCTCCACAGTTCCAAATGATTCAAGCGACTCCTCATGAAACTACGACAGGACCTTCTAATCGAAGACTCGGAGTTATTGAAAGAACTTAAGGAGGAGTTCGGCTATGTCGTCCCAAATAATCCAAAATCCATGGAAGTGTTGTTAGCCGAAGGCGGTCGCTAAATTAGATTCCCAGATTGCCTTTGAAAAATCTGTTAGGGAATCAATCGCAAAAGAAAAAGCAGCCAAATCTAGCTCTCGATTTGTTTCATTCGATGACGATGATGATGAAGATATCCTTGATATCCTACAATTTTATAGCGGTTCATCAAGTTCATCAGTTGAAACTCCTTCCATGAAGAATCAGGGAGAAAAGACTATGATGGAATTACTAGCGGAAGAACAAATGGAAAGTATAAAACATATGTATGCTAGTCCTTCTAAACTCCCTCAGTCTGTTGTTATCACACCCGATATTCCCACTCACTCTAAAACATGGGGATGAGCTAGCACTATTCCGAAATGGAATCGTCTAGTGTTGAGAGCCTTGTCTCAATCCCAAGAGAGTCACGGGGAATTTCTGATCATATGTGTGATTCTTCTTTCCCTCTTGAGTGTTCTCAAGATCATTTTGAAACTTTCTCCGATCTTAGCGACGATTGTGCTTCCTTTGGAAACATCGAGTACGTTGAGGCATCACTTCCACAACTGTCGATGTTGATTCCTTCGAGGAGTTCTCGGGAACTCACTCACATCAATCCACTCTTTGATTTGAAGCGATCCGGGAGAGACTGAAAGTCTCATTGATAATGATCGTTCACTCATCTTACTCCAATGTCCAATAGAGAATGTTGATCATTTTGTTCCCAAAACATTCAAAGCTACTTTCACCAATCCTCTATTTGAATTCAACTCTGAATTCACTTTAATTTCTGAGAATCCACTCTTTGATACTCAGATTGAGGATAGTGATGGATCTACAGTGGAACAAGAATTCACAAATTCACATCATGTGAATGATTCTTTTCATGAGGAGTTCGCCGGTGAACTCGCTCATATCATGACTCCGCCAGAGTATGATTGCTTGGATGGCAAAAATCATGATCGGGGGGAAAAATTCTCAACCATGAGAGTTTGTATTTCTATGACAAATTTTCCAACCCTCCCTCCCGAGATGCTTTCCAAGCCTAAGAGCTCAACCGATATAATCCAAGCGAGTGCAAGCACTTGACCTGAGGAAGATCTTATCATGATGGTCATCATGATTTTCCTTCTTTTCTTCACCTACTCGGTGACTTCCTCTTCACTCCTCGGGAATGAGGACACTATATTTGACCGGCATTTTCATTTTATCATCGTGAGCGGGTCTGTTCATGTATGTATATCTCATCGGTGTGGAACTTTTACGTGCTTCAAATGTTTGTCCAAACATCTTGAATGAAAGTCCGATGGAGATTGTCTATTCCACTTACTTCCCATGAACAAATTAATTGGGTCGAGTAAGCTAGCGACTCGGTAATCAAAAAAACGATAGCACACACAATATGGGTTTCACCCATATTTCTCGACTTCTTTCTATTTTCTACCACCCTAGTGTGGGGGTTGCCTACATGTTAAAAAAAAAAAATCTTTCAAATAATGGCCGTAGTATTTCCCTTTTACGTTCTTTGTTTCGGCATAACCGCGGTACTTTGAATATTGAGGGCAATATTCATTTCTAAGTGTGGGGGGAATTCTCGCGAATTTTATCATATATTATCCACCAATTCCCGTTTTGGCCAATTTTTTTTTTTTGGAGTAAGTTTCTACACTTACTCATCTCAAGTTATCAACCCGCTTGTCTGTAAGACAAAAGGATTGGCTAATCGAGGAGCAAACGGCTCTTGGTAAAGATTTCTCAAATCCGTTTATATGGCTTGCAATTTGCCCAAAATTGTATGGTATTCAACTCACCATATCTAAAAAGTAAAGAGTTGGCTAGCCCGCAAGGTTATGGCTTGTGGTAAAGGAAGTGGAAAATCCATAATTGGTAATCAGCTCACCAAAGATAATTATGATAATTTATCTAAGAGTTGGCTAGTCCGAAGGGTACGGCTTACGGTAAAGACACATCAAATCCGTTCTGACTTATGATTTGCTCAAAATCATTTGGTTATCATGTACCAAGGTTCTTACTTGAACTGAAACATTTGGCTACTCCAGAAGTAATGGCTTTTGGTAAAGAGATTAAAATCCATTATGTTTTTCTCAAATCATTGCTAGGGACTAGCAATATCCGGTGGGGGATTGATGAGTGTCTAAATACTCATCATGTTTGTACAAAATAAACTGCAAAATCATCTGAAAACCTCGAAACGCATCAAAATGATGAAAATATCATAAATCAGTGTTTTATGTGTTTTAAATGCAAAAATATCAAAATCAGATGAAAAGCGTATCAAATTTGCAAAATTAGCAGTTTTAGTCCCCAAGTTTCAAAAGTTGTCAAAAATGTCCCGGTATTTCAAAATAAAGAAAAATGTCATTTTAGGTCCATAGGATTCAAAAGTTGTCAAAACAAACCTTTGAAATGTAAATTTGCTAAATTACAACTTTGGTCCCCGAGTTTTAAAAAAATGTCATAAATGGTCCTTGAAATTTTGAAATAGTCAAATATGGTCCTTGTACTATTCAAGTATGTCAAGTATGGTCCTTGTGATATGTTTGGAAGTGACATGTTCAATCCTCAAGTTTGGTCAAATTACAACTCTAGTCCTTGTATTTCTACTAATACCAAACGGATCCCTTAAATATCCAAATCCAATCCAAACTAACACAACCCAAGCCCAATTCCCATCCAACCCGGTCCAAACCCAAAATCCAACCCGTTACCCTTTGATATTACACCCGGTCAACCAATCCCCCAAGTCAAATAAACACACCCCTTGGCGCCACTTTTTCCCTCCCAACTGCTCGCTACTATCAGCCACAAACCATACCCATGACCTCACTCTTCAACACCATTGTCCCCCCCCCCCCACCTCAACAACAATACAAGAAACAATTAATGATCCCTCACCCCAATCACTCAATCCCTACAACTGGCTTATTCACCATTTGGCGCCAAAACCAATCAAACGGCTTAAATTATCTCAAGACATCCAAAGGTCAAAATTGCAAGTGGGATTCACTCAGAGGGCTAGTGGAAGCTTTTTGGTATAAATAAAGGAGGAAAGAGAAGCTTGGAGAGTAGTAGTTAATTTAGAAGTAGTGTAATTTTTATTTCTTGTATGTCGTTTTAAAATTTTCAAAGTTTCCCAGTGTAAATTTAATCTTTCAAGTATCTTGTAATCATATTTCATTGTGTTAAAAACCATTTTCAGTTTTCAATTTCAGTTTCCTGTTTGATTCCAAGTTTATGAAATTTTTACTTAAAATTCTCAATAAGGTCGAATAATGTTTGTGGTTGCTATTTTGTACTCATAAGCTCTTAAAAAGCTTATTCAAGTTAGTAGAAACTTACAAACTCAGTTTAGTTTCAAAAACAGAAAATTCTCAAAAATCAAGAAAAATTAGTCAAAAATAAAAAGTCAATGGGAATGATGATCAAAAGCTGAAGCAGAGGTGGTTTTGGATTGCTATTTGGTCTAGAGCTTCTTGGGAAGCAATAGGTTGTAATCTCATACTGTGGTTCTCAGATTTGTACTTGGACTCATTTTGTAAGGAATTTCTCAAAAACTTGCATTTTAGTATTTTATGTTCTAAGCGATAATTCAGTTCAAATATGCTTTACTATAGCTAATATAAGTAAATTAATAGCTTGCTTAGTTTGGAAACTTGTTTTAGTGTAAAAAAACTCATAACTGCTTCTAAAAAGGTGTGTTTGGATTTGATAAGTTGAACTTGTTAGAGTGCATTTGTGCCATTGTTCATTGTTTATTCATGTTATATTAGCTCTAGATAACTCAGTTTTACCAAGAAATTCAGTCCTCATTTGCATAAAAGTCAAAACACCAAGTCCAAGTCCTTGACAGTTAACTGTCAAAGAGCTTCAAGTCATAAACCTTCATATTGTTGCATAAGTTAGTGAGTTAGCTTAAAATCAGCTTATCTTAGCTTCTTTCCACATAATCAGTCCATTTAATTGATTCAAAGTTCAAAATAGTCAACTTAGTTCATAATTTAAAAAGTCAAGAGTTTCTACTACCCGTTTTTGAATAAAACTTAGGATTTTAGTGTGTGCTTAATATTGGATTTTAGCTTAAGAGCTTTTGGGTAATTAAAGTTTAGTTGCTCAGGAAAATTATAAAAATACCAGATCAGTTGTAATCAACTTATAGAGTGCTTATTTGATGGCCTATTTTGGACCCCTTGTCTGAGAATCTGTCCTGTGCACAGGTTTGTAGAGTTTTTTATAAGCTTGTCAAAAGCTCATGTGAGCTCATTAGGAGCTGAGTTTTGGTTCTTGTGTACCCTACCAGGTCTACTTTAGGTCCTAGCATCTGTTTTTCCCTTTAGCTTATTTTCTTAGCTTGTGCAAGTGCTTAAAGGTAGTCACCTAATCACTGTTTTGGATTTTAATTTCATAAGCTCATTCTTAGTTAATGCATCATTAGTGGTCTAGAGTAGTATTAATTAGTTGCATTAGGCTTATTTTATTGTACTTTAGCTCTGCTTATCATTTGGATCATTCCTGTAGCTTATAGCTTATTGTAGTAGCTTATTTAGGATGCTTCACATTAGTTTCATTTTCATCCACATAAGCATATGTTTTTATATTTTTTTAGATTTAGAATATTATTTTAGTATTTCCCTGAATTTTCATATTTTCTACGCCACTGTTTGCTATTTTTCTTTATTTTAAATAGTTTTTAAGTCTTTTTAATTAGCTTTTATTATAAATAAATCAGAAAAGCTTTATAAAAATAATTTTTAACTTTTCCTAGATTAAGAATAATATTTTAGATTTTTCTGTAAAGTTTCATTATTTTTACTGTTCATTTGTCATTTTTCTTAATTTAAATTAGTTTTAAATAGTTTTAAATTAATAATAATTACATAAAAAGTCAAAAAAATATCTTTTCAGTTTTAAAATTAGTTTTATAATATTTTAGATTTTCCTAAGTCTTAATTTATTTTTTTCTAGCCTTATTTCCTATTTTATTTTATTTTAGAGTATTATTAAATAGTTTAAATTAGTTTTTAATTAATAATAATTACATAAATAGTTATAAAAATAATTTTCTTTTTCTATAAATTTTATTTTATCATTAGGATTGTAAAAATGTATTTTTCATATTTTTAGGATTTATATTTTGTAAGTTTCACTTTTTATTTTGTGCGTTAACGTAGTTTTTAATTTAAACTTACGTTTTAGGTTTTAAACGTTCATCACTTTAAATATAGTGATAGCGTTTATTTAATAGATTTTATCTTTTTAATTTTCTTAATTTGTATTTAAGTCGCTGTTATTTATTACCTTTTCAGTAATGTAATTATCAATCCTAATCTTTTTCCTCGATCGCTATCTTAGTGATCATTCTATCGTCACGATCTAGTGTTGGCACACCATTGAGTCTCCGTGGGACATAACGACCCGGGAATTCACTATATTCTCTGGACTTCATTGCATTTGTGTCTGAGCAGTTTTAAGTCTGTTTAGACTTGACGGTTCAGCGCAGATCAGAGACAACCCGAATTATCCCTTTCTTTTGTTTTCTTTCCATTTCTGTAGGGTTTTGTGTTTTCTAACCATTTTTGCAGGAAACGAGGAAGTAATTGCTGCTGCAGTTTGCTGATCTGACAAGAGTTACAGCGTAACTCATGTATTTGATTACGCCGTAACCAACCTTTTAGCAGCTAGAATTCTTGAGCATTACCAAATACAATAATACCATCTCGGTGGTTACGCCGTAACACACTGCTTTGAAGCTTATGTCAGGTTTTGCAGCATAAGCAGTAACTCCCTCAAAAGAGTTACGACGTAACCTTCCTCTGGTTTAATTCTTTTATTTTAAAACACAATAACCTTTTATTAGTATTTTAAATGAACTTTGTGGGTGTGTTCCCTGTAAACCCTCACGAGACTTCACTCGTCCACTTGGGACACCAAGTGGTTTAAAAGGCTTGTTGCATTCGTTAAATGCAACCGTGATTCCTACGAAAGTGAGTTAGGTTTGTTTTTCATTTTCATTTTTTCTTTTAGAATTATGCTTGTCGGTAGTGTGATTTCAGGGATTGAAGTTTGTTCATGATGCTTATGCGAAGGCACGTCTCTTTTTCGTGGGCCTTCTTTCTTTATGGAGTAAATTTCAGGGAAGTTCTCGCTCTAATTCTACTTTTCTCTTAACCTTTATTTAATGCTTAGTACAAAGGGCCTGTACAATTCAAGTGGGGGGACGGGAGTAGAATTATCTCTTGAACATTATTTTTCCTCATTTTTCTAGTTTATTTTGAAAAATTATGCCATTTTTTAAAATTTGACATGTTTTTCTTAACCTAACTAGATCAGACCTTAGCCGAGCACATACAACCCATAATATATATGGTGAGATTAGCCTTATCCGTTTCCAATATTTTACCCAAAATCCACCAAATTATAAGCGAGTCGGTAGCTTGTAAACTTTAGAACTTGGCCTTTGCATCATTTTGAGACCATATACGAGGTATGTTGAGTTAGCTCGATGTATTTGGAATTTTTAGTTTTAGAAGGCAATATTACAGGATTATCACCCAAACAGCCTGCCATTGTGTGTCTATCGATTAGTCACCTCGACTTCTCGACCCCCATGTGAAACCCTTTTGTTGCACTCACCTTTAGTGCAAGATACCCCTAGATACACCCATCTGAGCCATTCCTTTCATTTTGGTAACCCGATATATTGTTTTGATACACCTTTACACCTTAGCCTACCTGTAGTCTTTATTTGTGATCGGGAAGTCATCATTTGCCTAAGTTCAAGGTTCGAGTGGAAAGGTTCAGAAATCATGCTTTCATCGACAACATTCCAGAAGATCATTGAAGACCCCCCGAATTCCCATTGTTCATCTCAAGTGGGGGGGATATTATGCTATGTTATTATAGTTATGATTCAAAAAAAAAAAAAAAAAAAAAGTTTGAAAGTGCGATGTTATAAACACTATGTTATGAGCTTTATAGATTTAGTATCGAGGAGGCCACGTCGGTCACATTTAAAGATTGGAGTTGGTAGTTATGCCAACAGTTGGAGAAAAGGTAGTGTGCCCATCACGACGCCCTCTAATGACACATCTTCCTTATATTTCATGATCCGGTTTCTTGACTTCAAAGCTTGAATTTTGGGTGGAATTAAGTGGTGATGACTTGGTTATAGATTTAGACTAACTGCTTGTTTTTTATTTTACACCAATTATATCCCATGTCTTATCCTACCCTTTAGTCATGAAGCGTGTCTAGGTGATGCAACGAGCAATCTTTGGTGTCTTGGCCATGGATTTGGTCATGTATCATTGATTTTTTCCACTTCGCCGTGACATGTTAGTAATGACGAGTCACCCTTTAACCTTTGTCGTGTCTACCCGTATTGCCTTCGAGAATTGTTTAGCCCTTAACTCTAGTGGTGGAGATTTGTGTAACCGCCAAGCTTATGATAGAATACATGCTATGGACTGTAAGTATCAGTGATCACCCCGAAATTGACACTTAGAATAGTTGAGAGATTTGAGTGTTTTGTTCCCTTTCGTGAGGTGTTCGGCTTTGTTTTATTCTAGCATAAGGGATTTGTAAACTTATATTTCCAGGTTATGGGAGATATCTTTTTAGGAATCTTTCTAATAAGGTCTACTTGAGGGCAAGTAGAGTTCAAGTGGGGGATATTTGATAACATCAAATAGTCCTGAATATTAAGTGTCAATTTCACCCGATAATGCTTGTAATTTATATGGATTTACGCTTGTTTTCCGTTGTTTTCCACTTTCAGGTAAATTACAAGCATTGGAGCTAAAGAGACGTGGAACTGGAGAAATATCTAAAGATTTATCACGGTATGCTACTTTGAAGAAGAAGTTACCGTAACTCGTCTCTCACATTACTGCAGAACTATTGCGTGACTCGAAAACCAACTTATCAGACGGTTACGGCGTAACTCTTCCCAAAGGTTACAACGTAACTATATTAGGTCAAATGAGGTTCCACGCCGCTGATACTTATGCCGTAACTACTGCATCTACTACGACGTAACCGAATTTATTGAAGACTACGGCGTAACCACTCATAAGGTTACACCGTAACCAGCAGATCTAGTGCAAAATACAAAGAAATAGAAGGTTACGGCGTAACTCTTATATTAGTTACGCCGTAACCCAGATCTGGCCGATAAATACCCCACGAATTCTAGCATTTATAATGATCCCATTCCACACACAACACTCAGAGAACGTGGGAAAAAGCTCAAGGAAGGTCTAGAGGAGCATACGGAGCTATCTCCAAGGGAAAAATCACTCCCCTACGATAAGCATTAGCGTTTTATATTTCTTTTACTTTCAATTCATGTATTTCGTACCTTTGAATATTGAATTGGTTTGCATGATTAATATGAGCGGCTAAGCACCTCTTGGTGCTGGCCTAGTTATGATTCCTTAATTGTTTTGTTTACGTTTACTTTACTTCCGTACAATTATTTCTAAGCGTATGCATGCATAGTTTATTGGTAGCCACCCTTTGTTCGGTTGTTTTGAATGGCGGTAGAGGCCAATTGCCTAGGAGAAATGACCAACTAACCCTAGGTGAGCGGACTGAGACGGGAAGGGTAAGATATGACCAACTGACGACCCTTTCTACTTGTGCAATTTGACCAACTGATCACCTATCGTTTGGATAAACTTAAGAATTAAGGGGTGCGTGTCTAAGTTCCTAACGGCCGGGCATTCACTATTATAAATCTAGCATGGTAGCGTAATGACTTGGCTTAAGGGACCGGAACAAGGACTTATGAGGGGACGCCTGACTTCTCCTGTGGTGGCATCTTTGCTGATAGGTTAGGGCGAATTGACTAAATGTTGTCCTCTCAACTTTGACCCCACCTGAAGTAATTGGAAGTAAGTATACGTAGACATAACTAGCTAGGAGGATTAACTAGGTTAGCACCACTCTCCTTTATGATTTTATCATTTAATTGCTTTTATCTCTTTTATTCTGCTTAGTAGTTTAATTAAATCCCTATCAAAACCATTATTAATCTGTGACACCTAGACTTAGTAATAATCCAACACACATAGCTTTGGGACGACCTCGCTTAACCGATACTACACTACACACGACCGGGTACACTGCCTGTTAGTGCACTAGGGTAGACCATAGGCATAATGAGACATTAAAAATACTAAGACCTGGTCAGTAAAACCTGCATCATTAGGCAATTCCAATAATCAAGTAGCGAACATTTATGAAAAACCTTGTGTTCTAGTTTAGAGCATGTATCTCCCTCGCGGGGTTTGCAAATAAAGGTAAAATCGAGGCTATGAACTCACCTTAGTGGAGTGAATAAGCACAATATGATCAAGTACGATGTAGCGGAGGCTTCAATCCGAAACCTAAGAATGAGATGGCAAGTCTCAGAATATGATAAACCTTTTGTTCGCGACCAAAATAATTGACCATTGAATATACTTATTCAATAGAGCATTGAATTATCCAATTCAATAGAGCGTTGTGTGTGCTTAATGTTTTAAATTCAAATTACGTGCTACATCGACTTAGTTTGATATTTATCAAAAGTTCTCACATACGCATAAGTGGAATGTTCCCCGTTGTGGTTTTATGATGTTATTGAGTGTTTCAGTTTATTTATTTTTCATTGTGTGTCGATAACGATTACGGTTTTATATAATTATAATTATATATATATATATATATATATATATGTATATATATATATATATATATATATATATATATATATATATATATATATATATATATATATATATATAAGTTTAATGAAATATCGAAGTAAAAATACTCATTATAAACTTTAAGTTGTCAAAATATTCATTTTTACGGAGTCGTGATAAGTTTATAAGTATTCTAAACTTTTTTCTGAATTTACACTTTTTACCCTTTAAGTTCAAAAAGTACGAGTTTAGTCCCTCAACTTTTAGAAAATGACACTTTTTACCCAAAAATGTTTTATACTCAAAGTTTCAGAAATGATAGTTTTAGTCCTTGTAAACTGTTTTTAGAAAAGTTTTGAAAGTCGAATTTACATGTTTGGTCCTCTAAGTTTTCAAAGTTTCACTTTTGACACAAAGTTTATATTTTACTTTTACACTAGTTTGGCATAATTACAAGATCAACCCTTGGACATTCTATGCATACACGTATACGTACAAAAGGACCCTTTAAGTTTCGAACATTTACCAAACACACCCTAGACTTTTCAATCATGAATTTTTCAGGTATAAAAGTACCATTTTAATTTCAAAACTTTACATTTTCGACCCTACAATCACACGTTTTGCAACCGAAGTCCAAAAATACATTTTCGAATCACAAATCCATTCCATTTTTACTAAAGCTTATTTTTAGCTTAATTAGAGCTTATAGCTTATTTTATTTTCATATTGGGCCGGGTAAAGGGTATTGGGCCATGGTTTCTCGCGTGTTTGGCCTTAAGGCCCAATCGGATGTGTGTTGGTTTTAAAGGAGAAACGAGGCAAGGGGAGGGGGTTCAAAGGGTTTCTAGGGTCGATTAATAGTGTTCCAAATTGTTTATGTAAGATTTCATTAGATGATCGTGAGGGTCGCAACATAATATAACTCGTTTAAGTTTTTGCTTAACTAAATTAGCTCATACGCGACTAGGTTGAACAAAAAGGGTACGAGGATTGTTGATTAAATGAAAATGTGTAAGGAACATATGGTTAATAATTTTAGTAGTCATGGGTACAAATAACTAGTGATAGTAGCTCACATCTTTTACAAAAACGTTTTATGTGATCGATATAAGGGTGCACACAACTTTATAACGTGTGATAACAAATGCAAACGAGAATAATAAAACGGAAAGGGTTAAGGAGAGACTTACAACACTCACTTGAGTGGTGATGAGGTTCGAAGGAAATGTGAACGAGTGAGACCAAGACTCCAAAGTTTACCCTCTTCGTTCTTATACCCAAGCTACGACCCAAATTATTGTGTTTTCCCTTTTTCCCTTGCTGATACCCTACAATAGATGATGTATGCTTAGAGAGTGAGGGTTTGCGATTTTGTGAGTTAGATTGTGAGTAAACTTGTGCGATACTATGTAGATTTTGAGGGGTGTTATATAGGAAAGATAAGGAATGGTTTGTTGATTATTTTATGCATGCTTCATTTGTTTCCAAGGAAGATAAGATGGATTTTTGTTTGGTCTTGAAGCATGCATGGATGGTAGCTGATTTTTGGGGCGTGAATGGTCTAGTTGATTCAATATATGCATGAGAGACATAGTAACCAATGGTTTAAGGGGTCAAAGGTGGTCAATGGAGGATTAGTGTATTTTATATTGCCTTAGGGTGGTTAACTTAGGTCTTTGTATCCTTTTTCTCACTCTCACACGCAAGCTAGAAAGATCAAGAAATGAAGTTGTTTTGTTGATGTGTTTTTGGTTTGCTTCGACCAGACATAGGAAAAGAATAGCACAACAAATATATTACTTGGCCAAAATTATAAACACAACGTGAAATGGTGAATTTGGGCTAGGGTGAGAATCGGTAAGGCCCAAGGTAAAAAAAAGAAAGTTGGGCTTGGACTTGGATGCTGGATCGATGAGGTAGAGCGAGGCCCAAAAATAAATGGGGTGGGAGTTGGGCTTAGGCCCGGTCCAAGATAAAAATTAAAATAAATTTTATTATTTATATGTTTTTATTTAATTTTTATATATATAATTTAAATATTTAATGATATCAGGATCAAAGGGAATTTTATTTGGGTCACAACAGTGTAATTTGAGCAATTGATTCGCGTGTTCTAAGGCATTTGCCAAATGATATGCAAAGGTGATGATCAGAAAATTTCATGATGATATAATCCGTGCTTTAATTATATTTGAGTTGTTAATTACAAATGGAATTTTCCGGGAGCTTACACCCCTTTAAAAGACTAAACTTGTATAATACATAGTTAATAACCAAAAAAAATACATATCATTGTCTACACAAATATGTTACAAAAAGACTCTTGCTTTAGGGCCATTCCAAACTGATAACAAATGAGAAGAATGAAAAGCTCGTTACCTAACCCATGAGCTACACCATTCTGACCCATTACGCCCCACTTAACACATAGCTTGGTCTCATCTTACAAATCTGCAAAACATGAAACTGACTAACTGAGAATGGTAAGTCCTTGTGATTAGTAAGTGAACAGAACTAATCTAAAATAATACTTGTAATTCTAAACATGAACATATTAATATATAATATGATATAAATGGTACGACTTTTAGTCGTCTTGTTACTTGTACATGGCATACATCTCTCATTATGGATTTCATAATTTCGACATAATATCTGAGCATGTGATTTTGACTAGATGATTCTTAGTCATCCTGCTATAAGTGAAAACTTGCTTAACCGACGAGTACTCTTCTTGGGGTTCTAACTTGTCATCGTGCTTATCTAAACTCGGGTCATCCACAAAAGAGGCTTTATCATTTACTTGACATGCTAGTTTTAAACATAAATCATCCACATCATATGTAACACTATAATAAGCATGGGTCATCCACAAAGGATGCTTCTACGGAACTTCTATATCGTGCACTTCTTAGGTACACTACATGCCTTTTGGTGCGTTTCTTGGGTAACCTTGACTTGACAACCTATGCTTCTTGTGAACATCCTAAACATGATTTGTTTTTGGCTATATCTGAACTATAATCATGTACTAACACCATTTTAAAATCTTGCAGCATGAAGCTAAAATCCATTACTCACCTTGAGCATAATATGCCAACTAGCAATCCACGCACATTCTACGAGCACCTAAATCATGATAGATGCATACATAGACTATAAAAACATATCTAACACATGAACATGAACACATATGCTAAAAACATAGACTATAATCCACATGAACTTGCATAAATACATAACAACTCATAGAAATCAAAGCATATTGATAACATCAAATAGTCCTGAATATTAAGTGTCAATTTCCCCCGATAATGCTCGTTATTTATATCATTTATATGGATTTACGCTTGTTTTCCATTGTTTTCCACTTTCAGGTAAATTACGAGCATTGGAGCTAAAGAGACGCGGAAATGGAAACATAACTAAAGATTTATCACAATATGCTATTTTGAAGAAGTTACGGCGTAACTCCTCTCTAACATTACGCCGTAACTATTGCGTGACCCAGAATACCAACTTATCAAGAGGTTATGCAGAACTCTTCCCAAAGGTTACGATCTAAATCCATTAGGTCAAATGAGGTACCACGCCGCTGATACTTACGCCATAACTACTGCATCACTTATGACGTAACTGAGTTTATTGAAGACTACGGCGTAACCACTAATAAGGTTGCGCCGTAACTAGCAGATCTAGTGCATTTACGAAGAAATAGAAGGTTGCAGCGTAACTCCTATATTGGTTAAGCCGTAACCCGGATCTGGCCTATAAATACCCTACGAATTCCAATATTTCTAACCATCCCATTCCACACACAACACTCGGAGAACGTAGTAAAAATCTCAAGGCAGGTCTAGGGGAGCATACGGAGCTGTTTCCAAGGAGAAGTCACCCATTTAAGCTTTAGCGTTTTATATATATTTTACTTTCAATTCATGTATTTCGTACCTTTGAATATTGAATTGATTTTCATGATTAATATGAGCGGCTAAGCACCCTTTGGTGCTAGCCTAGTTATGATTCCTTAATTGTTTTGTTTGCGTTTACCTTTACTTCCGTACAATTATTTCTAAGTGTATGCATGCACAGTTCATTGGTAGTCACCATTGGTTCGGTAGTTTTGAATGCCGGTAGAGGCCAATTGCCTAGGAGATATGACCAATTGACCCTAGGTGAAATGGACAGAATTTCGGAAGGGTAAGATATGATAACCGGGACGACCCTTTCTACTTGTGGATTGACCAATGATCACCTATCGGTTGGATGAACTTAAGAATGGGTGTAGTGTCTAAGTTCCTAACGATTGCACCACTATTATGAATCTAGCATGTAGCGGTACTTAATGACTTGGTTTAGGACCGGGAACAATGTAAAGATTACTTATGACGATGCTACTGATTTCTCCCTGTGGGTGCATCTTTGCTGATAGGTTAGGGCGAATTGACCAAATGATGTGTTAGGAATTAGAAATTCCCGGTATTAAAGAGCTCACACCTCAAGTATATGTAATCGTTAGAATGCTAGTAGTCATAGTTATATTTAGTTAAGTAGTATTTTGTTAAGTAACACCGTGGAGGACGGACGGGTCTTTACCCACTGTATGCCTGATCCACAGCCCATTGGGTGGCGATTTATGTAAGACTATAAATACTCTCTACCTCCCAAGGTAGAGAGTTGGAGCTCATAATAATATCTTTCACTTTCTCTCACTAAGTTCCCTAAACCTCTAACTTTCTCTCTCTAGAATTCCACTTATACGCCCACTTGTGTTAATGGTTTGATGAGTTTGTGAAATCCAATATCCAACAATTGGTATCAAGAGCCATGGTTAGATCATATCTTACACATCTTTGGATTTCTAGTGGTTTTAGGTGGTTTTTGAGTTTGAAAAGTTTAGTGGTTTTTGCATCATTTGGGTGATTTCTAGTGTTAAAGTTTGAATTTTGTTAGTACTTTTGTGTTTAGAATCATCACAAGTGTTTAGGTTTTGAGTTGGTAAGCTTGAATCATCTTGGGTTGTTTTGGATTGAAAAGTGTGTTTATGTGATTTTTCGCTAGCGCTTGGTCCTCGGTGTATATTCTTCAGAGTGCACTTGCTTCATAATTTTGTAGCGAGTTACGTTTTGGAGCTAGCGACTTAGACCTAGCGACATCAAGTACAAGTAGTGGACTCTCCACTACGGTAGCTTAACTTGGTGGTAGCGACTTGGTCAGAAGCGAGTTGCTCTTTAGCGACTTGAATCTTTAGCGACTTGAGTAGCTTAATCGCTGCCAAAATTTTGCTAGCGATTTGAGGCTTAGCGAGTTACTACTTAGCGACTTGCATTTGTCTAGCGACTTGGGACTTTAGCGACTTGGTGGTGTAGCTAATTAGGTGTTAGCTTACTTGGTGCATTATCTTCTAGCGAATTGGTTGATTTTTACGAAGAAGAGGTTTGACCAAAGTTGACTTTTTACGCCAAAACTTCAAACGGCCATAACTTTTGATCCGTAATCTGCCAAATACTTCAAAACGACCGAACAGCCTGAATATTGTGAAGATTCACCACGATGTTGTGAAACGAATTTTTCGAGGCCCAAATCCTCTCAAAGGAAGTTATTGTTTTAAGTTTTAGACCTAAATTTCTCCATAAAATCGTGCAACAACCAACCCAAATCACAACCAAACAACATCTTTGCTTATCCCACAAACAATCATAAGTCCTAACACACAATTGTCTATCATTGTGTCGATCCATCAGCCATCTTAACACATTCCATTGGTCATTGCTTAACGGTTTGGTCTTGATTTTAGTAAAATCCCGCAAAGATTCTATTTCTCGGTTTAAATCATAGACTTGTAAAATCCCGTGCATTCTACCACATCATGTCTTACTCTACTGACCCAGTGATTTCGTGAATGCTTAAATTGTATGATTCTGTGGACAATAATGTTAATGAATGCTACACTGAACGATTAAAGATGTTTGAATTAAACAATGAGGATGTGAGATCTTCATGTTCTGAGTACAATGAGAATGAATTGCACCTGCTATAGAATGCCATGAAAATGGAATGCAGCATTGAGCCCTATCACCTACTTCATCTCACCTCATACAAATTTTATCCATAGCGGATCGAACATGTAGTGCTCTTTTCCGCCAGGACTTACCTACATTGACAAGAAGCTTGCCGTTGAACTTAGAACATTTAAAGTTGCAACTTACCAATGAAGAGGTTCATAAGGATGGTTCCGGCAGCTCTTCAAGTAATCTACAAACAATTTCAGCCATTCATCGGTGGGGAATATTCAGCAGATTACGATCAACACTTGACTGGAATTTCCTTCAAAAACATACTGGAATGGAAATTCAGGAATTCATTGAAACATTTATCCAACTCATGGATAATGTGAAAAGTACATTGAAGAATCGCACAAAAGAATGAAGACGGAATGAGTGTCAAGTGTATGAAAGATTGTTGTGATAAGTTGGGTAATGTATCCGTTGAAGAATCGGGTGTTGTGAATGCGAATGTCGTGACAACAAAATGATGAGTCGGATAATGGCAAAATGGAATCTTCGTGCTCAAATTCACAAGAGAGAGAGGTGCACCAGACACAACCTCTGCAAGTTAATGCAAAGGAACGCTCCATGGAAGCTTCGGATGTACCCAAGATAGAGATGCACCCGCCACACATTGCATGTCAATGAGGTAAGTTGCATGGATGTTTCTGATGTACCTAGTTGTGCATCTTCTACTCAAAATGATGATTATGAACTGCATGAGTACGCTGCATTTGTGCTCGATGATTCCTTACCATCGAGCTTAACATATATAAGGATCAAGTTGCCATCTATGAAAGTGCTAAGTTTGAGTTAACTACCGTGAGCGTGAGTGGATAACCAAATGCATAAACTATTAGAAAAAGTAACTTTAGAGAAGAAGTGTTAAAACAAGAGTTAAACTCCTTACATGAAAAGCTTTCTAAAACTGCTAAGCAAAAACAAGAACTTCAAGAAAATGTTAAAATGCTTAAGCAAGAATTTAGTGCTAAGGAATCAAAACTTTTGAATGATTTTTCTAATCTAAAAACTTTGAAAAACAAGCTTGAAAATAAGTTGTACGCATAAGGAAATACCATTCGATCGCCACATGATCACTAAGCATAGAGTTCTAAGTGACAAACATAGTGTTGCCTTAGTTGATGAACCAAACCCTGAGGCTTGTAAAAGGCTAGAGAAGCTCATAAGGTACTGTATGATGGTAATGAGATCCTTAAGCCTAGACAAAACCTAGTTGGCTGAAAGTAACCGAGGAAGATAAGAAATCAGATGAAGTCACTAGGAGAAAAATGAATAAGAAGCTAGAAGATCCTGAATGTAAAAAGAACAAGATAACGATAAAACCCCATGATTACACTAAGGAAAATTGGATATCCTTAAACATGTTTAAGCCTCAGACTCTATTGAACCCTGAACAAGTGTTCTGGAAAAAGGATATGGACTTGCAAAAAGCTGAAAATCTTGTTGAAAAGAATCCCCTTGTAGGAAATTCCCTAAAGCGACCGTGTATCCTCCAAATACACCAATGCATTTAGTTCCTAGAACTATTGCCACTAAGAGCAAGACCTTAATCATTCAATATGTTATTCTTCAACTATTTGTCGATTTTGAGAAAACTTGTAAGAAAAGGATCACACCCACGGGATAACTGAAGGGGAAAAGGGTTTTGAGCAAACAAAAGAATGCTATCTAACCGAGGTCATGCCTTTCTTTAAACAACTAAAAGATCAATTTGAGAGTCTTAAAAGGGGGATAAAATCAGATATTAAAGAAATGGAAAAGGAATTTGATGCAATGATAGTTGAGGTTAGTGATATGAGCTAGAATTAAAATATAATGAGATTGAGAGGAAGAACTTGCATACCTTGAATGAGAATCTTATTTCTAATGTATTGCTCAAGATGTGTTTTACATCGCTACTTAATTGTTCCATTAATAATTCTCAATTTCATGAATTATCTGTTGCTCTGAAAGTCTCCCATGATCGTGTCATTGAGCTTGAAAAACTAACTCTAAATTGCATGAGAAAATTGAACAAGATGATCATGATAACCTGGTGAAACAGTTTTCTAAATTGAAGTTGAGCATCTTGCTTTGCAATTAAAATATCAACATCTAAAAGAAAATGTTAAAACCTCAAATATCAAGACATCCTTGGATGCCTCAATTTGATGCGCTTTTGAAATTAGCAAACGTGATGAACGATCGAGCTCATTGTAACACGATCGTAAGATTGAGAACCCAAGTCTCACAACCTAAAGGTGAAAAGAAGGATGTGACTGGCTCCCATATGCCTCCTCCTTTAGATTCTCAGAATTTCCAACTTCAAAACATTATTGATAACTTGCAAAAAGAAAATAATTGTTTTAAAGCTGAAATTTCAAAGGTTAATGATCAACACAAAGAGTTATGTGATTCATTTAAAGTTAATCATGATAAACAAATTGAAAAAGATAACTCTTTTACTTAACGAGATTGAGAATCTGCTGAGTGAAAGGAAAGTTGCCAATCCCCAATTGCAAATATTCTGTCTAAGTTCTGACAGATAAGTATGCTATCGATATGTTATATATTCCCCCACCCATTAGGAATAATGAACTCATGCTTTTCAAGCATATCTCTGCTACCTTAAGGAAAGTTTGAAGGGTCTCCGTGAGATGGTTGAAGATGAAAGATTAGAAAACCTTTTGATAGTACTATAGCCTATGCTTGCATGGATGCCAAACGATCTCAAGAACTCTTAGAGTATGTAATTGTCACAAGTCCGACATCTAGCAATAGGCAAGATAGAATAGTGGTGCCTTGTTCTATGCCTAAAGCCAAGCATGTGACCCTTGATATGCCTTGTTCCATGTCTAAATTCAAGCAAGCAAACGCTGATGTGCCTCCTAGAATTTCGGATCCCAAGACTTCTAGACCAGAATGCAAAAGTAGTGAAGCCATGTAATGTTCCCATCGTTACTTCTACAGATGTTAAGATTGACACTAAAGTTAGCGGTCAAAACCTAGAAGCTATGCAAAGAAGGATAGGATTACGCAAACTAAAAGTGATCATGATAAGGAAGTGAAAGAACACCATAGGGACAAGAAGTTTGATTTGAACAAAAAGAATCGTGTTAGTTCTAGTATTAGCTCTAAGCTTACTAAAATTAATTCGAGGCCTTATGCTATCCGCAAAACATGCAAAAAATGTTTAATTTCTGGTAATCATGATAAATGTGATGTGTTATTTCTGAGGTCTAAGATTCATAACCCGGTTAAGAAAGTTTGGAGAGCGAAACAGATTAAGCAATCATGGAAACCTACAGGAAGGTTTTACCAATGTAGGAATTCAGTGGAAGCCAAAGTGTCGAATATTCACGCATGGAAAACCTTGCTCCTTAACTAGATCCACTATGCCTAGAGTAGTGCCTGTTAAGGTTTGGAAGCCAACCGGTAGAATAATCCCATTAAGCACAAAATGTCCTCGACTAAGTCGATGCTTCTACTAGTTCAGCTCCTAGTGACAATGACATTGCACCTAGGGTTTCGGCTGATTCAAAGATTGTTTGTGCTAACCAAAAGGACCCCATGAGCACGTGGGGATCCAATGTTTCCAATTCTCGTCTTCGTCTCGTTGTCCAAAGCAAGTCGCATGTCGCCCCTTGGTATTTGGATTCGGGCGCTTCTAAACATATAACTGGCTCTAAACAATGACGTCTGCTCACATCACCGTGCCTGTGACTTCATCATTATATGCCTCAGATAACACTTCAGCCCCGCTCCTCAAAGAAAAGAAAAGTGTACGCTTCAAGGCGCTTTTATCTTTAAGAAGAGAAATCTTAATGTGTATGACCATTCTCATCGACATTCTTCATCAACAAGCTTCATGTTTCTCCCATGCTCATTCGGTCATCAAATGGATCTCCATTCATTAATGTATATTCTTATTCACTTGCTAAATCAAAAATGGCAACTTCGATGCAATTTCTTGAGGGGGGGAGTAAAGGAGTGAATATACAAAATGATGATGATGGATGTTTGAATAAT
>OU343225.1:154815695-154984723 GCA_910596185.1 Chrysanthemum makinoi
AAGGGGAATGAAGGGGAAGAATAAAATGAAATTCAATGATTTTTTTTGGAAGTTCATGAATCTAATCGAGGACAGTGAGAATTTAAAATAGTCAATCCATGATGGAAGAGAGATGATAAGTTAGAATACAGAGGGTAGATAGAGGTTAGGACACGTGTTAGGCAAAGTGATTGCTCTGAGCGCTAGCAATTCCACCATTCCGTTCTATGGTCTCATGGTAGCTGGCCACCTCAGACATTTCATCGAAAATGAGGGATTTACTTTCCCAAAAGTGTAGTCTTATTAAATTCAAAAAAGAGGGATTTGAGTGGAGGAAAATCACGGAAGTACAAGTAACCTCAGAAAAATTTCTAAAGCGAATCACCAAAAAGGCAAATCACAATCACTATCGGATATATCCCAGACTCACTTGGGATTGGGACAAGCTCCTCAACACTAGATGATTCCGTTTCCGAAAATAGTGCTTGATGTGTGCGGATGTGATCATCCTCCATTATGATGAGAAGTCTTTGGAAGCAATCAAATTAGGATAAGATAGGTGTGTGATAGAAAATAGACTGAGGGAATGTTGAGAAATAAGATCGTTCAATTGAATAACACTGCGTCGTGTCCTCATAATATTCCCTCATTTGAATACTTATCCTCATCATAATCGCCATCAAATCTGATTCTTATTTCATCTTGAACGCTTAAACACCATTCTTTTCATTTGCAGTTTCTTTCGAATGCGTATTTAGTCGAACTTTGAGGAAGATTACACTACCGTAATTCATTGATATGCTGATGAAGTCGGACTGCGGCTGTCTGATTACTAGGATTAGCCGTCGTTCTTCAACTAGTAATTCTCAATAGTTTATCATGATGATATTGATGATGATGGAATACTGCGGGGTTGGAAATTGTCAAAAACCGGAGAAGGGAAATTGTGAAAATTTTGAGCATCGGTGACATTCAAAAGTCGCGATGAGGACCCCCACAATTCTCACACAAGGCAGAAGATAATTGGGAAATATAATTTCACCAAAGTTTGATTGTAACATGGTCTGGGTGGCTCATAGACAAGCGGGACCCGTGGTCGGGACAATCAAAACCGTTAATGAGAATCATTCCCACAAACTGAATGAGTAGGATTCATATTGGGGGCGGAGGTATGGTAGGAAAAATCGTGGTGTTTCATTTGAAATTGGGATCGGAGATTACGACAAATTGTTCCAGAAATCACATGAGTACATCGCGACAATTTCCACCGGTTAAATGGACCTCCACACCAGGAACATGTCGAAAACATGACATGAAGAAATGTAAATCAGATAAGAGGGATTAAGAGATGAAGACTTAAATGGTTAGAGGATAAGGAATGAAGAATTAAACAGATTAGAGGGTAAGTGGGAAATGAGAATCAAAAAGAGGGTATGGGGGTAAAAAGATTATTTTTAATGGGATGAAAGATGGTATTTTTGGCTTTTTTTTTTTTTTGATAACTTACAAAAAACTTGTTTAACAAAGATGGGGAGAATGTGCAAGAATGGGTCTGAAAAAGGCTTAACACAAGACTAAAGCTCCCCTGGCAGCGGCGCCAAAATGGATCTGTGCAGAAACGTCAAGTCTAATAACAAGCTGGCAACTTTTGAATGCCAACCGTAAACAGACTTAAAACTGCCAGACACAAATAGCAAGAAGATCAGAGAATACAATGAATTACCGGGGCGTTAGTCCCAATGAGATAGGACTGCGTTGGGGCGTTTGCTCCCACAAACATATGGTGTTCACACTTGGTTAGACGATAGAATGATCACTAAGGATAATGATCGGAAAGGATTTTGTTTGGAAATTACACTACTGAAAAAGTTTATAAAATAAAGCGACTTAAATACAAATTAAGAAAATTAAAAAGATAAAAGATATTAAATAAACGCTCTCACTATATTTAAAGTGATGAACGTTTAAATCCTAAAACGTACGTTTAAATAAAAATTACGTAACGTACAAAATAAAACGTGAAAATAAAGAAGGAAAATACCTACGGATATGAAAAATACATTTTTACAATCCTAATAATATTAGAAAATTATTAGAAAAAGAAAATTATTTTTATGACTATTTATTTAATTATTATTAATTAAAAACTAATTTAAACTATTTAATAATACTCTAAAATAAAAGAAAATATGAAATAAGACTAGAAAAATAAGATTAAGACTTAGAAAAATCTAAAATATGATAAAACTAATTTTAAAACTGAAAATATATTTTTTAGACTTTTTATGTATTTATTATTAATTTAAAACTATTTAAAACTAATTAAAATGCTAAAAAATACTTTTTAAACTAAGAAAATTATGGAAAAATACTTTTTATGACTTTTATATTTATCTTAACCTAAGAAAAATGAAAAATTATTTTTTTGAACCTTTTCTTAATTTTTTTGTATTAAAAGCTGATTAAAAATGCTTAAAAACTAATTTAAATTAAGAAAAATAGCAAATCAACTTAGAAAAATCTGAAAATTTCAGGAAAAGTCTAAAATATTATAAGGAATTTGAGAAAAATAAAAAAAACAGGAGCTTATGTGTAGAAAAAGGGAACTGATGTGGAAGTGCTTATTGAAATAAGCACTTGATTAAGCAAAAGAGTACCAATATGAACCGGTGATAATGAAGCTTAAATATGATAAAAGAACTAAACTGTAACAGGAATCAACAAGCTAATACCATAGAATCACAAGATGCTAAGATTTGATGTCATTGATGATAAGCTAAAAACAGGATCTGAGTGCTAACTTTAGACACAAGCACAAGCTTAAAAATAAGCTCAAAATTAAAACTACAAATTGGAACCTAGACTAGACCTGGGTGAGACCAAATGCACCAAAACTCAGACCATGACCAGCTCTATTGAGCCCTGTGCACCTTGCACAAAATCTGAGAAAACTCAGTGTCAACTGGAGTATCGTGGCAAGAGGGAAGTTAGGTCAAGTTGAGAAGCTTGTTTAGAGCTTTACAAAATTGTAAAATTATGCTAAAATGGTGATAAGCAAGAACACCAACTGAAGTTTCTGAAATGCCAAGTCTCACTGAAAATGGCTCAAAAATGAAGATGTGAAAAATCCTGCAGTTGGCTCTTAAAACAGGTTTTTGCAATTTTGACTTTTGAAGAAATAATGAAACTTTGACTTTTGTGAAGTTTGATCCTACTTCTCACACTGAAAATGATGTTAGGTGATTAAATTAAGACACTACAAGCTTGGTTTATGACTTTTGAACACAAAACAAGTAATTTGATTTTCAAAAATCCAACAGTGGACAAGTTAAAACAGTTGGATGAGGTTTTTGACTTTTGAAGCTTTGCAGGCACAATCTATGACCCAACTGAGTATAATCTGAGTTAATACACATGAACCAACAGAATTCAAACATGAAAAGCCTTAAGCACAAGTATAACAGCAATTCCAAACACCTATTTAATTTGTTTTGTAATTGAAACTGAGCTAAACCATACTCAGCTAAAATAAATGATCAAACTGATTATCTAAGTCCTAAATACAGCTAATGAAACAACTTTGAACTAGTTAAAACTACAAATTGAGATTATGCAATAAAACCTTAAAAATAACTTACAAAAGTCCTTAGCTACTATAGCTTGCAACCTGTGAAACCAAGGACCATTATCTATTCTAAACAACCCATTGCTTCCAAATCAACCTATTCTCATGTCTGAACCAACCCATTCCCTTTCTGCTTCATTTTTTTTTTTACCCATGTTGACTTTTGTCGACCAAGGTCCAAAAGTGAGTGAAACTGAAATGTGAGCTTGTGGAAAGCTTTACTAAGCTAGTTAGAGTATGTTTGAGCTTAAAAACAAGTGACTAGAAGAATTGATGTAGGATTTTGAAAATGTAAATTTCAACAGTAAACATATAATATGGAAGTTGAACTTGAACTAAAATTGATACTTGAATCAAGTTGAAATACACTGAAAAGGTTTACTTGAGTACAATGGAACTTTAAAATACGACTATAAATCTAATTTAGACTAAGAAACTATAAAACAACATACATTACTAGAAAAAATAAAACTAGGTCTCCCTCTTGTTGCTTCTCTTGGTCTTTTTATACACCCAAAGTACTTGTCTCTCTCCTCTGGACAAATCCCAGCATAAATAATGGCCATTGGATGGCTCAATTCAATCTTGGCCGTTTAAAGTATTTTGGCGCCAAGTTGGGTAATTGACAGATTAGGTTGAGTAAAGGGGTAGAGGATGCATTAAATGAAGTTTGGAGTTGTGTGGAGGAGGGGGGACATGGAAGGGATAAGGTGATGGAGGGGGGTTGAGGTGGAGGTGTTTTGCAGACGAGGAGGCGTTGGGAGGGGAAGAAAAGAAAAACGCCAAGGGTGTGTTTATTTGACTTGGGGTGTTGACGGGTTGGATGGGTAAAAGGACCGGGTGGGGGTTTGGGCCAACTGGATTTGGGCTTGGTTATTAATAAGGGTCCGGTTTGGTAGGATTTGATATATAAGTGACAAGGACCAAAGTTGTAATTCCACCAATCTTGAGGGACTGAACTTGAACTTTTTCCAATGCTCTCACAAGGACCAAACTTGACAACTTTGATAGTACAAGGACCAAATTTGCATAAAATCAATTTTTTAAAAGTCCAAGGACTAGTTTTGCAAAATTTCAAAGTTTAGGGACCTTTCTTGCCAATTGACCAAAAATTCATTCAAGGATCATTTTAAACAACTTAGAATACTTCAGGGACCTTGAATGATAAAATTCCACATTTTGAATTTAGGGGGGACTAGATTTGACAACTTTCAAAACTTGGGGGACTAAAACTGCCAATTTTGCAAATTTGATACGTTTTCATCTGATTTTGATCTTTTTGCATTTAAAACACATAAAAAACTGATTTGTGATATTTTCATCATTTTGATGCATTTTTGAGTGTTTTCAGATGATTCTGCAGTTTAGATTATACAAAAATGATGAGTATTTAGACACTCATCAAATAGCAATGTACTACCTCATCTTCATGCTCCAGAGATCATATTCTCCCTTCTTGATGATAGGAATTCTGAGTGAGGTGATGGATGGGGTGGTTCAAATTTCACATCTTTGGGGTTTGTAGTTAAATCGTTTTGGTGAATTTTAATCGAAGTTTCCACACAAGCTCGATACCAACTTGTTGATCGATATACTTCCGACCAAACTAACTATGAAGCTAAGGGCTTAAAGTAAGCTCGGATAAATCTTAAGTCACTAACAATGAAACATCATATAACTTTACTAAGTATGCGAAAACCACTTCAATAAAAGCTTAAGAAGAATAACTTTAATTTCAACGATTTTGTTAATACTTTGAACTCGCTATGGATACAATGATTCACTAACAATCCCTAATAGCTCTAATATTCCCTCTAAAGTCGCATTCTAATAACACATATTCAATGCCAATCTAGTAAGATCCTTTTTATAGGCATAAGGATAATCTTAGTCGGTTTACAATTTAATTTTGTAACACAAGTAATACTAAATTCAACTAAGAACATTCTAGAATTATATAATATTCCGTATATCCTATTTGTATAGTAAATTTTATCCTTATGTAGTAACTTTGATGAGTAAAAGCAAAGATTTCTGACTTCTTTCTTTAGCAGCAGTACTTTTGACTTTCTTTTTTAGTACTTTGACTTTCTTCAAGATTTCTTGTCTTCTTATATTCCTATCAGCTTCTTATTAGATACAATGTATCTAATTTATGCAATGCACCTAGTCAATGGGTATGTCAATACCATGGGTTATGGATATGTTCTTTTGGGTTGTAGTTTTACCCATTTATATAATAATATGTACTAGTTATGTATATATTTTACCCAATATGTAAACATCACCGTCAGTATTATTATGTATTACTAAATCATAAAATCACTTATACTTGTTTTAGTGTTTTATGTGAAAACGCTTAAGTGTTGCTAGAAAACTATTGGCTCAAACTATTTACGTATTTTATTTGTTTCATTAAAATGATTTTACGCTTGTTATCGACAAAACATTAGAAGATCGTAAAATATAAATAAACGCTAATGCTTATTTGTATTAATGGCAGTAAAACATCCTCGGATCTTTTCCTTTCAGTGGTAGCTTCCGCTTTCTCAAAATCACCAACATCTTTTGCGGAATGACATCAATGCTTAATTTCTGTGAAATATCATCATGATTAGTTTTATTGGAATTATTGATAAGGGAGTTTATCGGTAAAGCTTGGTCCAGAAGTGATTGTCTTTCCATGCGTCGATTTCGCCGCTAACGCTTCGAAAAGGTAGTTGGTTCTTCAACGATAGTTTCACCGTGTTGATATTTTCTTTTCTCGAGTACGCTAGGTAATCGTGATGGCTTGCAAACATGAGTTCACACTTCTTTTCAAACTCTTAATCATATCTTCGTGAATTTTAAGAGAGACTGCATCCACTTAACGTCTTCATCATTTTTTTTTCACCTATTATTCTTGTTCCCTTGATTCATTGATGTAGCCAAGAATCGTTTCTTTTCAATATTGATTCTGCTTGGTCTCAAATACACTCTAACCTCTCAACCCATACATGCTTCAGCTTCTCTTTCTATCCTTCTGCTTTTTCAAAATTTCCTATAATTGTACTCTTGCTTTGTTATCGTCTTCATTACCTTATGATCAAAATTGTCTCTTGGTCCGTAACCTGTATCCATATGCCATTTGTAGTAATGAAATGTGAATTCGGACATATTCCAACGCTTGTCGAGTCATGCTAGGAATAGGTCTCTGGGGAATCGGTAGTTCTCGTGAAATATTTATTAATTCCATCGTAGAAGACGTAAGATTCATTTTTGTTCAAATCATGGTGGGGCATCGATAAAGAAGCTCATTAAATCTTTCCCATGCCCGTAAAGCCGCTTCTCCTACTTGAACTTAACCGATAGATTTTAACAAGAAGTTTGGCTTTTTATTTTGAAGAGGGCAAATTGTTGGACGAACTCTTTAGTTTATCCTATGCACCTTTACATTCGTTAGGAGTTTGTTTATACCATCTTTCGCAGTTCAAAGTAAGATTAATAGGAAAATCCTTTAATGTAACCTAATAGCTTCGGTACCTCTCGACGCGAAGAGAGAGGATAAGTAGAGTACTTCTTCACGTGATCTCCGAATGTCCTTACCATCTCCTCTCAAAACTTAAGTTCGCGGTAACTTTAATAATTTGATCTGGAATAGAGCATTTTCAGCATTAGAATCCCGTAGGTTGTTCATATAGCTCATTCGTCGCCCAAATACCGCTTTCCATAGTTAAGTTATCGATATTATTTTCATTGACGACATTCCGCTTCTTCATCGACTAGTCTCATTCGTAAAATGAGAAGATGTTGTGAATAGGGAACTGAGAGTAAACTTCCTTGTCCTAAATTGCTTCCTCCGATTATCAACGGGGTGGCCAAAAAGGCCTAGAGCTACTAGTCTTGTATCTTGACATTTAAGAGAAGAAAGAAAATTCAGTGTAACAGACTTGATATGAAATCCTAAAATAAAGCTCCTACATGCTTCAAAAACTTGATGCATGTTTACTCTAATTGTGTTTAATATTTATAAAGTCTCATACCTATGGTCTACCATAATGGACTAACGGGCAGTTGTACCCGGTCGTGTGTAGTGTAGTATTCCGTAAGCCAGGTCATCCCAAGAGCTGCGTGTGGTTGATTATTACTAAGTTAAGTGTCATAAATTTCAATAATGATTTCGACATATCGAATTACCATTAACTACTAAAGCAGATAAAAGCGTATAAAGGCAAAGGATAAATCAATAGAGGATAGTGGTGCTAACCTAGTTATTCGTCCTAGCTAGTTATGTCTACGCCCACTTACTTCATCACTATTTTAGTGGGGTGAAGCCTAGAGGACAACATTTCAATACCGCCCTAACTTATTACAAAAGATGCCATCACGTGAGATGTCGTGTCCCCTCATAAGTCCTGTTGTTCCCCGTCCCATAGTTTTCAAGTCATTAAGTACCGCTACATGCTAGATTTATAATAGTGAGTGCCCAAGCGTTAGCAACTTAAACACTCTCACCCCTAATTCTAAGTTCATCCAAACGCAGTAGGTGATCAGTTGGTCAAATCGCACAAGTAGAAAGGGTTCACGCTAGTCGTATCTTACCCTTCCTTGTCTTCCTCCGGCTACCCAGAGTCTCGCTTGGTCATATCTCTTAGGCAATTGGCTCTACCGCTATTCAAAACTACCAAACAAGTATGCTGCTACCAATAAACTATGCATGCATACATTTAGAAATAATTATGCGAAGTAACAAACGCAAACAAAACAATTAAGGAATTAACTAGGGCGCCAAGACTAACAAAAGTTTAGCCACTCATATTAACCATATACAAATCAATTCAATATTCAAAGTTACTAAATACATGAATCAAAGTAAAGAAATGATAAAATACTAATGCTCATCAGGGAGTGATTTCTCCCTTTGAGACAGCCCGCATGCCTTCAGACTGCATTTTGCTTTTTTCCCACGCTCTCTGGTTGTGTGTGGAATGGATGATAGAAATGTTAGGAATTGGTGGGTATTTATAGTTCAGATCCGGGTTACGGCGATAAATAATATAAGAGTTATATAACCATCAATTCTTCGTATTTTTCACTAGATCTAGTTGGTTACGGCGTAACCTTATTAGTGGTTACGCCATAGTCTTGGCTATTACTTGGTTACGCAGAAGTTGATGAAATAGTTACCGCAGTTATCGTGATGGAACCTCATTTGACCTAATATAGTTACTGCCAGAGCTTTTGGGGAGAAAGTTACCGTAACCTTCGATGTGAGTTGGTTTTCTCGAAGTCACGCTTTAGTTACGGCATAATGTGAGAGAAGAGTTATGCCGTAACTTCTTCAAAGTCAACATACTATGATAAATCTTTGATATTTCTCCACCAAAGATTCTTTAGCTCCAATGCCTAATTTACTAAGTGGAAACAATGGAAATAAGCCGAAATCCATATAAATGATAAAAATTACAAGCATTATCGGGGGAAATTGACACTTAATATTCAGGACTATTTGATGTTATCAAAGGTCCTTTTCAGATGCCTACTATCACTATACCCGGAGATCCGAATGCTAATCCACCAAGAGATGATGTTACCAACGCCGCCTCGATCAACTTACTACTGATCAACTTCTTCACTTAGAAGCCGATGAAATTGCAATGCAATATATCCTTTCAACCACCGATACTTCAGAGTTTGATGCTCAAGATCGCTAAAGCAATGTAAGACATTCATCTTCTAATGAAGGCACTCGAACTCAATCAGAAGACATGGAATCCAAAATCTACTTAGCATATGAAAAACTTTATGATGAACTGCGGGAGTCATTAGAGTCATACTATCCTCGTTCTCGACATCATCGATGACTTGACAAACATAATATCATTATGCCAAGGATTGTAATCCACAAAGTTTCGAAATGCCTTGGTCCCGATTGGGAGAAGTACGCTACATTCATCCGTCAAGCTTAAGAATCTTCATCAATCTACTTATGGATTGTTGTATGACTATTTGAAGCACAGCCAAAAGGAAGTAGACAAAGACAAAATCATCCGGAGTCCTCGCTTCTCCATCACTCCGGATAATCAAACTCTTGCTTTGTAACTAAAGAATGGTATCCTCAATTTATGAACTTGCCAACCGCTCACAAATCCTCCACAACCAACCGCCGTGATACACCATATGATCCATCATAGCAAACAATAACAAAAACTCAATTGGCTCCATACAACAACAACAATGATCAAGCACTTCTAAAGGAATCAAATGAGGATGCAGAGCCTTCAATGCATTGAATCAAGGATTTTAACGATTGTAAAGAGCTCTTCGTCGATTTGCTAACAAATCCAACAATCGCATTCAGACCTTATCAAACACAATAAATCAAGATGTTGTTAACAATGGAAGAGTTGAGGTTCGTAATCATGGTAATGGTCGCCGACGGTAGTGGTAAAGGGTTTAATGTTAATGGAAGGAATAACATAGGTGCTCCACAACAACGGGTTCAAGTGGTTGACGGGAAATGCTCGCATCGGGGTTAATGGTCTCCGATGCTACAACCGCGCAATGAGAAGGGCCATCGCTAATGCGTGGCAAAGCGGAGAACAAGAGGCGCCGCTATCACAAAGAGGCTTTACTCTTGGCTCTGGGATGAAGTCGTGAAACAGCTACCAACAAGGAATAGAGTTTCATGGTCGATGCATTCGATGATGACATGGAGGACTTGCAAGCTAATGCACTGATGTTAATGGAAAACATGCAAGAACTCCACATGAGTGACACATGCCCAGTGTATGACACTGATGGCTTGTCTCAAGTACCGCATCCAAATATACTCATAATGATCTCGATATCTCCATCAACATCCAGATCCCACTATAAGGCACAGAGAGTGTTCAACATTGAGTCTTCTACATCTCATTCGAGGATAATTAAATGCATCTCAGAAGTTATATTTGACGATCAAGATGACCTCATGGTTAATATTGATAATCAAGTTGACTCATTGGTCATATTTGAGGATCTAAATAATGATTATGTTGAGACTGTTGAACAAGATGAAAAATTTGTCTAATCCGCATCTTGAGCTCATGACCAACTTATTTCAGCATCACCCAATCTCAACTGAAAAGTGCAATGAGATTAATAAGAAAATGCAAGATAAAATTAAAATTCCTGTTGACTAAGGATAATGAATGCTATAAGTTCCAACTCCACATTTTTTAAACCAAAGAAAAACTTGAACAAAGTTTTGAAGTCGCTTTTGCAAAATCATACCAAAATGAAAAATCTTTGGAAAAACATATATGTGATCTAGTTGCATCCAAGAATGCTTTGTTGTCTCAAATAGAACAACTAAAATTTGATCATAAACAACAACTTAACGCTCTTACTTCGGAAACTCAAAAAGCCAAGTCTGAGTTGTTAACTAGTCAAAAACAGTTTTGTGAGTACAAAAAGCATTCGAGGAGACAAATAGATGAGTATCTTGATGAAATTGTCGATTTACAAAACAAAATCAAAGAGTTTCAAAATGTTGTTTACAAACATGGTGAGTCAATCACAACAATTCAAAGGTTTTCTTTTAAACCAAATCCGGATGGAAATGGACCAATTCCTCGATTACAAACCAAGTTTTTCACATAGAGCATTCAAACCAAATCTTCAAGTTTACAGTGCAGAACATAGAATTGATGATTCAATTATGAGTATTGTTGAATATAATCATGATGAAGAAACATATGTTGATGCTGAGAGTCGATTAAAAATGGAAAATCTTGAATATAACAAACCATTCGATACTAAAATCATACCGTTTGGAAAACAACAAGATCATACTAACACACCTTGGGTTATCACACCACTTCCTGAGTCCTCTTCTAATGATGGTCCCAGACACAATGTTGCACAAATTAATGGTCCTTTACTTTCCTTGATGAAGTAAAATCATTACCCGAACGATGTCAAGTTCTTAAACATTTTGATACATTCATGTCTGACATCAAACTTTTGGAACGTGAAATTGAAGTTAATTCTGAAATAAAAGCTGAACATTTTCAATCGCCACATGCGCGAAATCGAAGAGATATTTTTCAGAAAAGATTTTTCAGAAAATACTTTTACCCCAATGTTGCACAAGTTAATTCTTCAAAAGGAAATTGGACTTATGAAAACAGTTTTAGAGAAAAGAGAAACATCGATTTCAAATACTAAACGTAAAAAGAACATGTTAAGAAATCATGTTGATCGACTCTTGGAAGATGTTATCTGTGCTGATACCATCAATGTGGTGTTATTACATACGGTTGCATATGCATTTGACTATATTGATGTTGACTCTGTTGATACTGTTGAGAATATCGATACTGTGCTGCAAATCGAGTCTTTAAAAATTGAAAATGAGCGTTTGTTAAATGAACTTTCGAATGCAAAACGTCGTCTTCAATGGTGTCAAAAAGATTGTCAAAATCAAAAACTTGCTTTGCAAAACAAAATCAACCAGTTGCGTGAAAAATCTTTCGATCCAAAACTTGAACAACTGGATGATGACAACGTGTCTTTAAAATGTCAAATTTCAAAATATGAACAAGAAATTGCCAAAGTCAAAAGCAATATGGTGTAATATTTGATTTGCTCAAAAAGACTCGTGCTAAGGCATCACAAGAACTTTATAATCATCTTGCATACACTTAAGAAGTCGTAAACGTTAGTGGAAACTTTCGCTCTGAAATAAAGAATTGCTGCACACTATTGTTGAGTTAAAAGCAAAGTTAGGAAAGTATGAACAAGATAAGTCTAGTAACACGAATGTCCTTGCACCTGGAATGTTTAAAACTGACATTAGAACTCCTAATGACAAACTACAAGATACTAATGTGCTTCCTTCCACTGATACAGGTCTAGTAACACGAATGTCCTTTCACCTGGAATGTTTAAAACTGACACTAGAACGCCTAATGACAAAAGATACTAAGTTGCAATGTAAGAGAAGAACAATAAAGACCTTTGAAGTAGAAGAACACCTTAGGACTTTGAATAATACTCAAGTTGCACCCACTTTAGATATTCACAAATGTAATAGAAAAAGTGATGTAACGAATGCTGAATCTTTAAGTACTTTGAATGTTATGTTTGAAGCATCTTGGGTTGGTTGTTGTAAAAGCATGTTTTCTGGTTGTCATGATAAATGTGTTGCTAAATCTATCTTATCTCGTAAGTGGAATAACAGAAAACGGATTACCTCTAGGCCCACTAATGCTTCTAAGTCTGTGCTAGGTAAACCGCCCTCTAGTGTTTCCGCTACGATCATTGATGTACCTATAGAACCCACTTCACCTCCTAGGAAGAGAATATCACCTAGTGCATTCACTAAGACCAAAGCAAAAACAAGTTGGACTTGGCAGAGATGGTTACAAAATACACCTGGCTTTAAATGGATTCCTAAAATCATTAACATGTGTGTTTCAACTGTAACTATAATGGAACCTCTAACTCTTTGGGTTCCACCTCCAGCTTCTATTCCACCGTAGTCGTCTGGTGTAATGCGGTGATACGATCATTCTCGGATTGTTGATAGCGGATGTTCCTGGCACATGATAAGCAATCTCAAATTGTTATCAAACTTTGTCTCAAAGTTCATTGGCACGCCAGTTCGGGAATGATCACTTCAAACTATCATGGGCTACGATTACATCAATGGGAACATCGAAATTAGCGGTTTATTATGTGGAAGGTCTCATCACAATCTATTTTAGTCGGTCAATTTTGTGATGGTGATTTGGAAGTTGCTTTTAGGGAGAAAACGTTTCATCTCGTGATCTACAAGGAAACGATCTTATGTCCGGAAACCGACATCAAGTCTTTATAAAATCTCAATGCAAGACATGATTGCTTCATCTCCCATCTGTCTACTTTCTAAGGCAACATCTACAAAATTTAGCCGTGGTAACCGCGTCTTTCAAACTTGAACTTTCAAACCATAACCAATCTTGCACGATACAAACTAGTTGAAGGTCTTCCAAGGTTTAGGTATTCTAAAGATCATCTATGCTCAGCTTGTGACCAAGGGAAAAGCACTCGTGCTCACTTTCCTTCAAAGGTGGAACACAACTCTCAGCATGTGCTTCATCTTCTTCACATGGATTTGTGTGGCTCGATGTGTACGCAGACGATTAATGGAAAATGCTACATTCTAGTAATTTTTGATAACTACTCAAGATGGACTTGGGTTTATTTTCTTCGAAGCAAAGATCAAGCTCTACAGATGATCATCACCTTTCTCACGAAGATTCAAGTTCACCCGAACACAGGCAGACAAATCAAAACAGACAGAGGAACTGAATTTGTAAATCAAACTCTTCGAGAATACTATGAGAAAGTAGGAATTGAGCAACAAACATCAATTTCACGGACACCAGAACAAAATGGAGTTGTTGAAAGACGAAATCGTATGTTAGTGGAAGCTGCTAGAACGATGTTAATCAATGCAAAACTTCAGATTATTGCGCGTCTGTGTCAACCGTGCATGATACACCTGTAACCGCTCTATGATAACCAAACGCCACAACAAAACACCTTATGACCTTATCCAGAACCGCAAACCGAATCTCAAACACTTTCATGTATTTGGTGCTCTTTGTTACCCGAATAATGATCGTGATGACTTTGGAAAGCTCAAAGGGATACCGGATTTGGAATCTTCGTATAGGGAGATTATGGAAACGATTCATGCTAATTTTGATGAGTTACAGAGATGGCTTCCGAGCAAACAGCTTAGAACCCGGACATAACTGCTCTAAACTTCCCAAACCCCATCATTAGTGAACCAAGCTTATACAGCTTACTCATCGTCAAATTGAACAAACTATTTGCTCCTCATGTTTAGTGATGATATTGATCAACGCTCCAGATGATCAAATGTTTCCACGCTCAACTGATAATAATTCAACCCGATACACCAAACAACAAAACAGCTGCGAAACACCTCCAATTGACTCTACAACAACAAAAGAACAAACCGCATCCAAGGACACTGATCCAAATGATGATCTTCTAAATCAAGATGTACTGCACTCGCGGATTATGATCCAAATGCGTTTTTAACCTTTTCGCTAATGAACTCAAGAACTTGATGTTGCGGAATCATCTACAAGCCATTTGAATCCACCTAATCTTCATAATGTATATCAACATCAACCCTCCACACATCGTTGGACTAAAGACCATCCTCTTGTGAACATTATTGGAAACCCGATCAACCATCGTAACTCAGACAATGCCTTCGGACCGACGGTGAACATTGCATTTATGCACTTACCGTTTGTCAATTGAACCTAAAACATTAAAGAAGCAATGACTTATGACAACTAGATTGAATCCTCGCAAGAAGTAACATCGCTAAACATCTTGAAGTATGGGATTGGTTGAACGACAACCGGGGTCTACGTCATTGGTCTCAAATGGATTTGGAAAAACAAGTTAGATGTTGAGGGTATGGTTATTCAAATAAAGTCATTGGCTAAGGGTTATAGATAGGAAGAGGGGATTGACTTTCAAGAACCATTCGCACCGGTTGCTAGACTTGAGGTCTGACATTTTTCTGCATTCAGGCTCACATGAACATCACGCCTATTAGATGGATGTCAAAACCGCTTTCAGAATGGTAAATTGTAGGAAACAATATATGTTAGTCAGCCAATAGGATTTGTTGATCCAGATTTCCCTAATCACGTCTACAAACTAAACAAGGCTCTCTACGGTCTCCAACAAGCCCCTCAAGCGTGGTATGATGAGTTATCATCCTTTCTCCTATCCTATAATTTTGTCAAAGGATCGGTCGACCCAACACTGTTTATACAATATCACAGGGCACACTTTCGAATGCAAAACGTCGTCTTCAATGGTGTCAAAAAGATTGTCAAAATCGATAACTTGCTTTGCAAAACAAAATCAACCAGTTGCGTGAAAAATCTTTTGATCCAAAACTTGAACAACTGGATGATGACAACGTGTCTTTAAAATGTCAAATTTCAAAATATGAACAAGAAATTGCCAAAGTCAAAACTGAATATGGTGTCATATTTGATTTTCTCAAAAAGACTCGTGCTAAGGCATCACAAGAACTTTATAATCATCTTGCATACACTAAAGAAGTCTTAAACGTTAGTGGAAACATTCGCTCTGAAAATCAAGAATTACTACACACTATTGTTGAGTTAAAAGCAAAGTTAGGAAAGTATGAACAAGATAAGTCTAGTAACACGAATGTCCTTGCACCTGGAATGTTTAAAACTGACATTAGAACGCCTAATGACAAACCACAAGATACTAATGTGCTTCCTTCCACTGATACAGGTCTAGTAACATGAATGTCCTTTCACCTGGAATGTTTAAAACTGACACTAGAACGCCTAATGACAAACCACAAGATACTAAGTTGCAACGTAAGAGAAGAACAATAAATGCCTTTGAAGTAGAAGAACACCTTAGGACTTTGAATAACACTTAAGTTGCACCCACTTTAGATGTAACATATTGGATTTTACAAACACATCAAATCATGATCAACAAGGGGGCGTATAACTTGAGGTTTTAGAGAGAGAAATAGTTAGAGGTTTGGGAATTTAGTGAGAGAAAGTAAAAGTAATATTATGAGATCCAACCCTCTACCTTGGGAGGTAGAGGGTATTTATAGTCTTACATAGAATTCCTCCTACGGGCTGTGGATCAGGCATACAGTAGGTAAAGACCCGTCCGTCCTCCACGGTGTTACTTAACTAAATACTACTTAACATTAAATAACTACGACTACGAGCATTCTAACGATTACATATACTTGAGGTGACCGACACTTTAATAACTGGATTTACTAAATCCTAACAATCTCCCCCTAAGGGAGGTCACCTCAAATTACATCGAATACAAACAGATATTACATTAAGATTGTTCTTGGATTCTTGATAATGGTCTTTGCTCTGTAGTCCGTAGTCATTGATTAATCATTTTTACATGTTTGGTTAATCCAAGTGGAGGTCTTTAACTGATCCACGTGATAATGAGTTTTGAGCCAGCATTGAGATCATTAGCTACCATATGTCTCTAACTCTTCCATTGCGGTGTTGACATTATGTAAAGTTGTGACTTTTGGACCGACATGCTCACATTTTGGATCATGAAATCTTTTCATCAGAGTAGCGGAAGCGTTAGTTGATTCATGATATTTGCAGCAGCGTAGCAGAAGCATGGAGTGAAAATATCAGAGACATTGATGCACTTATCATGATTTCTTTAGAAATGAATGTGCTGTGTGAGCATGCGGCTATGGATTGACCTCTCCATTCTTATCAGCTGAAAACGTCGGATGTACCTGCATACAACAGTTAGCAATAAAGCACACGAAAGTGTCTTTGATCACTTTCGTTGAATTGAGGTACACGTCCCACGTTTCCCTCAAGACAAGTAAGCCTGTGATCAGGTATATTTCCGAAGAATCTCCTTGACAGGGTTTCGCAGCTGTTCTAGCTGTTCTCAAACCGAAACGTCTCAAAGAAGACAACACAGAGTGAGTGAACCAGCAAACTTGAGATTCACTGATTGATGAAAAGAGATTTGAAAAACAATCGAGTACTGCTCAATAAAGTGTTTTTGCAATACATCGAGGGTTTTTAAGAAAAATCATTTATCAATCATAAACACCTTTTATATTTGAAATATTAATACACAGTCGATGTGCTAAATAAAAGAATTTTTTAAGCACAACGACCGGTTTTTCAAAGGTATCCGTCAATCCATAACCTGAACCAGGATTGATTCACAGGTTTGAATCGCACCATTGTTTCTGTTCAGTTGTCACATGGTTGATCTATTGGATAGATCTCACATGCCACCTACTAAGAACTTGTTTGATGTTGGCTCTAGAAGGCTTTCCATCTTCATTGTGAATATATTTGCATATCACTCAGATGTTCTGGCAATACTACAAGGATAATGCATAGGACTCATAAGATATAATCTCTCTTTCCACATTGTGTGAAACAGAGAGTCTTCATTGACAGTATCCTAAAGAGATTTATTTGATGATCTCGAGGCTCTAGACTCAATTGTGCACATTTGGTTCCTATGTCGGAGAATAGGGAGAGGGTCTCCCTCTTCAATATCAACAATCTCTAAGAGAAAGTCGATAGATTATGTCGGTTCCCCGTGAGAATGAAACAATCCTTTTTAAGAGGAACTTGAGTAGCTTGGGAAGTTGTAGTGCAGTGCGTCAATGGGTCCATGACGTCTTGTCTTTAATACCAGTGTTACCTTAGTAAACACACCAGTAGCATATGTATTAAACCCGGTTTCTGCCCTAAGGTTGAATAATTGGAGGGCTATTTATTTTCACCCTTTTCTCATTCAATTCTTTTTCATTCTTCAACCCTTTCAGTGCTTACCGAGATTTCATAACTAGAACCTTGTTGGGTTTATTCCAGTTCTAGCTCTATCTCAGTCCGCACTCTTCCCATATCTCACTTTTCTCCTTTTTTCATCATACCTAAGGACTCTACACTATCTAGTGGATTGTCCCTGGGTAGATCCCTCCGGCTCTGGCGGGATCGTGGGAACAAATACCTAACCTAACCATCCTTATATCACCATACATAAAGTAAATTTGGTCGGTCTATTTGGTATTGTTCATCTGCCATTGGAACCAATTGAAAACCATTTGAGAATCAATCTAGATACTTGTGATATATTATCAAAGCATTTTGTACCTGAATTGTTTTTGATATTTTTAGAAAAAAGAGCTCCCCCTCAACATGTGCATCATGTATTTGAAATCGTTTTGGCATACGGAGGCAAGAGGAAAGATTCACTTCTTTGATTACCATTTTCTAAAAGATATCAACATCACTTTCCTGATAAAAATTGGCATTTTTCATGCTTTGTTAAGGATAAGTTTTGGAAAGAATGTGGTTTTCAAAAAGTTGCTACCCCTTAATATGTGCATAGAGATTTGGAAGTGTTTTGCACATATTAGGGAAAACCTGCACATTGAAACAAATCAATCACGTTTCAATCCTTTTTGGTTTGAAATAGATGCTCCCCCTCAACATGTGCATGGAAGATTTGAAATCGTTTGGCACATGTGGGGAGGAGAGCTTGTAAATCATTATACAACCATTTATCGAATTATCAGTTTAAATCCAATTTAAATCACAAATTCTCCCCCGATCACAATTTTCAAATCATTTGAGATTTGTGATCTCTGGAGATTTAAATTGGTTTTGAAAGCTTTTGAGGAGAATTGTGACTTGCATATGAGAACATTTTACCGATAAGGATCAAATCTGAGACTTTAAATTCCAAAGATTAAACATGCATTAGTATCTTTTGAAAACAATTTTATGACAAATAACCTTTGGATTTAATTGAAATCATTCTCCCCCTCAATCAATGACATAGGTTGTTGATTGAGAAACAGAGATTTTGACAAATATTAAGTCCGAGATATTTTTCAAAACTATTAGTTTTCATTAGATAGCAAATAATTGTTTAAAGAATCAGAGCATGAGATTTGAAAAAAAAATAAGATAAAGTATGGCTCTGTTCTTTCTATAAAAACGGGTTATAGACTAAAATGACTATTAGTTTTCATTTTTTTTTATTTATTTATTTTTTTAAGAAATTATGTGTATTCGAAGAACATCTAAACACCCGTGACATTCTTTGAATGTCAACACAAAGTCCGTAGATGATATCGAACAAGGAAAACATGACAAAATAACAATATTTTTGGGATTTTTCAAGATTTTCAAATTTTTATGGATTTTGAAAATTTTATATTTTTCTATTTGCTTTTTGTTGGTTTTGAAATTTTGTATTTTGGCTTTTGAATAACTATTTACAAGATATGGATGAAGAAAACCTTTTACTCCTCTTCTTCCTCTTGAAGACGTTTAAGTATTTCCGGTTGTAGACTCTTTAGACCAAGTCGTGGAGGATAAACTCAAAACGTTCTCTAGGAAGAGCTTTGGTGAAGATGTCTGCTAACTGGTATTTAGTCCTCACAAAATAAAGTTCCACCACACCGTTTTCTACTTGCTCCCTGATGAAATGATGTCGAATGTCGATGTGCTTTGCTCTTAAGTGTTGTACGTTGTTGAATGAGATAGCAATGGCACTTTTGTTATCACAATACAGAGGGATTTTGTTGAATTCAAAGCCATAGTCAGATAATTAGGATCTCATCCATAGGATTTGAGCACAACAAGATGACATGGCTATGTATTCCGCCTCTGTAGAGGATATCGAAGTACTCATTTGTTTCTTAGAAGACCAGCTCACAAGCTTATCACCCAAAAACCGAGCACCTCCACGCATACTCGACGTGTATCTTGACACCCTGCATGATCAGCATCTGCATAGGCTGTTAGTGATATACCGGTGTCCTTCGGGTACCAAAGTCCCATATTGATGGTTCCTTGGAGATACCGAAAGACCCGTTTAACCTCTTCAAGGTGCTTTTTGGTAGGCTTAGCCTGGTATCTAGCACACATGCAAACAATGAACAGAATGTCTGGTCTACTAGCTGTGAGGTACATCAGGGATCCAATCATACTACGATATTTCGTTTGGTCTACCATGATCCCTGAGTGGTCCTCATCCAGTTTAGTACGCTCTATCATGGGAGTGTCAACAGGGTCACAAGAATCAAATCCAAATTTCTTTAAAATCTCATTTGCATATTTAGATTGATTTATAAAAATGCCTCCGGGATTTTGTGAAATTTGTAATCCCAAGAAAAATGACATTTGTCCCATCATTGACATTTGAAATTTGGAACCCATTTCATTTGAAAAATGGTCACATTCATTGGGGTCAGTCGAGGCAAAGATAATATCGTCAACATAAATTTGAACGTGAATTAAATGTTTGCCTGACTTTCTGGTGAACAATGTCGGATCAACTGCTCCTTTGCTGAATCCAGTAGATAGAAGAAACTTTGATAGCGTATCATACCATGCCCTTGGAGCTTGCTTCAAACCTTAAAGAGCCTTCTTCAAGCAATAGACATGAGTAGGATGCTCTGGATTCACAAAACCATCAGGTTGGCTGACGTATACGACCTCTTTAAGATCTCCGTTAAGGAAAGCCGTCTTTACATCCATCTGATAGACTACCATGTTCTTACTTGTAGCATTAGCCAAGAAGATTCTGATTGCCTCGATACGAGCAACTGGAGCAAATGATTCTTCAAAGTCAATACCCTCCTCTTGACGGTGTCCTTTTGCAACCAATCGAGCCTTGTTCTTTAATACATCACCATGCTCATCAAGTTTTACTTTGAAGATCTACTTTAGAGCAATGATCATAGCACAGTCAGGAGCAAGTACTAATTCCCATACATCTAGTCGATCAAACTCATGAATTTCTTCTTGCATGGCATTGAACCAGTTGTCTTCATTCATGGCAGTTTTAATGTCTTTTGGTTCGACCTTGGATAGTACGGAGTTGAAGAAGCACCAAAAGGCATCCATTGCAAGTTGTTTACGAGTGGATACTGGACGAGAGGGATTTCCAATGATGTTGTCCAATGGATGATCATGTGTCCATTTTCTAAGGTGTTCGTGTGGTTGTTGTTGAGGAACTAAAGTAGCAGAGTCGATTTCTGCTGATGAAGATGGTACTGATGATGATTCAGGAGCAAATATGTTTTCAAAGGGGGCATCTTCAGGGGTAGCAAAGGGATTATCTCCATTATAGGTGCCAGAAACAATTCCATGATGTACACTCGATGATTGATGATTTTTTGATGAGACAGAGTGATCAGCAGCAGGCGCTTCTTGACTTAATGACATAGAAACTGAAGGGTTAACTTCGTTGACAAGGATAGAAGCACCTCTGTTGATGGAATAGACAGATCATTAGCACTTGGCTCATAGTGTTCATCAAACATTGGATCAAACAATTTCTTCAAATCATCTTCAAGGAGGTACATAGGAGTTGTGGTGAGGGATTTTGAACAAGAGTAGAACTGATGGGACTACTCGATGAAGATTGAGATGCGGTCCGAACTGGATTGTCCTGGAGCCATTTGCCCGGAAAGCTCATCGAACAAGACGTGAATAGTTTCCATGATATCTCAAGTTCTTTGTGTGTAGATTCGGTAACCCTTCTTGTTTGATGCATAACCTACAAAACTCCAATGTCCGCCTTAGCTCTTAATTTACCTAAATCTTGACCGTCATTCATTGGGTAGCACAAAGCACCGAATACACAAAGGTAGGAGAGATCAGGTTTTCGTTTATGGACAAGTTCGTATGGAGTTTTTTCATGAGAGGTGTGTATAAGGGAACGATTTTGGGTGTAGCAAGCAGTGGCAATGGCTTTAACCTAAAGAAACATTGGAACCTTTGAATAAATTAGCATTGTTCTTGCGGCTTCCACAAGAGTTCGATTTTGTCTTTCAACTACACCGTTCTGTTGAGGAGTTTGAGGAACACTTCTTTGATGACTGATTCCAACACTTTCATAAAATTGACTTAAGTCTTTGTTAACAAACTCTGTGTCATTGTCTATTCGAACAATTCTAACAGTATTGTTAAGTCGAACCTGAAGCTCCTTGATAAGTTTGACGATGACATCTGGAGTTTCATCCTTTGTCCTCAAAAACTTTACCCAAGTAGTCATCCACAACGACTAAAATATATTTCTTCCCATTTATTGTTTGCACTCTCATTGGTCCACACAAATCCATATGAAGGGTATGAAGAACTTCGATTACTGAGTTTGTGGGTTTGGGTTTGTGGGATATTTCTTGCTTTTTCCCAATTGGCATGCTGAACAAAGATGATCTTTTTCAAACTTTAATCTGGGTAAGCCTCTTACAAGATCCTTTCTGGAAAGATTATTAATGGTGCCGAAGTTCAAGTGATTGAGACGACGATGCCATAACCATGATTTTGTTTTCGATGCCTTTGACAACAAGCAGATTAGAGAGGACTTCATCATGTCTTCGATACAGATGGTGTAAAGATTTGAACCACGAGTTCCTCTTAACAGTTCCACACCATCAAGTTCTCTAACGAAACAAGTATGTTTTCTAAATGCCACTTCTAGATCGGAATCACAGAATTGACCAACAGAAAACAAGTTATGACCAAGACCTTCAACATAATATATCCTGGAGATTACACTTTTGCCAACAACATATTCTCCATAACCCATAATTGCTCCAAAATGGTCGTTCCCGAATCTAATAGTCCCGATGAATTTACGCACGAAGTTCATGAGCCGTGAGCGATCTCCAGTCATATGCTTGGAACAGCCTGAGTCCAGGTACCACAGAACGATTTGAACGATCTGCAATTGAACACAGACAAGAATGGATAAATGGATAATTGGGATCCCCATACAAGAATGGGTTCCATTTGGTTAGTAACAGTGATTCGAACACCCACATCAGAAGTGGAAACAATGAAATCATCAGGGATAGATGCAGTGCTAGTGTCCGTATTTGACCTATTCAAAGTATGTCACTTCTTAAAGGAATAGTTCTACCAGTAGGCATCCCTTTTCTAATCGGCATTGACTTGGAAAATTTAGGGCACAACTCATTAAGATTAAACTTGTGGCCAGTAGGTATCCACTGATAACCTATGTTACTAAATTTCCTTCCTGTGGGTATCCAATGTTTTCTAACCTTCTTTCTCCACTGCTTTCTAGCCTTCTTAACATGTTTTATGGCATTAACAATCTTAACAGGGCACTTAACAACATTAATCAAATCATTCACACCACATTCATGATTAGTAACAGAAACCAAGCAATCATCATTACATGTTTTGCCAAAAGTAGCAGAATTCGAATTAATTATAGTACGCTTATAGCTAATACTAGAATCAACACGATTCGTTTTATTCAACTCAAACTTAGTGTTCCTAGGGTGGTCTTCTACTCTCTTCCAATGCACATTCTTAGCTTGTGAGGTCCTATCTTGCTTTGTATCGCCTGGAGGCTTTGACCCGCTTGCTTTAATGTCACTGATTACTCCTGTAGAGGGAATTATGGGAACATTAGTTGGTTGGGGTACCTTTTGCATTCCTGAACTAGAGGTGCATGGATCTGAACTACTTGAAGGCACATTAGAATTCACTTTCCTAATGCTGGGCATAGAATGGTTTGTATACTTAGCACTAGACATGGGACAAGGCATCACAGCTTTATCTTTCGCACCTAAGGATTTAGGACATGTTGCTATTAAACATTCTAACATATCCTGAGATCGTTTGGCCTGAATGCAAGCAAACCTAATTTCACTATCAAGTGGCTTATTTATGAAGTCCTCTTCTACAATCTCATGGAGAAATTCAAGACTATCCTTAAGGCGAGCAAGATAATTATGAAATACAAGTTCGTTATTCCTAAGATGAGGAGGAATGTATTTAACAGTCACAGTATATTTAGAGTCTGCATATGACTTTGATGCAACATTCTTATTGAAGACAAGTGGCATTTTCCCTTGTTCCTGATTCCTCAGATTCTCAATTTCCTTTTGTAAAGACGTTATATTTTTGTTATTCTTGTCACGAGTGACTTTCATTGAATCATATAACTCTTTAAAGTGTTGTTTAACTTTTTCATTTTCTTCTAGAAAACTCTCATTTTCCTTTTGTAAAACATTAACCAAGTTTTGAAGATGAAAAGTTTGAGAACACTGAGAATCTAAAGGAAGAGGCATTTGGGAGCCAGTCACATTGTTCTTTTCACCCTTTAATTGTGAAATTTGGGCTTTCAACTTTCTGATAGTGTTACAATGAGCTTGAATCTGTTCGTTACGTTTGTTTATTTGAAAAACTGCATCAAACTCTAGAACATTTGAAGATGTTTTTATGTTTGAGGTTTTGACATTTTCTTTGAGATGTTGATATTTTAGTTGCAGATCAAAATGTTCAACTTCTAGCTTAGAAAGATGTTTTACCAAATTATCGTGATCATCCTGATCAATTTTCTCATTTAGTTATGAGTTTTTGTTTTCAAGCTCAATGACACGATCATGGGAAACTTTCAAAGCAACAGATAATTCATGAAATTGAGAGGCAGTGATAGAATGCTTAGTAACAGTATAAAACACATCTTGAGCCACACAACTTAATACTAAGTTCTCATTTAAGATATGCAAGTTCTTCCTTTCAATTTCATTATATTTGAGTTCCCGTTCATAATCATTAACCTCAACAATCATTGCATCAAATTCCTTTTCCATTTATTTGATAACTGAGTTAATCCCCTTTTGAAGACTCTCAAATTGACCTTTTAATTATTTAAAGGAAGGCATGATCTCAGTTAAATAACATTCTTTAGTTTGCTCAAAACCCCTTTCCCCTTCAGTTATCCCTGTAGGTGTGATTCTCTTCTTGCATGTTTTCTCAAAATCAACAAATAGTTGATAAACAACATATAGGCTAATTAAGGTCTTGCTATTGGTGGCTATAGTTTTAGAAACTAAGTGCATTGGTGTATTTGGAGGATACACATTAGCTACAGGCATTTTCCTAAGGGGAGTGTTTGTTTCAACAAGTACATTAAATTTTTGTTTATCCATATCTTTCTTCCAAAAAATATGTTCTAGGGTTAATTGAGTTTGAGGCTTAAACATGTTCAGGGAGATCCAATTTTCCTTAGTGTAATCATGGGGTATGATCGTTATGTTATTCTTTTTACACGCAGGATCGTTAAGCTTCTTATCCATTTTCTCCCTAGATGCATCATCTAATTTTCTATCCTCTTCCGTGCTTCCAATACATGATGGTGTTTGCCTAGGCTTAAGAATCTCATTACCATCATATAGTACCTTATGATCAGCTCTAGCCTTTTTACCTACCTCGGGATTTGGTTCCTCAACAATGGGAATACTATGCTTATCGCTTAAGACTCTATGCTTAGTGATCATGTGAGCAGCCTGAATGGTATTCCCTTGTACGTACAATTTATTTTCAAGCTTGTTTTTCAAAGTTTTTAGATTAGAAAAGTCATTCAAAAGTTTTGATTCCTTAGCATTAAATTCTTGTTTAAGCACTTTAACATTATCTTGAAGCTCTTGTTTTTGCTTAACAGTTTTAGAAAGCTTTTCTTGTAAGGAGTTTAACTCTTGTTTTAACACTTCTTCTCTAAAATTACTCTTTCTTATAATTGTACGCATTTGGTCATCCATTTCCTGCTCACGGGTAGTTAACTCAAACTTAGCACGTTGTTCATAAATAGCAACTTGTTCTTTATAGGCATTCAGTTCAGAGATAACAGAATCATCAGGAGCACATGCAGTATATTTATCAAAAACATAGTGATCATTGACTGCAGAAGATGCATCACTTGGTGCAATCTCACTTTCACTTTGTGTCACATATTGATCATAAGAGACAATATTGCCATTACCCTCATTATCAATATCTGATTCATAAGTTTCAAGAGATTGTACTTCATTATGAATCTTTTGCTCATCAACTTCATCGTATAGTTTTAATACCTTTGAAATGATTGATTCTTTGGATGGACCAGCCTGTTGTAGTGATGAGACCTTTGGAGAGACCTTTGGAGAGACCATAGGTGAGATACTAGCCATGAAGATTGTTTGGGCAGTAGGTTCATCATCGACATTCGAGTCAAATGCGTCACACTCAGATACTTGAAAGGCATTTTGATGATTGTGACCTATTTCCTGAATTGGCTGCTCATCAACATCAGTATCATAGGTTTTGGCATTTCCCTCAGCAAGAAACAACAACTCCTCTTCAACCAAAGCTGCTCCATTATCCTGAGCTTGCACAAGTAACATCTTGTCTCAAAGTATTCTGATTCGTGGACGTTTTGGAGATGTGCAGTTCTCGAATGTGTCCATCACCACAATAGTTGTAGCACTTGATTGGCTTTACTTGTCCTTGATTGGCATTCCTTCCCTGATTCTGATTAGCCATATACCCTCCACCAACTCCACCTCTTCCTTGTTCATACCGCCTTCCGTGAGCTGGTGTGTCCATCACCACCACAGTTGTAGCACTTGATTGGCTTTACTTGTCCTTGATTGGCATTCCTTCCCTAATTCTGATTAGCCACATACCCTCCACCAACTCCACCTCTTCCTTGTTCATACCGCCTTCCGTGAGCTGGTTGCACCATAATCTTTCCATATCTGACAGTAGCTTGATTGTGTGGATTGGATGCTGTTCTGAGATTATTGTTAGTGTGTGGGATGGAATTCATATTTTTACTAACCATGAGAGATAGTTGATTGATGAAGTTTTCCATGAGTGTGTTTGAGTCTGGAGGCTTATATGCTGGATCAGGAATGTACTTGTAATTACCATTACCAGTGGGTATGACTTGAGAAGCTTTGGTGGTAATTCCAACATTGGTGTAGAAGGCTGTAGAGTCATTTGATGAACTTGTTTCTCCCTGCTTAGATTTGAACTGTTCAAGAATCCTTCGTTCAAACATAGCATGTCTCTCATTCAAGGAAGGCATACTTGCTCATAGTTGGTGTTCTTCAGTCCTTTGGTTAGCTTCACACAGGTGACAAATTTGTGCCATTTAGGATTCATGTTTTTCACAAACTTTAAGTTTAGCTGAATATTTGGCATGGTCATCTTGATATTCCTCATATCATTCACAAGCTTGTGGAATCTCACGTAATATTCATAGACACTTTCTTCTGGTTTCATCTTAAAGTGCTCCAATTCATCATACAGTTGTGATTCTCTGTCTTCCTTAGTTAATTCAAAACCTGAGAGAAGCATCTTGACATTATCCCAAACCGCCTTGGCTTCAGTGTTATGATTGATAAGCTTGTAGATATCTTTTGGAAGACCTTGAAGTATAATGTTTGAAGCCCTGATATCAGCATCAAATCTCTTTTCTCCTTATCATTTGAGCTCATCATACGTCTTTGGTTTGTCCAATCCAAAGATCATTGTTCCATCTGCAGCAGTATCGAGTATGTCTCTAGTTGTCTCAACTTGATAAGGTCCTTCATCAATTGACTTGAGAATGTTGACTCCATTTTCCTTTCCCGACAATAAAACCTAATTCGTTGAGCCCATGAGTCATAATCAGCCTGTCAAGCATAGTGGGAGTATCCGAACCAGCTGCTTGAATGTCCTCAGCAACAAAGGAGATGATTGTAGGTATGTTGGTAGACATGATTACCGATTTCACGGGATTTTAAAACTCTATGATTAAACCGGGAAATAGATTCTTTTACGGGATTTTACTAAATCAAGAGAAAACCGTATAATGTAATCAAGAAGAAAAGCACTAAGTGACAAGATACAAATCGCTCACAAGACAAAATCGCTCAAAAGTGACAAGTCGCATCAACTCGCTTCAATAAGCAAGTCGCTTAAACCAAAACAAATCGCTTAACTAAGACAAGTCGCTTAAACTTACAACTCGCTTCAATAAGCAAGTCGCTGAAAATGACAAATCGCTTAAACAACGCACATCGCTTAAAGTCTTAACTCGCTTAAATAAGCAAATCGCTACTCCGAATAAACCGCACAAGTACAGCCACTATCCAGACAAATCTCTTAAATAAGTGATTTGAAACTGACACAAATCGCTTCCAAAACAGGGACAAATCGCTCACTTGAACTACTTTACCGAGACTCAAATCGCTAACATGCAAAACACACAAACCGCCACTTTAGATTCCAAAAACAATCCAACCACAATGATTCAAGGCTTCCAAATCAAAACCTAAACACTTATGATGATACTAAACACAAAAGTACAATCAAAATCCAAACTTTAACACAAGAAATGGTCCAAATGATGCAAATACCACTAAACTTTTTCAAACTCAAAAACCATAAAAAGCCACTAGAAATCCAAGAACATGTAAGAGAGATGATCAAACCATGGCTCTTGATACCATTTGTTACATATTGGATTTCACAAACACATCAAATCATGATCAACAAGGGGGCGTATAACTTGAGGTTTTAGAGAGAGAAATAGTTAGAGGTTTGGAAACTTAGTGAGAGAAAGTAAAAGTAATATTATGAGCTCCAACCCTCTACCTTGGGAGGTAGAGGGTATTTATAGTCTTACATAAAATGCCTCCTACGGGCTGTGGATCAGGCATACAGTGGGTAAAGACCCGTCCGTCCTCCACGGTGTTACTTAACTAAATACTACTTAACATTAAATAACTATGACTAGGAGCATTCTAACGATTACATATACTTGAGGTAACCGACACTTTAATAACTGGATTTACTAAATCCTAACATTAGACATTCACAAATGTAATAGAAAAAGTGATGTAACAAATGTTGAATCTTTAAGTACTTTGAATGTTATGTTTGAAGCATCTTGTGTTGGTTGTCGTAAAAGCATGTTTTCTAGTTGTCATGATAAATGTGTTGCTAAATCTATCTTATCTCGTAAGCGGAATAACAAAAAATGGATTACCTCTAGGCCCACTAATGATTCTAAGTCTGTGCTAGGTAAACCGCCGCTAGTGTTTTCGCTAAGATCATTGATATACCTATAGAACCCACTTCACCTCCTAGGAAGAGAATATCACCTAGTGCATTCACTAAGACCAAAGCAAAAACAAGTTGGACTTGGCAGAGATGGTTACAAAATACACCTGGCTTTAAATGGATTCCTAAAATCATTAACATGTATGTTTCAACTGTAACTATAACGGAACCCTCTAACTCTTCGGGTTCCACCTCCACTTCTATTCCACCTGTGTTGTCTGTGTGTAATGCAGGTGATAAAGATCATTCTATGGATTGTTGATAGCGGATGTTCCCGGCAGATGACAGGCAATCTCAAATTGTTATCAAACTTTGTCTCAAAGTTCATTGGCACTGTCAGGTTCGGGAATGATCACTTCGCATCTATCATGGGCTACGGAGATTACATCAATGGGAACATCGAAATTAGCAGGGTTTATTATGTGGAAGGTCTCGGTCACAATCTCTTTTCAGTCAGTCAATTTTGTGATGGTGATTTGGAAGTTTCTTTTAGGGAGAAAACGTGTTTCATTCGTGATCTACAAGGAAACAATCTTATGTCTGGAAACCGCACATCAAGTCTTTACACAATCTCAATGCAAGACATGATTTCTTCATCTCCCATCTGTCTACTTTCTAAGGCAACATCTACAAAATCTTGGCTGTGGCACCGTCGTCTTTCACACTTGAACTTTCAAACCATAACCAATCTTGCACGATACAAACTAGTTGAAGGTCTTCCAAGGTTTCGGTATTCTAAAGATCATTTATGCTCAGCTTGTGAACAAGGGAAAAGCACTCGTGCTCACTTTCCTTCAAAGGTGGAACACAACTCTCAGCATGTGCTTCATCTTATTCACATGGATTTGTGTGGCCCGATGCGTATGCAGACGATTAATGGCAAATGCTACATTCTAGTAATTGTTGATGACTACTCAAGATGGACTTGGGTTTATTTTCTTCGAAGCAAAGATCAAGCTCTACAGATTATCATCACCTTTCTCACGAAGATTCAAGTTCAGCTCCGGAACACAGGCAGACAAATCAAAACAGACAGAGGAACTGAATTTGTAAATCAAACTCTTCGAGAATACTATGAGAAAGTAGGAATTGAGCAACAAACATCAATTTCACGGACACCAGAACAAAATGGAGTTGTTGAAAGACGAAATCGTATGTTAGTGGAAGCTGCTAGAACGATGTTAATCAATGCAAAACTTCCAGATTACTTATGGGCAGAAGCCGTGTCAACTGCATGATACACTCAGAACCGTTCTATGATAACCAAACGCCACAACAAAACACCTTATGACCTTATCCATAACCGCAAACCGAATCTCAAACACTTTCATGTATTTGGTGCTCTTTGTTACCCGAATAATGATCGTGATGGCTTTGGAAAGCTCAAAGGGATACCGGATTTGGAATCGTCGTACAAGGGAGATTATGGAAACGATTCATGCTAATTTTGATGAGCTTACAGAGATGGCTTCTGAGCAAAACAGCTTAGAACCCGGACATAACTGTCTAAACTTCCCCCAAACCCCATCATTAGCTGAACCAAGCTTACAGCTTACTCATCGTCAAATTGAACAGCTATTTGCTCCTCTATTTAGTGATGATATTGATCAACGTGCTCTAGATGATCAAATGTTTCCGCTGCTCAACCTGATAATAATTCAATCCCTGATACACCTGAAACAACAAAAACAGTTGCTGAAACACCTCCAATTGACTCTACAACAACAGCCGAACAAACCGCATCCAAGGACACTGATCCAGCTGATGATCTTCTAAATCAAGATGTACCTGCACCCGCGGATTATGATCCAAATGCGTTCTTTAACCCTTTCGCTAATGAACCTGCAACTTCAGATGTTGCGGAATCATCTACAAGCCATTTGAATCCACCTAATCTTCATAATGTATATCAACATCAACCCTCCACACATCGTTGGACTAAAGACCATCCTCTTGTGAACATTATTGGAAACCCAAATCAACCAGTCGTAACTAGACAATGCCTTCAGACTAACGGTGAACATTGCATTTATGCACTTACCGTTTGTCAATCTGAACCTAAAAACATTAAAGAAGCAATGACTTATGACAACTAGATTGAATCCCTGCAAGAAGAACTGAATCAGTTTAAACATCTTGAAGTATGGGAATTGGTTGAACGACCAACAGGGGTCTACGTCATTGGTCTCAAATGGATTTGGAAAAACAAGTTAGATGCTGAGGGTATGATTATTCGAAATAAGTCACGTCTGGTGGCTAAGGGTTATAGATAGGAAGAGGGGATTGACTTTCAAGAACCATTCGCACCGGTTGCTAGACTTGAGGCTGTACGGATTTTTCAGGCATTCGCGGCTCACATGAACATCACGGTCTATCAGATGGATGTCAAAACCGCTTTTCTGAATGGTAAATTGTAGGAAATAATATATGTTAGTCAGCCAAAAGGATTTGTTAATCCAAATTTCCCTAATCATGTTTAGAAACTAAACAAGGCTCTCTACGGTCTCAAACAATCCCCTCGAGCGTGGTACGATGAGTTATCATCCTTTCTCCTATCCCATAATTTTGTCAAAGGACCGGTCGACAGTTTATACAATATCACCTGGCACACATTTTAATCGTTCAAATTTATGTGGATGACATCATTTTTGGGTCAACCCATAAAAAGTACTCAAACGCTTTTTCAAAACTAATGAAAACACATTTTGAAATGTCAATGATGGGTGAACTTACGTTCTTCTTAGGACTTCAAGTTCATCAATCACCCCGTGGTATTTTCCTAAGTCAGTCCAAATATGCTCTTGAAATTTTAAACAAACATGGAACGCAAAGCTGTGAAACCTATGCCACACCAATGGCACATACCAACAAACTGGACGCTGATTTGCATGGAAAATTGTTAGGATCCTATATTTATTGTGTTTGATGATTCGGGTGGTCTTGGATGATGGAAATACAAGTTTTCCATATTTAGAGAGAGAAAGAATGAGAGGGTGTTTCTTGCTAGAGACTTGCTTTATGAAAGGTTAGATTAGAAAGCACCACCCCTTCCATGGATGAAAGCGGTATTTATACTTACAACTTATACGTCCGCCTGTCGGATGGTGGATCAGGCATACAGTGGGTAAAGACCCGTCCTTCCTCCACGGTGATACACTAAACTATTCTACGCTACAAACTAACTAATAAACTACTAAATAACGCAAATAACTACAAGTCTACGAGCTAACATATGCTAGACCATAATTGGGGTGACTAATACTTTAACATGGAATTTCCAATTTCTAACAATCTCCCCCTAAGGGAGGTCACCCCATGAAATACATTTTGCATCCTAACATTCAATCTTTGTCTTTAGTTCTGAGCTTGTAGACTTCAATTCTTCAATGTCAGCATTCTTTGTGCTTTGGTAGCGTTTCTTTAAAGTCCGCATTGATTTGTACTTTAAGTGGAGGCCTTTAACAGATCCACATCTTGATGATCTTCGAGCTTTCTTTGAGATCATCAGCCACAGTAAATCTCTCTGGATCATCAATAGTTATGTTGCCTTCATGTGATGTTGTGACTTTTAGACCGACATGCTCACACTTTTGAATCATGACATATTTCCATCAGAGTAGCGGAAGCTTTACTGGTTCATGATATTTGCAGCAGCGTAGCAGAAGCATAGTATAAAAATATCGAGCCGTTTATGTAGATATGCATTAGTCATGATTTCTTCAATTAAGTGTGGATGTTGTGAGCATGCGGCTTTGGATTAACTCCTCAATTCTCGATCACTACAACCGTCCATATGTACCTGCAAACAACAGCTAGCAATAAAAACACCGAAAGTATCTTTAATCACTTTCGTTGAATTGAGGTGCACGCCCACGCCCCGCTGATCAAGACAAGTACCGCCTGTGATCGTAGGATTCCTAAGAATCTCCTTGACAGGGTTTCGCAGCCCTCTAGCCGTTCTCAAACCGAACGCCTCAAAGAAGACAACACAGAGTGAGTGAACCAAAGAATTGAGATTCACTGATTGATGAAAAATGATTTGAAAAACAATCGCGTATTGCTTAGAAGAAAGAGTTTTGCAATACGACGAAGGATTTATGAGAAAGATCAATTTTCAATCATAAATACTTTTTATATTTGAAAAGAGTACATTCGATGTGCAAGATAAAAGAAGAGATTTGCACATCGAACGGTTTTTCCAAAAGTATTTTATTCAATCAAAGATACTTTTTGTGTTTGAAAACATAAATACACATTCGATGCGCTAGAGAAAAGAAGATTTGCACATCGAACGGTTTTTCCAAAAGTATTCGTTAATTCATTTCCTAGACCAAGGTTGATTCACGAGTGAATCGCCCCATCGTTTCTATCCAGTTGTCACAAGTTTGATCTTTAGAAAAGATCTCACATGTCACCCACCAAGAGCTTGTTTAATGTTGGCTCTAGAAGGATTTCCATCTTCATCATGAATATTTTTACATATCACTCGGATGTTCTGGCAATACCACAAGAATAATGCGTAGGACTCTTAAAATATATTCTTACTTTCCACATTGTGTGAAACAGCAAGTCTTCATTAATTTAGTGTCCTAATGAGATGTTGTGGATGATCTCTTGGCTCTAGACTCAATAGTGCACATTTGGTTCCTATGCCGGAGACTAGGGAGAGGGTCTCCTTCTTCAATATCAACAATCTCTAAGAGAAAGTCGATAGATTATGTCGGTTCCCGTGAGAATGAAACAAGCCCTTTTAAGAGGAACTTGAGTAGCTTGGGAAGTTAGGTGCAGTGCGTCACTGGGTCCATGACGTCTTGTCTTCAATACCAGTGTTACCTTAGTAAACACCAGTAGCATATGTATTGAACCCGGTTTCAGCCTAAGCTTGATTTATTGGAGGGCTATTTCTTTTCACCCTTTTCACATTCAATTCTTTTTCATTCTTCAACCCCTTCAGTGCTTACCGAGACTTCATAACTAGGACCTTGTTGGGTTTATTCCAGTACTAGCTCTGTCTCAGTCCGCACTCTTCCCATATCTCATTTTTCTCCTTTTTTTAATCATACCTAAGGACTCTACATTATCTAGTGGGTTGTCCCTGGGTAGATCCCTCCGGCTTTGGCGGGATCGTGGGAACAAATACCTAACCTCACCAATCTTATAACTCCATTCACAAAGTAAAATGGTCGGTCTTTTGGTACAGTTCATTCTTCCATGAAACCAATTCAAAAATCATTTGAAAATCAATCAAGGTACTTGTGATATAATATCAAAGCATTTTGTACATTAATTGTTTTGATCATTTAGAAACGCTCCCCCTCAACATGTGCATAAGATTTTGAAATTGTTTAGCACATGGAGGCAAGAGTTCTTTGAAATAATTTCTTGATCACAATTTCCATGGAAAAAGCCATTTGATTTTCTTGGTAAATTCTCCCCCTCCATATGTGCTTTGGATATTTGAAATCATTTTATCACATAGAGGCAGGAGTTCTTCAGAAGCACATTTACGATCACACAAGCCATTAAGAAACCATTCGCTCCCCCTCAATATGTGCATCAATATATGAAAGAGTTTAGCACATATTAGAGAGGGCCAGCACATTGAATCAAATGATCACCTTTTATCAAATTTCATATTAAATCACAAATTCTCCCCCGATCAAAAGTATCAAACCCTTTGAGATTTTGGATCCCAAGTGATTTAATAAGGTTTAGAAAACATAGGAGAATATGTGCCTGATTTAAAAACTCGTCATGTTTTTGGATAAATGCTCCCCCTCAACATGTGCATTATGTATATTGAAATTGTTTGGCACATGGAGGCAGGAGTGCCTTTAAAGGACTAAAACCAATTCCATTTAAAACAGACAAGAGATTTAAATCACGATCTCTCCCCTGATCAAAATTTTCAAACCAATTGAGATTTGTGATCCCAGTTGATTTAAATTATTTAGAAAATTTTAGAGAAAGACGTGGCAAGATTTGATTTTGAAAAATGACTAATAAGGAACAGTTTTTCGACATTCAAGATTGTTAGTGTCAGGTATGATAGTTTTTAAGAGATCTTTAAGTAAAATAAAACAATTTCACAATCAAACAAGAATAGAAAAAATTTCATTTTGTAAGATCTTGATTCTAAAGAAAAAATCATACCATGACATAACATTAAATCTTTAGATCACCACTTATTTTGTACAAACCGGACTTTTTGATGAAATATCGTTTAAAAATATTTAATTTGAAATCACTTAAGATTTGACAAAATAAAGTCCGGTTGATTTCAAAACTTTGAATCCGATTTATTTTCAAAACAATATTTTTCCATTTTCAAAATAATATTATTAAACGTTTTAGAAAAATGGTATCATCACTATTATCCCTGCACAAAGATACGTTAGGTAGTTGAGAAGCTTATGTTGTTGTTGTAGGGCTTGGAAGAAAAACCGTCTGCTGATGCAGTGAGACTTCTTACGTTACATTTTAATACCAACTGAGGTCAAATTAAGCTCCGTTTCTTCAATCACTTAGAAGAAAACCATCTACTGATGCAGTGAGACCTCTTACATTGCATTTTCCCATGCCAACACTCCATAGAAGTCCAATTAAGCTCCGTTTCTTCATTTGTCAACCCAAGATATAGTTACCCTTTCCTTTCGGCATCCAATCATCTTTAATTGTGGGATCCGGATCGGGAACATTCTTATATACCAAAATTCCTGCATACGTTAGTGAACACACCTACAGATATATGGTGGTCGACATCACCCAAACAGCAATCGACTAATAAAAGTCAAATCAACATATCAATCAGATCATTCAAATGTATGGGAATAATGTGTTTATTAAACTCTAATCATCTAATCCTAAAAATCATATCCTAGGCACCTAGTCCTTCAACGTAGGTTAACATGATTTCTAATTAACCATATAGGATAATTAAGAAATCCTGTTAGATGATGTAAATTTGTAAACATTCTCCCCCCTCAATCAATGACTTATTTTCTGAAAAGTTTAAAAGCGCAGAAGTCATTGATTGAGTTTTCAATTATTATGAAAAACTCTGAATCTGATTGATTTTCAAGCAACTCATTTACCACCACTTTTTGAAAACAACAAATATTTTTCTAAAGAATTTTAGACGGAAAAACATTTGTGTAGGAACAGCAGTCCTTCGACATACTTTCCTCAAATAGTTTTTAGGATAAGTGCACAAAATATTTGAAAATTGGTTTAGCGCAGCACTTTCCTTTCTTGAAGAATAGGTTGCTATCTGAAATAATAGCAAACCATGGTTTTAAGCACGGGTTACAGTCTGAATAAACTGCAAGTCATTCGATTTGTGACATGTTTTGAAAAAAAATATTTACACCTTCTGCTCGAACTTCATCTATGGCCCCGTGCCATTATTGAATGACATTTCTAAGACCGCAGATGTTATCGATACCAGAAGACATGTCTTGAAAAAAACATATTTTTGGTATTTTTCAAATTTTCTGATTTTTATGGGTTTTTTATGGTTTTATATTTTTCTATTTTCTTTTTGTTGGTTTTATATTTTTGTATTTTGATTTTTTGAAAAATATATACAAAGATAGAATAGATGATATAGTTTAGGAAAGATGGTGATACGTTACGAGATAAGGATATCGAATGACCCGTTGTAGAAGATAGAAGTCATCATCTCTTAAACATTCACCACCAAAGCTTCCGAGACTCCATAAAAGAAGATAGAACATGAGCCTTTGAGAAAGAGAGACTTTGGCAGCTTCCCCCCAAACCAAAAATCCATTAGATGAGCAGTCAAGCTCCATTTCAAGCTTGCCTTAGCCAGTGCACGAGAAGCATACCATTATCATAAATCCGCTTGCTCTATTTAAGAACGATAATCGAGGTTCTCCGTTCGGGGTTATATCATCCAATAGAAGAACAGCAACTTTTCATCTCACACTTAAATAACCTTCTCATATTTCTTTTCAACTGACGTCTGAAGCGATCCATTCCAAAAGGTGTCAAGAGAACAATTCCCCAAAGTAGTTGAATTGATGCAGTCAGTCTCTTTGTATAATGCTCAAGAACTCTCCCAAATACACATCATGAGGGTAATGAAGAACACCTCCCCAATGTTCACATCTTTCGAGTCCCCGATGATTGTGTATGAAGATCAAGAACCCGAAGTACACCAATATCCAAGAACTCTCCCGAATACACATCATGCCCGGAGAGAAAACACCTCCCCATTGTTTGTGGTAAATAATGGCTTTCTTCCCTGATGATCGTGTATGAAGCTCAAGGACCCGAAGTACACATATTCCCCAAAGAGAGAACAACCGATAACATTGAAGAAGCAGGCCAAATCACTTATTATCTCTGCGGATGACAATCTCTGCGGATGTCAACTTTTGAAATAAGTGATTATATCTCTGAATCACAGATTAAGCCCTCAAGTGAGACAGCTGAGCACCCCCAATGTACACAATTCTCTCTTCCCTAATGATTGTGATAACATCGAGATCATCACACACTTGTGTACCTCTTATATCTTTAGAAACTTTCTCTAACATCACTTCCCCCACATAGTTGGAATAATAACACTAAACGCCTTGATGAGTAAAACCTTGAGTTTCTCTGCGGTCATGACATTTGTCTTCCCGGGATATCTTCAATCACTTAGAAGAATTAAGTTCATCAAGTTTACTCGCCATGAGTCAAACCTTGAGTTTCTCTGCGGTAATAATATTTGTCTTCCCGGGATATCTTCAATTACTTAGAAGTATTAAGTTCATCAAGTTTACTCGCTTTAGGTGCTTGTCTCCTTCCCCTTGCGGTTTTGACACTTAGTAATCAAAAAACATTATAAGCCCAAATACTTGAAATCTGTTGAGAAGATCGCTTGAATTCTTTGTGAGAATCAACATCTTTGAATAATGTGAGCAAATCTAATTGGGGATTAAATTCGACATATCACTCTCCCCCAATTAGTGCTCTCCCTTAAACCGACAATCTGTTTGATAAATGCCCGAATTAAGAAGAAGTCTTTAGATAATCAAATGCAACTCGTCTTTAGTCTTCTAACATGCAGCAGAAAATGTAGAACCGACTGTAGACTCGACCTTCTTCAAGATTGTCCAATTGGGGAATAGAAAGTCAACATCTTCAACTCACCAAATGTATCCCGTTAACTTACAAATAGCAAATCCCCTTAAGTCAAATCCCTCCCAATCAAACAAGAACAGAAAGATGTTCATCAAGGAAATCAGCCCCTTAACTGGAAGTACTTTGTCGTTAAACTCATCAGTCCGTGAGAAGATGTCAACCAACGGCTCAAAGACGATGTTAATACAAATAAGCCGTAAAAACGTTTATTTATATTTTACGATCTTCTAATGTTTTGTCGATAACAAAGGTAAAATCATTTTAACGAAACAAATAAAATACGTAAATTGTTTGAACTAATAGTTTCTAACATATTCACATTTTCACATAAAACACTAAAACAAGTATAAGTGATTTTATGATTTAGTAATACATATGTACAACAACTAGTGTTTACATATTTGGATAAAATATACACATAACTAGTATGTAGTATATTGGGTAATATAAATGGGTAGAAACTTAAGTATCACAACCCATTGGGCAAATAGATTGAATGTAGTTGGGTACAACCCAAAGCCCATAACCTATGGATCTTGACCCATAACCCATTGCATGACATCACGCTTATATCATACATGGATAATATCCATAACCCATGGATCAACCCATACCCAAGTGACCAAGTGCATTGCACTCAAAGATACATTGTGTCTAGCCAAAGATCCATGGTTCAACCCATGACCCATGACCCATAACCAAAATACCCATGGGTAAAAGGGAGCGTCCCACGGATCCCTAGCTTAACGCTAGACGGATCCCTTGTGGAAGGGATCCGTGGGATCCGAGGAACAGTAGGATTTTTCCCCTATAAATAGTGAGCCATTTCTTCATTATTTCTCAACCCTTTCTAACACACTTTCTCCCTGAGTTGAAAACTCACTAACCTCAGATCCAAGAGATCTATGTTTGTAGTTTTGTTTTTGTGTGATCTTTTAGGTTCCTCTTAAAGGCAAGATCACCACCTTTGAAGTCGAGCAAGCTCAAGTCCATGAGTTGCCATGCTTCCTCATCATCAAGGCTACTGAAGTCCTCTTGTTGATGATTCCTTTCGTTCTTCAAAGAAGTGTAGTGATGAAGACATTAGTGAAAGATGTCTCAAGTGTCAAGACGAAGATATTAGTGAAGGGTATCTATCGTCTATAAGCATAAGCACTTGTGGTAGGTGCTTAGAAGTCAAGACAAGAAGCATTAGTGAAAGGTGCTGAGAAGTCAAGACTTGAAGCATTAGTGAAAGGTGCTTAGAAGTGAAGACACAAGACATTAGTGAAAGGTGTCTTGTAGATCTAGTCAAAGGCATTAGTGAAAGGTGCCTTAGATGTACATTCGATATGGTGTGTTTCGATGTACAAGATAGACTAGTATTAGATCCAAGGATATTGATATCCTTGATGATGTTGTAAAGGAGTAGATCTCCTTTGGGATTAGTTGTTGGTGTAGTGTGGTAGTAGTTCCTCCATTTCAATGGAACTAGGTGCTTAGCCTAGTACCTAATAAAGAGTAGGCGACGTTGTGAAGGTGTAGTTCACCTTAGAGTGAAAGAACTAGGTACTTAGCCTAGTACCTTATAAAGGGTAGGCGACGTTGTGTAGGTGTGGTTCACCTTGGAGTGAAAGAACCCGGTGGTTAGCCTAGCACCGGAAAAAGGGTAGGCGACGTTGTGAAGGCTTCTCCGCCATAAGGAGATTGGTGTAGTGATTCTGAACTCGAGTAGGTGACTTTGGGAGTGGAGTAGGGCAAGGAAGGTGTCCTTGTAGCCGAACCACTATAAATACTTGCGTTGTGGTTTTGTGCTTCTTAATCTTATTTTTTCATTACTTATCTTTATATGTTTGTTTATCAACATCCAACACACACATCCAAATAGATTGACATAAGTCGATCTAAATAGTTTAAAAGGACGTTTTAATTTGTAAAACTATTCAACCCCCTTCTAGTTTTCCACAAAAGAAACTCCATGTGAAGATGACCAGATAAGAAGAAGCTCGGTTCTTTCATGAGTTTGGAGCCGTTTGACCATTTATTCTCAGATAACGATCAACCATGCATAATTATCATACTTCTTCTCCCCCTTAAGAATTGCATACGGAGTTGCCGTTCTTGATTAAACAAGTGAAAATCTTCTAAATGTAGTCTATTCACACTTCTCCCCCACAAAATAAGCACATGATGTCGCCATCGTCATTATAGTTGAGCAAGTGGAATAAGAAAAACAATCAACAGTAGCCCGGTTCACTTGATGACTGAAGCGCATGGAAAAAGTATGAAGCATGTTGATAAGAATGGTCATAATAAGAAGATTTCTCTTCTTCCGAAGATAAAGCGCACTGAAACGTACACTTTTCTTTTCTTTAGAGTACGAGGCATGAACTATTGTGTTCATACGTCATAAGAAGATTTCTCTTCTTCAGAAGATAATGTGTACTAAAACGTACACATTTCTTTTCTTTAGAGTACGAGGCATGAACTGTAGTATTCATACGTCATTATCTCTCTCTTTTCAGCTCTCTTGGTAAAACTTGTAATCACCCCATTATCATTCATAGAGGCTCTTTGTCATGACAGCTGATGGAGAAAACCCAATATGATGAATTTGACCCTAAAGTAAACTAACCCGAACTCGTGACTTAAACTTGCACATATGTAACAAAGAGCTGTGCCGAGACTTCATCCTCCATTGAATCTCTAAGTTCTCTATACTCCTCATCCAACCAACCATCAAGTATAAGACTTACATCACCTCTTGAAAATCCATAATTGAATGTGACACTGAGCACTACAATGTAACTCCTTAAAGTGATAGTTATTTTGAGGTGATAAGAGCCCAATTCCCCCAAGTGGTAAAAGAAAAGGTAAAAGTCACTCAACAATAACTAGATTTCCAAGTCTTCGTTTTTGATAATAAGCTCGAACAAGGATCATGAAGAATCTTCATCCATCCATCCCCGATACCTTCAGATACTAAGTACACTCGCCCATGATAATTCCCTTCAACCTCAAATAAATAATAGTGAATTAACACCGTTGTCACATCTTCTGGTTTAAAAGCTCAAATCTAGCCTCCTTTGACGTTTTAAGTGAACTATGATAATGGTTTTCATCCCGACCATGGTTAAAAGCACATAACCCCGTAAAACTTAGAAATAACCAACCTGCCATGAAGACAATTCAAATAAACACCTAATTCATGAAGTATACCCTTTTATCCCTTCTTTGAAGCAGAAACCGTAGAACCAAAGACGATAAGATTCCGAAATACACTTTCCTTTCTCCAGGATGGTTCCATCACTACGGGATTTTACAATTCTATGGTTTAAACCAAGAAATAGTTTCTTTCGCGGGATTTTACAAAACCAAGAATAAACTGTAAGATAGATCCGGAAATGCACTTTACTATTACTAGGACGTTTCCACTGTCACAGGATTTTACAAGTCTATGATTTAAACTGAGAAATAGAATCTTTCGCGGGATTTTACAAAATCAAGACAAAACCGTAAACAATGTCAGCTTGAATGTGTTATGACAACTTTGGTTTCAGTGAATATCTATTTTAGGGGAACATGTTGCAGTTCATCAACGGTTCATTATCCAACATCATCAACCATCCAATAAATACTTTGGTAAACACATCATCCACATATTTTGTCGGCTGTTGCTGTGACCACATGGTGAAGTAAACCCGATATACCAAACTTGATCATGAAATAGAATTCCCCTGATTTGTTACTTAAACTTGTACAAATCCTCGTGAAGAAGAAACGGTGTACCCAGTGTACAAAACCTCTTGACATATTATCAACTGCGTGAGACACCGAAGTGATAGCTACGTTGTGGGTTAAGCGAGAAAGAATCAAAACCGTAACTAAATAGCCAAGTCTTTATCACACTCAATAAATGCCCAAACAAGTCATCTTCACGGAAGGGTAGAAAGAAAGAAGATGAAATAAGTAAACGTGCCCGGAAAACTTCACTTCAAAGCCAAATAAGAGATACCGTACAAACAACCCTGTAGTCAACATTTTCCAATACACCCTTCAAGCCGGGACATAATAATTTTCGTGAAAGTGTATACACAAAAGTAGCAAACCACATAACACACCGAATCTCATCATCATACCAGATCATTTATCATCAAATTTCATTATCAAAGCACAACTCGCAGTTCATATCCAAGACTAATCATCAATTGATCCGAATGATCAATTTAATCTTGACCTGGTTCAAGAATTATATAAAATGAAAGTGATATTTTACCCGGTTCACAATAAGTTAACAACCTAAATCCACAAACACACAAGCCTGGTCCATTTGATAGGTCCAAAACGTCCATTATCAAAATTAGAGACAGATCCAATCTAAGTGATGCTCAGCCCATTTGAACATCTCACATTGCAAAATAACAATAAATCCGTTCAACCCCATGTGAAGATCAAATTCGATCCAACTCAAAATCCAGAATATCATTAACCAAAACATCACATAGATTGCCAACCATCATAAAAAATATGTATCTAAAAAATTAGATAACACATTTTGGTAGTTCAATGTGCACTATAATATCACATTAGTCGTGTATTATGTGATCATTTCCAAGGCTAAACATGGGGAAACTTTTATTACGTTAGTACCAATAATGTGAAGATCACTAAATCCCATTTATTGTAAGACATAGTTGGCTCATATCTCATTTCGAACCAGGATAATTAAAACACTGATATTACTAGCCCATCCGGCCCAACAAAATTGATAATCAAACTAATTCGGCCCATGTTAACAACTTGTTGCCCTAAAATTTTTGGGTGTATAAATTACTAACACATCAAATGCATTCCCCTAATCACTCGTATCAAACCCTAAATTACTCAACAAATTCGCCCCCATCTGTTTTACATTCACATAGTCACATCACACCCTAAAATCACTCAACCTTAACGCCTACCACACCTCAAACCCAAAATCAACTCTCATTTGTTTTCATGACTACCTCATCTCAATCCAATCGATGGCAAATAATCATCATACCCAATGGCATCTCCAACACTTTATCATATCACTAATCCAAGTGTATGCCTTTAATATATAGTTCTCAACATCTCACAGCTTCATAGGCCACAGGGATGGCTTCAAGTTACGACTCGAGTGACCTCGCCACAAGGATGGCTAGAGGCTTGGATACGGATTCGGTTTCAGGAACATGAACACGGGTAGGTATTCTGAGATGTGACATACGAATTTTATTTTCCTTAAACACGAATCAGAAAGATGAGATAACACTTTTGTTATTTTTATTTCATAAGATTTCGTATATTATCAGATGATTAGTTTTATGATGAACAATTAACGCCATGAACAAATCAAATAAAAGAGTAAAACACACACATGTTATAACTCGTATTGATGTTCGAAAACTTATCAAAAATATACGATCTGTGATGTATTCTGCTTTTGTGTATAGATCTTGTAAGGTCTATGTGTTTTGAAAACCACACACAATGAGAAACTGAGATCTGACCCCCCTTTTGGTTATTGTCTTCTTGTTTGTGATGTTTGATAATCAGTGATGATTCGAGTTTGATGTTGTTGTTGTTGATGAGTTAGGATAGTTATAGATTTGATGTTGGCTGATGATGGTCTGCTTCTTCCATGTTCTTTTTTTCATTTTGTTATAGTCACAGACCGATGATGGTTAACCTGAGGTCATGAGTGATTGTTGGTCATATGATAAGTTTGGTCAACAAGTCGCTACTTTTTTTTCCTTCACAAGTCGCTACTAGCTAAGACAAGTCACTAATAGCTGAGACAAGTAGATAGACGGCAAGTCGCTAGACGGCAAGTGACTCAATAGTCAACTCGCTATGAATACGATGAATCTGGACAACATTTACAGCCAACTCGCTAGCAGGAATTTCAAACCATGTTTCCATTCTATCTTCATACTTACCCAGAAAACATGCATAAAACTGCTTCTTTTGACCCGTTTTGACCATAAAACATGACTATATGACCACAAAAACCGTTCACGAGTTGGTACAAAAACGAGTCACAAAAATTATGTTACCAAGAAACTGATTCCTGGACTGCAAAGACACAAGAAACAGAGACTGATAGTTTGAAACAGCATAAAAAATGATTGACCTTTTTGACCAAAATGATATGACATATGCATAAACTATTAATAGCAAAAGCAGGAAAAAATAACAAAGTGAAACCATCATCCAACAAAGTGAGTAAACTGTTGTCAACAAAAACATTTTCCGACCACTAAAATAGTACAAAAACAGTTTAATAAATTATAAAGAAACCGCCATAAATCGACACAACACAAGAACCTTGGCTCTTGATACCAATTGTTAGGATCCTATATTTATTGTGTTTGATGATTCGGGGTGGTCTTGGATGATGGAAATACAAGTTTTCCATGTTTAGAGAGAGAAAGAATGAGAGGGTGTTTCTTGCTAGAGACTTGCTTTGTAAATTATGAAAGGTTAGATTAGAAAGCACCACCCCTTCCATGGATGGAAGGGGTATTTATACTTACAACTTATACGTCCTCCTGTCAGACTATGGATCAAGCATACAGTGGGTAAAGACCCGTCCTTCCTCCGCGATGATACACTAAACTATTCTATGCTACAAACTAACTAATAAACTACTAAATAACGTAAATAACTACAAGTCTACAAGCTAACATATGCTAGACCATAATTGGGGTGACCGATACTTTAACATGGAATTTCCAATTCCTAACAGAAATTAGTTGATCCTACCAAATACCGAAGTATTATTGGGTCTCTCATGTATCTAACAGCCAGTAGACCTGACATTGTATTTTCTATATATCTTTGCTCCTGTTATCAGTCAATACCAACTGAACGTCACCTCACTTAGGCTAAAAGAATCCTCTGATACGTCAAGGGTACCATTAATTTGGGGATATGGTATCCGAAGGATTCTGGTTTTGAACTAATAGCTTTTTCAGACGCTGATCATGCAGGATGCTTAGATTCTCGGAAAAGTGCTTTAGGTGGTTTGCAATTCCTTGGTGATAAATTGGTGTCATGGCAATCAAAGAAACATGATTTTACATCGCTGTCCTCAATAGAAGCAGAATATGTAGCCATGTCGGCGTGTTGTGCTCAAGTCATTTGGATGAGAACACAACTCAAAGACTATGGTTACATATTTGACAGAATCCCGGTGTACTGTGACAATCGAAGTGCTATTGCGATCTCATGCAACACTGTTCAACATTTGAAGTCTAAGCACATCGATCTTTGATATCATTTCATCAAAGAGAATATGGAAAAGGGCTTGTTGAATTATATTTTGTAGGTACTGAACACCAACTAGCGGATCTTCTCACCAAATTCTTGGCTCCTGCTAGGTTTACTGATTTGATCCACCGGATTGGCATGAGGGGTTTGACTCCAGAGGAACTGGATGAACTTTTAAAAAAAATCTTAAAACCAGTCAAACACCAAAACCTCTTGCGTAAATAATTTTTTCAAAAACAAAAATAGAAAAATATAAAATATGATAAAATTCAAAATATTCTTCTATCTAAATTCTTTCAAACATTGCAAGTACAAATCTTCCGTCAATACGTTGTTCTATCAAAACTTTCATTATTTTTCCCGAACAAGTGTTGAGGGGGAGAATGTAAATATTTTTCAGTCTCATAAAACCTTGTACTTGCATGTTACCAAAAGATGTTGTTTCTTCAGAAATGGTGGACACGTTTCTTGTTTAATACTCTCCTCGGACTCAAATTTGTAAAATTTCATCATTTCTAAAGTCGAGGGGAAGTGTCGTCAAGTTTCTTTCCAACAATGTTGCTTTGCTAAACCAAAGTGGAAGTTATGGGTCTTGGTTGAAAATAGTTAAGGTGAAAGGGCCATTCTTGTCAAGATTGAAAACTTATTTTTAACAAAACCCTCCACCTAACTACACTAACACATTTACTACTTGCATTAAATATATCAACCACCTCATCCACGCCTAAGATTCAAAGTTCAAATCCGTGCTTCAAACTTGAAATTTGTAAGTGGAAAATGTTTCTAACAATGATTTCAAACATTGGTTTTTAATTTTACACAAATCCAACGGTTTGATTTTGACTTATAAGGGTTTTTGTGATCTACGAATACGCGTATGATCAAGGATTTAAAAACAATTATTTTTTTGATGAAAAGGAAAGTGTCAAGGTGTCTAAAATCATGTATTATAACCATTTTCATCAAGAATTTTTGCCCAGAAACTTGTCTTTATCACTTTCAAAATTTAGGGTTCTTATTTGAATTTGGGCGTTTTCATATGTGAGTGATTTAGCTTGATTAGATACTTAGGCTATGTTAGTAACATGGTTAATTTATTTAATACGCCATTGAATCATGCCCAGAAACAACCAAATTGGAGAATTAAATTTTTAGGATTTATTCATGCGTTTAATTGGGTACTTTTGATTCTGTGTGTGTTAGATGTTATAACCTGTTGTATCTAACTCATTTAGCATCTAAGATAATTCTGATAAAGTTTGGATGATTTTCCATGGGTGAATCTCTTACTCGTAGGATTTGAATTTACGCCTAAACTGTCTTACGCGTAACTGGTTATTGTAACACCCCCAAAATATCGCAGCGGAAGATTATGTCACTGGAGTGCTACTTCATAATACAAAGTACAAGTTATAGAAAACGACCTCTAAATGAGACGTTTTGAAAAGTTACCATTCGATTAATAAATTCAGAGTTACAAACATGAGGTCCCAAAGTATAATACAGAAATGTTTACAAAATGTTTCAAATGGTAAATGATAAAAGCGTAAGTCTTCATAATATGTCGTGTGACTCTATGCTTCAAACTCTAGCTATCGCCTTATGACCTGAGATAAACATGCTAAAAGTGTCAACATAATGGTTGGTGAGTTCATAGAGTTTGTTTAACATGTAAGACTTTAAAGAATGTTCACACAGCAAAGGCATTGTAAATCCACTCAGTTCCAAGTTCCGCCCATACAAACCTTGCAACCTGTGTGTTTACAACCCACTACTAAAATATAGTATGTCAATCATGTATGCATGTATCATAGTAGTAAAAGGTATAAATGTTACCACAAGGGTCTTCCAACAACTTAATTTGGGATGTATCTAATTTAATAGCCTTCCAATAACTTAATTTGGAGCCACTAAATTAATGGTCATCCAACAACTTAATTTGGAGCCACTGGATTGCATGTTACCACAAGGGTCTTCCAACAACTTAATTTGGGATGTATCTAATTAAATAGCCTTCCAACAACTTAATTTGGAGCCACTAAATTAATGGTCATCCAACAACTTAATTTGGAGCCACTGAATTGCACGTACTGGGAGTCTCTTCCCAAAGATTAATGGTCATCCAACAACTTAATTTCGAGCCACTAAGTTGAATAACGCAATTAGGTATAATACACTCAAGAATAACGCAAATAAGTTTAACGCAATCATGTATAACGCAATCAAGTATAATGCAATCATGTATAACGCAATCAAGTATAATGTTTTGAGTATTTGTAAAAGTAAAAGCAAGTAGTTGAGCATGTATCTCCCCCAAAAGTTTGTAAACAATTAATAGAAAGTGGGGCTATGAAAACTCACCTTAATAAAGGTGATATCAAATGTATAACGAATCAATGGATAAGCCGAGAAACCTCTACGGGCAACCTAGAATATGATGTTGTGTCTTAGGTTCTAAAATAAATATGTGAATGTATAAACATGCTTATATAGTCATTACATAAATTATTCTTGGATACTTAACGTTTGTAAAGTCGTATAAGTGTTTAAGTCTAGTTTGAGATTTTCATTTATTTAAGTTTTCCCGTCTAAATCTACCCGTTATTTCTAAACCGTAAATGATCACGACTCGGTTTTTATGTATTCGGAAAGGTAATTTAATGTATTAAACAGATTAGTGGGTCCTACTGCACCAGAAATTATTTAACTAATGTGAAATTACCAATTTACCCTTGAATGTACTAGTTATTTCAATCAGCAGCAAACTATCTCACAGTTTTGGTCATAAGTCGAGTTCTACAACTCCGCTTAATGCACGGCTAGCGGCCACGTTCAAGTTAGGGTGTTAGGCAAAACTTTTATTCTTTGACCTTCAAGGGGTTATATGCAATTTTTATGAGTTTTAGGTGTTTAAAATCTGTTGCTTAGTTTTGGACACGTTTTGCCGTTTTGGCTCTAGTTTATTCATCGGGATGAGTTACGGCAAGAGCCACCCGGAGAAAAAACCACGAGACATCGATATATAATACTATATTTTTACCTAAGTTTATCAGACCACGAATTTTTCCCAGTAGTTCCATTTATACCCTCCTGTCCAGTTTCTGTTTTACAATATAAGTCCTTACGATGTTTCTATTGTTTTAGTCCGATTATCCAAGCGTAATCAAATATAATAAGCATATAGAACATATTAATACATGTAGTACTAAAATTTATAGAAATAAAGGTAAATATAGGAGTTTGCTTACAATCCTTGTGATGAAATTTAACTAGAACCATGAATCAAGATCACTAAACCTATGTTTGTAACATAAAACCCTAGCTTCCAAATCTTTTCGCCACCTTGCAAACCCTTTATAAACACTTGCTAATATTTGTAAAAACCTCCTAACCACAGCCCCTAATCACCTTGTATAGCTCTTAATACAACCATGGAATCACCAAATAAACTTAAGATTCATGTAGGGAATACTAAGGCCTTGAACTTTGTTGTGTTACTTGTAGGTTGAAGATCAAAGATGAATTATGTTGGTGATTGTGTATGTTCAATTATGGAGAGGATAAAAGAAAGATGATTATGTGTTTTTGATGAAATAAGATGATAAGTGAAGACTTGAAGAGTTGGTGTAAGACTTTGCTTAGGTATAACACTTGTAAACTTAGGTGCTAAGTTAAAAGGACACATGTATAAGCCTTAGTGAATAAGTAAACCCTATGTGTCATATATTTCATCATAATTTAGACCTAGGGCTGATTTGAAGTGATAATATCAAGTCTTGATATTATCTTGTGTTTACGGAGTGTCGTTTGGTCCCGGTAATCGCTAACTGTAAGCCGTTAAGCCATAAAACTTAAAACCGGGTATCTTAAAAATATGAAACTTATAAAAATGTTAAAACCTATTAATATAACCTATCTTAGCATATTAAATGAGTAATAAGTTTGACGGAGCACGTAAACGCTGTTAAAACCTAGAATGGTAAGATATTTAAGAAGAGAATTTCAACTTGACTTCTCTTAGTGAGATATTTTGTAGGTATTTAACTAGGTATTATCTAAATAATATCTAGTTGATGACTAGGTATATGACTTGGCAAGGTAAATTAAAATGTATTAGTCAAAAGGTGGTGCGGGTATCGGGAGTGAATAGTAAAAGTAAATAGTGAAAATGAATAGTAAAAATGAATAGTAACCTGAAAATGCGAATTGTTACAGTTATAATTTGAGATGCCATGTGTTTTTTGAAAGTGATTGAATACATGTTAATATGAGTGTTATGGTTAAACTATTACAGGCTTCTACGCATACGAGATTCAGAATAAGGTGTCTTGGCTTAAGCATATGGAACACCTTATGACTATATGTTACGCATAAGAGAAATCTTATGCGTAACACTTACGTGTAAGGGTCTACAATGGACTACGCTTATCCTGTGAAGGATATGCGTAAACTTGGACTCCTATGCCTAAAGGCTACTCTTACGAGTAAACCTTACGCGTAAGTCCTTAACTTAAGCCTACGCGTAAACCTTTATGCTAAGAGCTCACTCCTACGCGTAAGTCTTTCTTACGCCTAAGAGTGTCTCCTACGCATAAGCTTAAGTCTACGCTTAAGGCTACTATGTTTACGCATAAGCTTACTTGCTTACGCCTAAGCCAAATTGTAACTTATTTTTGAAATGTTACGCGTACAAACTTGTAATAAGTTACTCATAATGTCACTAAAACCAAAATGTCACTAATAAGCTACTAAAAGTTAATACGTTGTGTGATTAAGTAAACTTTGGACTTTAAAATTCAAAATTAACATACTCACGTAACTTATCACATCAACATTGGACTATTGGACCATATATGACTTTGGAATCGTAATATTCATTAACATAACAACTTCAATAATTGGACAATAAAATCAACTCTTGAATAACATAATGTCTTTCAATATGTTGGTTCTTTTGTCTCAATACCTTTCAGATCACGAAATGGACGTAATCATGGAAAATTTCAACGCACCCAATGAACTTACAATAGAAGATATCTTCCCAACTGGTTACATCAAGTCGATTGGAAAGAACAATCTCAGGGTCAATTTTTAGAACTTCACCTGGTCGGAATCATCATGCAGAGTTGCTATAGATATCCTCAAAGTTCATCCCTACAGTAATATGCTAACCAACTCAGCAACTGTTCCTGAAATATATATCCACCATTTTTCTGGGAAACAATGGAAAATATTGATGAACAAGATGTTGTCAAAGTGACTCTCAACGACAAGGAAGTCACTGTTACAGTATCATATCTTCGTACTATTCTTCTTATGCCTGCTATTCAGCCTGCTGACTATGTACCAACTCCGAATGAAGAGGCCATAATGCAATTCATGGTCGACATTGGCTATGATGAAGCTTCCGGAGTCATCACCAAACACTCCACTGTCGATCTAAAAAACATTCCTCAACCTTGGAGGACATTGTACATTATGATCGCTAAGTCTGTGTCTGGAAGAGACAGCGGTCATGAGCATCCTAAACTCATGCACCTGCAACTTTCTGGGGAATGGTCAACAAACAACACATTGACTATGCAAGCCTGATATGGGAAGATATGATGTCTCATCTCAAGAAGCCTGGGTCAAAGGTTCCCTTTTTCATATATACGAAGTTATTGATTCAGAACATTCTCAGGAAAAATCAGGACATTCCCATAAGAATAAACGACCCCAAGAATCATTCCGTATTATATGAGCCCACGTTGAACGTTGTCAGATTTAAGGACTCATCGACACGCAAGCAAGGTGCAGTATTACTGGACTGCCTTCTCACTAACACAATCAAGAGTCTTCCATCGTATCTACGATATCAAGAAGCAGTGAGTGCAGGTAAAGTCGGGTTTATGGATGAGAAGACTTCGGCTGTTCCTACCAAGAAGACTAGAAGGTCAGGCAGTACTAGTAGTACTGGAAGCACTGGGAGCGTTCATAAGTATCCAAAGAGGCATCGAAGCTTCAAGAAAAGAATCCCATCTCAGGTCGCTCATCCTAATCCTAAACCAGAACCGACTATAGAGGACGACGACTCTGAAGCAACTAAGTCTGAGGAGGTGGTTTACTATTCCGAAACAGCTACAGATGATACAACCTCACCGAGGTCAGATGACAAACCACCGAGTGCCTAATCAGACAAATGGAAGACACCAGTAACTGAAGAAGAAGAAGAAAGTTTTGATGAAGATAAAGACCCAAAGGCTGAACAACAATTCCACAAAACTCTTAAGCAGCTGAGGATAGAGCATGTTGCTAAGGAATTCAACCTTCAGCAAACCAGAGGCCCTGGAGGTTCCAGTGGTGGAGCACTTATCACACCAGTTCTTGATGCGGCTAATCAACCCGATAAGGGAACTGGTGCCACCATTAAGGAATCTACAGAGCAGCAGCAGCAAGAGTATGAGGTTTCATTCGACTTTGAGGAAGACGAATAGGAAAAGACTGAGAAGATCACAGATGAAGATGTGGAGAAAGCGGCTAAGGAAAAGGCTGAGGAAGAGGCATGATCTAAAGAGGAAGTTGATAGCTATCTTTAAGATAACCCTGAACAAAATCCGGAACAATCTTCAGAGCCACCTCAAGACCCTTCTACAACAGAATCATCATCACACTCTTCACCATCACCTTCTAAAGAAACAACCACCAGATCATCATCCAAGTCGGTCAAGAAACCCACTGATACATGGGCATCTCGTGCCAAGACCAAGATCCAAAAGGCTGTCAAGCAAGCAAGAAGACGAAACACAGTTGACAAAAAGTTGAATCAGCTTGCTGACAGGGTCAACTTACTTGGTAATGAGATGAACAATTTCATGGAGGAAAGAGAACATATCAAGTTATTCCTCAACAGAGACATAAAAAGAGAAATGGACAAGCAGATTAGGGACTATACTCATCATTTCCTTCTCCAAACTGTCCCTGGAGTAACTAAAGAAATGTTTGCTAAACAACTATACCCATATCTAAAGACATTGGTCAGGAAAACAATTACAACAACACCGGTGGTTATGCAAACCTGACCAGTTCAGCCTCCAAATGTCACTGAAGCCGATTTGATCTCACAGCTGATAATGCATATGTCTCCTCGATCTCCAACTTTTACATATGATGAATCAAAACTCTTTGAGGCATTGCTTGCATATCAACTGAAGACAACTTGCAAGGAAGCAGCTGGTCAGGAAAAGCGACCAAGAGACGATGATGATGCGGACAAGGATCCAAAGGCTAAACATGATCAGAAGAAAACAGGCGAGTCCTCATCTATGCCTCCACCACCACCAAAGACCACCACCACTACTAGAGCATCTCAACAACATCCTGCAACTGATAAACCTCAGGACTCTGAGTCTCCACCACCATTGGAGAAAACTGGTGATGACGAAGAAATTCCCGAGCCCCAACAATGGCCCTCATCTACAACATCAACCAAGAAACAACCAGGACCATCATCCAAACCAAAGAAGAAGAGATCCAACTCTGTCGTCTCCTGGTTAGATGAAGATGAAACAGAAGATTATGAATGGTTCAGTAAGCTAGTTGATGCTACACCTCGATTACCGAAAGGCCAAGAACCGGTAGATGGTCGTACTATGGAGCATGTTAAGATTATCCAGGATAAGTTCAAGGTTAAGAAGATGACGAAAGGGGAGCTACGCCGGATCAAGAATGATGCATTTCAACTGCTAAAAGACAGCTCCGACAGTGCCATTGAAGTCGAATACCATCTCGACAACATTGCACGAGCTATGTCTAACAACATTGATTGGCTCAACCCTGAATCGAACATTGACTTCACAAGACAGGATAAGACTCCATATTATACAGACTGGACCAGACCACTACCTACCATTGGTCGACCAGAACTACCCAAGATTCCCTACCGATACTTCTTCAACAATGACCTAGAATTTCTGCAACATGGTAGCAACATCAGCAAGAAGTACGCTACATCACTCACCTTCAACATGCCAGCAACAGTCTTCTCCAACAATGTTGCCATCGAAGAAGAAGCCGCCAGAATGTTCGTTGACAACTTGGTGGATTATGATCTTGATGCTCGGTATGGCATTCACCATTGGCCAGAAAGGAGAAGACTATACTACAGAAGCTGCCAAGTTCAAAAGTCAAACAAAGAGGTGTTTAGTGATAAAAGGATCGTTGCTATCATGAATGTCACTTTGGCTACGAAGTGGGATTACTCATTCTTAAAGGAGATAAAAGTCAAATGCCAAGACGAGCAAGAATATGACTTTACTGAAGCTGATTTTCCGAGGTTGTCGCTCAACGACATCGAAGACATGTACCTTGCTAAGGTACAAGGTCGGATGAGATAATTCTCCACCAACATTCAGCTCCAGTAAATCACAACATTGTTGATATTCATTCGAAGCAGAGTGATCCAGGAACGTGTTGAAGATCTTCAACTTGCTGTGGAATCTTACCAGAAACAAGTCAACCTCACAAAACCGTTGCTACACATTCCAGACATAAACCAACTCTCTTAGTACACCATTTTGAAGAGACCGAAGTTTGGAGTTTTTTACCAAAGTGAACTTCACCATAACTGCTTCTTGGCGTACAATGAGGTTCACAAATTTTGTGATCACACATTGAAGAAGGTTCGTGATGGGTTAGCGTATCGGTTGAAGGAGATACAACAAGAAATTGGGTCAAAGAAGAGGTGGAATTATGAGGAAAGGAGGGATGTTAAGATGATAATCAAGAGGTTGGATGAAAGACTGTTTCATCGAGATCAGATGCGGAACCTTGAAAGATTTGTGGGTGGAAGACAGAGTTTCTCGCTTACGGGATATCAACGTTAAGAGAGAACTCCTGGTCTACTTGATTAATTGTCTAGTACTCTTTAAAACTATCTTGATTGACATTTGGATTATATGATATGTATATTGACTATGGCTTGTGCACACATAATAGTGTACAACCCGTACTTGTAATGAAAGGACCCTGTGGTACGCATCAGTGCCACAATCCTTATAAAATGAGCGAAAGCTTCTTACTTTTGAGTAAAACTTATCAAAACTTTAATCATTTTTAAAGTTTTGCTCAAAAGAACAAGTACTTCCCCTTATGTTTTCAAAACCTCAAAAGTTAGTATCACTTGTTGAGGGGGAGTATTTGCTAAAAAATCTGTGTTCATAAAAAGTTCTTCGTGGAAATCTTTCCACAAAACTCAAAATCGTCAAATTCGACATCAAAAATTTCATCAAAAATAACACTTATATGCCATTTTTGAGGGGGAGAAAAATTGTGTGATACAAATATGTTGTTAATATGATTGAATCTTCGTGTGATAAGACTTAACCCATGAATTGACGAGATCTGAACTGTCATACATCGAAAAGATTTGTCTTCCAAGACTTGTCCGAGTAGATTGTACCTCTTAGAGAAACTCTTGATAAGACATGAACTTTGACGGGTTTGACAACCTTTTCAAGGTTTGTCCACACCATCAAGGTAGTTATTAGAGCTAGTTGTCACCTAAAAGCTGACAATGCAACTCTTTAACTATACAACGTAACCGTGTCTCGCGGGGAATTCTCTATCTTGAGTCGATCAATTCAAAAGTGCGAGATCTTCCCTCACCGTGTAGATTTCTATCAAAACACTTAAGCACGTATGGAGGGGGAGTATTTCTGAAAATGTAAAACTCTCGAAGTGTTACAAACATGTTTTAATTCATTAACACTTTGAGAGATTATCAAGAAAATGGTTTTATGGCAACGTAGGATAGTCATGGAGTTATAAGGTGACTAAGTTTAGGAATAAACGTCCTATGATCCGCCAGAGCCGGAGGGATCTACCCAAGGACACCACAAATAGTTAGTATTTAGAAGTCCTTGGGTATGATAATAAAAAGGAGAAAATGAGAATCGAGGAAAAAAGGAGTTGAAGAATTAAAAAGAAAAGTAAAGAAAAGGGGGAAAAGAAATAGCCCTCCAAATTATTCAACTTAAGGCAGACACTGGGTTCAATACATATTCTACTGTTTGTCACTAGATGACACCGGTATTGAAGATTAAAGTCGTCATGGACCCAGTGACGCATGCACTAAACCTTCTTAGCCACTCAAGTTTCTCTCAACATAAGCTTTTTTCATTCTCACAGGGAACCTTACGTAAACTATCGGCATTCTCTTAGAGATTGTTGGTATTAAAGAAGGAGACCCTCTCCCTAGTCTCCGCTCAGGAAAACCAAAAGATCTCTTAGGAACACTTGACATTTCATCACTTGTCGTTCAACAATAAGGACGCAAATGATACATTTTTAGAGTCCTACATAGATCTTAGCAATTTGTCAAGAACATTTATGAGGGGTTTACAATTGTGATCCTCAATGATTGAATGGAAACTCCTGCCAGGGTCAACATCAAACAGCCCTGACAGCAGGTCACTTCGGTAGCCCCTTGTGGGTTACGCTTAGTGTTGTCTCAAATGGTCTGATCATGGGGTGATGCTTCGGTGTACCTCAGTGACTCACCTGAACTGTAGATGTACTTCGATACATCGTATTATCCTAGTTGAGGGACTCCAGTTCAGGAACAACCTTTTCGAGAATTTGAGATGTGATTTCACACTATGCTGTTAACACCCTCGAAGTTCGAACTTGTAAGTGCTAGAAATCCCGCTAAGGAGATTCCTTTCAAGAATCGAGTTATGAAGATGTGGGTCATTACTTGAACTTATTCAAAGTAATGCCAACTGTCCCTTAGGGATTCGGATGGTTGATTCGCCCGACCAAGGTGAATGGAATCAAGACATTCATTAGAAGAACAATCGTAGTGGTCAATTCTCTAAGAAACAACCACAGTGATCGATTGGTGTTTTTCACTAACCAATTCTTATGTTTTCTTCTTATGGATGCTCCTGGGAAATGATCGTCTTTGATTCTCCACATGCTCATACCAACAACTACACAAATTAAAGTTCTCTCAAAAGGCAACACAAAAGTCAGAATGATTCTTCTTCTAAAGCCAAAGAATCTACAAAGTTTAAAGACTAAGAGAACTACATCAAAACTGAAATCCAACGTCAAAGAGCGTGTGAGCATGTTGGAGAAAGACGTGGATACACCTGAGCAATGAAGCGGACTTGATGCAAACTACAATAACATAACATCACCATATTCACACCAGAACAAAGAACAAAGATAACGAAGAAGTCAAAGCTGAAAACTTCAAAAGAAACAAGATCCTCACACTAGGGAGATTGTTGGAATCAAGGCACTTCTTCTCACAAGAAAGAGGAATGTCAGAAGACGTCAAGGCAACTATTACATCAACACCAACAACTTATCCAAGATTCTTTGGAGTCATTACTTAACTACTAACACTTAGGGGGAGATTGTTGAAATCACTCCTAACTTGTATTTCAAGTGTTAGTAATTAGTATGTAATATGTTGCTTAAACTAGGCTTTTATGTTTGTATTAATGGCAAGGCTTATGCAGAAATCCCATGAGCCTTGGCCCAAGCCCAATAAGGAAGGAAGGGACTAGACATGTTGCCCTAGCTCCCTTCCCCTATAAATAATGTTGTAAACCTTCATTTGAAAGTTGGTTGTTCACTTATCAATATATCCTACGCCTAAAGTTCTATCATTCATACGTGTGTGTATTGTGTGTGTGTTTAACAGATCACTTTCTTTCCCATTTCTCACATATTGATCCTTGTGTTAACTTATGGTGACCTAACAGAAGGCAATCTACCTCAAATGAATGGAGGAGGAAATCTTCCTCCTCATGGTATGTACCCTCCTTTTCAGACTCAATCTTATCCCCATGGGGTCTATCCCCCACCTAATGGGCATACTAGCAACCCTAGCTTTTCTCAACCTTATGGGAACATGCCCTACGGGTAACCCATGGTATACCCTCCGTATCCTGTAGGAAATCATCCCTCTTTTATGCCTACTGCTTACCCTCCTTATGCTAATCAAAATCATGTCGGAGTACCTCCGAACCATAACCCATACAATACTGTCCCGACTTACATGCCGCCTTACAACTGCCTTTATTCAGAGCCTATGGGTTCCATGACACATTTTGTAAGATGGATAGAAGACTACCCTCTACCCGACGGGTTGAAAATGCCCGCACACATTGGTACGTATAATGGGAAAGGGGACCCATATAATTTCTTACATATATTCGAAGGGGCTATTAGAATGCAGAAATAGGTTATGCATGTTGCTTGCCACATGTTCATGTATACCCTGCGAGACTCTGCTCGTATATTGTGGAATGGACAGAAAGCAGGCCGCATAGTAAACTTGGTTGATCTCAAGGCCAAGTTTATATCACACTTCAGCCAGCAGAATAAGTTCACAAGGACTCATTTGACAGTGTACAACATCAAGCAAAGGGAAAACGAGAGCACTAGGGCTTTCCTTACAAGATACACAGATGACACCTTGCAGATTCTAGGTGCATCACGAAGACCAGCGCATCTCTAATTTTGTGCATGGCCTGCGAAACAGAAGTCTGGTGGAATTCTTATCCAATGACCGTCCCACAACTTACAAGAGCTTAATGGAGAATACATACACCTGGATCGAAGCCAAAGAGGTAGCTACTAATGGGGCTCTGATCGAAAGTCACATCGAGTTCCCAAAGCACTCTTCATGGGAAGGGTCCAAAAACAAACACAAAGGCAGGGACAGGTTCACACCATACAATAAAAACACCAACCATGGACTTTTTGCTAATCTATCTAAATCTCCAAGGGAAATACTTGCCACATGAAGGGCTGCGAAGGCGTTCGAACCTCCCCCTCGTATTACAAGTAAAGGTAGAGGCAGAGATACGAAAAAATACTGCTACTTCCACGAAGATTATGGCCATGATACCAACAGCTGCCGAGAGCTCAAAAGATAGATAGAAGAGGACGTAAAGTTAGGTCAACTAGGGCATTTGGTGAAGGGTATAAAGAAAGGTAAAGAGAAGATCGTCGACACACAGTTGGGGAAGGATACTACGCATGTCGAGGCTCCTATCCTAATGGTTCACAGGGACGAGTCTGGTTTAAAGAGAAACGCAGTAGATAACGGTTTATTTGGGGTAGGGAATGTAACGTTCCCTTCTATTAATGGCAGAGTTCTTTCGAATGACCCCGTGGTCATCAAATTCTTAATCTCCAACAAGGAATTAAATTGAGCCTACTTGGACTGCGGAAGCTCCTGCGAAGTCATCTATGAGCATTGTTTCCTAAAGCTCAAGCCTTCAATACGATCGAAGAGGGTAGACTCGAAGATACCTGATAACGCCTAAAATGAACATGTTTTTAGTAGCATTATTGTTGGTTTTGTGCATGATAATCGGCTATATTTACTCATAACTGTTGCAAAAGTGCAAAAGATGCGTATTGTGTATGTATATGTAGCCAGGTATCACGAATGATGAAGAAATGAAGTTTTTATGCACATTTGGAAGATTCTCGAAGAAGGAAGTTGAGCAAGGAAGCTTTTAGATTCAATGATTGGGAAGTACAATGGTTTCTAAGTATCTACAGCAAGGAAAGATCAAGTTTTGCCTTGGAAATCATCAGCGAGAGCAAAGAATGAAGCGTATAAACAAGAAAGTCAACAAAAGTCAAATCAGCAACATCCAGCCGTTCGGTCGTGACCCGTAACCGAATCCGGCTGGACCAATGGTCAAATCGCAACCGATCCGGTTTCATGAACTGCAGTTACACAAAGTTGCATTTATTGTTGCTTTAACTCCCCATAATCATTGGAGGCCGATCATTTCTTGATATTAACTATTTGGGAACGTTTTTGGCCAGTTGAGCAAGCATATTTGGCTATGTAATGAACCTAGTCCTAGTTTACTAGGTGTGACACAACAAAAAGTTTATTAGTTTACTTCAAAACTGATACCAACCATATTATTCAGCCCAAAAGCTTAGTCTTTACTGAAAAACATCCAGGAGCAAGGAAGGAACAATTCTCATCCATAGTTTTGGTAATTTGGAGTTATACGGTGAATCTAGGTGATTGGAGGCGCGTGGTTGCTACAATCCACGAATTCTAATTCTTGTAATCGCAAAAGTTTAGGTATTCTATGAACTTTGTTATGGATTTCTATTCTCTTGAATTATTGGAATTACTTTGTTATGATTTGTGTTTAGTTATTGATGAGTGTCTAAATACTCATCATTTTTGTACCATCTAAACTGCAAAATCATCTGAAAACACTCAGAAATGCATCAAAATGATGAAAATATCACAAACAAGTGTTTTATGTGTTTTAAATGCAAAAATATCAAAATCAGATGAAAAATGTATCAAGTTTGCAAATTTGGCGGTTTTAGTCCCCAAGTTTCAAAAGTTGTCAAAAAGTCCACTGGTAAATCAAAATAAATAAAAATATCATTCAAGGTCCCTGAAATATTCTAAGTTGTCAAAAATGGTCCTTGAATGAATCTTTGGTCAAATGGCAGAAAAGGTCCCTCAAGTTTGAAAAATGGCAAAATTAGTCCTTGGATATCTAAAAATGGAATTTTATGCAAAAGTGGTCCTTGTACTATTCATAAATGGCAAGTTTGGTCCTTGTGTTAGCATTGGAAAAAGTTCAGTTTTGGTCCTTCAAATTTTCAGAAATTGCAAAAGTGGTCCTTGTGCTTAAGCTACCAACCGGACCCTATATTAAACCTAATCCAAGTCCAATATCTCAGCTGGCCCAAATGCAAACCCAAGCCCAATCCTACACTTGACCCTTGACCCTTGACCCCAGTCCAAATCATTTTGATCCCAGTCAATAACCATTTTGGACCCCCCTGTCTATTAATACCACTCGGTCAGCAAAAGTCAAAACCAGATGCACTGTGCATCTCCCTCACATTAACGCGCCAAAACCAGTGACTCCTCAAACCACCATGGTTTTCAATTCCACTTGCTCCAATCACCTTACCACCACCTTACCTTGTCCCCCTCCACTACCACAATCATCCAAGAAGCTTTAATTGATTGAAACCTGCTTATAGACTTTTGGCGCCAAAATATCCAAATGGACGATTATGATGATTTTGACCAATCCAATGGTTGGAATGAAGTGGGATATGTTCAGAGATGTCGACAAGAGTGGAAAAGATGATTATAAAGAGGAGAGAAGCATTGTAGAAACATATCAAGTGTAATTTTAGTTTATCTTTGTCGTTTTAGTTAAAATTTAAATTCCAGTGTAATTCTTAGCTTTCAAGTACTGTTTTCCTTAAGTTCAGTGTATTTTAGATCCTTTTCAATAATAAATTTCAGTGTTAAAGTCTTAATTTCAGTTTATGCAATTTCATGTTCAAAATCTCAAAAAGATCAAATGATGTTTGTAGTTGTTGTTAAGGATTGAATAAGCCATATAAGCTCCTCAGAAAGCTTATTTAAGCTTTTAGAAACATTTAAAATCAGTTTAGAAGTCAAACTCAAAATTCACCAAAAATACAAATAAATTAGTAAAAAAATAAAAAATCACAAGAAATGGTGATCAAAGTTTGGAGCAGGGGTGAATATTGGATTGCCACGGTTAGTGGCTTAGTGGTAAGCCTATAGGAGTGGTATTTTGATCTTGGTTACGTCATTCTCGGTTCAACACCACTTGTAAGCTTTTTGCTCAATTTTTGTATTTCACTGTTTAAGTGTTCTTAAGTTTAAATCTCTGTGTCTTTATGTTAATTAGTTGTAGTTAAGTATAATTATACATTAAAAACAGTTGCTTGTTCTTTTTAATTTGTAGTTTATAAAAATTTTATTTTAACAGTTAAATTAGCTTAAGTTTAATTTCTTAGTTGCATGTTGTTATTGCTGTTGTTTAGTGTCTATTTAGTCTTAGTAAGTGATAATATTAAGTCTGTAATCAGTTACATGGTCTCAATCTTTAAAATCACTTGAAAATCTTCAAATCAGTTTAGTTAAGTACTGTTTGGATTTCTTTGAGTTATTAGTGTTGGAGGTTGTTTGAGTGGTTGCCTGTCACAATTCTCAATTTCCGGTCATTTCTCTAAACAATTCATGCTTCACCATTTCATCGTTTATCGTAAACTAGGTTTGCGTGTTCCAAATTCGCGTAACCTTAATGGTTTAGCGGCGAATTCATGATCATATCATCACGGACATTTCATATAGACTAAGTTTAGTCTACACTTCATTAGCATCATTTGCATCATGTTAGTTCACTCATGACTTTGCATTTCACATTAAACGCGTAAATTTCATATTAAATAAACGTTATCGCGTAAGTTATTATTTTGAACATTTAATCCAATACATCCAAAATGATCGATATATTTTTATACTTACATTTAGTTTATTAAAACAATATTTTGAGTTTACCTAGTGTTTTAAATTTATTTTGTATATAAATCGTTAAATTTATATTATTACGACGCTTTTCTTAAAAACTACACGATAATTACTATATCACTCGAATTTTACAAGAAATGTATTTTTACAATTTATATGATCTCAATATACTTTACTTTGATCCATTAAAGTTTATTTTTAGACAACGCTACTCTAAATACTCAAATGTATATACAATTTACAAGTTACCTTAACTTATACTTATTTTACATACAACTACTTACACATTTATATATACAATTACATACATTATAAAAAAAATGTATTTTGCAAATCCATACCCCCTTGGCCGACCAAGGGGGGGATACATTAATTAGTTGGTGAAAGTTTTTCTTACATTTAGATCTACACTCAACTTACTTTCTTACACATTCATTCACCAATAATTCAAAGCTCAAGTCAAGTTTTCTTTTCTCTCTTGTTTTCTTCTCTCAAAAACCGGCCACCCCAAGGTGGAAGAAGATTTCATCAAAAATTTATCAAGATCAAGTTTTAACAATCTAGAATACACTCTTTGTTTAGGTTTTGAAATAAAAACCTAGGGTGTTTAGGTTTAATCCCTTGTTCTAGTCACCTCATCAAGTTAACTAGTAAGCATATTATTTTCATTTTACATCTTTCATTATCATTTCATATGTATTTCATCATTTTGAGCAAAGCATGCAAGACTTATGGATATTTATACCATTTTTACATTGTTTTTAAGAGTTTTATATATATAAGTCATCCTATAATTTATCCCTTGTTATATATTAGTCTTGATGATGTTTAGGAACCCATGACACCCTAAGAAGGTGTATGGTAGGATTAGAATAGCTTTGGAGTTGTTTTGAAGGGATTGGAATAGGTTTAGTACGAGAAAAACTCTTTTCGACAAGTATTATAAAGGGTCTGATCTTATTTTGTAATTCTGGAAAAACGACAGTAGACATAAAATTTTTGGCCTAGATATTTAGAAAATATACTTTAAAACGAATCCGTGGCCGCTTGAACGGATTAAAACGGAGCTATAACGAAGAAGTTATGGATTTTTCAAGTTGAACGACGAAATTTATATATTCTGAAAATTTCAGCACACTATTTTTGTTTTGTACGAGTCAAAAACGAGTCTTAAGCTTTATAAATTATTTCGACTTATCAAAAATATATTAGTATACTTTGATACGAAGCTAAGGGCGTATAATACGTAGAAAACGGATTTGTAACGACTAAAATATATACGTTTTCACAACATTGCCGTAACTTTATTAGTTAAGAAAAACTATATTATTTTTATTTGACAAGTGTTACGGTAAACAAAACGACCATATTGAAGGCTATTTTAACGATGACGTAGAACTTTTTGTAACGAGATGTCTTCTAATAAAATCGAGATCACCAAGCATATTTTTCAAAATGACCAACCGTTTGAATAGCGGAGTTGTAATGAATTAACTACGGTTGCTTAAACTTTGCCGAAATTCACTTTTAAACTACATTTGGACAAAATCACCCTACTTAACCTATATTTTTCTTTATGAACGAGACCTCTAGGATAAAAACTTAAATGCCAAAACTTTGAGATTTTGATACAAGCTTTCCAAAACCGTTGAGTTCGTTTCCTAACGTTCGACGTACCCCATTTTACGACTAGCTTTTCGAGGCCATTTTGTCACTTTCATGAAATTTCCAACGACATTATTTTACGACGAAAAGTTATAATTTCACAATAAATCATTAAGAATCTATTGTAGGATGACATTTTGACGTAAATACTTGTAAAGTAATTTAAGAATGGTCAAGACGTCAAAAGGATATTTTTAACGAAGAGTCTTATTTTCAAAACTCACAAATGGTATAAATAACATATGAAATGCATGCATAACATTACATCATAACTCATTACGTATCATAACATTCATTTTAGGTCGCGGATAGTTTCCGAGCCTCACTTTCGTGCACTTCATTTTGTTAGCATATAAATCATACCAGGTGAGTTCATACCCCGCTTTAACTCATTTAAAATCCTATAAACTATTTGGGGCGAGATATATGCTTATTTATCCAAACATTTAAACTCTTTTGCCAAACAACATTACTTATACTTTAGACTTGGTGCGTGTAGTGACTAGACTTAAACAAACATCCCATCATTTATATGTTGGAAGGCCAATTATTTGGATACGACCAACGTGAGTCGTTGGAGGAACATCCCAACATTTATATGTTGGAAGGCCATTTTATGGATACTGACCCAACGTGGCGTTGGAGGAACATTCCAACACGAGTTGTTGGAAGACCCTTGTGGTGACATTTATACTTTTAACTACCTTAATGCGTATATTCATGACTGTCATCCTATTTTAGGCAATGGGTTGTGAACACACAGGTTGCAAGTTTTGTATGGGCGAAACTTGGAACTGGGTGGATTTACAATGCCTTTCTTTGTGTGAACATTTCTCAAAGTATTTAAGATCATTTTATTACAAACTTATGAACTCACCAACCTTTGTGTTGACACTTTTTAGCATGTTTATCTCAGGTCATAAGGTGATAGCATTTCATGGAGCTTTTGGGTCACATGGCATACATTGGAGTCTTGTGTTTTTAACAATCATCATTCGACATGTTTTGTAACTCTTTATGTATTATCAAACTTTGGGATTTCCTGTGGTGTAAACTTTAACATATGTAATCGAATGGTGAACTTTTCAAAACGTCTCATTATAGAGGTCGTTTTCTGTATCCATACTTTGTGCTATGACGTCATACCCCAATGACTCTATCGTTCCGCTGCGATATTTTGGGGGTGTGACATTGCCTGTTATTGTTTCATGTCACATTAGGTCTTAGAAACTCATTTCAACAAGAAAAACCAGTTCTCATTTGTGAAAAAGTCAAAAATACCTTTGATCACTCCTTGTTCATTAACTGTTTGAATTTCATGTTTAATGATCATGCATTTGTGTTTGTAAGTTGTTAATATTGCTCAAGTCAGTCTTAATATACCTTAATACATCATAATCAGTGCTTAGGATCAAATTAAAATTCATTTTAGTCAACTTCTTTGGTTTTTATAAAAAGTCAAATTTCGGTTGGGTCGTTTTGAATAAACTTTAGAATTTTAGTGTGTGTTTAATACCAAGTTTTAGCCTAAAATATTTTGAGATGTTAAAGTTTAGTTGCTTAACTTAATTAGAAAAATATTATTTCACTTTTAATCAGCTTATTTAGTACTTTTACTCGGCTTCTTTTGGACCCTTGTCGAAAATGGTGCCACTGTGCACGATTGAGCTAGTCATTTTGACAAGCTCATACAGAGCTTATTAGTTGGTCAAATCTTGTGATTCTTGGTTCTTTGGGTAGCTGACCTAGCCATCTTGAGGTCCCAAGCTTTATATTCCACTTTTTAGCTTGTTTGCTAGGGCTGCATGTAGCTTAAACTTTGTCGCATTTCTGTCTTAGAAACAAAAAAAGCCAAGTGCTTATCTGCTTATTCCTAGCTTTTCAGTATGCTTCTTTGTTCTTTTTAGTTTTATTTGAGTTTCTCTAGCTTATTTGCATCTCAATCTACCTTTGTTTCGGCTTGAAAGCTTGTTTGAGCTTAAAAACTCATTTTAAGCTTATTAAGCCCATTGTTGAGCTTTTAAGCTCTCAAATAGCTTATTTTTAAGTTTGTAAAATTTTTGTTTTCATAAAAGTAACTTATAATCAGTAGTATAATAGTTTTCAAAAAAAAATCCAGAAAAACATCATTTTAAATATAGTGATAGCGTTTATTTAATATTAATTAGCTTTTAGATTTTTCTTTTTAGCTTATTATTAAGAAAATTCTGTTTTTATATTTTTCTTAACCTTCTGTCACCTTAAGTTATTTTTAGAAAAAGTTTCATAATTTTCCTAATTTTTTTAGTATTTATTATAATTAAAAATAGTTAAAAGTCTTAAATAATTAGTAATAAATAATTAAAAAGCATAAAAAATATCTTTTCAGTTCTAAAATTAGTTTTATCATATTTTAGATTTTTCTAAGTTAAAATTTTATTTTTCCAGGTTAATTTTATATTTTCTAGTATTTAAGTGTATTTTAAATAATAATTAATTAGTAATAAATAGATAAAAAGTGTAAAAAAATATATTTTCAATTTTAAAATAAGTTTTATAATATTTTAGATTTTTCTGAATCATAATCTTATTTTTCTAGCCTTATTTCATATTTTCTTTTATTTTGGAGTATTATTAAATAGTTTAAAATAGTTTTTAATTAATAATAATTAAATAAATAGTTGTAAAAATAATTTTATTTTTCTAATAATTTTCTTTTATTTTTAGGATTTCAAAAATATCATTTTCATATTTTTAGGTCTTTTATTTCTTAGATCTCACTTTTTATTTTGTACGTTTACGTAGTTTTTAATAAACGTACGTATTTACGTTTTTTTTATCTGATTGTTGTGCTTTACAATTTTGTATTCAAAATTCATTCCAAGCAACCAGTAGTGTAGTAATCCATCAAAATCTTTATTGATCACTATCCTTAGTGATCATTCTATCGTCTGAAAGTTTTGAAACACCATTGAGTCTCAGGTGGGACTTAACGACCCGGGAATCCACTATATTCTCCAGATCTTCATTGCATTGGTTTCTGAGCAGTTTTAAGTTTATTACGGTTAGCCATTCACAAGTGGTTAGCTTGTGTGATTAAACTTGACGGTTCGGGACCAATCAAAATTTTGGCGCCGCTGCCAGACGTAAATACGTAACAAACTGACCACTTGTGAATGGCCAACCGTAACAAACTTCAAACAGTCTGGAACCAAATGCAATGAAGTCCAGAGAGTATAGTTTTCCCAGTGTCGTTATGTCCCAACGAGTACGTGCGAGAATAATCAAACGAATAGTGATCGAGAGAATTTGAACGGAAAAGGATTGTGATTGATTATACCTAAAGAAAAAGTATACAAATTACAGGGGCTTAAATGCAAATTAAAGAAAATTAAAAAGATAAACTATATTAAATAAACGCTATCACTATTTGCAAAATGATGTTTTTGAATTTTCTTTTATAAAATTTAACTTAAAAATTACGTGACGTACAAAAGAAAATGTGAACTGAATCAGTATTAATCCTAAAAATATGAAAATGATATTTTTACAAACCTAATGATAAGAGAAAATTTTTAGAAAAAGAAAATTATTTTTATTACTATTTATTTAATTATTATTAATTAAAAACTGTTTTTACTTATTTAATAATAGCCTAAAATACAAGAAAATATAAAATAAAGCTAGAAAAATGAAATTATGACTTAGAAAAATCTAAAATAACTAAAGAGAATTTTAAAAACTAATTTTGTATTTTTCTGATTATTTTTCTATTTTCTATGAATAAAAAACTATTTAAAACTACTTAAATTGCTAAAAGTTACAATTTAAACTATGAAAAATCTGGAAAAATACTTTTTTGACTTTTTATATTTATCTTAACCTAGGAAAATTGAAAACTTATTTTTTTGAAACTTTTCTGAATTAATTGTATTAAAAGCTAATTAAAAATGCCTAAAAATTGTTTTAAATGAAGAAAAATAGCAAACAGTGTTAGAAAAATATGAAAATTTCAGGAAAAGTCTAAATTAATATTATGAATCTATGAAAAATATAAAAACAGTAGCTTATGTGTAGGATTATGAAACTGCAGTTACAAGTGCTTATAAATAAGCACTTGGAATAAGCAAATGAGCACAAAAGACCACCAAATGATTACAGAAGCTATAATAAGCTAAAAATACTCAAAAGAAACTAATTTCAACTATCCTAAACCTCTAAAGTACAAGCTACACAGATTTGACTTGATTGATTAAGTGCTAAAAACAGATTTTGGCTACTACTTTGTAGCTAGAGAATAAGCTACCCAATAAGCTGGAAGTCAAAAACAGAAGTTGGAACCTAAACTAGACCTGGTTAGCTATTTGTAAACCAAATTTGAGCCCTGGACAAGTTCTAATGAGCTTGTTGAGAGCATTACACAAAACCTGTGCACACTAACTTTACACTGAGTGTGTGCACAGGGCAGAAGGGTGCAACTTGAGGAGCTTATTCAACCTTTATAAAAGCTCCCAAAAATTAACCAAAAATCATTTTAAGCAATTTGACCAACTGATCTTGAGTAATCCAAAATATCACTTGAATTGATCAAATGGTGAATCAATTAAAAATCACCCAAGTTGGGTGAAAACTGAGGTTTTCAAATGTATTTGACTTTTGACAGTTTTGCCATTTTGACTTTAATGAACTTTGATTCTAAAAACCAGGTTATTAGTGATGTATTAGGATGGAATAAGACCTAATTACACTGACCTATGTAATTCTAAGTCCAAATGCAAGCTTGCATACTCCTATACTTAACTGATGAAAGCAATAGATTAGATTAAATTGAATATTGACTATGAATGAAAACGTGCACAAGTTTATGACCAAAAACTTCTACTAATAACTGAATGCAAGTAAGACTACTGCTCCTACGACATATAGAAGCCTGTGACTTGGTTATGCAGGCTAATCCAAACACTGTTTATAAACCTGAATTGACACTTAAAAATTCCAAATCACTGTTCTGATCCTTAACAATACATAAGCTAGATTTAACTTGCAATTATATCACTAAATGAACTGATGCACTCACCTAATACTATACCACCAACCAGAGAATAAAGGGTGCCAACTTTGCCCCTACTCATGTGTGACAGCTAATGACATATCAAGTTGAAAACACAAATAGGCTACTGAGATCACTAAATTACACTACAATGCACACTAATTAAGTTAATGTACCAATTTATAATAGCTAACCATGATTTAGAAGAGTACTCACAGTTGGTACAGCCACAATGGCTTGCCAAAAATTTTAAGTATCCACTATCCTACTACTGTTTTAATCCCATGGCCAACTAAATTTCAACCCAAATCCATCTCTGCATCAACCAATATCCATTTCCAAGCCTGCATAACCAAGATTTTCTCGCAGTTTGACTTTCGTTGACCAATCACCAAACTTGCTTGAAACTGTGTTCCAAGCTAACCAAAATCTATAATAAGCTTAAGTAAGCTTGTTTGAATTAAAATGAAGCTACTTGGAGCTTTGAGTATAAGAGCTTGAACTTGAATTTTATGACAGTGAACATGAAAACTTGAAATGTTAATACAACCTTTAATTGATGCTTAAAAAAACATTACAAAGTTTATCCAACTTAAGTTTAATACCTAGAAACTGAGATTACAAATTTTTGACTTAAACTAAAACAGTTATATTAAAAACGACATATAGGAAATTTAAAACTAAAATCTACTACTCTCTTTGCTTCTCTTCCTTCTCTTTTATACACCAAAAGGCTTCTCCCTCCAATCTGAGTGAATCCCACTTGCATAGATAGCCATTGGATCAGTTGAAAAGATTTTAGCCGTTTGATCACTTTTTGGCGCCAAAATTGGTTTTAGCAGTGGGGGTTGAGTGAAATGGAGGAGGGGGCATTAAATGCATCTTGGAAGGTTGTTGAGGTGGGGGGAACAAGGAGAGTGGGAATTGAGCTGGAGTGATGGGAGTATGAGTGTTGCAGAGAAGCAGGTGGGAAGAAGAAGACTTTTGGAGGGAAAAGGGTGAGCTGGGTGGTTTGACTTGGTGGGTATATTGGACGGGGTCAAAAACAGGGGGGTCAAGGTGTTTTGGCAGGGGGTCATGGTTCAAAAGGGGTTCAAGGGTCATGGCTTAGATATTAATAACAAGGACCTTTTTTGCAATTCCATAAAAACCAAGGACCAAATCTGCCAATTTTGAAAAGTTGTTTCAAGGGTCACTTTTGCCAAGTTTCAATAGCACAAGGACCATAATAGACATTTTCAAATTTCCAAGGACTATTTTTGCCAATTTTGAAACTTGAAGGACCAAACTTGTAATTTTTCAAAACTTTTGACATTTTTCACCAAAGGAATAATTATGACAGGTTATGATTTTAAAAGGACCTTTGGAGATTTTACTTTTGAAATAAGTGCTCAGGGACTATTTCTGACAACTTTTGAAACTTGGGAAGCTGAACGCCAATTATGCAAACTTAGCTCATTTTTATCTGATTTTAAACATTTTGCATCTGAAACATATAAAATGCAATTTTGAGATATTTTCGGTATTTTGATGCATTTCGAGCATTTTTAAATGTTTTGCGGTTCGATTTGACCAAAAATTATGAGTATTTACACACTCATCAATCCCCCACACTAAACTATTGCTAGTCCCTAGCAATCTTTTGAAAAAACTTAATGGATTTGAATCTCTTTACCAAAAGCCATTACTTATGGAGTAGCCAAATGTTTCAGTTCAAGTAAGAACTATGGTACACCGATAACCAAATGATTTTGAGCAAATCACCAGCCTCCAACGGATTTGATTTGTCTTTACCAGAAGCCGTTTGCTTATGGACTAGCCAACTCTTAGATAAATTATCAATATTATCTTTGGTGAGTCGATTACCAATTATGGTTTTCCAAGCGCCTTTACCGAAGCCATAAACTTGCGGGCTAGCCAACTCTTCACTTTTAAGGATATGGTGAAATTTGAATACCATACAATTTTGGGCAAATTGCAAGCCGTCAATGGATTTGAGATATCTTTACCAAGAGCCGTTTGCTCTTGGATTAGCCAATCCTTTTGTTTATTAGACATGGTAGACTGATAACCATAAGCTGAGTAAGTGTAAAACACTTATTCCAAAAAAAAAAAAAAAATTGGCCAAAAATGGGGGAATTAGGCGGTATAATACATGATAAAAATTCGTGAGAATTCCCCCCCACACTAGAAATGAATATTGCCCTCAATATTCAAAGTACCGGCGGTTATGCCGAAACATAGAACGTAAAAGGGAAATATTACGGCCATTTTTTGTGATTTTTTTTTTGAAAACTTATATACAAAAGCGGGGGGCAACTCCCCCACACTAGGGTGGTACACACGGGTGAAAACCCATGTTTAACTCTTGTTTTTGATTACCGAGTCGCTAGCTTGACTCGACCCCGAATTAATTTGTTCATGGGGAAGCAAAGTGGAAGAGACAATCTCCATCGGACTTTCATTCAAGATGTTTGGACAAACATTTGAAGCACGTGAAAGTTCCACATCGATGAGATATACATAGAACCGGCTCAAAAATGATAAATGAAAATGCCGGAATCAAAGATAGTGTCTTCATTCCCGAAGGAGTGAAGATGAAGAGAAATCACAAGATATTTGAGGAAAGGAAGAAAGATTTTTATAACAATCAAGATCCATTCTTCATCCTCAAATGTAGACATATCGGGAGGAAGGGTGAGGGTAGTATCATCAATAAGCAAACTCTTATGATAGAGTACACCTTCCTCCGAGCCAATATCATCCTCAAGATCAAAATAAAATGATCATATTCCGAAGGAGATATGTCATGAGAGAGTTCACCGGAGAACTCTTCATGAAGAGAATCTTTCACATGAAGTGAATTTGTGAACTCTTGTTCCATTGTGGGCTCATCACTATCCTCGTCAAAGATTGGATTCTCATAAATTAAAGTGAATTCAGAATCGAATTCAAATAGAGGATTGGTGAAAGTAGCTTTGAATGTTTTAGGAACAAAGTGATCAACATTCTCTATTGGACTGTTAGGGTGAGAAGTGAGTGAACGATCATTATAAGGGAGAGTTTCAATCTCTCCTTCGAAATCAAAGAGACTATCATCACTTTCTGATGAAAGTGGACTGATGTGAGTGAGTTCATCGGTGAACTCCTCAAGAAGAGGATCAGACTGTGGGAGTGATGCCTCAACATACTCGATGTTTCCATAAGAAGCACAATCGTCGCTAAAATCGGAGAAAGTTTCAAAATGATCTTTTGAACACTCAAGAGGAGAAAGAGAATCACACATATGATCAGAAGTTCCCTGTGACTCTCACGGGATTGGGACAAGGTTCTCAACACTAGACTTTATGAATTCGTCCGATTCCTTTTCGGGAACAGTGTCAAGATGCTCGTCCCCATGTTCGAGAGAGTGAGTGGGAGCTTGGTGTGATAGCGATTGTTTGAGAATGAATCTCAACTGCGGGATATCAAGCTGATGAACTTGATGAATCTTTATAGAATTGAAGGATATCAAGTGTATCCTCATCATCACTTGTCATCGGGAATAAAAGCGAAATTGAGAGCTAGATCCCGCTTTTTCTTTTGCAATTAATTCCCTAATAGATTTTTCAAACGCAATTTGGGAATTTATTTTAGCACTGCTCTTGACTAACAATTCTTCCATAGATTTTTGATTTGGATTATCTTGGGAATGTTTACATTCCTTCAAATCTTCACTAAATCTAAAATATCAAGGAGAAGATTTTGAGGAAGTGGCTCAGGCTGAGGTGGTGCCTGATTCATTTGGTAATGTAGAGGTTGGTCATGATACGAAGAGTCGTAATTGTTACAAGGAAATGGATTCCTTGTTTGACAATCGAGCTAAAGTGAGGACCTCCACAATACTCACAACATAAAGCTGATGTGGCGTGAGTCATATGTGTTGTAGTCATAATTGTTATCGAAAGCGCTCATAGACAAGCGTGTTTCCCGATTGACAATCGAAGCGGAGTTTGAACCACCACGATTACTCACAACAAGAAAACTGCTGAGTCTCACGGTGTGGTAGTGATGGAATGAATCGGTTGTGTTATGGTAAGAATATGGATCTTGGTTATAGACAGACCCGTTTCCTGATTCCACCATGCTACAACTGGGGCAATTGCCACCATTATAAGGACCACCACACCATTGACAACCAAGAGGGTGAGGATAAGACATAGAAAGAATCAAATGTTTTCAGAGGGGTAGGGATGAAGAATCAAAGATGTGAAAGGGTAAAGATGGATATTTTTGGATTTTTGGATAAACATTTTGTAAAAATAAGAAAGAAAATCTTTTTGGGATTTTTGATTTTATATATATGTAGAAACAAAAGAAAAATATTTTTGTGTTTTATATGTTTTAAGATGTTTTTGGGTTTTTGGATTTTTATAAGAAAATATATAGATATAGATGGATGGTATGAACAAAGAGTGAATATTCAAATCACTAATCTGCTAAACGGAAGATAATTAGCACACCGGCGTGGCCAAAATTTGATTGGTCCCGAACCGTCAAGTTTTGTCACACAAGCTGACCACTTGTGAATGGTCAACCGTAACAAACTTCAAACAGCCTAGAACCAAATGCAATGAAGATCTGGAGAATATAGTGGATTGGTCAACCGCATGCGCACTCGTTCTTCCAGCTCTACAAGTCCACTTTCTGAGCTTGCAAATATTCCTCGTAGACGTAGGGGCGTTCGCTCCTTCAACCGTGGTGAGGCGTCTACCACCACCAGCGATGAGTGACTAAATACTCATCATTTTTGTACCATCTAAAGCGCAAAATCATCGAAAACACTTTCGAAACACATCAAAATGATCAAAATATCACAAATCGGTGTTTTATGTGTTTTAAATGCAAAAATATCAAAATCAAATGAAAAATGTATAAAGTTTGCAAAATTGGCAGTTTTAGTCCCTCAAGTTTTAAAAGTTGTCAAATCTAGTCCCTGGAATTCAAAAATATGGAATTTGATCATTCAAGGTCCCTGAAGTATTTTAAGTTGTTAAAAATGATCCTTGAATGATTCTTTGGTCAATTGGCAAGAAAGGTCCCTAAACTTTGAAAAAATTGCAAATTTAGTCCTTGGATATTTTAAAATGGAAAATGATTAAATTTTATCCTTGTACTATCAAAGTTGTCAAGTTTGGTCCTTTTGATACCTTTGTAAAATGGGCAAGTTCAGTCCATCAAGTTTGGTCAAATTACAACTCTAGTCCTTGTATTACTACTAATACCAAACGGATCCCTTAATTATCCAAATCCAACCCAAACTAACACAACCCAAGCCCAATACCCATCCAACCCGGTCCAAACCCAAGACCCGGTCAACCCCCTCAGTCAAATAAACACCCCCGCGCCTTTTCCTCCTTTCTTCACCCACCTTCTCTGCAAATCTCCACACAACCTCACCTCCACCTCAATATATCACTCCCCTTGTCCCCTCCACCTCAACACAACTCCAAGAAACATTTAATGATCCTTCCCTCATCTCACTCAACCCTCCACCTGTTAAAATCCAACTTTGGCACCAAAATGATCAAACGGCCAATATCAACTCAAAGCATCCAACGGCCAAATTTATTGGTGGGAAAGGTTCAGTGGACAAGTGGAAACATCTGGGAGCTATAAAAGAATGAAGAGAGATGCAAGATGGGTAGTAGCGAGTTTTAGTAATTTTCCTCATGTCGTTTTTTTTACTTGATAACTTAGTTTAATTACAAATGTTGTAATTTCAGTTTTTTGTATCTCACTTAAGTTAAATTTTCATTGTAAGATACTTTTGAGTTCCAATCCTAGTTTCTATATAAATTCCAAGTTTATTGTTAACTGTGGAAGTTTTCAGTTTCAAAGTTTATGTTCAAGCTTTTAGTAATCTCATGTTAAAATCAAATAAGCTCATTTAAGCTTATTATAGTCTTTGGTAAGCTTCCTAATCAGTTTTAAGTAGTTTTGGTTCTTGGTCAACAAAAAAAAGTCAAACTTGGTCAAATTGCAATGGAAGTGGGTAATGGATGATGCAGCATGGAAATGGTTTGATTTGGAATCCAGTGGGTTGGTATAAATAGAGTAGTTGTTCTTTGGGTGTTGTTTCAAACCAACGTGGCTTAGGACCATTTGTAAGTGAATTACAAAGTTTCTTTGCAAAACCTGTAATTGTAGTTTTAACTAGTTCATATCTGTTCAACAAGATGTATTTAGGTTAGCTTTATGCACTTTGATCATTCATAGTAGCCAGTTAAGTGTTTATCTCAGTTTTTAGTTCAAAACAGTAGTTAAAGAGTTGTTTGGATCACTTGTTACTCAGTATTCAAGGTTGATTCAAGAGTGGATACTTTTAGTCATATACTTGTTTAGTTCATCTAAGATCATAAATTTGTCTTCATTTTGTGCCTGCAACCACTCAAGTCAAAACTTTTCCATATCTATCTTAATCAGTTGTCTGTTGGAATTTTTACAAGATCAAAGGTTCATTTTGTGTTTAAAATTCATAGGTGCGGCTTGCATTAGTGTTATTTCATCTTAATACATCCAAATCAGTCCATAAATTAGCTTCAAACCTCAAATTAGTCAAACTTTTAGTTTTGTATAAAAGTCAAAAGTTAAAAAACTAAGTTTTGGCCAACATAGGAGTATTTTCATTTACTCATTTGGGTCAATGCATGTGAAAATTGTATGTTTAAAAACCTCATTTGGTCTTGTTTCTTATTAGTAATTTTTCAGATTTTTAGCAAATTTTTAGAAGCTTCATTTGAGCTTATCAATATGGGATCAAATCCCCTGTGCAGGGCACTGTTGACTGCACAGGGGTTATGCAGGTTTTGCAAGATCTGCACAGGTCTCATTTGAGCTTCACTAGGCCTGATTCTTGGTTTAAACACTCTCACCCAGGTCTAGTCTAGGTTCCATTTGTTGCTTTTCAGTTTCCAGCTTATTTTAGTGCTTATAATCTAGCTGCAAGTAGGACACCTTTCACTGTTTTTAGCTTAATAGCTTTTAACATCAAATCTGTTGAGCTTGCAAATCAGAGGTCATGGCTTGTTGTTTCTAGTTGTATTAGAGTAGTTTTAGCTTATTTAAGCTCCTTATCGGTTGGTGCTTGTTTTGTTCCATTTGCTTATTTAAGTGCTTATTTCATTAAGCACTTCCACATCAGTTTCATATTCCTCCACATAGCCCCATGTTTTTCTATTTTTCCTAGCTTCCTAATAATATTTTAGAGTTTCCCTGAAATTTTCAGATTTTTCCAAGCTTGTTTGCTATTTTTCTTAATTTAAACTAGTTTTTAAGTACTTTTAAATAGCATTTAATACAAATAATTAAGAAAAGGTTCAAAAAAAATAATTTTTCATTTTTCTTAAGTTTAGATAAATATAAAAAGTCATAAAAAGTATTTTTCCATAATTTTCTTAGTTTAATTAGTATTTTCTAGCATTTTAATTAGTTTTAAATAGTTTTAAATTAGTAATAAATATATAAAAAGTCTAAAAAATATATTTTCAGTTTTAAAATTAGTTTTATCATATTTTAGATTTTTCTAAGTCTTAATATTATTTTTCTAGTCTTATTTCATATTTTCTTCTATTTTAGAGTATTAGTTAAATAGTTAAATTAGTTTTTAATTAATAATAATTAAATAAATAGTCATAAAAATAATTTTCTTTTTCTAATAATTTTCTAATATTATTAGGATTGTAAAAATGTATTTTTCATATCCGTAGGTATTTTCCTTCTTTATTTTCACGTTTTATTTTGTACGTTTACATTATTTTTAAGCGTAAGTTTTAGATTTTAAACGTTCATCACTTTAAATATAGTGATAGCGTTTATTTAATATTTTTTATCTTTTATTTCTTTTAATTTGTATTTAAGTCGCTTTAATTTATAAACTTTTTCAGTAGTGTAATATTCAATCCAAATCCTTTCCGATCACTATCCTTAGTGATCATTCTATCCTCTGAATTTGTTTTGACACACCATTGAGTCTCCGTGGGACATAACGACCCGGGAATTCACTATATTCTCTGGACTTCATTGCATTTGTGTTTTAAGCAGTTTTAAGCTTCTTACGGTTGGCCATTCACAAGTGGCCGGTTTGTGTGAGGTAGCTTGACGGTTTTACCTGAGATCAAAATTTTGGCGGGGAGGCTTTAGTGTGTGTTTAGCCATTTTCAGACCCATTCTTGCACATATCCCATCCTTTGTAAAAAGTTTTTTGTAAAGTTATCAGAAAATCCAAAAAGTTCATTAACACTTTTCCTGAAGTGTTAACAACGCCAAAAATATTTTCATTCTTTGTTTTTATAGCCTGTTTTTCAAAAATCCAAAAATATCCATCTTTACCCTCTCGCATCTTTTGATTCTACATTTCCCTTACCCTCTAATCTGTTTAATTCTCCATTCCTTATCCTCTATAACCGTTTAATTCTTCATCTCTTATCCCTCTTATCCGTTTAATTCTTCATGTCATGGTTTTCGACATGTTCCTGGTGTGGAGGTCCATTTAACGGTGGAAATTGTCGGCGATGTACCAATGTGAGTTTAGGAGACAAATTTGTCGGTAATTCTGATCCCATTTCAAATGAAACACCCGATTTTTCCTACCTACCTCCACGGCCCCAATACGAATCCTACTCATGCGAGTTTTGTGGGAATGATTCTCATTACGGTTTTGATTGTCCACCACGGGTTCCGCTTGTCTATGAACCAGAACCATGTTACAATCAGAACTTTGGTGAAAGTTATTTTCCCAATTATCTCTGTTGTGAGAATTGCGGGGGTCCTCATGCGACTTTTGAATGTCAACCGATGAATCAAAATTTTCACAATTCCAATTCTCCGGTTTTGACAACTTCCAACCCCCACAGTATTCCATCATTCATCAATATCATCATGATAAAACTATTGGAGAATTACTAGTTGAAGAGCGAGCGGCTAATCCTAGTAATCGGACTTAGAGCCTTCACGACATATCAATGATTACGAGGAGTGTAATCTTCCACAAAGTTCGAAGAAATACGCATTGAAAGAAACTACAAATGAAAAGAATGGTGTGTAAGCTTCCAGATGAATATCTGAATCCGATATGATGACGATGATGATGAGGATAATATTCAAATGAGGGAATATTATGAGGACGACGAGGAGAGTGTTACTCAATTGAACGATCTTATTTCTCAACTCCCTCGGTCTATTGCTATCACACCTATCTTACCTATTATTGCTTCCAAAGACTCTCTCATAATGGAGGATGATCATCTCAGCACTATTTCGGAAACGGAATCGTCTAGTGTTGAGGATCTTGTCCCAATCCCAAGTGAGTCTGAGGATATATCCGATAGTGATTGTGATTTGCCTTTTTGTGATTCTCTTGACATTTCGAGGTTACTTCGGGATTTTCTCAAATACTCTTTTTGAATTTAATAATGACTACACTTTTGGGAAAGTAAATCCTCTTTTTCGATGAAATGCGAGGCCGATCTGAGAGACCATCACGGAAGTGGTGGAAATTGCTAGCTCTAGAGCACACCACTTGTCCCACCTCTGTATTCTAACTTATCTCTTCAATCATGTGATGATGATTCTATCCTCACTGATGAGATTCATGATCCAAAAATCATGAATTCTCCTTCTGATAATGAGGAGTTAGTCATGATCATCATCATGATTCTCCTTCTTTTCTTCACATACGGTGTGACTTCTCCATGTCTTTTCTCCTTCGGGAATGAAGACACTATTTTGACCCGGCATTTTCATTTATCATTTGTGAGCCGGTTCTATGTATATCTCATCGATGTGGAACTTTCACGTGCTTCAAATGTTTGTCCAAACATCTTGAATGAAAGTCCGATGGAGATTGTTTCTTCCACTTTGCTTCCCATGAACCAATGAATTGAGGTCGAGTCAAGCTAGCGACTCGGAAATCAAAAACGATATACGCACTATATGGGTTTTCACCCATATTTCTGTCTTCTTACTACTTTCTACCACCCTAGTGTGGGGGGGGGTTGCCCCACATGTTGTGTATATAAGTCTTTCCAAAAAAAATCTTTCTAATTAATGGCCGTAGTATTTCCCTTTTACGTTCTTTGTTTCGGCATAACCGCGGTACTTTGAATATTGAGGGCAATATTCATTTCTAAGTGTGGGGGATTCTCCGAATTTTATCATATTTATCCACCTAATTCCCCGTTTTGGCCAAAAATTTTTTTTGGAGTAAGTGTTTACACTTACTCATTTGGTTATCGATCCGCCTTGTCTAAAAACAAAAGGATTGGCTAATCCGAGAACAAGCGGCTCTTGGTAAAGAATTCTCAAATCCGTTTATATGGCTTGCAATTTGCCCAAAATTGTATGGTTCTCAACTCACCATATCTTAAAAAGTGAAGAGTTGGCTAGCCCGCAAGGTTATGGCTTGTGGTAAAGGCGGTGGAAAATCCATAATTGGTATTCAGCTCACCAAAGATAATATTGATAATTTATCTAAGAGTTGGCTAGTCGAGAAGGGTGCGGCTACGGTAAAGACAAAATCAAATCCGTTGAAAATTTGGTGGTTTGCTCAAAATCACATGGTTATCGGTGTACCATGGTTCTTACTTGAGCTGAAACATTTGGCTACTCCAGAAGTGATGGCTTTTGGTAAAGAGTTTTTAAAATCCATTAAAATCTCAAATCATTGCTAGGGACTAGCAATATCTGAGTGTGGGGGATTGATGAGTGTCTAAATACTCATCATTTTTGTACCATCTAAACTGCAAAATCATCTGAAAACACTCGGAAACACATCAAAATGATCAAAATATCACAAATCAGTGTTTTATGTGTTTTAAATGCAAAAATATCAAAATCGGATGAAAAATGTATCAAGTTTGCAAAATTGGCAGTTTTAGTCCCTCAAGTTTTAAAAGTTGTCAAATCTAGTCCATGGAATTCAAAAATATGGAATTTGATCATTCAAGGTCCCTGAAGTATTTTAAGTTGTTAAAAATGATCCTTGAATGATTCTTTGGTCAATTGGCAAGAAAGGTCCCTAAACTTTGAAAAATTGCAAATTTAGTCCTTGGATATTTTAAAATGGAAAATGATTAAATTTTATCCTTGTACTATCAAAGTTGTCAAGTTTGGTCCTTTTGATACCTTTGTAAAATGGGCAAGTTCAGTCCATCAAGTTTGGTCAAATTACAACTCTAGTCCTTGTATTACTACTAATACCAAACGGATCCCTTAATTATCCAAATCCAACCCAAACTAACACAACCCAAACCCAATACCCATCAACCCGGTCCAAACCCAAGACCGGTCAACCCCCTCAGTCAAATAAACACTCCCGCGCCTTTTCCTCCTTTCTTCACCCACCTTCTCTGCAAATCTCCACACAACCTCACCTCCACCTCAATATATCACTCCCCTTGTCCCCTCCACCTCAACACAACTCCAAGAAACATTTAATGATCCTTCCCTCATCTCACTCAACCCTCCACCTGTTAAAATCCAACTTTGGCCAAAATGATCAAGCGGCCAATATCAACTCAAAGCATCCAACGGCCAAATTTATTGGTGGGAAAGGTTAGGTGGACAAGTGGAAACATCTGGGAGCTATAAAAGAATGAAGAGAGATGCAAGATGGGTAGTAGCGAGTTTTAGTAATTTTCCTCATGTCGTTTTTTTTACTTGATAACTTAGTTTAATTACAAATGTTGTAATTTCAGTTTTTTGTATCTCACTTAAGTTAAATTTTCATTGTAAGATACTTTTGAGTTCCAATCCTAGTTTCTATATAAATTCCAAGTTTATTGTTAACTGTGGAAGTTTTCAGTTTCAAAGTTTATGTTCAAGCTTTTAGTAATCTCATGTTAAAATCAAATAAGCTCATTTAAGCTTATTATAGTCTTTAGTAAGCTTCTAATCAGTTTTAAGTAGTTTTGGTTCTTGGTCAACAAAAAAAAGTCAAACTTGGTCAAATTGCAATGGAAGTGGGTAATGGATGATGCAGCATGGAAATGGTTTGATTTGGAATCCAATGGGTTGGTATAAATAGGGTAGTTGTTCTTTGGGTGTTGTTTCAAACCACTGTGGCTTAGGACCATTTGTAAGTGAATTACAAAGTTTCTTTGCAAAACCTGTAATTGTAGTTTTAACTAGTGCATATCTGTTTAGAAAGATGTATTTAGGTTAGCTTTATGCACTTTGATCATTCATAGTAGCGGTTAAGTGTTTATCTCAGTTTTTAGTTCAAAACATTAGTTAAAGAGTTGTTTGGATCGACTTGTTACTCTGTATTCAAGGTTGATTGAGTGGATACTTTTAGCCATATACTTGTTTAGTTCATCTAAGATCATAGTTGTCTTCATTTTGTGCCTGCAACCACTCAAGTCAAAACTTTTCCATATCTATCTTAATCGGTTGTGCATTTGGAATTTTTACAAGATCAAAGGTTCATTTTGTGTTTAAAATTCATAGGTGCAGCTTGCATTAGTGTTATTTCATCTTAATACATCCAAATCAGTCCATAAATTAGCTTCAAACCTCAAATTAGTCAAACTTTTAGTTTTGTATAAAAGTCAAAAGTTAAAAACTAAGTTTTTGGCCAACATAGGAGTATTTTTCATTTACTCATTTACGGGTCAATGCATGTGAAAATTGTATGTTTAAAAACCTCAGCTGGTCTTGTTTCTTATTAGTAATTTTTCAGATTTTTAGCAAATTTTTAGAAGCTTCATTTGAGCTTATCAATATGGGATCAAATCCCACAATGCGAGGACCTAATTGTTGGTACCTACCGGGGTTATGGGTTTTGCAAGATCTGCACAGGTCTCATTTGAGCTTCACTAGGCCTGATTCTTGGTTTAAACACTCTCACCCAGGTCTAGTCTAGGTTCCATTTGTTGCTTTTCAGTTTCCAGCTTATTTTAGTGCTTATAATCTAGCTGCAAGTAGGACACCTTTCACTGTTTTTAGCTTAATAGCTTTTAACATCAAATCTGTTGAGCTTGCAAATCAGAGGTCATGGCTTGTTGTTTCTAGTTGTATTAGAGTAGTTTTAGCTTATTTAAGCTCCCTTATCAGTTTGGTGCTTGTTTTGTTCCATTTGCTTATTTAAGTGCTTATTTCATTAAGCACTTCCACATCAGTTTCATATTCCTCCACATAGCCCCATGTTTTTCTATTTTTCCTAGCTTCCTAATAATATTTTAGAGTTTTCCTGAAATTTTCAGATTTTTCCAAGCTTGTTTGCTATTTTTCTTAATTTAAACTAGTTTTTAAGTACTTTTAAATAGCATTTAATACAAATAATTAAGAAAAGGTTCAAAAAAAATAATTTTTCATTTTTCTTAAGTTTAGATAAATATAAAAGTCATAAAAAGTATTTTTCCATAATTTTCTTAGTTTAATTAGTATTTTCTAGCATTTTAATTAGTTTTAAATAGTTTTAAATTAATAATAAATATATAAAAAGTCTAAAAAATATATTTTCAGTTTTAAAATTAGTTTTATCATATTTTAGATTTTTCTAAGTCTTAATCTTATTTTTCTAGTCTTATTTCATATTTTCTTCTATTTTCGAGTATTAGTTAAATAGTTAAATTAGTTTTTAATTAATAATAATTAAATAAATAGTCATAAAAATAATTTTCTTTTTCTAATAATTTTCTAATATTATTAGGATTGTAAAAATGTATTTTTATATCCGTAGGTATTTTCCTTCTTTATTTTCACGTTTTATTTTTTATGCGTTTACGTATTTTTAAACATAAGTTTTAGATTTTAAACGTTCATCACTTTAAATATAGTGATAGCGTTTATTTAATATTTTTATCTTTTATTTCTTTTAATTTGTATTTAAATTAAGCTTTAATTTATAAACTTTTCAGTAGTGTAATATTCAATCCAAATCCTTTCCGATCACTATCCTTAGTGATCATTCTATCCTCTGAATTTGTTTTGACACACCATTGAGTCTCCGTGGGACATAACGACCCGGGAATTCACTATATTCTCCCGGACTTCATTGCATTTGTGTTTTAAGCGGTTTAAAGCTTCTACGGTTCGACCATTCACAAGTGGCGGTTTGTGTGAGTAGCTTGGCGGTTTTACGAATCAACCACCCACAATGTCGTAATGGCGGAAGACAAACCGATGAATGAGCTTCTCCAAGCACCCATCGAGGGTTACGGAGATGCCATTGTTGTTCCAACCATGCGTGGTGATACCTTTGAGCTCAAAACAGGGTTGCTTAATCTGGTAACCCAAAGCCAATTTTATGGTTTTGAGCGGGATGATCCTCATGCACACATTAGATGGTTTAACAAGATTGCATCTACCATCAAATACAAGAATGTCCCACATGAAGCAATTAAGCTTCTTATGTTCCCATTCTCTCTAGAGGGACAAGCCGGAATTGGCTTGAGAAACAACCCCCTCGTTCCATTGAGACATGGGAGGATTTAGTCAACAAGTTTGTTAACGAATTCTATCCTCCATCCCGAACTACAAGTCTTAAGAATGAGATAATGAAATTCTCTCAAAGATTTGATGAATCATTCGGGGAGGCATGGGATCGTTATAAAGAATTGCTCCATAAGTGTTAGCATCATGGTTTTACCGAGTTAATGCAAATGGATACTTTTTACAATGGTGCTGAACCGGACTAATCAAGACTCTTTAAATGCCTCCGCGGGAGGTAATTTCCTGAGCAAGACCACCAAAGAATCCTTGCAAATCATTGAAAACAAGTCCCAGGTCCGCCCTTTCCGCACAAAGACATATCAATCTCGGTCTAATCTTTGGACCTTCTACTTCATCTTCAGTGAGTACATCTAGCACCGATGCTAAGATTGACAAACTCACGGATATTTTTCAGGCTTTGGTTCTTGCTAACCAAAATAAAGTCACTTTCACACAAACACCATCACATGGTGAAGTGAAGAAAGTTGAAGTTTGTGTTACTTGTGGTGGCCCTCATGCATACTACAAGCTCGTCGCCACCGATGGTAGTCCTTTTGAAGCCAATGCTATAGCCGGTACTTCACATCAATGAGGTAATCAATACCGTCCTCAGAATGAACCAAACTACCGTGCTAATACTTATCGGCACCACCGGTTTTAACCGAAATCCTAACATACAAAATCGGAATCAGAACCAACCTAGAATGAACCAAGGTTATCAAAACCAAGGTAATTTCTATCCCGGACCCAATCAAGGTTTCCAACATCAAGGGAACCTTAATCAAAACAATTTCAATCGAGGGAATCAATTTCATGGGAATATGAATCCTAATCAAGGAATTTTTCAAAATCAAGGCCCTAATCCCAACATTAGAGGCCAGAATTTTCCTAATCAAACTCAAGCCATTGTTCCAACGGACCATCATCGATGAGCTATTGAAGCAATTCATGAAATCCCAAGATGAAATGAACAGGTTGTTGGTCGGTCCGGATCATGATCTAAAGAAGTCTTTAAATGATCAACCCTCGGGCTCAGGAAAACTTCCGAGCAACACGATCGCTAACCGAGGGGCGATGCAAAGGCGATCACAACCAGAAGTGGTGTTTCATATGATGGACCTGCTATTCCTACTACCTCTTCTTCTCTCCCAAAGGTAGTAGAAAGTGAACCTAAGACACACAATGGACCTTCGACTCCAATGCCTCCTCCACTAGGAGCAATGAGTCAAGTTACCAAGGATACAACGGACAAGGTGCATTTTCAAGCCCACAAGTACCGCTGCACGTCCCACCTCACGGTAGTCCAACCTCAAGTTGTCCGAAACCCAAATCCAATCCAGGAGTTGTTTTTGAACCTCCTGTAGCTCCTGTTGAGAACACCAAATCCAAATCTTCTATTCCTTACCCATCACGTTTGAATGAGCAAAAGCTCCGCGAAAAAGCAGTCATCAAATGGACAAATTTTTTCAAATTTTCCAAGAGCTACATTTTGACATAAGCTTTGCGGATGCTATCATGCTGATGCCCAAGTTTGCATCAACTCTCAAACACATGTTAAGCAATAAGGAAAAGCTGTTTGAAATGGCAAAACTCCTCTAAGCGAGGCGCTTTCTGCAGTTATCTTGAAGAAGCTTCCATAAAAGCTTGGAGATCCTGGAAAATTTCTCTTACCTTGTGTATTTCCGGGAATGGTTGAATGCTTTGCCTTAGCAGATCTTGGTGCAAGCATCAATCGATGCCTTATTCAGATATGGAAGAAACTTTCTCTGCCGGAACTTACTCCTACATGCATGACTCTCGAGCTTGCAGATCGTACAATATCCCGTCCTCTTGGCATTGCCGAGGGCGTATTTGTGAAAGTAGGAAAGTTCCATTTTCCAGCTGACTTTGTAGTTGTTGATTTCGATCCTGATCCACGGGTTCCTCTCATTGTTGGGCGAGGATTCACGAGAAGCGGGCGTGCTCTCATTGATGTATTTGAGCAAGAAATCACACTACGTGTGGGTAATGAAGCTGTCACTTTTAACCTTGATCAAACTTGAGGTACTCCGAAACTATGATTACGAGTCGGTTAACCGCTTAGATATCATTGATGTTGCTTCTGAAGAGTACTCTCAAGAAGTTCTTGGTTATGTTCATAATTCTTCGAGTGATAATCTCACTCATTCATCTCAACCCATCATTGCCAATTCTACTCCTTCTATCACTCCGTTTGAAGGAAGAGACTTCATCTTGGAAGAGATTGAAGCATACTTGGCTAGTGATTATGTTCCATGGGAAATTGATCACGCTCCAATTGACATCGAGGGGACATACTTCTCATTGAGAAGTTGCTTAATGATGATCCATCATCAACCCCTCACACTAGTGATTCAATTCGGATAAGGTTAATAACAATGAGATTAACCTAGAGGAGATATTCTTCTTCTGAGAAGTTGTTAAATCAGGACACTTCTCCTCCTCTCCCTTCCGTCGAGCTTCATAATAAGGAAGTCAAGTCAGTTGATAAGCGAAGAATTTCCTAAAATAGAACTTAAGGACTTACCACCTCATCTCGAGTATGCATTTCTTGAAGGTGATGATAATTTACCAGTCATTATTGCTCGAGATTTGAGTAAAGATGAAAAGACTGCTCTCATAAAGGTCTTGAAGTCACACAAGCAAGCAATTGCTTGGAAACTCTCCGACATTAAGGGTATCAACCCTGAATTTTGTACTCACAAAATCTTGATGGAGGATGACTTCAAACCAGCAGATTCAACATCGAGAGAAGGGTGAATCCAAAAATCCATGATGTTATCAAACAGGAGGTTATCAAACTTCTTGATGCAGGATTGATTTACCCAATCTCGGATAGTCCTTGGGTTAGCCCAATTCATTGTGTTCCTAAAAAGGGTGGCATAGCTGTTGTCACAAATGAAGATAACGAGTTAATTCCAACTTGATTGGTTACGGGATGGCGTGTTTGCATTGACTATCGTAAGTTGAATGACGCCACCCGTAAAGACCATTTTCCTCTACCCTTCATGGACCAAATGCTTGAGAGATTAGCGAGGGAGCGAATACTATTGTTTCCTTGATGGTTTCTCGGGTTATTTTCAGATCCCCATTGATCCACGGGATCAAGAAAATACCACATTCACCGCCCATACGGAACTTTTGCCTACAGGCGTATGCCTTTTGGCTTATGTAATGCTCCTGGCACGTTCCAACGATGTATGATGGCCATATTCCACGACATGATCGGAGAAACAATGGAGGTGTTTATGGATGACTTCTCGGTCATTGGGGACTCATTTCAAACATGTCTCTCCCATTTAGAAAAAATGCTTCAACGGTGTGAAGACACCAATCTTTGTCTAAATTGGGAGAAGAGCCACTTTATGGTCAAAGAAGGCATAGTCCTTGGCCATAAGATTTCCAAAAGCGGGATTGAGGTAGATAGAGCAAAAGTAGATGTTATTGCTAAATTGCCTCATCCTACTACCGTCAAAGGTATTAGGAGTTTTTAGGTCATGCCGGTTTCTATCGCAGATTCATACAAGATTTTTCTAAAATCGCCCGGCCTATGACCCATCTTCTTGAAAAAGAGGCTCCTTTTATCTTCTCACTTGAGTGCATCGAAGCTTTTGAAACATTAAAGAAAAAGCTTACTGAAGCACCCATTCTCGTTGCTCCCGCCTGGGACTTGCCTTTTGAGCTCATGTGCGATGCAAGTGATTTTGCTATCGGTGCGGTCTTAGGGCAACGTAGAAGCAAGCATTTTCAGCCTATCCACTACGCAAGCAAAACTATGATTGAAGCTCAAACTCATTACACCACCACGAAAAAGATCTATTAGCGTGGTGTATGCATTTGAGAAGTTTCGACCGTACTTAATCTTGACCAAATGCGTGGTGTATACGGATCACTCGGCTCTCAAATATCTCTTTGCAAAACAAGATGCAAAGCCGAGATTGCTCGGTTGGATTCTCCTCCTCCAAGAATTTGATATCATTATACGTGATAAAAAGGAGGAGAATCTAGGCTGGCGATCATCTGTCGATTAGAAAACCCTCACCAAGATGTTTTTGAGAAAAAGGAAATAAATGAAACATTTCCTCTCGAGACACTCAATGCGGTTTCTTTTCGTGGAAACTCTACTACCCCATGGTTTGCGGACTTCGCAAATTACCATGCGGGTAACTTCATAGTGAAAGGGATGTCGACCCAACAGAAGAACAAATTCTTCAAGGATGTTAAACATTACTTAGGGGCGACCCTACTTATTCAAAATTTGCGCGGATCAAGTCATTAGGCGATGTGTGTATGGTCAGGAAGCCAATGACATTCTCAAGGCTTGCCATTCTGGACCTCTGGGGACATCATAGCCCCAACTACACTGCCAAGAAGGTGTTTGATTTTGGGTTTTATTGGCCCACAATTTATAAGGATGCCCACGATTTTGTCAAAACATGTGGCGCTTGTCAGCGTCGGAAATATCTCTCAAAGAAATGAAATGCCGCAAAAGGCCATTCAAGTGTGTGAGATATTTGACATCTGGGGCATTGACTTTATGGGACCATTTCCATCTTCTCGAGGAAACAAATACATACTCGTGGTACATTGACTATTTGTCAAAATGGGTTGAAGCAAAAGCCTTACCTACCAATGATGCCCGAGTTGTTGTGAAATTTTTGAAATCTCTTTTTGCTAGGTTTGGAACTCAGAGCTATAATCGGTGATCGTGGTACACATTTTTGCAATGACCAATTTGAAAAAGTCATGCAAAAGTATGGTGTAACCCACCGTCTCTGCCGTACCACCCACAAACAAGTGGGCAAGTGAAAGTTTCCAACCGTGGTATAAAAAGAATTCTTGAAAGGACGATGGCGAAAATCGTGCATCACGGTGGATAAACTAGATGACGCACTCTGGGCCTTCCATACAGCTTATAAAACACCAATCGGGTGTACTCCATACAAGCTAGTGTACGGAAAGGCATGTCATCTGCCGATTGAGCTTGAGCACAAAGCATACTGGGCCTTAAAACATGCAAATTTCGATATTCAGACAGCTGGTGATCATAGAAAAGTTCAAATGAATGAATTAAATGAACTCCGTGATCAAGCATACGAGAACTCTTTGATCTACAAACAAAAGACAAAGAAGATTCATGACTCTAAAATCAAGAACCGCGTTTTCAACGTCGGTGATCGAGTCCTTCTTTTCAATTCAAGATTGAAGATTTTCTCGGGGAAGCTTAAGTCCCGTTGGTCTGGTCCATTTACTATCACTAAGGTTTATCCTTATGGCACCATTGAGTTATCTCAGCCCGATGGTCCAAATTTTAAAGTGAATGGTCATCGGTTGAAGCATTATTTTGGAGAGGACATTCCTCCTGTGGTTGTCCCAGATCTACAAACATTCCCCATGAACCAATGAATGCGGGGATCGAGTCAAGCTAGTGACTCGGAATCAAAAACAGTAGCACACACCATATGGGTTTTCACCCATATTTCTGACTTCTTTCTACCACCCTAGTGTGGGGGAGTTTCCCCACGCTATTGTATATAAGTCTTTTAAAAAAAAAAAAAAAAAAAATGTGTATATATCAAAAATAAAATAATAGCCGTAGTATTTCCCTTTTACGTTCTTTGTTTCGGCATAACCGCCGGTACTTTGAATATTGAGGGCAATATTTATTTCTAAGTGTGGGGGGGAATTCTCACGAATTTTATCATATATTATCCACCTAATTCCCCCGTTTTTGGCCAAAATTTTTTTTGGAGTAAGTGTTTTTCACTTACTCAGAAATGGTAATCATCCGCCATGTCTAACACACATAAGGATTGGCTAATCCATGAGCAAACGGCTCTTGGTAAAGATTTCTCAAATCCGTTTATGGCTTGCAATTTGCCTAAAATTGTATGGTGTTCAACTCACCATATCCTAAAAAGTAAAGAGTTGGCTAGCCCGCAAGTTTATGGCTTGTGGTAAAGGCAGTGGAAAAACCATAATTGGTAATCGACTCACCAAAGATAATACTGATAATTTATCTAAGAGTTGGCTAGTCCAGAGCAAACGGCTTATGGTAAAGACAAATCAAACCGTTTGACCTTTATGATTTGCTCAAAATTATTTGGTTATCGTTGTACCAAGGTTCTTACTTGAACCAAAACAATTGGCTACTCCAGTGATGGCTTTTGGTAAAGAGTTCTTTAAAATCCATTAAAGTTTCAAAACATTGCTAGGGACTAGCAATATCTTAGTGTGGGGATTGATGAGTGTCTAAATACTCATCATTTTTGTACCATCTAAACTGCAAAATCATCTGAAAACACTCGGAAATGCATCAAAATGATGAAAATATCACAGCAAGTGTTTTATGTGTTTTAAATGCAAAATATCAAAATCGGATGAAAAAATGTATCAAGTTTGCAAATTGGCGTTTTAGTCCCCCAAGTTTCAAAAGTTGTCAAAAAGCAGTCCTGGTAAATCAAAATAAAGAAAATATCATTCAAGGTCCCTGAAATATTCTAAGTTGTCAAAAATGGTCCTTGAATGAATCTTTGGTCAAATGGCGGAAAAAGGTCCTCAAGTTTGAAAAATAGCAAAATTAGTCCTTGGATATCTAAAAATGGAATTTTATGCAAAAGTGGTCCTTGTACTATTCATAAATGGCAAGTTTGGTCCTTGTGTTAGCATTGGAAAAAGTTCAGTTTGGTCCTTCAAATTTTCAGAAATTGCAAAAGTGGTCCTTGTGCTTAAGCTACCAACCCTATATTAAACCTAATCCAAGTCCAATATCTCAGCTGGCCCAAATGCAAACCCAAGCCCAATCCTACACTTGACCCTTGACCCCAGTCCAAATCATTTTGATCACAGTCAATAACCATTTTGGACCCCCTTGTCTATTAATACCACTCGGTCAGCAAAAGTCAAAACCAGATGCACTGTGCATCTCCCTCACATTAACGCGCCAAAACCAGTGACTCCTCAAACCACCATGGTTTTCAATTCCACTTGCTCCAATCACCTTACCACCACCTTACCTTGTCCCCCTCCACTACCACAATCATCCAAGAAGCTTTAATTGATTGAAACCTGCTTATAGACTTTTGGCGCCAAAATATCCAAATGGACGATTATGATGATTTTGACCAATCCAATGGTTGGAATGAAGTGGGATATGTTCAGAGATGTGGACAAGAGTGGAAAAGATGATTATAAAGAGGAGAGAAGCATTGTAGCAATATATCTAGTGTAATTTTAGTTTATCTTTGTCGTTTTTAGTTAAAATAAAAATTCCAGTGTAATTCTTAGCTTTCAAGTATTGTTTTCCTTAAGTTCAGTGTATTTTAGATCCTTTTCAATAATAAATTTCAGTGTTAAAGTCTTAATTTCAGTTTATGCAATTTCATGTTCAAAATCTCAAAAAGATCAAATGATGTTTGTAGTTGTTGTTAAGGATTGAATAAGCCATATAAGCTCCTCAGAAAGCTTATTTAAGCTTTTAGAAACATTTAAAATCAGTTTAGAAGTCAAACTCAAAATTCACCAAAAATACAAATAAATTAGTAAAAAAATAAAAAAAAAAATCACAAGAAATGGTGATCAAAGCTGGAGCAGGGTGAATATTGGATTGCCCCGGGTTAGTGGCTTAGTGGTAAGCCTATAGGAGTGGTCTTTTGATCTTGGTTCGTATTCTCAGCTTCAACACCACTTGTAAGCTTTTTGCTCAATTTTTGTATTTCACTGTTTAAGTGTTCTTAAGTTTAAATCTCTGTGTCTTTATGTTAATTAGTTGTAGTTAAGTATAATTATACATTAAAAACAGTTGCTTGTTCTTTTTAATTTGTAGTTTATAAAATTTTATTTTGACAGTTAAATTAGCTTAAGTTTAATTTCTTAGTTGCATGTTGTTATTGCTGTTGTTTAGTGTCTATTTAGTCTTAGTAAGTGATAATATTAAGTCTGTAATCAGTTACATGGTCTCAATCTTTAAAATCACTTGAAAATCTTCAAATCAGTTTAGTTAAGTATTGTTTGGATTTCTTGAGTTATTAGTGTTGGAGGTTGTTTGAGTGGTTGCCTGTTATTGTTTCATGTCACATTAGGTCTTAGAAACTCATTTCAACAAGAAAAACCAGTTCTCATTTGTGAAAAAGTCAAAATACCTTTGATCACTCCTTGTTCATTAACTGTTTGAATTTCATGTTTAATGATCATGCATTTGTGTTTGTAAGTTGTTAATATTGCTCAAGTCAGTCTTAATATACCTTAATACATCATAATCAGTGCTTAGGATCAAATTAAAATTCATTTTAGTCAACTTCTTTGGTTTTTATAAAAAGTCAAATTTCAGGTTGGGTCGTTTTGAATAAACTTTAGAATTTTAGTGTGTGTTTAATACCAAGTTTTAGCCTAAAATCTTTTGAGATGTTAAAGTTTAGCTGCTTAACTTAATTAGAAAAATATTACTTCACTTTTAATCAGCTTATTTAGTACTTTTTACTCAGCTTCTTTTAGAAAAATGGTGCCCTGTGCACAGTTGAGCTAGTCACTTTGATAAGCTCATACAGAGCTTATTAGTTGGTCAAATCTTGTGATTCTTGGTTCTTTGGGTAGCTGACCTAGCCATCTTGAGGTCCCAAGCTTTATATTCCACTTTTTAGCTTGTTTGCTAGGGCTGCATGTAGCTTAAACTTTGTCCCATTTCTGTCTTAGAAACAAAAAAAGCCAAGTGCTTATCTGCTTATTCCTAGCTTTTCAGTATGCTTCTTTGTTCTTTTTAGTTTTATTTGAGTTTCTCTAGCTTATTTGCATCTCAATCTACCTTTGTTTTCAGATTGAAAGCTTGTTTGAGCTTAAAAACTCATTTTAAGCTTATTAAGCCCACTGTTGAGCTTTTAAGCTCTCAAATAGCTTATTTTTAAGTTTGTAAAATTTTTGTTTTCATAAAAGTAACTTATAATCAGTAGTATAATAGTTTTCAAAAAGAAAATCCAGAAAAACATCATTTTAAATATAGTGATAGCGTTTATTTAATATTAATTAGCTTTTAGATTTTTCTTTTTAGCTTATTATTAAGCAAATTATGTTTTTATATTTTTCTTAACCTTCTGTCACCTTAAGTTATTTTTAGAAAAAGTTTCATAATTTTCCTAATTTGTTTAGTATTTATTATAATTAAAAATAGTTAAAAGTCTTAAATAATTAGTAATAAATAATTAAAAAGCATAAAAAATATCTTTTCAGTTCTAAAACTAGTTTTATCATATTTTAGATTTTTCTAAGTTAAAATTTTATTTTTCCAGGTTAATTTTATATTTTCTAGTATTTAAGTGTATTTTAAATAATAATTAATTAGTAATAAATAGATAAAAAGTGTAAAAAAATATATTTTCAATTTTAAAATAAGTTTTATAATATTTTAGATTTTTCTGAATCATAATCTTATTTTTCTAGCCTTATTTCATATTTTCTTTTATTTTGGAGTATTATTAAATAGTTTAAAATAGTTTTTAATTAATAATAATTAAATAAATAGTTGTAAAAATAATTTTATTTTTCAAATAATTTTCTTTTATTTTTAGGATTTCAAAAATATCATTTTCATATTTTTAGGTCTTTTATTTCTTAGATCACACTTTTTATTTTGTAATGCGTTACGTAATTTTTAATAAGCGTACGTGATTTAATTGCGTTTTTTATCGATTGTTGTGCTTTACAATTTTGTATTCAAAATTCATTCCAAGCAACCAGTAGTGTAGTAATCCATCAAAATCTTTATTGATCACTATCCTTAGTGATCATTCTATCGTCTGAAAGTTTTGAAACACCATTGAGTCTCCTCGGTGGGACTTAACGACGGTGAATCCACTATATTCTCGGATCTTCATTGTATTGATTTCTGAGCAGTTTTAAGTTTATTACGGTTAGCCATTCACAAGTGGTTAGCTTGTGTGATTAAACTTGACGGTTCGGGACCAATCAGTTATTATTATCATGGAGTAGTTTTGGGATATACTTGTGTGTTGGAATGTAGTTAATCATACTAGTGTTCTCATATGTGATGCATGTATATATGATCTTGTTTAAATAAGTTTGTTGGAAAAATACTAGTCTTGGTTTGATTTGTTGATAAAACATGTTTTAAGAAAAAGGACCGAAAGGATTTCTCTTGTGTTTTATTCCAAAAAGTTGAGTGACAAACTAGTATGGGGATATGGTGATTGACAACCACCATGTTTGCTTATTAAAACGAGACTAGGAACATTTTCATCACGAAAGGGTCGAAAGATTCGTAAGAACAAATTTAATAAGAACATGTTGCAAACAAATGAAATTTCTAAAGAATAATCATTAGGATAAGGACCGAAAGGATTACCTATATGTTTTTGTTCTTAGAATGATTTTTACAAACATATACCATGGTTGGGGATCATTTGCTTATGATTTGTGCATCACATCAAGAGTTTACACCAAGCCTTCATGAATACTATTTGTGATTGATTATAGACTACACACAAGTATATATATTTTTTATTATTGAATTTCACTATATACATCACTATTTGAGGAATCCTTGACAAGCTTTCTTGTTGGAATCTTTTCATCAAAACAATTTCAAACAAAAAAATCCCTTGGGACGATCTCGACTTACCAAACTTTGTTATCACGGACGAGTATACTTGCTCGTATGTGTTAATAGAATTAGACGGTTAAATCGTGTTTATAAATTTTTAAAACTTGCAACACGGTAACACATCAAGTTTTTGGCGCCGCTTCCGGGGATTTTAATTTCTTTGATTTTCTGTAAAATTGGTAGTATTGGAATTGAATTTGTTGAAAAAAAAAGTAAAAAAGTAAAAAAAAAAGTTTTGGTTAAAAGCTAACCGATTCGGTTGCTCTGCAACTGAATCCGGTTAGAGCTATGGAGTGATTTTTATTTTTGATTTCTTGGTTCTAGTTTACCTTAGTGATTTGCGTTATAGTTCCTAGAGTAATTCTTGTCATTTTAGATTTTATTTGCAGATTATGTCTTGTAGTTTAATGATTTCTAGATTTATTTATATTTTCTTTATATTTGTTATTATTAGTTAAATAGTATTAGATTAATTCTAGTTTTAATATTCATGATTAGATAATAATTTTTTAGTTATGTGGTTTAATTATCTTTATGTTAGTTTTTAATATTGGTAGTTAATATAGTTTTTAGTTTTATGGTTTAATTATTGAGTCATTTATTATTGGTTTATGTAGAGTCTTAATTAATTTAGAGTTTAGTACACTTAATGATTTTTCTTAATTTCAATTAATATTCAGTTTTATTAAAAAAAATATATATATATATATATATATATATATATATATATATATATATATATATATATATATATATATATATATATATATATATATATATATATATATATATATGTGTCGATCTAGCCGATCGGTTGCAACCCGCAACCGGATCCGGTTAGACTATTTGGTCTAGTTTTTTTTTACCACCAACCAAACCGGTTGGTGAGCCAACCGATCCGGTTGGAGCTCTCGGTAAAATTTTTATAATTTTTAGATTTTGGGTTTTAACCTATGTTTTTAGTTTTGTTGAGTATCTTAACTTACTTAGTATATGTTTCTATAGTTTATTCTTGTTTTACTAACTCTAACGCTTATGATTCGGATTTTTTTTTTGTTTTGTTTTGTCTAGTTTAGCTAGTTAGTATGGATAGTTTGAGTGGAATCTCGGAATACCTTCGTACTTAGGATGAAATGTTCAAGGATACCGGAAGTTCACTGGAAAAGATTGGAGGTATCTTGGAAGAGAGTAAGAAAGATTTGGGGATTGATACGGTTAATATGGAGGAAACGGGTGAAAACAAGGTTCAACTTCCCAAGAAGGGAAGAGTTGTAGTATTCACACAAGCACCTTTAACGGTGTATGATTCGCCACTAATGAGGTTTGGTACGCCTTGTAGCGTAGAAGGAGTAAGTGCTTGGGACGCGCAACCTAATATGGCTTATGGAGAAAACTACATTTTGGAGAAGGTTCTTGACGAAATTGGTCATGTACGTTTGGACTATGAAGCATATGGAAGAAGGATGGTTAAAAATCTTAAGGTCAATATTCATGGTCACATTTTTGAAACTGATTTTGTTGTGTTAGAAGAAAGGAATGTGGATGAACCAAATGTATGTTTTGGTCGAGATTTTCTTGTCACGACCAAGTGTCAAGTTGATTTTGCAATGGGTGAAATGAGGATTAATATAACTGATTTGGAAGAAGGAAAAAGAGTGAACGAGATGCTAGTGGAAGTATGTGCCAACATGGAAGAGAAAGATGTGGAAGTAGTTAAAATGGGGAAATCAAATCGGAAGAAAACTTCATCAAACAAACTAACCCCAACCACAACCACCAACAAAAATGATTACACACCATCATCACCTCCCACTACAAATACTTTCAAGCCTTTAACCGACAAACAAAAAGAAGCTATTTTAGAAAACCTAGAACAAAAGTTTCTTGAGCTTAATGAAAAGAAACCGGTGATAGAGGTACTTCAAGATTATGTGCTCTACCGTAAGAAATTGGATGCGGTGATTCTAGCAAGGGCTAGGTTGGAAGATAAGAATCTAATGGAGGAAGAGAGAGATAGAATTTTGTTTAGAGGCATGCCACGGAAGGAGAAGGATCCGGGTAATTTTGTGTTGCCAATAAAAGTGAATGGGACTACACTAGTTTATGCTTTAGCCGATACGGGGTTAAGTGTAAATGTGATGCCCTATCCATTGTTTATGACTTTAGGACTAAGTAATCCGCAACCTAATCATTCGAAGCTTACTATGGCGGATAATTCTCAAGCGAAAGCAATGGGAGAGGTGAAGAATGTGAGAGTGCAAATTGGCTATCAACCGTATTTGGCCAATTTTCTTGTTCTAGATATTCCGGTGGACAAGAGTTTACCACTACTATTGGGGAGACCATTTCTACGAACTTGTGGTGCAATTATAGACATGGGAAGAGGCACGATGACTATTGATGATGGGATTTCAAGGCAAACCTACTATTCAAAACCAAGAGGCCCAACTTTGGAATTTATGGAGGAGTTAGAATGGATGGAAGCAAATGATGATTTGACGTGTTTTGAAGTGGGACGTGATAACCAAGGAAACCCAATGTATGGACCATTAGCTCCGCCTTATTTTGATATAGAGGATGAAATGGAACGTGCATTGGCGGTGGAAGCATTCTATAACCCATTCAAAAACATACTAGTCTACAAGAAGTTGACCAACTTTTTAGGTTCTTTACCGGTGCAACTTAAGAATTTGGAATGGAGACCCGAGGGCTCGGGCACTTACAAGAGACAAACTGGAGATGGAGAATGGCATGTTAAGTTCGATATACTATGTCCGGACGGAAGAAGATTCATGAGGAAGTTCAAAACTTTTGAAACGTACCATGAGTTGACCGGAAAATTTCAAAGTGAGGACATCCTAAGACAAGAGTATTTCGAGGAATTCTAAGGAGAAGACAAGGGACCATAATAAACAAGCAATTATTTGCTTGAATTTCATGAACTATTTCTTTTTTATTTGATGCATTTAGGATTTTTTTTTTTTTTTGTTTCTCATTATATTTTTATTTTTATGATTGAGGTTATTTGGTTAATGCATTATGACTATGAGCTTTTAGTTGAGTTTTGGTTTAGTTCATTAGTATGATGAATTGAGTTTTTAAGATTGGATGATTGTTGAAATTTCCAAATGGTGGATGAATGTTGTGTGAATCTTTTACAAGGATTTTTGAGTAAAAAAATGGTTGCTTGGAAGGTAAATGCCTAAGTAACATGAAAAAAATGCAAAATTTGGCAAAATGCATACCGAAACGGTGGTGTCCATGACTGAACCGGTTGCATACAAGTATATATACCAAAAATTCACTTTTCCAGAAAAACACACACACACACACACTAATTCTCCAGCTGGGTTTTGCAAAATTCATCCAAGAGAAGCTAATTGAAGATTGTTTAAGTTGTAGGAGAACATCATGGAACCCAAACAAGTAAGCATCTACATTCAATTAACTCAATTGAGGTTTAATTAGAGCATTTGATTCGAATTGCATATTAGGTCACCAATTTGGGGGTTTTTGTTATAATTCGAATTAAGTTGTTATATCTTTGGATTAAGTGGGTAATTGATATAGGAATGCATTCCAATTAGAATTTTATTGATTGATTCAACATGGATTGAGTATTAGATGATTGAATTTTTGGATTTAATTAGGTTGTGCTTGCGAATCAAGATAAGTTGCAATTGGTGATTCCTAATGGTAGATGATGTGTTTTTGTGAAGTAATAGATGTCACATTATTGATTAGAACTAATGATTGAAGAATATAGGTTTCATTAGTTGAGTTCTAAGATGATGAATGTGTGATGATTTAAGGTTTGAAAAGCGAATTTAGAGTAATTCAAGGATGTAGAAATCGCTGAGGATGTTAGAATGCAGTCTAGGAGTGGATTGGACTTAGAAATTCGAGTGGGTAATGTTTTAAAAGGCAAGAGCCTTATGCAGTTTAACCGACCGTTGCGCCGACGCAACCAACGGTTGGATTTGGCCAAAAGGAGTAACCGATTCGGTTTCTCTGCAACCGAATCCTTACACAGTTCTGTGTTGGAAATTTTTGAAATTTTGAAGTGAACCTTAGGGGGTTCCATGAACCTTCCCGTTTGTTCTAACACTCTTATATTGTCTTATATTTATGATTTCTACAGAGAATTGTTGTAGGTATCTCAAGCTCGAGGCCAGTTCCAATGAACCCGATTGTTACGAAGTTTTGTGAAAGGAACGAGAAGAAGAAAGTTAAGTATAGCTTGAAAACGGAAGCAAATGCCAATTTAAAGTTCAAAGATCTCACCGACGGGGAGAAGCATGCTTTTCGGGAAAGGTTATCGAAATTTCAAAATAGGACATGTTTGGTTCCGAGGGTGATTGATTGGGATTTGTTTGCGGAGTGTGATTGTGAAGAGGAGTTGAGAAGAATGATACGGACATCTTATGTGTATCCAGCGGATGGGGATTCGTTTCTATGATTTGTCATGGGAGAGAGCATTTAGCATCAATGAAGAGGTCTATCGAGAATGGTGTATGGAGTTCTTTTCAACCATGTATTTTGAAAGAAAGGTGAATGTTCGAAACTTGATGGATGAAGTTTGTGTTTGGTTTAGGCTTTGTGGAAGGGATCATGCTTATACTTTTTCGGCTTTTGGCGTGGCTCTTGGTTTGTATGAGCCACATGAGGTTAATCATCGATTATTTGAAACTCACTTTTCGAGGCTTCGGAGGTTTGAAAAAGACTTTCCTAGTGTACCCACCCATTGGAATCGAGTGGGAGATCCTTCTTGCACTAGGAGGAATGCCGCGACCATCAGGAATCCATTAATGAGGATACTTCACAAATTGATAGTGACCGGGCCGTTTAATAGGTTTGGAAGTAGGGACAAATGTCAGAAACCGGACTTATGGGTTATGATGTTACTGGAGGAAACTAAGGACGGTAATGCGATTTGGCAGATAGCCGAGTATTTTCTAGGAGGGCCCAGTGAATCAAGAGCAATAGCAACATTTGTGGAGGACATTTTGTGATGAGGTTAGCGAAGAATCTTGGGTATTATGTTGATGAGGAATTGGCTAAGTGTGAAGAGCCAAAGTATAGTGAGATGTGGATTGCAACTGGTTTTGGGAATGCTTTGAATAGGAGATTGAAAACCTTGGGGTTATGGGTTGAACCTCAACAACAACAACAACAACAACAACAACAACAACAACAACAACAACAACAACAACCACAACAGCAGGAAAATATACCAATGGGGAACGTGCAAGCGGGTACGTCCAGTAGTTTTGATTCAGGTTGGGGAGAGTGGAACCAACATTTAGATGAGATTCAATGTAGGGATGTGTGGAGAGACTCGATGATGTTGAGAAACAACTACATCAATGATTATTCAATGCCTATCTTTCAACACATGGCTCGTGAAGCCAATTATGAGTTACCACCCTACAATCCACCCAATGTTCCACCATATCCTTTCCCCTACACTTCTTATCCTGGACCCTATCCATATCCATATCCTGGGTACGCACCATTTCCTGATCCAATGCCCACATATGGTCGATTACCTGAGGTTGGTGGAGCAAGCTACGATGTTGGAGGATCGTCATCAGGAGTTGGAGGAAAGAACAAGAAGAGGAGAGTTTGTTCGGAGATTGTGGACGAAAACTATGTAACCGAAAGTGATGATGATGAGTATGATGATGAAGAAGGGGACGAGATGAGCGAGGACGACGAGTGATCGTGGATCATTCGTGATTTGTGGTTTCAAAGACAATGCTTATGATGTGTTAAACAATATTATTTCTATCTCTTTCTTTAAATATAACTAGGATGATTAGTAATTTATTTTTTTTTTGGTTTTATTTTGTTTTTAGTAGCATTTGGTCAAATATTTGGAGTTGGATAACTCACATGCTTTCTTATGACCCAATATGCGTGTTGCATATTCTATCCCGTGGTATCTTTTAACTATTTCTTTTTCCCATTTTCTTTACTTTGAAGTTCATTTTATTACATTGAGGACAATGCAAAACTTAAGTATGGGGAGGGAAGAAAATAGGAAAAATGATACGCATTTTTAATTTTTTAGATAACTTTTGGTTGCAAGTAATTAGAAGGAATTCGCCCTTGATGGTCTAGTTGTTTTCACGCATTATTGGTAAATATTAAAAAAATAACTTGGGAATTTCAATGGTAAAATGAGGTTTTTGAAAAATTTTGATTTGAACCAAATTACGGAAGTAATTCATTTTGGATTCGATAGCATTTTCTAGCATGCATTATAGTCTTTTTCCACGCAATTGTGAGGTTTCTTTTTGTATAAAACACATCTTTTGTTTTATATTTTCTATGAGTGTGCCGGTGATTATGTCGATTCTAGAACTTGTACTAGTTATGCATTACGGTTAAAATCACTCTCGAGTGATATAAATTTGTTCAAGTGATAAGAGGCATCGTAGGATTTAACCAAATGGCCTTCCGTTTATATCTAATGATATATTAGCTAGCCACATCGGTTAGTTAACCACCTATATATGGACCCATTTGTTAGTGCTCATCTTTAGCACTAGATACCCTTAGTTACACCCTTTGAGCCTATCTTTTCATTTGTTAAATCCGAAAAAATACAAAAGATTTTACACTTTTAACTTTAGCCAACCCTTGTCATGTCTATTGGTTTGTTGCTAGTTGTTTGGAATGTTGGAATGTTTTTTATGATTATGAAGAAGCTACACTTTGTTTATAGTGTGTACCATTCTCCATCATAGATGAAAGAGACGCCTATCTCAATTTTTTTTGTGGTGTATGCTTACACTAAGTGTGGGGGAACTTTGTTATGTTAAAAAAATGGTTATAGCCAATGAGCTATATGAAGGATATTGATTAGCCAATGAGCTAAATTGAGTTATACATATTTGCGGAGATCGATATTTGAAGAGGTGAAATAATCATTTACGGGATTGTGGTTTGTATGATGGCTAGCAACATGGAGGTTTAGACTTGACTTTATTTTCTTTTAACACCAATTTCATAAACCATCCCATGCCTTATCCATACCCTTTATGAACCCTTAGCCTTATCGATATAACCGAATAAAAGCCCCTTTGATGAATTTATTTTCTTTGTTTTGATAATTGTACAAGCTTATGGTAAAAAGCATTGATCATGACTAGGCATTGAGTGATTTACATATACCCACCAATATATGAGTGTTGAGTGAATTCTTAAAATAATTCGTGAGGTGTTCTAGTTATGTTATCTAAAGTGTTTGGTTCATTTTCAAAGTTTTCACATATTATAAGCGAACCAATGATTATCTCTTTTGGGATGATTATTACATTTTTTAGAACCATGGTGTCTAGACCATTGAAATCAATCTTTGCAAATGTTAGACCTACTCGAGGGCGAGTAGAGCTTAAGTGTGGAATTTGATAACCTAAAATGAACATGTTTTTAGTAGCGTTATTGTTGGTTTGTGTATGATAATCGGCTATATTTACTCATAATTGTTGCAAAAGTTCAAAAGATGCGTATTGTGTATGTATATGTAGCCAGGTATCACGAATGATGAAGAAATGAAGTTTTTATGCACATTTGGAAGATTCTCAAAGAAGGAAGTCGAGTAAGGAAGCTTTTGGATTCAATGATTGGGAAGTACAATGGTTTCTAAGTATCTACAGCAAGGAAAGATCAAGTTTTGCCTTGAAAATCAATGAGAGCAAAGAATGAAGCGTATAAACAAGAAAGTCAACAAAAGTCAAAGAACATCCAAATGTCGGTCGCGGACCAGAACCGGATCCGGCCGACCAATGGTCAAATCGCAACCGATCCTGCATGAACCGCAGCTACACAAAGTTGCATTTATTGTTGCCTTAACTCCCATAATCATTGAGGCCTATCATTTCTTGATATTAACTATTTGGGAACGCGGCCGTTGAGCAAGCATATTTAGCTATATAATGAACCTAGTCCTAGTTTACTAGGTGTGACACAACCAAAAGTTTATTAGTTTACTTCAAAACTAATACCAACCATATTATTCAGCCCAAAAGCTTAGTCTTTACCGAAAAACGCCCAGAGCAAGGAGGGAACAACTCTCATCCATAGTTTTGGTAATTTGGAGTTATACGGTGAATCTAGGTGATTGGAGGCGCGTGGTTGCTACAATCCACGAATTTTAATTCTTGTAATCGCAAAAGTTTAGGTATTCTATGAACTTTGTTATGGATTTCTATTTTCTTGAATTATTGGAATTACTTTGTTATGATTTGTTTTTAGTTATTATTATCATGGAGTAGTTTTGGGATATACTTGTGTGTTGGAATGTAGTTAATCATACTAGTGTTCTCATATGTGATGCATGTATATATGATCTTGTTTAAATGAGTTTGTTGGAAAAATACTAGTCTTAGTTTGATTTGTTGATAAAACATGTTTTAAAAAAAAGGACCGAAAGGATTCCTCTTGTGTTTTATTCCAAAAAGTTGAGTGACAAACTAGTATGGGGATATGGTGATTGACAACCACCATGTTGGCTTATTAAAACAAGACTAGGAACATTTTCATCATGAAAGGGTCGAAAGATTCGTAAGAACAAATTTAATAAGAACATGTTGCAAACAAATGGAATTTCTAAAGGATAATCATTAGGATAAGGACCGAAAGGATTACCTATATGTTTTGTTCTTAGAATGATTTTTACAAACATATACCATGGTTGGGGATCATTTGCTTATGATTTGTGCATCACATCAAGAGTTTACACCAAGCCTTCATGAATACTATTTGTGATTGATTATAGACTACACACAAGTATATATATTTCTTATTATTGAATTTCACTATATACATCACTATTTGAGGAAGCCTTGACAAGCTTTCTTGTTGGAATCTTTTCATCAAAACAATTTCAAACACAAAAATCCCTTGGGACGATCTCGACTTACCAAACTTTGCTATCAAGGACGAGTATACTTGCTCGTATGTGTTAATAGAATTAGACGGTTAAATTGTGTTTATAAATTTTTAAAACTTGCACCACGGTAACACATCAATACATTTGGTGGGATTCTCAGGGGAACATTCATGGCCTCTGGGAGAAGTCCCTTTGGAGGTAACCACTAGAGAAGGAAAGCTAAAAAGAACAGAAACCCTGGTTTTCGCGATCGTAAGGTCTGGATCTCCCTATAACCTGTTGATAGGAAGGAACCTTGAGGCATACGTAGACGATATGGTCATTAAAATTAGAACAGAGGAAGACCTACTCTCCGACATAAAGGAAACCTTCGATCAGCTTCTCGCCATCAACATGAAATTAAACCCTAAGAAATGTTCCTTCGGTGTGGAGGAAGGGCAATTCTTGGGGCATCTGATCACAAAACAAGGTATCAAATCCAACCCTTCAAAGGTCAAAGCAATCACAGACCTAAAGGCTCCTAAGTCTCTTAAGGATGTGCACGGTTTGAATGGAAAGCTAGCAGCCCTCAGTAGATTCTTGTCGAAGGGTGCAATAGGTCCTTACCATTCTTCAAAACACTTAAAGGTCGCATGATAAAGACGTTCCAATGGAGCATGGACGAAACCGCCTTCCAAAAGCTCAAGGAGTTCATGGCAATCTACCCACGCTAACGCCCAATCAAAGCGTAAGTGTTATTTATGTACATCGCAGACTCCTTCGAAAGCATCAGTGTTGATTTGAAGGTACTTCCAAGCTCATCCCATAACCATGCTCACTGACAAGCCAATCAAGCAGATACTATCGAAACCAGAGAAATATGGAAGGATAGCTAAATGGGCCATCGAACTAGGAGAGCATGAAATCGAGTACAAGGGTAGGACCTCAGTCAAAGGGCAAATACTGGCAGATTTCTTAGCAGAGACACCCTCCGAGCCCAAGCAGGAAAACAAAGTTGCTGACAAGAAGCCTGAAAAAGTAAACGAAGGGTGGAAGCTTTACACCGATGGGGATTCTAGCTCCGACGGATCAGGAGTAGGGTTAATGTTAGTTAGCCCAGAAGGAAAGGAGTATACTTATGCACTCCGCTTCGAACTCGATGCTACCAACAATGAGGCGGAATACGAAGCATTGCTAGCAGGTCTCCGACTGGCTAAAGACATGGAGGTACATGATATTTTCGTTGACTCACAACTGGTGGGTAACAAGATCAAGGGCTCCTACGAAGCAAGACAACCTGTCATTAAGCAGTACTTAGATAAATCCAAGGAGATGCTCGAAGGATTTAATTCCTACGACATAGAGCATGTTCGAAGAAACCAAAACAAAATGGTAGATGCACTTAGCAAGTTGGCATCCATGGCATTCGCCCATTTAACTAAGGAAGTTCTGGTCGAAGTATTGGCAAAAAGGTCAATCATCCGAAAGGAGGTATCTGACGTAATATTGGAAGAAGAAGAGTTGCCGATGACTGATCGTGAGAATAATTGATAAGTGGCATCCTCGCCGGAGGACCTCCAAAGCTAGCACGAAGGTCCGCATCAAGGCACCACTATACGGATCATGGGGAACTATCTATAACGGTCTTTTCTTGTCTCCATGGCTCCGTTGTGTAGGACATAGGCAAGCGTCGAACATAATTCAAGAGGTTTACGAAGGGTCTTGCAGGCTACACGCAGGACCTCGTTTCGTCATTTTTAAGATAATGAAGATAGGGTACAATTGGCCTTTGATGCACAGGGACGCAGTGGAAATAATCCAGAAGTGTGAAGCCTGTCAAATCCATTCAAGAGTACCAAGGCTACCCAAACAAGATATGACCTCCGTGACATCTGCATGGCCTTTCAGCCAATGAGGGATAGACATCGTTGACTCTCTACCAATAGCTCCAGGAGGGGTAAAGTTTCTGGTCGTAGCCATCGACTACTTCACGAAATGGGTCAAAGCCAAGCCCTTAGCATCATTCACAGGGAAGCATATGGAGAAGTTTGTGTGGGAACAAATCATATACCGGTTCGGAGTACCTCACACATCATATCAGATAATGGGAAGCAGTTCGCCGAAGGGGTATTTCCCGTGTTTTGCAGGGGTCTGAACATAAAGCAGTCCTTCACCTCCGTTTACCATCCTCAAGGTAATGGGCAGGTGGAAGTCACAAACAGAGATGTCATCCAACGCATAGAATGAAGGCTCGGTTGCAGCCACCACGGTTGGGTGGATGAGCTACCCCAAGTACTCTAGGCTTATAGGACGCATACAAAGTCGAGTCATACACCTTTAGCCTAACATATGGCACTGCTGTAATTCCTTCGAAGTAAGTGTTGAAACGAACGTCATGAAATTCAAGCAACAGATAATGAAAAAAGACTCAGAGCAACTGACTTACTTGAAGAAAGAAGGGAAATAGCCCCGATAAGGGAGGCTATTCACAAACAAAAGATTGAAAAGTATTACAACAAAGGGTTCAACCTTCACATCAAGCCGAATACGCCTCCAATCAACAAGGTAAGTGTTTCAGGGTAAACTAGGCCTACATGGTAAGGCCCTACGTCAGAATCGAAGCATATGGCAACGGAGCCTACAAGCTAGAAACCCTTGATGGAGACGCTATTGACAGACTTGAATGGCACTACCTTTCGTAAGTTTTACATATAAAACTTACAATGTCTAAGGACATTTTTTAATTTGTTTTCAATCAATGTATTTGCATTCTTCTCACTTGGCGAAAGAAGCATTAATGGTAGGCGTCTAATGTTCATTTCTTAAAATAATGTAATCCTCCTACCCACTTAATGATATAACACATTTCCCTCAAATCTCTTGTTTCGTTCTAATACAACAAAGATTTGCCAGCCAAGTCGTTTTATAAGTTTCAATGTCGAAGGGATGTAACAAGACAAATAATAAAGTCTTGATCAAATGCATAACATCCATCTAAACTTCACATTAACTTTCCTAAGTGGTATTAAGGTATTCCAAGCCTTATGCTACCCAAAGGATTAAGACGAGTGGTCGCACCTCTCACAAGAATTAAATTATACTATTGCTATATTCTTGGTGCAGAATTTACACACAATGAGGCTATGCATCTACCATACGCCTTAGGTTGTAAAAAAGTTACGTGCAAATGAAATGTACAAGAAGAATCAAACTTAAAAAAAATGTAGGCCCTAGAGGCCATTAGTAGATATTCATTAAAGACTAGTTTAACTAGTCTACAGGCCGAAGCCTTAACGATCACAAAGCAAGCATTGTCTTAAGGCCGCAGCCTTCACCAAATACACAAAGTAATTTGTTTCATCAAGCATCACGCTCGGAAAGGAACACAAGACAAATTGTTTTAATAGGGTACACACCACCCTGGAGATCAAATAACTACCACATGGTAGCCTTCTTTAAACCTTTGAATGAGTAGGATCGGCGGATCTTGGAGATGGAACTTTAGCAGATGGTGTCTTCTTAGATGGGGAAGGTGCTGAACCTTCCTTGGCTTCTTTGACAACAGGTACTCAATGTAGGCCGTAAGGTCCTTCGTAGCCTCTACAAGGAAAGGGAACTCAGCAGTGGACAAAGCATTGCCTGGTTCATCCTATTCCTTCTCATGGGTTGACCTGTAATATGGAATACCTGCAAGTACCACTAGTTTACCTATGGTTGCTACCTCCTCAAGAGTAGTGCACTTACCATGGAAAATGGCTGCATTCACTAAGTTCCCAATCATTATACCCACATCATCACTGTGATAAAGCTCCATAGCAATATAAGGGATACCTTGGTCACCAGATCTACTCTATCCTTCTTCAGCATCTTGAGACGAAGATCCAAACCATCTACCTGTTCCCTAAGCTTAATCTCCTGATCAACAAGCCTTGCCCTCTCTTCTTCGAGGCCTGCACACTAGGTAGTCAGCACAGAAATTTGCTTCTTATAGCCATTGACTTTAGTGCCTTTGAGAGTTAGCCTGCTACACTCAGCGTGGCTTTCGGTTAGTTGACCTTCGAGCTTCTAAACATCTGCTCGGAGATCTTGGACCAGGGGGTCCTTGTTGAAATCTTCCATAGTATCCTTACATTTTGCTTGCATGTCTGCATATTGCTTGTTTCTGGCCTTCTCCCTGGCGAGCATGACATCCATCTCATCCCTAGCTTTGTTTACAGCACGAAGAAGCTCCCTTGTCCGAGTATTGAGCTGATTATCCAGAATGCATTGCCTCACATAGATCTTGTCGTGCAGGTCGCATAGCTTCTCCAAGGACGTGTTGTCTATCACCCCCTTCCAGCCAGATGGGGTCACACACTCTACGAGCAAGTGACAGGCTAGGTGGATGGAAGCTCCTTCTTATCAGGAAGACCTACAATAGCAATAAACTTATTAGACTAACACAATATGTAGAAAATTGTTTCACAACAGGAATGAAGATTTACCGTGGATGTCTTCGCTGCTAGGCCCTTTGATGGTTGGAAAAACAACTGCCTTACCCTGGGCACTCTTTTGTCGGGTTGTTCGAGACGGAGGGGTTGGCAATATGAGTTTCCTCTTTGAGGCAAACTTCGTTGCTTTTGCACCAGTACCTTTTCTGCTTCGGACCCAATCAGCGATACCGGAGGACCATACGGTTGCCAGCTACTCCTCCGAAGCAGGGTCATCCGAATCTGCAACATTCTCAACTAACTGATCTCCCTCCTCCATGGGCTCTTTTTCCTTTGTAGGCGGGGCAGATGATACAGGCTTGATCCTTTGGGCATCCACATCGTTGTTGTTCACTGAAACTAACAGAGAACCAACACCATAACTGACATCCTTGGATTCCTTTGGGATGAAGCTCACCTCCTGGCACCACCAGCCACAACAAAATTACGGAAAGCCATTTCTGCAAAAAGAAAGGAGAAAGATAAATATCAGCAAGATACGTTCCTATATCTTAAATTTAATTAGAAATTTACATACTTTATCAACAACACATTATTTCAGGATGTAACGGAGAACCCTCCTAACTTTCAGCAATGCCAGCCATGAACAATATTGGCTCTAGAAAAGTCTGGTAGTCAGCTGGATGGCGACATAGGTGTTGGTACAGAGGGTCCTTCCTCACAGTATAGGGCAAGGGATCATTAAATCTTTTCTCATCAAAACGAAACTCTGGGTTCAACAACGCAGGGTATTGTGGAGGCACAATAGTATCTTGTGTGAAAACATAGAGGGGGTGAATACGTTTCCGTTTCAAACTAAAAACTTTTGTATCAAATATAGTTTAAACCATCACATTTGCAAATCTCGACGCGAGGGGATGCTAACGATACGGCATGTAAGGCCAACCCCTTAATATCACATAAGATTCCATAAGATTAATGGTTCATTATAAATCAAGTTTCACCATTATTAGTCCGGTTTATTTTTCTTGATCAACATGTCATAATATGTGTAAGTGATAAATATAGTTTATAACTATATGAAAGACCAAGTATGCATCACAAACATAGACATCAACCACATAGACAATAAACAATATAAAGCAAGAAAAAAGTAAAGATAAGTAAAAGGATAGACAAACCAACATGAGGATTTATAGTGGTTCGGTCACGGCTTCTATTCGCCTACTCCACTCCCAGTCACCTACTCGAGAGTTGTTTCACTAGATCAACAAACTCCATTCTTGGCGGAGAAAACCTTACACAACGTCGCTTACACTTTTTCCGATACTAAGCTAAACACCGACTTCTTCCACGAGATAGAACCAAACCTATCACAACGCGCCTACACTTTATCCGGTATACGGCTAGATACCGAGTCCTTCCACGAGGTAGAACCAAACCTATCAAAACGTCGCCTACACTTTATCCGGTACAAGGCTAGATATCGTGTTCAATTACAAAGGAGGAACCATTACCCGACCAACATGACACATCTATGACACCCGTTATGTTTTTTGGCCCAACATAACAAACCTTGTGTTTTATGGCACAAATACATAAACCATATAATCTAGTTATAGATACAAGAATATGATAGTAGACAATATCCAAGACAATGTGTCTAATGGATATGAAATCCTAAACCAAACATCAAGAACACAAAGTATGATGTAGTTGGTCTCTATGAATGAAGATGACAAGTTTCCCAAGCTTGTTGTAGAATATCATCATGTGCTTGTATGCTTGTGATGGGTGATCACTTCAAGACAGAAGGATGATCTAGGCTTGGTTTGAGGATCACTCGTGAGTATGCTTACAACAAATGAAAGTTAGAAGCATTGTGATCATATGAGATGAGGGTGGTTTACATGTTTCCTAATGATCTAAATATGCTAGAAATGGTGGAGAGAAACTATGTGCAAAGGTGTGAAGAAATGATCAGAAGTGGCTTGCTATTTATAGGCAAAAAGGCCAAAACAAGTTTCTCAGCCCCCAAGGGTCCCCTTCTAGAGGATCCTGCCTTGTACTTAAGGGATCCAGGCAATTAGAGGGATTCCTGATGTCTTTACCCATGGGTTATGGGTCATGGATCATGGGCCATGGGTCACGGACTTGAGCCACCAAGGCAATGTATCTATTCACTGGGTTATGGGTCTTGGGTCATGGGTCATGGGTTTTACCCAACACATTTACTTATGTTTATGTATTTTTATAAAATGTAAGTAACCAAAATTACTTAAGTGTTTTATAAACTATTTAACTAAACATGTTTAATGGTTTGTTTGGGGTTTGATCATAACGCAACATAACAAACATGTAACAACCTGGTTGTGCAGCAAGGACTTGAGTCGTCGAGAGGTGTTGAAAGTATGTTGATACAAAATACAATTACAAGTAACTTATACATTTTATTATGTATTACAGTTACATGTTTGTCATCAACAAAACAAACGAGGATCTGATAGATTAAATATCGTAATATTTGCACTAACAATCTCCCCTTTTGATCATGACAAAATATATAAACATAATAGATAGGTAAATGTCAAAGTTACTTGTGTCCGTACATTCTCTATACATTACCTTCTCCTGCTATTATTCTTTTCTTCCCTTTTTGTCAAACAAAAGGGTGTGTCCTTGGAGTTTAAACTTAATTTATCACAAGAATGGCGAGTTTGCATCATCCCAAGTGAAGTTAAATTAAAAAAAACACCTTATTGCTCCAATTGGCACACCACGCCAATATCTTCAACACGAAACACTTATGGAGGAATAGAAGAATTGTCAACAAGATTCACTGGTCTTGATGATGATGAAGTTTAGCAACTCATGACCTTGAGCTTGCATGTCTTCAAGAGGTGGTGATCTCGCCTTTAAGAGGAACCTAGAGAATCACACAAAAAAATACATAGAAAGATCCTTTGAATTATAACCATTATTACCAATCAAGCCAATGGATCAAATTTTGAGGCTTAACCTACATCAAGGTTAGTGTTAAGGAATGAAAAAAAAAATAATAATAATATATTTATGAGAAAGAAATATCCCTTTTGTTGAAACATAAAGGAATTTTGAAGAATGAATGTGTGATGTTCCCTTGACTGCTTGCTTCCTTGTTATGGGGTGCCAAGTATTTTAGGAGGCTAAGATGAAAGTATTGCAAAATTTGCAATGTTTTTGCTTTGACTAAAGCTCCCTCTATTGAGGACGCCAAGTTTCTCCTAAGTAGGTTTGAAAATTTGCAAAACAAAAAATTAGTGAAAATATGGTTCGCTCAATTGTTATAGATGTACTTTGTAAATGCTCTAATTAAGCCCCCTAGCTCTAGAGGGCAGCCAAGATGAACCTACAAAAATTAGTGTAAAATTTCGTCCATATATAGACGAGAATCCCATACACATCAAAGTGTATATATATGAACCTACAAAGAAAGGATTAGTGTCAAAAAGAGAATAATCCTACTACTTGCATCAACGTGGTAGTTCAAGATGAGAAAATAAATGTATTTGGGGATGAGACGCATTTCATTACGAAATTCACTTGGCTTTTGACAACATAGATGTTTGTGGAGGATGGTTGAGTGACCATGAATTGTAGTGGTAGTGAGACACTTGTAGAATGTGGTTGACACAAGTATCTTGTGGTTTGAGGTTGTGGTTGACACAAGTAGGATGTGGTAGAACATGAAACATACTTCATCACGTAGCTCATGAACTAGACCTTGTATAATGATAGAAATCATTGTTATGACTTAGAGGTATGGAAGTTGTGGCAGAGGTGATGAGAGGTCAAGTTTTACTAGGTAATAAAGAGACTCAAGATTAGCAAGGGATGGTGATGAAAGGTATCAAGGTGACTGATAAGGTTTTAAAATGTACCTTTTTGAGGGGTCGTTTAAGCCCTTATTTGATCACTTTTGTATCCGTTATTACTTAATATCGTTCCTTTTCAATTTTTAGGTCTCTTGAAGCCAAATTGCTGGAATGACACTTATTTGGACGAAAAGGCGCGAATATACGAAGAAAATGGCCAAAGTCAAGAATCGAGACACTCAAGCTGCTGTGAAACACAAGGGGACGCGTCAGGTGTTATCTCAAGGACGCCTTCGGAGCACATGTTGTGACGATACAGTAGCCAAATTGCTTATTTTCAAGTGAGGCTGTCAGGCTTTAAAGAGTAGGTCGTCGCAACTCGCACGGCCTAGACTTGATCCGCAGACGCCGAGTCAGAGTCTGATGAGCGGAGGCGTCTCAAGCATAAGGTGACGCCGTCGCAAAAACTAACGGGCCAAGACGAAACCCTAATGATGCCGAACCCGACGGCGCCACAAATCATAAGGTGACGCCGTCGCGAATGTAATATTATATATAGAATCCGAATTTTTTAGTTTTGAGTGTGTAGTCTTTTGGAGTAAAAACCTAAACCGAACCAAGGCTGTCTTGTACAGTATTTTAGGGTTCTAAACCCTATCTTACACCAAGATAAGTGTTTTACTTCATTAATTCAATTATGTCTTCAATTATTTGTGTGTATGCTTGCATGTTCTCCATGTCTGGCTAATTTACTTGTGTGTTTGCTTAGGGTATATGAAACTTAACTATTGAATATTGATTGGTTGTCTCTTATCTTAATTGTTAATGATATAGTAATGCGATAGGTCATTCGTTGTGTAGTTAATGCTTGATTAATCTTTGTGAACCTTAGACTATAACACCTAGAGTAGTTGTAGGCTAAACCATTCAAAGAGTACCTTAGAGTTAGAGTTTATAAATCCTACAGATTTTGTAGACGAGACCCTTTGGTAGTTTCAAAGAGTTGGGGATAAACGCATACCCTACGACCTTAGACACACAACGCGATTAAGAATAAGGACGTGACAATTCAACCATCAATAGGAGATAATTAAGGAGTAATAAAACCTAAGTAAACACATCTTTAAATCATCATACGAGCACATAATAATTAGACATAGACTACCCTCACCTTAGTTAATTAGATAATTAGATAGTAGAGTAATCGGTAGAAATACCAACCCCCCAAATCCAAACCCCAAGATTCGTACCTTTCCATTTCCTAAAAAAAACATAAAAAGATAAAAAATAATCTTCCTCAACCCCAACCTTAGCGTAGTAACTCCTCACTAGCATTCCTATTCCCCTAGAGAATGATATCAATTCCTGTGGCTTACCTTAATACTACACTACAAAGATTAGGTTCACTACCTAGGGTGTTGAAAAACTTGCTCGATGAAAAGGAAGTTCCTTTGACCCCGAATGACGCGTGTAGCATTATCAAGTTTTTGGCGCCGCTGCCGGGGAATAGAATAGCTAGTTAGTAGTCCACCTCGTTTAGGTTTCTTTGCTTGATTCCTATCAAGTAAAAAAAATCTTATTTTTAGCTTCCTCATAGTTTATCCCCCTTCTTCGTGACCTTTGTTCGTAAAACCCCGTCACTTTTCAGCATGGAAGGTGATAACCCCCCTCAAATCATTGTCCCGCCAAGAGACCGTACTCTTGGTGAATACTCCAGACCTAGCCACCAAGGTTATAGAAACACCATTGAGCTTCCCGAACAAGCCCAAACTACGGCCCTGCGATCCGACACCATCCGGTTGGTGGAAAACGGATGTGCATTCCATGGACTTCATTCCGAAGATCCTAATCAGCATCTTAAGGATTTCCTTAAAATTGTCGATTCCATCGACCTTGATGCTACTACTCGGGAGACCACGCTCAAGTCTGTCTCTTCCAATTTTCTCTACGGGACCAAGCTAGTAATTGGCTTGAGCGACTTCCCGCCGGCTCCATCTCAAGTTGGGATGATCTCACCTCTCGCTCCCTTGCTCAATTTTTCCCACCGGGGAGAACCACTAAGCTTAGGAATGACATCTTGATGTTCCAACAACGTCAAGGTGAATCTCTCTACGAAGCATGGACTCGATTCAAGGACTTACTCCATAAAGTCCCTCATCACGGCATTGATCTTTGGCTTCAAGTCCAACTCTTCTATGATCATGTCAACTTACCCACTAAGCGATCCATTGACCAAGCGGCCGGTGGAAAACTTAGTGATCTCACCGCGGAAGAATCGTGGGGTATAATAGACGACCTTGCTCTCTATGACAACGAAAGTTGGAATGACCCCCGTGAGTTGCCCAAAACCGTTAAGGCAATATCCTTGCCTCCAATTGACTCACAATCTTCCGACCGTAGGATGCCCGAGCTTGAAGATCAAGTAAAATTCCTAATGAGCTCCTACGAAAATCCTAAGTCCTCACATCAAGTGAATAAAATCACTCTACCTTGTGAGTTAAGTAGTGGTCCCCATGACACTCGTGATTGCACAAGACTCCCCGAACAAGCTTTTGCGGACTATGCCTCCACGCGTACCGACGGAGCGGGAGAGAAGTGGTACACTTTCAAGCCCGAACAAAACAACTTAGGAAACTCTTACAATCCCTCATGGAGAAATCACCCTAACCTTAAGTGAAACCAAAACTCAAGCACGCCCCAAAGCTCATCTAGTCCACCTAATAGGTTCAATTCTCTAAACACAGGGAACCCCACTAGTCTTCAGGAAATTGCATCTAGATTCATGTCATCCCAAGAAACTCGATTGGCTAAGCTTGAAGCCGATTTTAAGCAAAGACAAGGTGAGATGACAAACAAGCTTGATGCCCTCTTAAAAGCCTTTAATGACCGGGAAATTAGAGCACTCCCAAGTAATACTATAAAGAACCCAAAAGTGAATTCGATTTCATCGACTTCATATTCTTGTTCACCATGGGAGAGTGCACATCCATGCCCCTCACACCCAATGGTTCACTCGGTAAATGCTATCAACAAGGGTTCCAAGAAATTTAACATGGGGTACCAAGGCCCCGCACCATTGGTGGAACCTACTCTTGAAAACCCCGTCAACCAAGAACCCAAGCTTAATCTAGAGGAGGAGTACAAGGAACTCCATCAAGAAAAGCCGGTTCTTGAAGTCTTAGCTCATGCACCTTATTATAATGCTTTAAAAGAAAAGTATGAGTTAGAACTTAAACTTGGAAAACATGGGTCCGATTTTGTGCGGAATAATTTACCTAAGAAGTTAGATGATCCCGGGCTATTTACTCTTCCGTGTAGGCTTGGAACTTCCAAACCTCTCGATGCTCTAGCCGACTTAGGATCATGCATCAATATTGTTCCGTTGTCGCTCCATAGAAGCCTTAACTTAGGTAAGATAGAACCAACGGAAACCATCTTAGGTCTTGCGGACGGTAGTGTTGCATATCCGGTAGGGATAATAAAATACATGGTAGTACACGTAGGAGAATTGACTCTTTTGGCCGACTTCCATGTGTTAGACATGAATAAGGACCCGACATGCCCATTGCTAGTAGGAAGAGGATTCTTAGCTACCGCTAGTGCCATCATTGATTGTAAGATGTCCAAAATAGTGGTAGGAGAGGGGAGTGCTAGGTCAATTTACGATGTCAAAAAGCATACCTACCAAAAGGAAGAGGAACTCCCACATGAGATTAGGTTGGATAGAGCACCATCTAGATACGGACCTTGGATAGATAAGAATTTCATAGGTCCCCAACGACCTTTCTACCTAGATGAATCCTTTACTAGTAAAGCAACTTTCCAAGAAAAAGAAATGGCTAGGGACATGGAAGTGAACCCGTTCGAGGACGCATTAGTATTTAGGAAGATGACCGAGTTTCTAGGAAGCTTGCCCGTCAACCTTGTCATGAATAAGTGGAAAGTTGAGAGCAATAAGCCTAAACATAAGTGGGATTGGGATAGACCACCTAGTGATGGTAATGGATAGTGGCACATTAGAATAACGATCTATGATCCCGATGGAGAGAAGTTTGAAAAGGCATATCGAACCAAACGTACCACTAGGAACTTAAATGATAAGTTTGATCCTTATGACATTGTTAAGGATAGGCTTACTTATATCGGTACATAGGAGCACGACTACGAGTCTAGCTACAAGACTCATAAATAAAGAAAAGCGCTACGTGGGAGGCAACCCATGCTTAATTGTTTGCTTGTTTGTGTCATATATCTTTTATTTATTGTTTATTCTCATGTTTAAATTTGTAAAAATGCTTTATTTTATTTTTAACCTCGTCTTAATTACATATAAAGGTATTTTACATAAAGGATAAGTGTAGGGAGGATTACATATGTTTTCAAAAGAAACGTAAACATGAGAATTTCAATTAATTAAAAGATATACATGTGTGTTTGTTCAAGTCAAATGCTTGTATCGAGTCATAATGGATGTTTTGCAGAAAATTTTTCCAGATTTTAAAGATGTAAATTTTCCAGAATGTTTTCCAGAAAATCGCAGACCAGTTTTTGTCAGGAAGGAGTAAAAACAACAGATTACTTTTTTCTCATTTTCTGAGCTACTTATAAATTTTGGAATTTTCCAGGTCTTAATTTTCAAGAAATTCTGTAAACATCCATTCCACAAGTATTATATCCTAGTTTAGTAGAGTCTTATATATATTATTACCGCCGATTTTACGCGAAGGTTTCGTTTGTTTTCTTCAAGTGTGCAGGTTTTATTTATCAAGAAGAAGATACATAAGGTTTCACACACGGATCCTACCGAGCTAATCAGGGGAGTATTAGTTTCTTACATTTTTAATTACCTTCTATTATCATAACTTTGATACTTTCGAGGAACATTGGGGACAACGTTCAGTTTAAGTGTAGGGAGGGAAAATAAAACGGGGACTTTGAAACTATGCTTATCCTTGATTATTTGCTTTGTCCAATTGTATTTGTGTAATAAACCATGAGAAAATGTCGGTTAGGGTAATTTTGGCACCAAATTTAAAATTTTTCATGACATATAGGAGTGGTCCATTAGTCTTAACAAAAGCGTCTCACGGATAGGAAGTTACATGACTAGCACAATAACCCTTTACCACCTAAATTCTACCCAAAATGTGAGATCACCCTTAGATTAGTAGGAATTAAAGCATTCATCTTTAATGCTTAGAGTGTGAACCGGTAGTATAATAGATTCTAGAACTTGTTTTGTGATGCATTCCGAGATCGCTAGTAAGACTACACTTGTGTAGTTAGGAATAACTAAATGATAATAGGCATTAGGATAACCCTTGTTTGATACCCGTAATATAATTACTTCTTCCACATCGGTTGAGTAATTCCCCCACACCCTTGCGTTGTACTCATCTTTAGTACACGATACCCCTAGTTAACCCCTCAAAGCCTATCCTTTTCGCGGTTCTCGTGATGTTTCGGTTTTCCGGAATATCAATGAAGAGCATTGTTTACACCCCACCCCCAAATGTACACCCAAATCGCGTTTAGCCTGCCTTCTATGCACTCACTTTTAGTGCATTATTGTTATCACCCTAAAAACCCTTAGTTCAATTATCTAGTTGCTTGCATAAGTTGCTAAGTCGAGTCATATCCTTTGTATACAGTTTTGGGACGATTGGGACACATGGGAAAAGTTAAAATTTATGAAATGACGGGAAGGGAACATTAAATTCAAATTCCCTTTATTTGCGTAATAATGTACTCCAAGTGTTTTGATATTTTCAATTCGGGTCAAATTAGTGTTAGAGTAATAAAAACTCAAGTGTAGGGATGTGTCTATAAATCCCTATCATTTTGATGTTACCGTAGAGGATGGTAGAGTAAAAGTGTAAAAAAAAAAAAAAAACGGGCTACCATCCTACATCTATCCTTTAAATTTATGTTTGTTTGTTTGATTTACCTAGAGTTTAGAGTGTCGAGTCTTGGTCTAGCAACGCCATTCTTCGTATGCTTGTAACATAAAGATTTTTGACTTGCCACCACTAAATAGCCTATCCCACCAAACCCTTTGTTTCCCTACCGTAAGCCTAACATTACAACCCTTTAAAAGACCTCTTTGATAGTCTTTCCTAGGTGCTTACGCCAAAGCGATGGAGGTTTGATCTATTCTCAAGCCTATGGTAATCTATGTACTAGGACCGGTTAATGAGTGTTTATCTTCCATTTCCAACTTGTTATATTTCATACACACCCGAGAGATGTGAGTACCTAAACACCCCATGTGAGGTGCTAGTATGTAATTTCCGTGCTTGTTATGACTTTTGCGAGGCTTATATGTGTTGTGGATTGTTCTAAACCAATGCTTCATGACCCCTAACTTATAAATTAATTGGCCAAAAGCACATTTGCTTGAGGACAAGCAAATACCAAGTGTAGAGATATTTGATAAGGTTTTAAAATGTACCTTTTTGAAGGGTCGTTTAAGCCCTTATTTGATCACTTTTGTATCCGTTATTACTTAATATCGTTCATTTTCACTTTTTAGGTCTCTTAAAGGCAAATTGCTGGAATGGCACTTATTTGGACGAAAAGGCGCGAATATACGAAGAAAATGGCCAAAGTCAAGAATCGAGACACTCAAGCTGCTGAAACACAAGGGGACGGCGTCAGGTATTATCTGCGACGCTGTCGGAGCACATGTTGTGACGATACAGTAGCCAAATTGCTTATTTTCAAGTGACGGTGTCAGGCTTTAAAAGAGTAGGTCGTCGCAACTCAGACGGCCTAGACTTGATCCAGACTGCGTCAGAGGCTGAAGAGGACGGCGTCTCAAGCATAAGGTGATGCCGTCGCAAGAATAACGTGGCCAAGACGAAACCCTAATGACGGCGACCCGACGGCATCACAAATCATAAGGTGACGCCATCGCGAATGTAATCTTATATATAGACTCCGAATTTTTTTGTTTTGAGTGTGTAGTCTTTTGGAGTAAAAACCTAAACTGAACCAAGGCTGTCTTGTACAGTATTTTAGGGTTCTAAACCCTATTTTACACCAAGATAAGTGTTTTACTTCATTAATTCAATTATGTCTTCAATTATTTGTGTGTATGTTTGCATGTTCTCCATGTCCGGCTAATTTACTTGTGTGTTTGCTTAGGGTATATGAAACTTAACTATTGAATATTGATTGGTTGTCTCTTATCTTAATTGTTAATGATCTAGTAATGCGATAGGTCATTCGTTGTGTAGTTAATGCTTGATTAATCTTTGTGAACCTTAGACTATACACCTAGAGTAGTTGTAGGCTAAACCATCCAAAGAGTACCTTAGAGTTAGAGTTTATAAATCCTAGAGATTTTGTAGACGAGACCCTTTGGTAGTTTCAAAGAGTTAGGGATAAACGCATACGCTACGACCTTAGACACACAACGCGATTAAGAATAAGGACGTGACAATTCAACCATCAATAGGAGATAATTAAGGAGTAATAAAACCTAAGTAAACACATCTTTAAATCATCATACAAGCACACAATAATTAGACATAGACTACCCTCACCTTGGTTAATTAGATAATTAGATAGTAGAGTAATCGGTAGAAATACCAACCCCCCAAATCCAAACCTCGAGATTTGTACCTTTCCATTTCCTAAAAAAACATAAAAAGATAAAAAATAATCTTCCTCAACCCCAACCTTAGCGTAGTAACTCCTCACTAGCATTCCTATTCCCCTACAGAACGATATCAATTCCCATGGCTTACCCTAATACTACACTACAACGATTAGGTTCACTGCCTAGGGTGTTGAAAAACTTGCTCGACGACAGGAAGTTCCTTTGACCCCGAATGACGCATGTAGCGTTATCAGTGACACTTTGACTCGGTTGATGACTCAATAGAGGTGGTAGACATGATGACTTTGTGAGTAGTGACAAAAGTGGAGTAAGATGGTTAGGATGATGTAAGATTAGGAATAAAAAAAAGTGTGAATGAGTACAACTTGACTTGATGATAAAATCGACCATTGTCAACCTACAAGAATCCAAATGAGTTAGTACAAAAGGAAAACATTTATACAAATGAATAAATTGTTCACATAATATCATGAAAAGAAAAGAAAGAGCACGTAAATAATCATATAAATGCAACTCATTTATAAACATATGAGAAACTGACAATCCTAAGTGTTAAACAAGTGTTTGAGTGGAAAAAGGAAATTTGAAATGATTATCTAATGAGATAATGTACCTTCTGTTCCCCGGTTCCACCGGTTCCCTCACTAGAGGGATCCTGCTAGCCTTAGTCTATGGATCCGGCTAATAGATGAGGTGAAAAAGGAGGTGATTGGATTCTATCAAGGTCTAGAACCTACCTATCCTAAGTAACCCAGTCTATTAAGTGTCTTACATGGCATGAGACCTAAGTGGTCAAGACTAATGAGTGAGATTTGCCAATGATGGCTTTTGTGGGGAAAATTGAGTTTTAGAAACACAAATGAGTGATCATGGATGACACTAAGTGTTTTTAGGATGGTGAATGGTTATAGGAACTAAATGGTGGTTAAAGTAAAATTTAGAAAAATTCTTAAAACTCATAAGAAATGAAAAACTAGTTTTTGGATCATTTTAAGGTAAAGATGACCAAAATCAATTTGCTAAAATTGAAAGAAATATCAAACTAGGTGTTTTGAGTTGAGAGGAACAATCTGTAAACATTGTAGCGGAAAGATGATGAGTTTTGAAGTAATGATAAATCAAAAATACTTTGAATGTGATCCTAAGTCATCTATGAGTGAATGTGAGATCAACTGAGCCTAAGGAAAGTTTAAGTGATCCTAATGTAGCATGTTTAACTAGTCCAATAAGGTCTGGAAGGTTGGATTGATGCAAGGAGGTTAAAAAAGAACTTCTGTCCACCTGGATCTCACGGATCCTTCACTTGAGGGATCCGTCTAGTTATATCTAAGGGATCCGGCGTCTGAGACAGATTTTCTTAACAGAATAGTTGCAAAATTTTGCTCTATGTTTTGAATTTTGAAACTAATGATTTCTACAGCAAGTATACATATATACAAGTTAAGCATAGCAAGGAGAGCAAGTAGAAAAAAAACATATAGGCAATCAAATGAGATTGAGCTCACAAATAACACAAAGGTTTAGCAAACTTAACAAGCACTATTCAAGAAGCCCAAAACAGATTTACGGTCTAGATTAGTAAATCATTTACACTAACAATGACATGCAAGGTATGTGTCTAGAAAGAGTTGTGAGGTGCTAGTTTAGGACATTCTAGTCTATCTTTAGATCAATAAGGTGGAGTTGTTATTTGTGGAGATGAAGGAATTCTGATTAGAAGAGTAAGTGTTGGATTCAGAAAGGCTTGAAGCAAGTACCGTTTTGTGAGTTGGTTTTGGCTAAAATATGTTTGCCTATGTGTTGGTATTTGAAGAGTAAGAAACACATGTATATGCGTCCTTAAGAAAGTGAATTGTTTTATAAGGTTGTTTTGGTCAACGGAAGCAATGAACTATGTATACTCATTATGGATGGTGATTAGCATACAATGAGCTTCGTCCATGAAGTCATGTAGCTCTTCTCGATCAAAGCAAGATAATCGCTTGATGAGGCAAGTGGTTGTGATTATCTTAAAAAAAATTAATTTTACAACTTGTTTGATTAGTAATCATAAGACAATTCAAAGTATTTCCATTGTAAACTTACTTTAGGAAAACATAGGAGTATAGATTTCTCAAGTGAGAGAATGAATATGAGACTATTACTAGTGGTGCTCAATTACGGCTAAACACGACCATTTTTACGGGCGATTCCACATACCCAACTTCTATTAAGGAAGCAATTCAACCGTTAGGTCAAATTGAGTTTCTAGTGCAATAAGTTCTCCAGTATTCATTCTCAAGTTAGGAAAATTTATATTCCTACAATGGCCTATTGAAGAGTAACAATGATGATACTTTGCTTCGTTTTTATTAAATATTATGCTTGAAAATGTGACGAAGGTGTCATGTTTTAAAAAAATTAAAAGTTGTCCATATGGTGAACAAAAATGGTTGGATGAGCTAGTTAAACATATGTTGTTGGAAAGCTCGAGTTTGAATTTTCGGATATGAACAATTATATTTGCGTTGCAAAATAATTTACTTGAGTATATCAGATGAAATAATCAAGTTGTCAATCCTACTATAAAGATTGGAAAGCGATCATGAAAAGGAAAACGGGAGAGTACATCATCAACACAAGTGTAGGTTATGATCCGATGTACATTCTTGTTGTTTTTAGAAAATGACACAAGTAGAAATATGAAATCAATAAATCATATAAGCACATAAACATTTCTGTTGCACACATGACAAACTCAACTAGAAGCCATTTAGTATATTACATGTTTTAAACATTTTTTCAACTTATATGACTTATCTAAGTATTTAAACTAACATTTTTGACACACCTAGATGTTATCCCAAACACTCCTTCAAATAGCACAATGATTAATAAAAGATTACTAAATCGACAAACAAGAGAATGAACAGCAAGGTGAGGAAACCACATATGTTATTCAAACAAACAAGCACAAAAACTATTTGAGATAAGCAAATAATCAAGTAATGCAAGGTGAGACAATTAATAATTTAGCATAGCATACGAAAGTTCTTTTCATCGCTTTGTGTTAAATATAAACATGTATACCAAGCTTGATTATTTTATTTTATATTTATAAATATGATCAAAACCTTGATTTCAAAAGAAGACACACTATTGTTCAAAGACGAAAACATTCGTCTCCAATTAGAACAAAAGTTTGGGCAAAAGTTATAACCGAAAAATGACTTTCTATTATAAATCAATGATTCTGTAAATTTTTGTTTTGAATCAGTTTTTGAAATCATTTTTAAATGAAAGTAGACTCAAATACCTTTCAAATTTTGACAAAAATAGTTATGAATTTTTAAAATTTTGTTAATTAGTTATTGTTAATTAGTTATGAATTTTTTAAATTTTGACAAAATAGTCTTCTGTACCACGGATCTGCCGGATCCCTTCCAAAAGGGATCCGCCCTTTGATAGGAAAGGGATCCGCGGATCTGACACAGATTTACAAAAATGCATGTTTTGACCCGAGGAAAATGTTTGACCTTTGTAGACTTTTTAGTGAAGTTATATTACCCATTTTAATATTTATTCAAGCTTGATTAACAAGATATCTAACAACAAAATTTCAAAGATAAAAAAAACAACAAAACACTTTTCATATTATGCTTGACTTCACCAAAAATTTGATACAAGGACCTTACTCGTTTTGAAAACCATTTGTTTTTAAAAACTAGAGCCAACCCGCTATGATACCAATTGTGAAAACGTAGAGGGGGGGTGAATATGTTTCCGTTTCAAACTTAAAACTTTTGTATCAAATATAGTATAAACCATCGCATTTGCTAATCTCGACGCGAGGATGCATTTAATGCATTACGGCATGTAAGGCCAACCCCTTAATATCACATAAGATTCCACAAGATTAATGGTTCATTATAAATCAAGTTTCACCATTATTAGTCCGGTTTATTTTTCTTGATCAAGCGTGTCATATTATGTAAAGTGATGATATAGTTTATGACTATATGAAAGACCAAGTATGCATCACAAATATAGACATCAACCACATAGACGATAAACAATATAAAGCAAGAATAAAAGTAAACCGATAAGTAAAAGGATAGACAAACCAACACGAGGATTTATAGTAGTTCGGTCACGAAGCTTCTATTCGCCCTACTCCACTCCCCGAGTCACCTACTCGAGACTTACTTCACTAGATCAACAAACTCCATTCTTGGCGGAGAAAACCTTACACAACGTCGCTTACACTTTTTCCGATACTAAGCTAAACACCGAGTTCTTCCACGAGGTAGAACCAAACCTATCACAACGTCGCCTACACTTTATCCGGTATAAGGCTAGATACCGAGTCCTTCCACGAGATAGAACCAAACCTATCACAACGTCGCCTACACTTTATCCGGTACAAGGCTAGATACCGGGTTCCATTACAAATGAGGAACCATTACCCGACCAACATGACACATCTATGACACCCGTTATGTTTTTTGGCCCAACATAACAAACCTTGTGTTTTATGGCACAAACACATAAACCATCTAATCTAGTTATAAATACAAGAATATGATACTAGACAATATCCAAGACAATGTGTCTAATGGATATGAAATCCTAAACCAAAAATCAAGAACACAAAGCATGATGTAGTTGGTCTTCTATGAATGAAGATGACAAGTTTCCCAAGCTTGTTGTAGAAGATCTTCATGTGCTTGTATGCTTGTGATGGGTGATCACTTCAGTAGGTAAGGATGCAAGATCTCTAGGATTGCTTTGGAGGATCACTTCGGGAGTATGCTTACAACAAATGAAAGTTAGAAGCATTATGATCATATGAGATGAGGGTGGTTTACATGTTTCCTAATGATCTAAATATGCTAGAAATGGTGGAGAGAAACTATGTGCAAAGGTGTGAAGAAATGGTAAGAAGTGGCTTGCTATTTATAGACAAAAGGCCAAAACAAGTTTCTGCCCCAAGGATCCCTTCTAGAGGGATCCGGCCCTTGTAATTCCAAGGGATCCTTGGGCAATTAGAGGGATCTGTGGGACGCTCCTCTTTACCCATGGTTTATGGGTCATGGACTCGAGTGCCCACCAAGGTTCAATGTATCTAGACATTGGGTTATGGGTCTTGGGTCATGGGTCATGGGTTTTACCCAACACATTTACTTATGTTTATGTATTTTATAAAATGTAAGTAACAAAAATTATTTAAGTGTTTTATAAACTATTTAACTAAACATGTTTAACGGTTTGTTAGGGGTTTGATCATAACGCAACATAACAAACATGTACGAACTTGTGTTGTAGCATACAAGGACTTGAGTCGTCGAGAGGTGTTGAAAGTATGTTGAGACAAAATATAATTACAAGTAACTTATACATTTTACATTATGTATTACAAGTTACATGTTTGTCATCAATAAAACAAACGAGACTGTATAGATTAAATATCGTAATATTTGCACTAACTCCAATTCCTGATGTTTGTGAAAGGCTTCTCAATCAGGATAGGCACATCATGTTCACCCCTCTTGGCCAAAGTCAGCCAATCTCCTCCAGGATATATATTTACAAACCCTCTAAGCACGGTCAAGGATAAAAAGGATCATTTAGAACTAATCATATATTTAACGGAAAGTCATCATTCACATCACATAAATTGCGTTCAATTCGGAATCCAAATCAAGCCATTCATAACATTAAAGACGAAATTAGATTATCAAATCTAAGTATTCAAAATGATATGACAGTATCCAACTACAGCTAGACATATGTGAAGTCATCTAAGACGAGTTACATAAACAACACCTATCACTATTTTCCTAGACACTTCAACCACCTGCATCACAGATTTCATTCAGAGTACTTTATGCGCCTTGCCATAATACCTATTTATATATGAACTCTGCAACAAAACATATAGGGTACATCAGATGATCAAAATCTAACGGTAAATAGGTGAAGTATTTTATTATGATGGATGAAAATTAATCAAACATTCGGCATAACTGTGGGATAAAATTTGTAAAACCTCATGTTCTTAATTGCGTCCAATCTCTCTCGACTCAGTTCCTCTAGAGCTTGTTTACGCTTCTGCCTAGCCTACATGATATCACAATACAAAACTAAGACCATGCTCGAGTAGGCATATAAACCAAATCTGTCATGTGAATAAACAATTAGCTACCTCTCTATTAGCTTTCTTTCTTTCTTTCTCGGACATTCTCCTTCAGAAATTCCTGTATAGAAATAACTCTTAAATATATATGAAAAACGGAAGAAACACTGTCCAACGATTTGATTAAGTTTTAGTGTACCTTGAAGGCATCCTTCTGATCTTCAGATAACTTCTCCGCAGCAATGAGATCATTGGTATATTCCTATAATAGATTCAAAGATTATCGTGACATATATGAAAAACCGAAAAATAGAGGATTGTGGGCTTATGGCTTACCTCAACCTTGTCAAACTCCCATTCAAATTCACAGTAAACCTATAGATTTCAATGAAAATAGATAACGAAAATAGATAAAGCAAATCAGTGCTAACCCGAGTCAAAAATTTGTAAGAATAAGTCATGGTATATACTCGTTGATTACAAAAGTTATATGCACGGCAAGTTTAGAAAGTGACTTACAGGCGGTTCCATTGGATAGAAAAATTCCACAATAGTACTCTCTTCTGTCTCATCTTCCGCAAAGAGGTTATTAAAATCTGCAGAATATAAAAAATTGATCCAGCTTAATCAACCAATGGCCATACAAACTAACAAGCTGTATTACAACATACTCTGACAAAATTATATGCACATTTGATCACTAAAGACAGAAAGTTTAGTAAACTGAAACAAAATTTAGTGTTTGGGGATAAACCGGTTCCGAAAAAAGATATGAAACTAAAAGACAAGTCTCAAAAGTCTAAGAAAAAAACTACATAAAAGATTTTGCAGTCAAGTAGGGAAAAGTTAGAAGTGGTAAGATGGGCGAGTTTGGTAGTTTTCTGCAACATGTTAGAACTTAACCAGGTCATGGGGTATTGAGCCGCAATAACTAACCCTTTGACTAGTTTCTGATTTAGCTGACTTCTTGCCTTCTTGGATCTGGCACACTTGACCCATATGAGATAGAACACAAAGCCAGATTGACCCATTCTTAAGTACTTTGTACATGGGTAGAAAAAGTGAACATGTAAATTGTATAATTCAGCAAATTCCAACTTTACATGTTTTTCAATGGCTCTAAGAATAAAGATGTTTCAGTAACTATGTTTCATTAGCACAGTTGAAAGGTGTTATAAGTATTTAAACATGGCACGCCACAGATTCTCAACTTTGCAAGAGTTGGGAATGAAGCCAAGGTCTTTGTATGCAACCTCTTATGGCACTTTTCTAAGAAGTTTTTAATGTGATTCATAACCATCACCGATTGCTTTTACACTTATTCGTTAAATCACTCAATATGACACATTTTAGTGGTTTTTCTGTCTTCAAGCAAGTATAACGATAAGATTGCCAAAACATCACGAGCATAATCCTTAATAACTTATTCAATCATGAATTCATTCATCTCCATACAGCAATATAACTAAATAGACCCTTTTAATACATTCAAAAGACAAAACAAAGGAAAACTGAAATCCAAAATGAATATAAACTTACATGGTATGCAGTAAGTAAATTCTGTGACACGTTCATCCTTCAAACATTTCAAGCCAACCCTGGGTCAAAAATAAGATAGTAAAAAGACAAACCACAGCCCTATTCGGTTTTAAACACAAGAAAAGCATCAAAACGAATATGTTACGAGGGTTAATATATACCTTCTTTGGACACAGTTTAGTACAAAGATTTGAGATTTTAGTCTTTCTACTAAAGCACTCCTGTAAGAACTAGATTCATGTCAATGTAAGTATCAATTGCTTAGTAACATTAATCGGAACTTGTCATGTATAAAATCAAAATGAATACCGTTTTCCCAATGGAACATATGGAACCCAATCCATTTTCATCTGCTTCATGTCAACAACTTTTATAGAATCCGACTCCCTTTGTACAGATACAACTCCAATCTTATCAGAAGGTGGAAATGGAGATACAACCTGCTCGATAGTACATAATATTATAGTAGATAAAAAAATGAAACTAAATACAAGCAACAAGAGGTTATCAGTAAAGTCTTTCAACGTTACTTAAAAAAATTACTCTTACCAACCGCTAGACAACAATAAATACCTAAGCAAAGCTTAACTCTGTAAACACTAAATTACTCTTACTTACCGCAATCACTATGGGTATTAATATGTCTCCGCATTCAATTGGTGCTGCAACAACGAAGAAAAGTGTCACTTGGAAGTTGGAACCCCGTTAACAAGAATAAATAGTACTAAGCTTGTTATAACACCTAGAAGTTATTGGTTCAGGTGTGAAAAATAACATGAACTTCTAAAAAATGATCTGTGTAAAGCTGAAGATATCAAGTCAAAACAACTCCATGGTTTCCGTATGAAAAACATGTCTTTAGAATAAACTTACCCTCCGTGGAAACAAAGAGATAAACTTTCTCCACGTGTAATACATCGCCCTCATCAAATGCTTCCTGAACGATTAAATAAACTTTCCTAGAAATTTGTTCACGTTTTACCCGAAAAAACTTAGAATGAAATTTTAACTAAGTAAATGTGGTATAGGAATAAAGCAAACACTAGAAAGTAACTCACTTCAAGATTAGAGAAGTTCCCATTGTATTCATAAAGCTTATCAAGCCGGTCCAACTGTCAAGAAAACATCAATAAGCCCGTTTTAGGAGCCACCGTAACAATACTAGTACAAAAGGCTTTTAACATAAATGGTGCTAGCTACATATATACATATACCTCTGTCCCGACAGGATAGGCATGCTTCCATAGATCCTCCTGCAAAAACACATGCTCGATTTATTAAAATATAACTAAGAAAAACTCTAGCCCATGCAATGGAAAAAAAGTAAACCTAATGCAAGTTAGAAACATATGTATATGTACATGTGTATACCAGTTCACGTTGGTCGCGAAAAAACTCCGACTTTCGTAGATTCCTCTTGCTGCTGTTCAGCCTTTCGCTTAGTTCCCTTGTTCTTCATGCTTCTTTTGACGTATGCCGCTTCATACCATACTGCAGTCATCACAGTAAAAAAAACTAATAAGCTCATCTGAGAATAAGAGGACGAGAAATGATTGTAGACACCAAGTTTAGGTATTAGTCCCACTCAATTTAGAATAAATGTCCACAACAGAGACATTCACCATTTAGAAGACATTGTTCAAGCTTCATATTAAGATGAAAAAATAGGACGGGGAGTCGGGAACAGATATGCCCTCAGCGACACCCACCCAATAAACCCAAACATGAAGCAAAAGAAATACCCTGTAGTAGGTGAAATGATGTTTTTTCAGCAATAATACCATCAACCAACTCAACCAATTAATCAGAAGACTACACGATAATTTAAGTCTTATCGTGCCTATATCTTGTGTCAAAACAGCAGGAGGTCATGATTTACCAAATTGAAAGCTCTTTCGATCAGTGTGTCCCACCATCTTTCAATGTCACTACTACAAATTTAGCTTATATTGTTGTTCAATTGATACTTTATCAACTTTAACTTATTTAAACTAAAGCAACTTAGCCTATGCTAGTTCAAAATAGCTTAATTTCGCTTATTTTCTAAACTAAACTAAACAATCAACATTATCTACAAGTTAATTAGCAAAACAAATTATATTAAGTAGATGTAGCTCACATAAACTCATAAGACTCAAAGAAACAAACCATTACGACTTACAAGTAGTAATATATCTATTACAACTAGTTAGACAATCAGTTTTAGTTGAAAGTCAGTTTTACACATATATTCTAAGATAATCAAAATCAGTCAAACACTCAATGATCCGTTTTAGTGCGAACGAAACTAATTAGAACAAAACGCTCATGTCAGGCAAACACTTTGAAACTATTAGATAAATACAACGACTACTTATCATCAAATTAGGGCAAACTAATTCAGCCATATTAGGAAAAAATATCACGATTAAACAATAACTTATCATTAACGAAACAAACACAACTGGAAAATAGGAATTAAACCGGCTGGTGATTTGAACGGTGGAGAACGGTGGCAAAGTGGTTGACGACAGACGAACGGCGAACGGTGGTGATGCGATCGACTGCTAACGGTGGTGATGTGGTCGACGGCGAACGGTTGCGATGCGATCGACGGCGGACGGGCAAGGAAAGGTGGCGATATGGTGCGATGGAGGGAAAAATGAAAAAGTGAAAGTGTATATTTACACTCTGTTTTCAAGTCAAGTTTTTAAAGAACGGAAGGGAATGGGATGGGGAAGGGGAAAGTAAAGAATGACACTGTGAACAAAGTGGTTATTTGTATTTGTGTTCATGAGTTTTTATTTTAAGTTGGAAGGAAAGGAAAGAAAGCTACCCAAATTACAAATATACCCTCAAAACATAATTAATGGTTTCCCTTCTCCTGTTTTTCAATGATTATTTATGTTTTTTGGTGAAGTAGAGTTATATCGATAAGGATAGGCAAGACCTGCCGCTCATCGTTATCTCATGGTATATCGTTTTTCGGTGAAGAAGTAGAGTTATATCGTTTTTTTGTGAAGAAGTAGAGTTAAATTTTAATCTTAGGGTACCCGTCGCTGCAATGCGTGGGTACCATGTTAGTTCACATTTAAACGCGAAGATGTATAACTGAAGAAATGGCATATTTTGCACCAGTGATAAAAAAGGATTATTAATGGAGTGATGAACTAAAACTTTATATTCAAATATAGGAACAAAAGTTATGTTCAAAAAAAAAAAATATATATATATATATATAGGAACAAAAGTAATAAATGCTCCTTGTAGAGGAGACAAAAGTAAACTGTCATGAGGAATGAGTAACCAATTGAATCAAGTAGGTCGAACTAAAGAATACTGATATTGCCTCCAGTTTAATTTACAAGCTCGTTTTCTCTGTATATAGGAAATTTGATTATTTTAATCATACATTTGTGTGTTAGCTAGCTGTAAGTCTTGTGTATCCTTTCCATGTACCCAAACCACTTTCGAGCAGTGGTATTCTCTCTGAAAACGAAGGTCTAAAATAATAGAGTTATATCGATAAGAATAGGTCTAAAATAATAGAACGTACATGTAAAATTGAGGTTAAGATTGTAATTTAACAAATGCTTATGATGTTAATTACTGGTTTCCCTTCCTAATCCTCCCAAATATGGGCGGAACATATTAACACACAAAAGCCATACCTTTCCCTCCCTCCCACCTTCCCATCCCCTACTTTTTCATCTTAAAAAAACTCAAGAACGCCTCTTTTTTTTATTTCCATTCCCATCCCCTTTCATTACTTAAAAAAAAAACTTGAGAACAGAAAGGGAAAGAGTGGGAGAGGTTGGAGCTATTTATGTTTAAAGTGAAAATGTGAAATGAAAATTGTTGAAATTGTGCATTTACACTGAGGGTGTGTTTGGTAGAGAGAAAAGAAATTAGAGAAATGGAAATTGGACTTATTTTCATTATTTGGTAGAGAGAATTAAAAAGTAGAGAATTTGGTAAAGAAATTGAGAGAAATTAAAAGAATTGGGTAGTGCAATTTGGCTAGCTTCATTTTCATTATTTTGGTGAAGAAATTAGAGAAATGGATTATTATTATTATTTTTTTGCAAAAATGTTTTTTTTTTTTTTTCAACTATAATTTTGTTAAATAATGTGTTTTGTTTTAAATACATTATTAAAAAATAGTTTTTTTTTTAAATATTTTTTTTTTAAAAAATAAGTTTTTTTAATTAAATAAATATATTTTCAAAAAATATATATTTTTTTTTAATTCTTTTTTCTTTTTTTTTTAAATACATTTTTAAAAAATAATTTTTTAAAAAATATATTTTTTTTTAAATAAGTTATTTTTAAATACATACATTTTTTAAAAAAATAATTAAAAAAACAAGTTTTTTTTAAATAAATACATTTTTAAAAAATAATTTTTTTTTAAAAAGTACATAAATTTTTAAAAAATAAATTTAAAAAAATAGATATATTTTTTTGAATAATTTAAATAATTTTTTTTTCATTTCTCGGGTCAAGTCTCTGTTGTTACCAAACATTGGAATTGAACAAAATTTTCTACTGATTTCTATTCTCTGAGATTCTATTCTCTGCTTCATTTCATTTCTTTGAAATTCTCTCTACCAAACGTGCCCTAAAGGTGTTCATGGGTCGGGTAATAACCAAATAAATTGAAAATCAAACCCGAACTGAATCGAAAAAAATCAAATCGAACTTAACTGAACCGAACCAAATTAAAAAATCGAATCAAACTTAACCGAACCGAAATGAATTATGTTATATTATAATATTTTGAAGTATTGTACTCCCTCCGTCCCATATTAAGTGTCCGCTTACATCATACACAAAGTTTTAGAAAATTCCACTAACTATACTCTCCACCAATCAAATATCATTTTTACCCACTAAAGTCTCATCTCATTGGTTGAAATAGAATATGGACACTTAATTTGGTACATTCAAATATTATATTGTGGACAGACAGAGGGAGTATTAGATAAGCTACGTATTGTACTCTATATATTATAGAAGCTAAATCTTTAAAGAGTTATATGTTTAAAACTTGGTCGTTATACGCTCATATTATTTTGTGTACCAAATATTATTTGAAATACAAAGGTCAACAAGCTACATGTTCTAATATATATGTTGGAATTACGTTAGATATAATATTTATTTGTGACGGATTTGTGACGGAAATAGGAAAAATATAAAATTAATAAGTTAAACCTTTCTGACGGAATAGCGAGGGAAAAATATGGCTGTCGTTAATAGGTCGTAAAGTCGTCGGTATATAATATAATTAGTGACAGATTTCCGACAGAATTCATATCCCTCGGAAATCTGTCAGAACTCTGTCAAAGAAACGTCGCTCTATATAAGCTGCAACATTTGTTGGTGATCTGATGGAACATCGTCGGTAATTTAGCGACGGATAGCTGTCCGTCGGAAATTCCGTCGCTGAAAGTCCAATTTCTAGTAGTGCATGTTGTTACTTGAAAAACTAATATGATTAAATTGTCGTTCTTTTATTTGCTAGAGGAGTTGATTAAGAATATGACTAGTATGTTAAGTTACTTTTCAGTTAATTTACCTTGGTAAGAAATTCCTGTTTGAAGAAGTTTTTTGTAGTAATATACTCCAAGTAACGCTACACATAGTGGTATAAGTAAAGGAGAACGATATCACCTAGCTTGTTATTTCACTTGTTTATATAATATGTAGTATCTTATGGCATATTAGAAGAAACAAAAAGTATTTCAACTATTAACCGTTACTAATATTTGTGTCTCGTACCTTATATTACAGGAGAATAAATAAGACGAGGCCGAATGTATTGGAGATAGTTCAATTTGGCAGTTTTACAGAGTTCCCAAGGGCAGGGTTACGTATCATGTTTACGAGTGCGCTATGCCCATTTGCCTCTATATGCAAGAATGAGGTTTTTCCTTTCTCATATTTGGCACTCGATCCCTTTTCTTTCCTTGTCCAGTTTGTGTCATGTTAATGCTGTCTTCTTTTGCAGATCGAGGGTGCTTCAATGAATCCTTACATGCTTTACACATTGAGTGTAGATGGAGTTGCATATCTTATTAAACTCAAAAACCTAAATGACTATGGATCTTGCTCTGTTTTCCCAACTAGTGATGTTGTTGAGCTAAATACGTGTAGTTACGGTGATGGAACTATCACAACGATTGCAGCAACTACAGGGTTCTTTGTAATAGGGAAGGAGGATGGATCGTTTAGCTGTTTTCGTCTTGGCAGCCTTGATTCTACTTCTCCAGGTATGGTTTACTTCTTTTTTTATTTCCTGTTATGTGCACGCATGTTTAAGATTTGTATTATTTCCTACTGTATTATAAATCAGAAATAAAATGGTATGAAGTATCCACTTATAATGGAATAGGCAACATGCTGGAATGGGCCACTTATAATTGTTGGGTTTTACTAATCATAACAATTATAGAAAACATGTAAACATCATCAAAGCATGCAGCGGAAGTAATAGGAATAATACTTGTAAATTAATTAACCGAATTAAAAGTATATGCGTACCTTTTGCGAATCAATGCAATTAGGGTTTATGAAAAACCCCAATTAAGATCAATAACCAAGAAACCCTAAAACCTAATAAATTAGGGTTTATGAATGTCGACCAAAACCCTTGTCGACCCACCAAGATATGCAAACACAAATGCATTTGCTCTTCGTTCTTGTACACACGTATTAGTAACGAATCAATGAGAAAAGCTAGGTTATTGATCACAATAGATTAACCAAACACCTTTGTTATGCTCAAGGTCACTCGCAAATCCCTTACATGGGTTTTGCTTCGTCGACCTAAGAACAAGAGGGAAGAAAGAAGAAGTTTGGCTTTCTATTGAAATCTAGTGTACCAAAGGATGAATACATGGGGATGTATTTATAGCCTTATGGTAGGTGTCAAGTTTACTATGGTTTCCGATGTGGGATTCCATAGGTTCGGCCAAAAACAAGCCCAAAAGAGGATTCCTAAAACCTTCTCTTGACTTGTTAACTTTTCTTCATATCCCGTTGACATTTAATGACCGATAATCAAAACTCGTCAAATATTAAATATCATTAAGTATTTATTTCGTGATCAAATAATTAAATATAACATTTTATATATTAATTATTTATACATTGATTCTCATACGTAATGTGTGCAATCCCGAAGTCTCGAGTTCGAATCCAGTCATACTAATATTAATAATTATCCATAAACCTTTCAGCTCCCACTTGGATATTACTTAATATAGTAATGACATTGGTTAGTCTAGCTTTAACACGCCAATGCCCCCGGTCGAATCGAGCATGGTCTCTTGGAAAAAACCATTTAATGATTCATCATTTTTACTTATCCTTTTGTTACTAATACTACATTAACTATGAATATGGATCAAGTCATTTCATAAGTTAATATTATGTTTCTCGTTGTATTTGATTGAACAAGATTACCAAATCATCTGAACGTATTCCAGATAGATCTTGGGTAAGGCCTTACAAACATCTTGCCAATCCTACGAGGGGCCCAAATATAGTATTATGCTTTGAAACAAATTCAAAGGAACAAATTCTCTTGACTACAAACATAACTCATGAACTTTGTAACACTTCTAAAAATAGCCCTTATAACTACCAGTTACGGATAGCGTTAGACTATCTTACACAAATACACTACATTCATATCAGTTATCTGGTATCTCAAGTCTGAGGATAAACACTTCATGATATACTTAATGACAAAGATCCATAAAGTATCATCATGTAAAGTTGGGATCTGTCCTATATTCAATTCATTGAATATCATGTGAATTTGGTATGTCCCATGCATCAATATTCTTAAAAAGTATATTCTACCAAAACTCAGATTTGTCTTAATTCAGTGACATTCCCACATCATTGATCGACAACGGACATTTAGAATAACATAAGTTATTCACGGATTAAACATGCAAATATAGGATATAATATTAAGAAAATGAAAGATAAACATAACCAATATTTTATTTCATTTAAATAATATTTGTTCAAAACATCCCTTATCCAAATACTAAATAGATCAATGCATGATAATACTGGTTAATGAATTATGCCTCAAGTAATGACAATCATACTTGTTGACAAGGCATAATTTCAACTAACTTTGATCTATTGGAATTTTGAGAATACTTATTTCAAGAATTCAACTAGTGAAGTTCTTGTATGTGTACATTCAAAATATCTTGATATTGCCACATAATATTTCATACCGTGTGTGACATCCTCAACCACTAATTTATGACAATCAAACTTTCAAACATTTTAAAGTTTAAAGTATTCTAATTCTTTAATGTATAATGCAACTATGCTCTTAGTTGAGCACAACTAGTTCACATGGCCATTTACAATGATGAAATCCTCCCATGACTAATATTGAGTGTCATCTCAATTAAACCAGCATCATTGTATACAAACAACAATATGCTCTTTAAAAAATTTCGTAAACTTCAATATCTACAGTGTAATGTTTGATGCCTTCAAACTTTCAAGTTTGTCAGCTATGACAATTTCACAACAATTGTTGTATTGCTCATCCATAGAATTTTGAGAGCAAATCCAGGCTGAGGAATGTAATTCTAGATTCAAACATATTCCATTAGAATATTCATTACACTAGTTATCTAATAACTTCATTAGATATCAATGTTGTCAAATCATCTTGCATTCAAGCATGATACAACAATAACATGATGTACATGAAAAATCCATATGTCAAACAAAGATTTAATTCATGTTCTACATATCCATTTCCAAATGATATATCATGTTCTATTAGACTCATTTATTCATCCGCACATGTTTATTAATAATAAACATATATTCTAAGGTTGTATGTCTTATTGTCAAAATCTTTCATGTGAAGTTCCATTCCAAATTAAACTAACATTTATCTTAGATGGAATGTTACTACCCACAACATATAAGATTTAAAGAAAATAAACATAATACTCCCACTAGCTTTCAGGAATACTTGGAAATTATCTTATTTTAATTTAAAACCAAAACTTGGATTTAATAGTTAAATATAAGAATCATATCCTAGATGCATGCATATATCCATTCATGGATTCTTGCAGTTTGTACATTTTCAAAGATTATGTGAATTCATAAAACTCCTTTCGATTGCTTATCGTCCTCGCAAAAGCAATCACATAATAAATAGTTTTAATATTCCATTGTCATTTTTCATATCAATGAAAATAAGTATGACAATCATAATCATTATATATTTAATATGTCTAGGAAAGAATATTCAATCACAGTTAATTGCTTAAGTGTGATTAAAAATCTTGTCACAAGTCATGCATTAAACACATGTACAATTTTGTCCATATGACTTCTACACAAAGATTTAAACCACTAGGGTTTTCCTTCTTTTGTAGAAACTCATCTTTATTAAGATAAACTAAGTTTCCAAAGTTGATTACCTTTTTGGACAACATCTTAACATTCATAGTATTAATAATTTACCACAATTCAATATTAGGTAATATATCCTTATGATTAACAGGTTTACCATGATCCTGTAATTCATATTTCTCATCATATCAAATATCTGAGATATCCTTACGGATCTATGAATGAGAATTCCACCATCTTGAGGTCTATCAGATTTGACCTCATCATGATATTTACTAGTGTATTTCAGAAGATTATGTGTTTTGTAATTGTAATTTAATCTCTTCAAGATCTAAACAAAACCTCCCACTTGCTTTTGTAATTTAAAGACTATCTCTAAATACTTTAGCAAGTAGAACAACACCAAATTGTTTTCTTTTGGGATATTACAAAACACATTGACAGTTCGTAAATCTTGTTCGTTAATAACCTACTCCATAAGTAGTTTTAACAAATCAGAACTTCAATATAAGACTCAATGTGATTCATCACATTCCATACTAAAATGGTGTCTTATTAATCTTCTAGGTTTGAGTTTTATTAAGTATATCCAATCAATACTCAATTTCCTAACCTTGATAGCTTTTGGAAGAAAAGAAAATATAGTTATCTTGAATCAAACATATAACAAATGTTTGATTCTTCTAACTGAACATTCCATATACATACTGTATTTCATTAGAATTAATATTGTAAGACAATCTAACAATATATAAGATAAACATATTCCTTTTGGCTTACCTATTTTACCAACTAAGACAACTTAATGATATAATAGAATATTTAAGCCAATTGCATGCTTTATAACATGAGTATTCTTTGACCAAGTCAAAAGACATAACAGTTATAATATCTTACTTTATATTATAAGTCTTTGTAATAATAAAAAGACTTCATGTTTGTGATTTTACAAAGAAACACATAACCAAGTATAATTTAAAGTTATCATGAACACCACGCAGTGGTTTCAATTAATTAATTTTCAAGTTAATATACTACTCCATCTATTTATGTCATTCCACGAAGTGTCCAACTTAAGAAACAGTAAAAACATCCACGCCCGATCCCACGACAAGTGGAGATTTACCTTGAGATTACAATCTAGCCAAGATCTCACTTAAACTAAAATGTAACTTCAAGTGTTTCTATATTTTGAATGACATAAGACATAAAAGTAGTCTATGCTATAATCTTGACACATGTTCTTTAAGCAAGACAATCTTATTAGAACGTTAATCTCTTACCTTAGGATCAAGAGAATCCATTAATCATATTTGTATGTGTTGTTCCTTTGCACACAATAAATGCTTCTCCCACTTGTGCATAGAACAACACCATATAGCACACAAACAACACGACTTGCATTTTGTTTATGTGAACAATATGATAGTGTCATAGATATATAAGCATTACAAGTAGATGTAGGAGCACTTAATTATCAAGGAAACGTTCACGACTATCCTTGAGAATATGAATGTCTACATTTTTGAACGTAATGTATTATTTCAAGAAAATTTAGAAATAATCTGAGTTACTTCCAAGATAACAAATCTTGTAACTCCCACTGAATTAGACAACGTTACAATAATGTCTTATTCAGTAATACACCATACTCCCACTGGATTTGATAACATTGTAAGTGTTTCATTAACCAGTGAAAATAGCGTGCTATTACGTTACTACCCCTTTGTAAGACCATTCGTAACAATTACTTAGGTAATAAAAGAGTGTATTCTACTTTGTAGATGATGAATCATCCATCATGCTATTAACTTGAAAAATTGAGCATGCAATTTCTTCCTTAATAGGTCTACTATCCCCACAATGGTGTGTAGCACCTTTAATTGGTCAAATCAAAACAACTAGATAAAATATATTAGTTTGTCTTTTACCAATTTTGCGGTAATTAGTCTAGATTCTAATGTAATAACTCATATAATGTCAAACATGTTTTCTAGTTGACCAAAATGTCATATAAGAATTCAATCACCAACAGAGGGTAATGAAATCTCTTAAGGAAAACATGGTGTGCAATTTTCTTAACTATTAAAATTGCTATGAGTCATATTAAAATTTAGACAATTCTAATGTTCCTAACATACCTTTCTCAATCATGAAAAGGAATAGGATTGAGTCTCACTCTTCTTCCATGGAAAAGAGTCTATGTTTGTCTTTTTAGTAAATTTTTCTTGATCAAACATTTGTTTGAAAACAGAACTAGATCAATTTACCAAAGCCCAAACCACGTTTACGGTTTAATGTTGCATTAATACAATCAAAAGAATTAACAAAATTCAATTTTTAGTATTTTCGATAATTAAATCTTTCAAGAAAATAAAATACCCTTAGGTCAATATTCATATTAACCATAGAATTTTCCTTCAATCTAGGACCCTCATTATCATAGTTTCACCACATCAGTTGATCTGCTAGTGATGAAAGTATAGAATAGGTAATTGTCGAAGAACAATAATTGACAAACAAGTTTTCAATTCCTAGAAAATATGGGATTTACAATTTTGTCAAACAATTATGCAAAATGTAAGCATGTTTTATCCCATCTTATGCCTTAAGTTATAGGTCTCACTAACTAACTTAATTAAGTTGTCTAATTTAGAAACTGCAAATTATTAAGCTGAGGTCTCACACAACATAAAGATTCACCTTGTTATTGTAATCTAGCTCAAGGTCTCACATAACTAAATTACAACTTCAAGTGTTTCATATCATTAGATGGCATAAACTTAAATTTTAAAGGGTACAATTTTTGATGTGTAATCAAAACTTATGTATAAAGAAGCATGCATACAACTTTATAGCAAAAAATTTCAAAACCTTACTCATAGTTTTAAATTGCTAAGATTAAATTCTACAAAGTTTTAATCGATACGTTGATAAACTTACAACTTTGCACTAAGATGCTTCGTACATAGAATAGTTATACTAGGTAGCTCCAATCGAACGCACAGGGAGGCAGAGGACCAGGTAAGCGCAGAAGCATAACCTTAGACATCCTTTCAGGTGATGTGCGCTTCTTTAAACCCCTTTCTAGTTTGTTCTAGTGGGTGAGCCATTCTAACCATTTAGTACAGTCACATCAGTCGATTAAAAGTTCAAGATTTAATACTTAGAAAACAAATCAAATTTCGCCATTATTTAGTCCATTTATTTTTCTATTCTCAAAAAACCCTTTCTGCTTACTAACGTGTCATACAATATAAACAAAAGGCATTTTAATAAAAAATTAAACAAACTTAAATAATATACATATCACTTAACAATTAACATATGTAAAAACAATTAGCCACATGCATAATTAGTTCGATAAAACCCTAATAATCAATTCTAGGTTTAATAATACATATGTTTAACCAAGACTTCCACGTGTTTTCATCAAGTACAACGTGAGCCACATACATCGATGAATCGATTGCGTAAGTCTTTGCTAAAACACATACCACATATCACATAATTGATTCATTAGATATATTGAGGTTTTCCCCAATTCAATATTTATCAAAAAAGAATACATGTGACGAAACTTAACAGTTAATGATAAATATATATACTTAACAATTTAATCATATAATCAATAATCCATGATAAAACATGCATGTATTTACCATGGATTCCACATAACAATTATTCAAGAATTCCCAAGATACGCATAATTATGTCACATAACAATTATTCATAATAACGACATAAAAATATACATGCAATCCTAGGGTTTCTACAAGTTTTACAAAAAATAAAAACCTAATTAAACAATTAATGGGTAATCGACCCAATTAATAAAAAATTAGGGTTCCAATTTTCAAAACCCAATAAACCATAAAAGCATGTAATAATCATAAAGATTTAATTTTTTATGTGTTTCGGTAATTAATTACAACATATTAACCTGTCTCTGATACCACTGTTGGGTTTTACTAATCATAACAATTATAGAAAACATGTAAACATCATCAAAGCATGCAGCGGAAGTAATAGGAATAATACTTGTAAATTAATTAACCGAATTAAAAGTATATGCGTACCTTTTGCGAATCAATGCAATTAGGGTTTATGAAAAACCCCAATTAAGATCAATAACCAAGAAACCCTAAAACCTAATAAATTAGGGTTTATGAATGTCGACCAAAACCCTTGTCGACCAAAACCCTTGTCGACCCACCAAGATATGCAAACACAAATGTATTTGCTCTTCGTTCTTGTACACACGTATTAGTAACGAATCAATGAGAAAAGCTAGGTTATTGATCACAATAGATTAACCAAACACCTTTGTTATGCTCAAGGTCACTCGCAAATCCCTTACATGGGTTTTGCTTCGTCGACCTAAGAACAAGAGGGAAGAAAGAAGAAGTTTGGCTTTCTATTGAAATCTAGTGTACCAAATGATGAATACATGGGGATGTATTTATAGCCTTATGGTAGGTGTCAAGTTTACTATGGTTTCCGATGTGGGATTCCATAGGTTCGGCCAAAAACAAGCCCAAAAGAGGATTCCTAAAACCTTCTCTTGACTTGTTAACTTTTCTTCATATCCCGTTGACATTTAATGACCGATAATCAAAACTCGTCAAATATTAAATATCATTAAGTATTTATTTCGTGATCAAATAATTAAATATAACATTTTATATATTAATTATTTATACATTGATTCTCATACGTAATGTGTGCAATCCCGAAGTCTCGAGTTCGAATCCGGTCATACTAATATTAATAATTATCCATAAACCTTTCAATAATGGTTGCTCAACTTGCAAGAATAAAATGACCTTTCATATATTTATCCAGAAAATATGTATAGTTTCTATAGCTGCTTTATACATTATTAAAGAAGTTATTGAATTTTTCATGTACTAATTATACAAATTGAATGTAATCTTACCTTCTCATATCTCAAACATGCTTATCAATATAATTGTTTTAATAAAAAGAGAAGTAATTAAAGTTATTGAATTTTTCATCGACATAATGCCACCTTCTGCCCAAGGGAACGAAATTTAAAAAAATGAAAGAAATCACTATGGACCATTTTCTTCCTTCTAGGATTCGATCATGCCATACACTGCATAGACTTGTCGTCTTGGTTCAGACTGAACTACAGAAGTCTGCAAAGATGTGATATTCTAATGTAGTCTATTGTCACTGGATAGCTTGATGCCTGATAATGCATGTTTGTCTAAATGTGACTGCCTATTTCATTGTATATTAGCTCCATTATTGTCTAACGTCTTTCAAACAAAATCTTAGGTTTTGTGCATGAATTACCAGAGGATTCCATTTTTGATCATCTATCGTGGCTCGTGACGAGGTAATCTTTTAACTTCTATCTTAAGTTTGTTTTTGGAGTATTTGCTTTGTGGATGTTATATGCAGTCTTTAACATTTTTTATAATTAAATTAGAATCTCAAAAGTTGATAGACTCATCATGATGGCTCTGCAATCAAAAACATAACCTTGTATGTGTACAGAAAAAGCATGTGTTTTGATGATATATAAATATTCAATTTACAAACATGTCTACTGATTTTATATTGTAACACGCGAAATTCAAATTACTAAATTGTAGTGCTTTTTCATTAATTAGGGATTATAATTTATGATTTATTTTAATACTTGGAAGAGGAAATTTGTGATTCGAATTATCTAAGTTAATTTCATTATTATCACACAGGATTCCCACACCTGCAGTGAAGGATCTTGTATGTTTATAGATCTGAGGGAGAACGCATCTTTTGGTGCTTCATTTGAATGGAGTGCTACAAGTGTGGGATCTTTTAAGTTGTAGCAGTTTATATTATCAGTATCTGAATGGCGCAATGCCCCAAGGCAAGTCCAATGTCCTTTCTTCTTAGTATGCACCTGGAAGATTCAAAGATGGAAATCTAGACCATTACGGTTGTCTTCATACCATCAAATGAGTGAAATAAAATAACATTTAAAATGATATCATCTCATACCATTACGGTTATTTTTCTACAAGGGGGCAAGTGAAAACATGATTTGCTTATAATTTATTTTCATGTTTGCAACAATGACAAATATTATGGATATCATTATTTATAGGAACTACATTTGTGAGGTTATGGTCAGGCGAATTCAACAATGATTTAAGCATGTTACCTCTGGCGCTCCTGCATGTTGGACTTGAAATAATCAAGAATCACAAGTCCTTGAAAGTAGAAGGACCAATAGTATAGATTAGAAACATTATAACTGTAAAAGTTAGTTTTATTTCTGTAAAGTAGGAAGGCATGTCGTTTGATGCATGAACCTTGAAGGGTCACATCGGTTCACATGTACCGATTAGTATAGTATAAATAGATACCATTGTAAACGTTTAGAAGTGTGGAATATATTTAATATCAGTTTGTTTATCAAAAGGTTCCCACCCTCTGTTGATACCGAGTCCCTGCACACATTCAGTTTGTGCATACTCATATTGTTTTCATTATATATTGTTCATCCAAAGTAGAATGATTCGCAAACCCAGAAATCACAACATGGTATCAGAGCCCATGGTTTAAAGATCCTGGAAGAAGAAAAAACTAAGAAACCTGTGAAAATATGTTTGCGAGATCATATTACAGTCAAGGAAGATATCGCGTTGAAGAAGATGAAGACCCGAAAACAGAATATGAAGATGTTACTGTTGGGCAGAAAAAAGAAAGAAGGATGTTGCAAGATAATACGTTCCAGAAGAGAGATGTCTTACGCATATGGCGGGAATAAGACATGGTTCATAGGCTTGATAATGGTTACCAAAGACGCTGCAAGAAGAGAAGCCAAAAGAAGAAGTGGGAAGAAGCAGTTAGACTGCAGAAAAGTAGAGACCCACAAGGCTTGCAGGGTGTGGACATGGTCTACACAGGATGGAGCAGTTAGGAACACAAGAACAAGTAATGGACAGGTTTGGTGTTAGGATGGATCACATGAAGAAGTTAAGAACAAAGACGATGATCCATGGAACGATAAAAAGGCAACACATGAAAGAAAGAACAAGTAAAGGCGATTAGAACTTCAAAAGAGAATGATGTAAAGAAGACTGTAAATCGAAGATGGACAAGAACAGAGTGAAGTTTACGATTCTTGATTAGGGGAGTGAATGTTGGACTTGAAATAATCAAGAATCACAAGTCCTTGAAAGTAGAAGGACCAATAGTATAGATTAGAAACATTATAACTGTAAAAGTTAGTTTTATTTCTGTAAAGTAGGAAGGCATGTCGTTTGATGCATGAACCTTGAAGGGTCACATCGGTTCACATGTACCGATTAGTATAGTATAAATAGATACCATTGTAAACGTTTAGAAGTGTGGAATATATTTAATATCAGTTTGTTTATCAAAAGGTTCCCACCCTCTGTTGATACCGAGTCCCTGCACACATTCAGTTTGTGCATACTCATATTGTTTTCATTATATATTGTTCATCCAAAGTAGAATGATTCGCAAACCCAGAAATCACAACACTGCATAAGCCTGATGCGGTACTGTGAATGCTTTCAAACTTAAGATTGTCTTCTTTTATGATTTCATTCTAGATCTGCTGATTTTGTTAAGTATATATCCTCCCTGTCCAAATTAAGTTATTTCCAGGTCAATGACATGTTTAACATAAGAACAAGTTTATTGCGTATCTCTCATGTTAAAAATAACCCATATTACTGAAAATAACCTCCACCGCGTTGACTATTTTATAAACCCAAATTAGGTGACGCCTTGAGTTGTTGCCATGGTAGTTTTCTAAATCGACTAATACGTGTATGTTAATGAACTTTTTTGATCGACTAAAGTCTGAAAGAACTTGATAATCAAACTCAATAGTTTCCCTCATCACTTTAAATTCTTATGTTCACTTACGGTCAAGTTTTATCCAAACCTTAGGCTTTTTTTATTTATGCTGATGATGCAATGGATTAGTGTTTTCATCCTTAATTGTAGTTCAATTTCTTCCATTTTGAAACTGCAGGAAGTTGACGGGGAGATGATCTCTGTTTACGTTGTATATTTTTGTAGACTTGGGAGGATTAAATGTGTCATCAAGCCTTCAGAAAGGGACATCTCAGTGAGGGAGGTGAGTTAAAGTATCATGTTTTTTATCTCTAAAGTGAAATTTTCAATTGACAATGTCTAACTAACTTATTGGGTATTTGTCAGGTTTTCTTTTTTCTTCTCGATGAGAGGCTTCCCCAACAGCACGCTCACTTCTGCATTTTTGTTTAAGGTTCTCGAGATTCTCAATCGCTCTTTTTTTAGTGCACTAATTGATGTGAAACTTTCTTCAGATAAAATATGGATACTCAAAAAAGATAGACTGGTGATGCGCAACTTGTCAGGTCCAAGTGAGACCGGGTAAGGAGGCTATATGTTTTATGGGTCGTGGTTTCATTTTTCTATAGTTTTCCCATTTATTCTGCCTTCTTAGCCGAATAGCTTGAGTTCTTGATTATCTTTTGGAAGGACTTAAATTCTTCCTTTTATATGAATGTTGTTTATGTTTTCTTTTTCTTGTAAACCCTTTTGCTTCTTCTATACACACGTACACTGATATGCTAATACTAGATAAGGATCAATTTTGAGGTGACACTTAAACCCAATTGGTTCAAACGGTTGATTTGGGTTATGTCCTATCCCTAACAGGTTACACTAAAAGTTCTGTCTGAATATGATAGGATTCAAATGTCATACGAAGCATAACTGGATTATTATTGTATTAATTTAGCTTAGGTAGTCATATATGACAAATATAAAATTGCATCAAAGTGTTTGACCAGTCCAACACTATTGTTCTCAACCTGTTATGACCTGGTACCCATACCTCATGACAGGCATATTTTTAAGATATCTTTTATCAATATCTAAAGAATTGAGTATTTACAAGCATGTCTATATTCTAGCAATATATGGTCTAAGTTTGTAATCTACCTTTCATTCTCACTGATGTATTATTATTCTACTGTTATATTCATGAACTGAGAGTTCACTTGCATGACTATATTCTAGCTTTCATACTTTTAATAAAAATACCTATATATTTTGTTGACTAAATTATTCGAGCTGAACATATGTTGGCAGCATATTGCCACAACATGTGATCTCTTTATGTTGATTAATTTGTCAAATCCTTGACAGGGAATACATGCACATTATAGTTGGAGAACACGAGCAATACTTTGGATTATAGGAATCAGTTGTTGTTGAACAACTACTACAAAATTCCGAGCATGCTGCGGATGATATTTGAATATTTGATACACTTCTTATTTTTATGCACATCTCTGATCTACAACTATGGTAAACATAAAAAAATAACGCCATTAAGAAATCTTAAAAATTCCTTGCTCAGCTTTAGTCTGGTGCCGAAGGGCAAAACATTGTGCTTTATATTGCAGTTATTAAGTAGGCATTTTTGTTCATAACAATTATATTATTACAGACATGATGTCGACTTTGTGACTAATAATTCTGTTGAATTTTACACTCACTTAAGTTTATATCGTGGTATTAATTGCATCAAATCATCATTTGTGACAATTGTCCAATTTAAAGATGTTTAATGTTTTTCTGTCAACCTGTAGAACATGCATAATGCCTATAACTTGTATGTTTTTCCGTCAACCTGAAACCCTTTCTGATTAGAGCTCTACTACAGATATGATCTTGTTTTTCATATAAAATGATGAACTCCTGTGCATTAAAAATACGCTTTTCGACTATCAACCTTTTGTGTTTTTAACTTTTTTTTTTTTTTTAATTTACCTATTTGACCCATTACGTAATAGATAAAAACATAACATACACCGGTGTCACACAACCACCCTCACCCCAGCCCACACACACAAAAAATAATACTAATAATACTCCGTAATAATTAACAGTAGGTCACCGTAAACTTACCATCTCTTTGAATATTTCTTGTAGCTGCAAAGTGACTCGGATAATGCGATGGAGATGTCCGTTGAAACCTCATGAAATTTCATCTTGTGACATGGTGTTCGTCATGTAGGACACCCTATGAAACTTGAAAAATATGAAACCGAAGTGGTTTCTAGCATGGTGTTTGTCATTGTTGCAATAGCAAAGTATTTTCTATTTGTTCTTGAAGTATTAGATTTAAAGGATGGTGTTTTGTTGGATGCAAACTTGTTTTTAAAGAGTAGATTGCATTTCTCAAGTCAATACTACTTTGAATGGCAATTAAGTGCGAAAATTATTGTGGATATGTAAAAGAAAGAAAAACGCATCACAATTCTTCAATTTCAATGATCTTTTACTGCATTGCCCTTTTTCTATCTAGCAATCGGCAAAACTCTATTTGCATTAGGCGTACAGATGAAGCCGTTTTGAGTGGTAATACAGTAAACAACGTCGTTTTGTGCTAGAGGATGTTGTTTTGTGGTTTTAGCTATGTCGTTTGCTAATTTGTTGGGTCATTTGCATTTTGTAGTTGTAATTGGGTCATGTAATGTCGTTTGTTGGCCAGTTTCGTTAGGCCTAATAAAGTGTCTGCTATACGTGTCCCATTCAATAGCTACGTGTCTAAACCCTAATCTGGCTCAGATATACATAGTATCAAAACACATGCAATTTTTTTTCATTGATATACATAGTATCAAAACACACGGTTTAGTGGTTTCGGTGGCTCAACAATCGCGATCGACGTCTTATTGCCATCTGATTGGTTAACGTATTGTATTTCGGTTTCTTTTTTAGTTTGTATGCTATTTGTGCATTTTTGGATAGTTAGCGTTGTATTATTGGATTAGTAAGTTGTGACCGATTGCTTTAGACATGTTTTAGTTATATAAATTAGAAACATTTCAATACCTTAATAAGGATTCATCTTCGTATACAACAACAACAACATGCTCAATCTCGCCAGAGCGGGGTATGAGAAAAATGCATAGAAATGCCAAATAATGTTTGTTTAAATTCAAATTTTATTAATTTCTATCTGTGACGGAAAGTAGTAGACCTACTCCGCCTCTAAGGTTCAAAGAAAAAGAATCTAGACTTCCAGAGTTCGTTAAGCTAATTGACCAGGGTCATTGTGATTTAATGGAAATGAACATGTCTTCAACCAAAATAAAGCGGGTTTCCGAAGAGATTAAAACAGGTTGTTAGGGCAAATATTACGATATTTAATCTATACAGTCTCGTATGTTTTTGTTGATGACAAACATGTAACTTATAATTCATAACGCAAAATGTGCAAGTTACTCGTAATCATACTTAATTTGCCTCAACTCACATCCATCAACACCTCTCGATGTCTTTAGTTCTCGTATTAACTTGTCAAAATTTTAATGTAGTCGCTCAATCGCCCCGAACTATATTCAGAATTTTATTTTATTTTTTTATTTTTATTTATTATTATTATTATCATTATTTTTTACTAGATGTTTAATGCACTTTTTAGTTTAAAGGCATTTTATAAATTGGCTCAATTTAAAATGGCTTGTAAGGATAAAAACCAATAAGTAAACACAGTTAAGCTCTAATATACGGAGTAACATGCATAGTTTGTTTCCAACATACATATGTTGTGATGGCGCATTACAATGCATGATGAACAGATCTTGAATGCATGACATGCATGAAAACAAACCTACTTAATGCCATACATGAAATGATGTACCTAAATGCCATATCAAAACAAACCTACTTAATCCCAATGGACAACACCTTTGATCATTTTTCTAAATTGTCCAAGTTTGGAATTGCTACATCACTTTGCAACTCCTTTGCAGAAATGAGTCCATTTTTATCACTATAAAAAACCATAAAAGCATTTCTAAGATCATCATCACCATTATCTTCCTTTGAACTAGCAAAGGGAGTAAGAGCAACTGGTCCAACTACTTCAATATTTAAGTGGGCTAAAGCCTATATTTTTTATACTTTGCTTGATGGGCCTCCATTTTCCTTGACAATAAATAAAGACAAACCCGGTATAACTAAATATGACTTCCCCGATGCTCCTTAACTATATTATTATGAATCTTCTTTCCAAGCTTAAATGTTACATCTTTTGTTCCTAGTTTCTTTAGTCTTCAACATGTATGATTCAAAAAAAACTTGTCAAGTCTCATTCTTTAATAATTCTATGTTCTTCTTCAGATTTGTTTTTAAATTTTATTGTTCTAAATATTAAACTCATAGTCTAGTACAGTATCATATAATAAGTTTACGGAACAATATCTAGCTTACAAAATATTAGTCTAGTATGGTTTCATATAATTTTATTGAGTTTATGGTAAGGCTGAGCAAAACCGACCGATTCCCGAAAACCGACCAAAACCGATTGTCCTGAAACCGAACCGACAACAATAGGGTCGGTTTTCGGTTCTAGGTTTTAGGAATAGTTGGTATTGGGTCGGGTGGGTCGGGTCGGGTCGGGGGGAGAAAAAAACCGGAAGAACTAAGCGCAATTTTGGGAAAAACAGAACGAAACCGACCGACAAAAACCGAACCGACATTCGGTTCGGTTTCGGGATAGGGTTTTCACCCTTTTCGGGATCGGGCTGGGTCGGGACAGGTCGGGTCGGGCCGGTATTCGGCCCCGATGCTCAGCCCTAGTTTATGGTATAAAATCTAGCTTATAAAATATTTCTAGATGGGAACTAGCTTAAAATTTTAACTTGTAATTTGTAACATTGAATGTTTTTGTATGAATTGTAAGATCTTGGTATTTTTAACTTTTTGGTACATAGATAAATTATGGGCAGCTACCTAGTCTCTTTTATAGGCAAAGAGACGATGTTGTTCATAACACCACAATTACAATCACAGCCTCACCGACGTAACACGGGCATGGTAATTCAATTTGTATAAAATATAGTTACTGTTTTACAAAAAAAAAAATGTCGGCACCCCTGACTTTAAATCCTGGCTCCGCCCCTACATCCCGTTAAGAAGTGTTATCCCGACGTGACCACCAGTCATGTAATCTTCAGGTTATGTTCGGGTCATGCACATACGTATGTAAAAAGAACTCATTTGGAAGCTTGAAAAAACCATTTCTCCCTCCCATGTCACTAAAGCACCAATACAGCATTTCTGCTTTGTAATAAATTCATAATATTTTTTTAGCATAAAACCCAATAAGAAGTGAACAAAGATAAGCTCCAACATACGAAGTAACATCTATAATTTGTTTTCAACATACATAGTGTAGGATCTCATTGGTATCAAGATTCACACACACACTATTATGTGTGTTTGTATTCGATAAAATGAACTTTCACACCCTCTCCTTTGCAAGGAGATGGTATTTATACATGAGAAAAAATTGCCATGGGCCGTGTAATGGATCGAGAACTGAGCTTTGCCCATTAAGGTTCTCGATTGGACTATATTTGCTATTACAACGCTCGTTAAATTAGGAATGATCGCCTATTTTAATGCTAACATAGGTACTGATAGTGCATTACAATGCATGATTTACAAATCTAGTATGCATGAATTACAAATCTAGTATGCATGACATAGAAGAAATGATGTACCTAAATTCCATTTCAAATCAAACCTACTTAATCCCGATGGACATCATTGACTTAAATTCATCAAAGTCCACAAATCCATCACCATCTTTATCAACACCTTTAATCATTTTTCTACATTGTCCAAGTTTGGAATTGCTACATCCAAGACTAGTGAGCACACTCTGCAACTCCTTTGCAGAAATGAGTCCATTTTTATCACTATCAAACACCATAAAAGCATTTCTAAGATCATCATCACCATTATCTTCCTTTGAGCTAGCGAAAACCGGCTTGGAACCATCCATAATGGTCATAAATTCATCCAAGTCAATGAAACCATCTCCATTAAAGTCAACTTCTTTAAGTATTCCTTGAGCTTCTTTTGTGGCCATTGACTTCTCTTGACCAAAAGTCAACAAAACATTTGTGAGCTCCACTTGAGATATCTTGCCATCACCGTCGATATCGAAGAATTTGAAGACTTGCTTGAGTTGATTTGAGACATCCATGGCTATAAATGATGAGATGGCATCTAGAACACAAGGATTCTTGGGTGGTTTGTTCTTGAAGTTATTGACTTTGGTTAAGAAGTTGACTCTCTTAAGGAGATTCCTTATGCGTGTTTGCAAGAATTTAGGCATTGGAGATGTAGCTAGAGAAAAAGCAAGAAATTAAATGATTATCAAGAATTGTATTGAAGACAAGTTGTGGTAGATGTTGAAACATTATTATGAGAAAAGGGCAAGCAAAAAAGTGGGCAATGCCATGTTTACATGTACTTCTTGACTTTTTCATATAATTGTCTATTTTCTACCTCAATCGACATAATAATATTATTATAGAGATAGCTTGGCTACAATTTTTGTATATAATTCTTTTAAAAAAATACACTAGCAATAATTCAAGGACTCACAATAAAGAATCAGAACCCACAAAAATAATCAGGGACCCATATTATTTATACAAAATTGTAGCTAATATATTCCCTAATAATATTGTTATCCTATGTATTTGGTGAGATAGAAACTGAAAGTCTAATTATACGATTTATTTATTACGAAGTATATGTGAAAAGCATCAAGAAAACGCTCTACAAAATGAACAAGATATATTGGAGAAGCAAATCTACTCCCTCCGTCCTAATTTATTAGTCCACTTTCTAGTTTAAAAAATTCATGCTAACTACACTTTTTATCAATCAAATATCATCTCTATCCTCTAAAGTCTTTTTTATAGGCTAAATACCAAAATGAACAAATAATTTGAAAAAACTCACAATAGCAACATGGAAGAAGTTTATAGATCAAAATAACAAGTTTTGATTTATAACGTACAAATTGCTAATTTTGAATAAAAAGTTTGTTACAGAAGAAAATTTCTAGCAATTTGCATGCATATCCTAGTTTAAAACAAGGATTTGATATAATCTCTACAATTTCATTTCTAGAGCTAGAATTACTGAATTAGCAAAGCATGTTAGACCATGTTCTCAATCATATAGGGGCCGTTTAGTTGGTGAAAAATTTCTCATTTTTCCAGGAAATTTTTCATATGAAAAGGAAAAAATTGAAAATCCGTTTAGTTACACTTTTTTCCAATAATTTTTCAAAAATGTGAAATTCTCATTTTTCAAATTTTAACTACAAATTTGAAAAGCTCATTTTACTCTTCTCACTTTTTTCATTCTTAATTTTTATACGTCCGTTTTAATATTTTTATTTTTTCGATTTTATACGTTCTTTAATTTCGTTGTGCAATGTCCGCTTTTCTTACGTTTTTGTAGTTTTCTACGTTTTGTCTTTTTTTTTTACATTTTAAAAAAATGAAAAATATAAATCCATCTAAACGGGTTTTCAAAATTTTCAACTCTTTCCTAGAGAAGAAAAACCGATCCCTTCTCTAGGAATTTGGAAACGGAAAAATAAGAAATTTTTTCACTAACTAAACGGCCCCATAATTTCCTGTTTTTAAGGTAAACCAAATAGGGAAAGCAAGGAAAATTATACACGACTCCCTTGTGAAAACAAAAAAGACTAGAAGTTAAAATATAACGACAAAAATTTAAAAATTTATTATTTGTGAATGGCATATAGTTTTATGTTATTAAGACCCCCTTATGATGTGATAAGTATGAGGTATTGGTCAAAATGTATAAACCGCGATGCACACCGTATAAACTAATGACATGTACTGCGTGCGTAGGGCATCCCTTCTATAGGAGGGTCCATATAAACTCCCGCTAGTCATATACATGGCTTGAGGAGTAATGAAACTTACTATCAAGCACAAGCAATACGGTCAAATGTCCTAGTCATACCACCATATATCTTCAAAATAACCAAAGAATGTTATAAACGAGTGAAAATTCTATCAATTATTGATACTTTCAAGGCCCCAAAACTATGAAAACGATACTGTACAACATCTAACAACAATGCAAGCAAAGCAGCACTATTTGATAAATTATCATCTATATGAAGTCGATCAAAGACGTAAAATTTAAACAAAAGGGTATCTTACCGCGGCAACTTCGGTCTTCGTATGTGCTCATTGATAAGTGTATTCGTACATCATGTACATTATAGTATCGAATCTATGTTACTAGTTGATAGAGTGATAGGATTGGTATAGTATATATGGAATGGAAGTATGGGTGCTCATCGCAGTTCCCAATAATAGTAAGCCAAGTTGTAGGAAGGAAAGTGCCGGCACATTCACTTGATTTGATACCTTTTTTTGTTGGTTTATTGACTAAGTTCGTGGTCTCCAAAACTGCCGGAAGAGGGACTATTCGTTTTCATATTAAGTCAAACAAAACCATGCAAATTATAACGTAAAATAGGGTGTTAAGATTAGACTTGGTCTAGTGGTACTCAACATCATCACCAAACTCACCATTGTCATCACATTTTCTACTAACTACGAATATCATCACCGCAAGGTGTAATAAGACCAAGATCGTCAATTCGTCATCTAAACGAACCCCAACACAAATATACCCCATAAAACCTAAGGTCACACACAAACAACATTCACAGGTCGGTCAGTTTATCGACCGACTTCTCCTATTTTTCAATCCAAGCACGCGTTGGTGGGTAGCAAAGTTTTAGCGAAGACGCCTCTTTGGAAGTCACGAGCGCGTGGGTGATTTTCCGGTTACACTCAGTCTTAATAAATTAACAAAAAGCTAGAGATTACAATACACCAAGATAGTCATTACCAAAACACCAAATGTAAAGAACAATAAAGTCCCCTTACACACAAAACTAACTAACCAGTTATTAGAGACATGGCCTACATACATCAAGGTGATTAACAAGTTTTGATATCATCGCTTTTTTTGAAAGAATAAGAATCAAATATAAAATTAAAATAAAATAAAAAAGATGAGAATAATCACAAACCTTTCATTTGATCAAAAAAGATATGCATCTCCTATGAGATTCTCTTTTTTTATTTGAAATGTGTGACTAAAAACATTTCTTATTCTTCTTATTTTTATTTTTATTCTTAGTGGATTCATTCATTTGAATCACTATCAAAATCTATTATTATGATTTAAGTCGCAATAACTAGTTTTTTATTGTTTGAATGAATAAGTTTGATTTTGATTATCTCCTTATTAGAGTTGAATAAGTATTTTATTAGCCATGAGCTTTACACCAATTTCATCAAAACTTGAGCAAATAAATTATACCATTCACCTCTTTGTATTACCTAATTTCATAGACTTTCAACTATTATTTTGACAAAAAAATCTCTTTAATGTCTTTTGAAAGTTTCAAACAAATGATTATTCTATAATACAACCCCAAAGAAATACATCCTATTTACATATACTTTCCAAGTAAGTGTGTTACCAGAATCATATATCTTTTCGCCAAAATAAACGGCCATAAGCACAACGTTTTTTTCTTCTTCTATAAATGAAACACATTACTGTATGGTTAATATAAACGACAAGCTAGATGACTCTTTTAGAAAACAATGACTACACTTACAAAAAGATAAAGAAAAGGCCCATACCATAGAAGTTTCCAAGATTAGGCCATGCCTAAGGCAAAAATGGTGAAGTGCAATAATCGACCCATATTTTCATATGCAATCATTTTGCATCACATATGTAAGTTGCAATTTATAAACATTTAACAAAATTTTATATGCAACTTGTTTTACTCGCATCCATATTGTTAGAGATCTACAATGCATCAAGTCTTTAAAACTTGATCATTTAATGCATGAAACATTTAGTAGAAAGCTTGAAGCAAATATTTGAGTTTTACCAAGTCTTGTATTAAAGTTTTCTAAAAGCTTTGGTTCCAATGCCAAAACTCACTAAAAGACTTTCGGAATAGTAAAAACTTTCTAACACTTTTGCATTGTGGATGCTTTTATATGCTCAAGTAAGAGGCGTGCAAAGGCACGTGACATTCAAACTTCACCAAACGCGCAATACTTCATAACCGTTTTTTTCGCCATTTTATCTTTCTTTATAAATAGTTGTAGGGACGAGCACAGTATCAGATTGATACCAAACCTGTACTAAATTGTTGGTACCGTTTTTTTCTGAGCATGAAATGGCGGTACCGGTACCAGTACACAAGAAGAAAAAAAAGATATTTATAACCAACCTTATGTGACAAGAAGAAAAAAAAGATAAAAACATGCATTTTCGAATGATTTTAAACCATAACGAGTAAAAAACCTCAACAAATAATTAAATAAACATATCACCAAGATAACTGTAACTTATAGACGTTCCAACACATACAAAATCCACCAAAATAAAATGAAATCATTCAAAATAAACAAACTAAATCATATGAAATCGACAAAAAACATGATTACTCAAATTCCGGGAACTTTTGATGCTGTCCCGCTTTGATACCGGTATTGTATTAGAAGCCAATTTTTGGCTCAATTCATGATACGGTTTCGTCTTGTGTATTGCGATTTGGTACTTTCGGGACGGTTTTGGTTCGTGCCGGATTCGGATCCAAATGCTCATCCCTAAATAGTTGTAATCTCTTATTTGTAATATTTAGCTATGATGAATTCTCTCTCAAATCCCTTGTAACAAATCCACAGTTCTATAACAAATCCCTTTTTACACATTGCACTCCAGTTTACATTCTGTTATTGTGAATTTAGTGTTTTGTGGTGATTAACTACCAGTTTACTTAGAACTCTAGTTAAGCACGTTTCAATTGCTATCAGAGCATCATCCTGCTACCTTACCACCATTAATGGCAGCCATTATGTTGAGAAGTTGTTAGAAAACCATTATTCAGTTTTCAGTTATACCGTTCAATATCTTGATATGTTGATCAACCACCATACAGACATCAATTCCGGTCATTCTAGACCACTTGTCCAATCCAAAACACGTTCTTGATTAATTCGTTTCATTTCCAATCGAAAAAACGTTAGTTAGGCATTGTATGGTGGTCTACTCTGTTATGGTGTAACTGAATACTTGTGCAGTTCAATTCTTGTTCATTCTTGAAATTATGTTACTTCTATCAAGTCTGTTAGAGCTGTTGTAACAAGAAATAGTGAACTGTGACCACAAGGACTAACAATACTTTGGGGCCAAATGTGGATGAAAATGCCAGGTACCAGGTTACTATCATGTCAACACTACTGTGGCTAGTTTGGAAGAAAGAATACAAAACCTCACCAGTTGTGTTATTGAATTGATGACACAGTACCGGCATGTGTCAACTGATGTGCACATATTGAGGAGTGATTTTGAAGCACTTTTGACTCAGGTGACCATCACAGAAGCTCACTCCATCAGCATGTACCTAAGTGGTCTTCCTTCTGCTATTGAGATGAATGTCAGGATGTTCAAGCCAAGGACTCTTGCAGATGCCTTTAGTTTGTCCAATCTGCAAGACACTGCTATGGCTCTTGCCAAACAAAGGTATACTCTTCTCTTACCTACTCCAAAACCAACTAATACTAATACATATGTGAATAGAAATGTGAACTATCCTGCAAAAACCACCACTTACTTAGCTTTTACCAACTCCTATTAATTAAAATGTGGTTAAGAACAATCATGTAAGTGGTATGAGACTAAGAAAACGGTTGAGTCAAAGAGAGTTTGATGACAAGAGGGCAAAGGGTTTGTGCTTTTATTATGATAAAAAATATATGCTTGGGCACAAATGTGAAGGTGGATATTTTTGGAAGTAAGTGGTATGGAAGAAGAAGAAAAGGAGTGTTTGGAAGAAGAGGTGAGTAATGGAGGTGGTGAGTATTGTGATGCCTGAAAAGACACCACAATACATAGCCCATATTTCTCTAAATGCCTTGTCTGGCATTCCTACCCATAACACTATGAGAGTGAAAGGATATGTGTTGAATGAGTTACTGCACATTCTAATGGATTCAAGTCGCATAATTTTCTGGATCTCTAAACAGCCAAGTTGGGATGTAAAATAAGAAGAGCGTGTCCACTTCAAGTTTCAGTGGAGCGTCCAAGTTAGTAAGTCAATACGTGGTTAAAGCATTTCAATGGAAGATACAAGGATTTTTGTTTCAGATTGTTGTTATGTTGTTACCCTTGGGAGGATGTGAATTAGTGCTTGGAATTCAGTGGTTGTCCACTTTGGGTATCATTCAATGGAATTTCCAAGAACTAAAAATGCAGTTTGTTTACAAAGGGAAGAAGGTGTTAACGGGTACAGATGAGTCAGAGATAACTTTGTTGAATGGGAACATATGTCCAAGGTGATGAGTCCAAATGGAGCTGCTCAGCTATCTTCTTTGTGATGTTTGAGACAGACTACTACTTTGAATTTGATGCAGTGTAACAGTCAAGAAGAGCAACAAGTGACAGATGATTTGCAACAATTGAAGTCACCTGAGAAAAAGATATCATTGAGGTTATAATTAAGGAATTGTTGGAATCAGGAGTAATAAGGCCAAGCAACATCCCTTTCTCATCCCCAATAGTAATGGTGAAGAAAAAGTATGGGTCCTGGAGAATGTGTATAGATGGCAGCTCAACAAACAAATTGTAAAAGACAAGTTTCTCATTCCTGTAATAGAGGAGCTCAGGTATTCTCTAAATTGGATCTCATATCAGGGTATCATTAGATTAGAACGAGTGAAGAAGATGTGTATAAGACTGCCTTTAAGTCTCATGAAGGGCATTATGAGTTTGTGGTCATGCCATTTGGTCTAACCAATGCCCCATCCACCTTCCAAGCCCTAATGAATTATGTGTTCAAACCCTTTCTGAGAAGATTTACCATGGTGTTTTTTGATGATATCCTTGTGTACAGTTCTTTTATGTTAGCACACATTGGGCATCTCAGAATGGTATTGGAGATAATAAGGGACAATTCTTTATTTGCAAAGTAAGTGTGTGTTTGGGACAACACAAGTGGAGTATTTGGGCCAGGCCCCGGATTTGGGCATGTGCGGGATAGGCGACGCAGGGGCCTCCATTTTAAATGGCCTCCAATTTCTTAAACTTCGGTATAAGTATAAAATCATTTTTGGAAGATTTCGCATTGTTCACAGACGATTTAATATGGAAATGGAAGATTTATTTAGTAGAAAAAAATAAGTTTGAGTCTGGTTATTAATGGAGGAAAGTAAGTTGTGTTTTTGTGGAGAAGACAACCCAACAGTGGTTGTGTGACTGTGTAGGGCCTTATGTTTTGATTTGTTTTTTTCACTTATATTAATATTTTAATTATATCCCTTGCCTTTTGTAATGTCTTATTTTAACCCATATCTCTATGTAATATTTTTTGTTCATAACTCGAGGAACTTTAAACAATTAGACCTTCACATAAAAGACCTAATATTCTCGGTTTGAAAAATGCTTTGGAAAAAACTATTTTAGCTATGATATATTCGAAATAAATATGTGAGCCATCATACCGTAAAAATGTTTGTAATGCTATAGGGTTTGAAAGTCGATGGTTATAGTCTGAAACGAACTAGTACGTTGTTATTTGATCAATAAGTAATGTATAGTGAAACCAGTGTTACCTAATTTTTATAATTACTTCGATATACACTCTTAAAGGGCTTATTTTGAAATTATGGCACAGGGCCTTCAAATTTCACGGGACAGCCCTGATTTGGGCCATGTGATTTCTGCAAAAAGGGTGGCCACCGACTCTGGTAAAATCCAAGCAATGAAAACATGGCCTGTGCCTACTAATTTGAAGCATCTCGGGGGATTTTTGGGTTTAACCGGGTATTATAGGAGGTTTATTCAAGACTATGCAAGCATGAGTAAACCTCTGACTATTTTGTTGAAGAATAATGCCTTCAAGCGGAATCCCCAAGCTCAAATGGCCTTTGAACAGTTACAAGAAGCCATGGTTCAGTCTCTTGTGTGGCACTTCCCAACTTTAATGAGGAGTTCATCATTGAGACGCCGATGCTTCTGGCATTGGCATTGGAGCTGTGTTACAGCAAAAGGGTCATCCTATAGCCTATCTAAGCAAGACTCTAGCCCCTAAACATCAAGCTCTATCCACTTATGAAAAGGAATTACTGGTTGTGGTGTTGGCTTTACAAAAGTGGAGGGGCTATTTTTTGGATAGACACTTCAAAATCAGAACTGAGTTTAAAGTATGTTTGGATCAAAGAATCACAACTCCTTTTCAGTCCAAGTGGTTGCCTAAGTTGCTTGGATTTTATTATGAGATATTATAAGATGGGAAAAGAGAATGCAGCAGATGCTTTGTTAAGAATTGAAAGACAAAGACCACTTTGTTTAGCTTGTTAACTGATGGTGTTTCTAATTAAATCATGGATGCTTGGTGGAAACTTGGTCCAAAGATTCATGTCTTAAAAAAGTGGTAGAGGGATTGAAGCAGAAAACACTTGTGGGTAGTAAATATGTGTGGCACAATGATTAATTAAGAAGGAAGGACAGATAGGTGGTGGGCAAGCATGAAGAGTTAAGGCAGGAAATAGTTGTTCACTTTCATGATTCAACAATTGGAGGTCATCCAGGGGTGTATGCAACTACTAAGAGACTTACCACTTACTTGTATTGAAAGAGGTTGAGGAAGATGGTCAAGGAATGGGTGAGAAATTGTGACACGTGTCAAAGGAACAAGCTACCCAGGTCTACGTCAACCTTTGTCAATCCCAGACAAGATTTGGCAGAACATTTCTATGGATTTCATAGAGTCACTACCTATGTCCCATGGGAAAAGTGCTATGTTGGTAGTGGTGGATAGGCTATCTAAGTATGCTTACTTTATACCCATTAGTTGTTGGAATAATAATGTGTACTTCTGTTTCACATAAGAATGAACCGCAAACCCATAACCATATACCAAGTGTCTTCTTACCCAGGCTCCAGAATTTCGTATGGATGGGCAGTGTTGTAAAATGGCCATGGCGGTTGGCGGTGGTCCACCGCGACGATATTTACCATATCGGTCTAACTTATCGGTTTGGTCAAAATCGGTCAAAATCAGAGCTTGGCGGTCAAAATCGGCCTAGGCGGAGGACTGGTCAGCAGAGTCAACTTCAGTTCTAGGGTTTTTTCAAATTCACGGTGGTCAACCGATTTTATTAATTTGGTTTTAATTTGAGCTAAGTTTTATAATTAATATTGCTAATATTTATTTTTTAGATAAATTCCTTTATAATTTATGGTCTCCGCCATGGCGGCTATGACGCTTCGCGGGGGTCAACCGCCACGGTACCGCCGAGCGATTTTTACAACCTTGTGGATGGGTATAACAAGTCTTGATGCCCGTCCATTTTTCAAAGAGGATATCCTCAAAGGCAATTAGGCAATCCCATTACATAACAATAGATGTGGCAAAATTGTGATTCGGGAGGTATTAAGCATTTGATAACACTCTCGGTCACTCTGGACCCATTATAGGCTATAAAATTATCCCATTGGATCCATTTGAGGATAAAATACAACCCCTATATACCCATTTTAGACAATTGATTAGAAATTCGCTAAATCTGCATAATCTCAACTTTATTTAGACCAAGCAAAATAAAATGGCACTCAAATAGTTACCTGAAAGTCTGAAACCAAATCAAGCTTCCAACATCAACTGACATCTATAAGACCTAAATCTGACTTCATGGTAGAGCCTGGTACAGTCATACCTAGCAATCAAAAGGACAATTCATATCACAAAATAAACATGAACAAACATACGTGTAAGATAAATCATACCTGTTATTCGTATAACTCTGTTTATTCTTTGTGCTCAAATCCTGCAAACAAGGATTAAAAAACCAAATCCTGCCAAAAAAAAACTGAACATATACAATTATGATTTTGTAAGATAACTCATTTAATTCTCGAACACATAACAGTTGATTAAGATACAACACAAATCCCACCAAACCTATTTGATTCACAACTCATGTTCAGACACAAAGCAATCGAAAAGGTTCCCAACTCTTTCATACACTATGGACAATATTTTCAACGAAAAAAATCAGGGATGAAGGAGAAAAAGACTAAAACTGTAAGGATATTACATAGCTCAAAATCTGAGGATACTATGTCAACATGATCGCAGCAAAACGGGACCCACTGAGGAGTTGAGTATTTCACTAAGGGCTACCTGTACTTCACTAGACCCATGCTCACAGCTGATCAAGCTTGAAAACAGAGGAAAAAAGCTAGATAAATTTTTCTCAAATGAAGAATCTCCCAAACTACATACAGCTTGTAGAGTAGTAACAATAAGAGGCAGCGTGTAGTCAGTTCTCTCTTTTTCCCAGAGCCTAATGGTATCAACCAGTGGGCCCGATTAGTGTTCATACGTGCAGGACGTGCTATTTCAATATAGAATTTTAAGACTTCTTGGCAAAGGTCAACAAGTTGAGACTCTGCTTTTGATTCTTCATAAAATGGAGGTCGGTCAACCGCAAGATTTTGTACAAACATGAGGCAGGTTTGATAGGATTCCACTTCGAGTCGTAATAATGGTGGGTCCTGCATTTGTGTCATTGAGCTAAGCTCTTGTAGCTTGGAACGTAATGTGACATCATCATTTATCTTGTGTGCATGACTTGCCACTTTATGCACTGCATCAAAAAGTACTAAGGTGTTGTTTGTTGATAGCTGAGGTCTATACATGTTGTAGATCTCTATAATTGCCTGACAAATTCATAAAAGTATATGTTAGATCTCCTTCTACCTAGTGATATATTGCAGCAAATTAATTATTTTACAAACAAAAGTCAGCATAAGAAGTCGAATTCAGTAAAGTTTACTCCCTTCATCCAAATAAATATGCATTTGACCGGAAGATAGTTCAATAAAAGTATTATTGCAAATGATCTAATTTTAAAAATGTAAAAATTTTCCTTCATAATACGGCACTGAGAAAACTTGTAGACCACAAATTATCTCACCAATATTATGCAAAACCTCCCGTCTTTTGGATGTGCCATATACATTACCATCGTAGCAATTAAAATCACAAAAATACCTTCTGATTGAAGGTCTGATAAGCAAAACAGATAAACCCACCTGGATCAATAGAAGTTGAATGGCAGAGCGACACTTGACATCAGAAATCGTGGCATATAGACGCTCCCTCCTCAAGTTCTCCAAATCTTCATCCTGCATGCTAGACTTGGCAGTTATCCCATCACTTCGTCTAGAAGAACCATCTTCATAGACATCTAAACTATCTATATTTACAAGAAGCAAGAAATCAGGAAGTGTTGCATTTGCTGCCTCTTTTAGAGACAAACCCACTTCAAGCCACTTATCATCAGAGAATAATTCCCCAGCATTACTCATCAAACGAACAAATGCAGCAATCCCAATACCAGCAAGGCTTTGGTGAGGGGCGGATAAAACTGACTAACAATGCCAATACCTTATTTAAAAGAGGATTGACAGTGTCATAGAAATTAACAAAAAGATCCACAACTAACTGGAGTGCAAGTGTGCATGTCTCGTATAGCCAAGAGTCTTGATCCAGCTCATCCATGTCAGCATCAATCCCTTGTTCTGAAGAATTGTCAGGGTCGATAGCATGCCGAACATAATCAAAGACTGGTAATAGGACAGAATCAAACACTCTTTCCCATAAAGGTAGAGAGAAATGATGACCGTGGTTTCGTAATGTATCAAAGAGTGCTTGAAGGGCACTCTTTGAATCTCCGCCTTGGGTCAAAACTGAGTTCAGATAACCTGATGATGATAGACAATGTAGCACTTAGATTAGAAGACGAGTTCTCATACACAAAAAGTAAGATAACACTAAGGGATGTTTGATTGGCTGGAATGGGATGATAAAAGAAATAGAATGGAAGGGGTAACAAAAAAAACCAAGGTAATGGACTGGATACTTCTATTCCATTATCAGTTTATCATCTTTTGTTGGCCGGTAAAATGGAATGAGTTTTCATATGACTTTTTACATTCTACTGGACTATTAAATAGAATATTGTTATTGGTTACTGCATGAGTAAAAGCTGGATTATTGTTTTAGAAAGAATTTCCTATCTCCCCCTACTTTCATGATTAATTTCATATATACCCAAAGTACAATATTTTTAAAGCATGTTTGGGTAAATATTAAATTTCCAAATTTAAGGAGGGGAGATATGAAATTGCCCCGTTTTATTACTCCATTCCATGATACAATGGAAAAAAGGAAGGAATCACATTTCTTCAGGTATGGAAAGATAGTACTATCCCAACTTCATAATGATTTTCATATAAATATAGCAGATACTTTTCCGTACCAGCTAATAGTGGAAACCAGAAGTACAGATGACCTTCCTTATCTTCAAAATCTCCATTGTCGTATTTAGTGTCTTTTCTTTCATAATGGGGAGATACGGATGACTTTTCAGATACTTCTTTATCCTTATATATTGAGGGTCCCAAATCTCCTTTAGCCAGTTTTGCAGCACACAAACGCAAGAAAGCAATAGCATTTAAACTGATATCTGTGTCAAATCTGCTGCTAGTAAATGCAATCAGACAATTTACACAATCTGTAAAAGTGTTGGTCTCTGTCTCCGTGATGTATGGGAAATAATCTCGCACTATCTTCTCAATCACTTCAAAGGCAAGGAGTACAATATTTCTTTTGTCATCATAAGCAGCTGTTGTGAAGACCTGGTCATTTTCCCATAATTAGAAATTAGATGAAGATTATTGTTTGGAAACGTATATATTAACAAGTGTGGAGAATATGAGGGGCTATGATACCATGAACATGCTTTTCCATCCTGACTTGACGTTATTGACACGGGATTGAACCATTTGAGAGATACATCTGATGATCAGTTCTCTGATTTCCACAGCACCACTTTTGCGCATAACAATCACAAAAGGCTTCATAAACTCATTCTGAAAATTGTAATTAGCCAACTCCTCCCTCTCCAAGAACTTCATAGATAGTTGCCGTAAGAGATCCATTGCAAATATTGCAATTGATAGGTTTTCAGAACAGCCTATAGTAACAAAAATTCGGAGCACATTCCAGATGCCTGTCCAGACAAGCCTGATGCGGTTCATGTTATAGTGACTGCACAGGAATAAAAGAGAGCAGGTTATGTACTACCAACATACTGGAAAAGGATTTGTGCGTGCTAGAGGTGGCAATTTTAACCCATTTACTTATAGGAGGTGATTTTTCCACCACAACAATTGATACGGAAAGCACATGCTTATAAATTTTAATACTCAACTTTCAGGTGTGCGCGGTGAATTTGATGGTGTAAAAATCACCTCTATTTACTTATGAATTATGATGGGTCGATTTGGGTTGAAAATTATCGGGTCAAATATAAAAGGCGACCGCTCAAACAGTTTGAAATTCATGCAAAGTAATTTTCAATGCATACAACTGCCTAAGCTTCATTTTATTCAAAATAAAATATATTACCAATCTAGCAATATGTTTTTGTATCATATTTAAATTACTTCAGAAAGGACAATATAGTGTTGAAAAGTTAACCCGGACTAAATTCATATGTTTTGATCTGTTACCCTGCCCATCTTGCCAACTCTGATACACACTACCTATAACTACCGTCAAGTAACTGAGTGACACAGATGTGGAAGTAACATACGCAATTTCAACTATTTTGGTTAGGCTAAACACTCGTGGATCAGATGTAGATCGTAGTTCCTCCATAGACACCTTGCAAAGTGCCTTAACAAAGTCAACTATTGCCTCGCTGTTAAGTTTCTGACTCCTTGTGAATATACGATTCATTTCACCAACTTGTTCCAATATGTTCAACTTAGAGACCAAATGATTAACCTGCTCCGCTGTGATACCTGCAGAAGTATTTCCACCAATGCCAGCACTATCATATGAACCTCTTCTCTTTCCTGCAGCTGCTTGCTGAATCCTTCCAGCTCCCTTCTTTTTGAGAACTGGAAGGATATTTGACTTTGTCTGTTTCGATTTTTCAGACTCATTCTGATTAACAGAAAAAAAGGTTGCATCTGAAGGAGCCCCTGCTCCCAACAGATGCAGATGCTCAAAACGAGAAACACATGTCAGGATATGCTCCCATGCATCCTGTAGATAGTTACCATCTTCATCTGCAATGGTCACTATTGCCTGTGAAACAATAAAAAAATAGTAAGATTGTAAGAATCTATTGCCAGTGAAACATTAGAGAAAATATCATATTTCACAAGTTATAAAAATCACAATCAGATGACAATTTAAATCAAAACAAAAACTTCTTCTGTTAGCATGGATCTCCTTTCCTTAAACCAAGAGTTGATGCATAAAACACATTGCAAGACATATAAAGGTCTTATACATTAATTATGCGTATAATAATAGCTTTGGAACATAGACACAAACCTTGATAGCTTCTATGTTCTTCTGTTTTATATCAGCTGGTGAATGAAGGGAAGTAAACTTTGCCAGTGATGTCAAGAAAGCATCTCGCTGAGTCTTCATGGACATTGCTGCTGTAACATGGATAGCAGAACGAAAGCCTTCCAGACATTGAGTTATTACTATCTCATCATCACTTTGGTCAAGAGGAACACTAAAGGCAGCTAGCATTGGAGCCCAGCACACCTCTACCATAAATTGAAGGATAAACACATCTGTAGCATAAAAACTGACCTACAAAAAGCCAATGCAAGCCGAAAGCAAAAAAAGGTCAAGTAGTGAATGTTAAAGATCGTTTCCAACAGCCTCTCTTCTTAACAAACAGATGAGTTATCTTACTCTGATTTCCGTGCCCTCTCTTTAAACTGTTCTTGCATGTGTCGCATAAGATCATCACTTGTTTGATTTTCTTCAGGATTCTTACGCACTACAATATTCAATATACTATCTAAACCCAAAATCCTAGTTGAGTTTGCAGACTGCCTCTGTTGAAGGGCGATATCATCTTCTCTCATCTTATTTTTTTTGGCTATCAAACAATGATCTTAGGTATTCCTCAGGTAAGTCCTTACCATCATCTATGCCACGATTATTTCTTATAAAATCATCAGCTGACATCTACATGAACAAGTAAATTTGCTATTAGCACACGTTTTAGGTCGAATTCAATATGAAGTGTCTGAGGAGCTCTACTAAGCTCCAGGATGATACCTTATTTTTGGCATTATAGGCATCAGTATTGAGCATTATAACAGAGTAGGCAAGGACATAGGCTGTGTCAGCACTGATGAACGCCTTCGGATTGCACTTGCAGTAGCGTGCAGCAAACTTCTCCATAATCCGATCAATCTTTTGTGCCTCACCCCAACCCCTAAAGCCTCGTAAAAGGCTCTAATTGCCTCATCAAACTCCATACCTTGAAAGTCAAACGAATCCACATATGCATGCATTACTTTCAGTGGTAGATCTTCTCTTTCCCCAAGATAATCACCAATCAAAGTCTTGTTTAAACCAGATGTGCTTTTCAAAAACTCTGCTATTTCTTCAGGAGTATTCCCCAACTTATTCACATTGATCAAGAATTCAATGCCTTTTTAGGCTCCGGTTGAAAAGAGATATACCTTCCTGCCATTATCCTTATATTAGATCCCTGGAAAAATCCTGGATGAAACACAAAGCCAATTTTATTTACCTGAAGTTCGAGTTTATAAGCCCGCTGCTCAATTATTGAAGCATCTGAAACTTCACTGGAGGCTTCAGAATGAGAATCGGAACCCTCAACTGGCTCATTTTTATTTGCGATCCCATTTTCCATGGGAGGATTTCCATGTTCAGGACTGTTCTCAACCAACTCAACTTTCTTGGCAGAATAAGGATCAGGAATACGCGTTTGTTTTCATCCAGTCTCCCATTGATTTTAAAACAGCCACTAAGCACTTCATAGCTTCCAGCTTCATGGTCATAGCCTGAGGCGGCAAAGGGTAGTGCAACTCCAGGTGGAACCCCCTGGGCGGTCTTAAGTAATCCATTGACCATTCTGTGAATATTTGAACAGCGAATCAATATGCAAACTCTTCAGTGTTTTTATAATTTATCACAGGCAACATTATACTTTAGAGTGTGATCAATATAAATGTCAATCCTGACCATGCAATCCACATATAACTTATAACAGAAGATAGCTATAGAGAATTGAGATAGTACCTTACCTTTCAAAAATGTTAGATGAATTGACATCACAATCATAGTTGACAAATATATCTACCAAAATCTGTGAATCAGCGCATAACTTTTCAAGAAACCGCAGTAATATTATCTTCTGCTGGAAATTTGGTTGAGCAACATTCTCTAGAACCCTGAGAACAATCATAGGAAAAAATACACCAATTTCTGCCTTCAATCCAGCTCTAAATCTTGACAACAGGCTAATGAAAATTGAGCAAGACAGCTGAAATACAATTATTAGGGTTGAAGCACTGTTCTTCAGTAGAGACAAGCATAAGTACTGCTTAATGGCGCCCAAAAATCTGCTCGACAATGAAAAGAAGAAGACTAATAATTAGGATGCAAGTGGAGAACATCTACAATGATATTAGAAGGCCACCTGTTAACTGAGGATAGTAAGCAAGTGTTATAAATTCAAAAATATAAATGCTCCTGTGATAAAAAAATAAATAATGAAAAGATTTGAATCATTTGACCTTCCAGTAAGGAATCAGGTAATAAGCAACAGATTGAACGCAAAAATCATCATTTGCTAAATGTGCCTCGCGCAATATTTATCCATGACATACTATATGTTTTACAGTATTGTAAACTACAAAATACATTTATCTTCTTCTTCAACCTCTTGTTCCTATGTTCCCTACTTGACATCAAGATCTGCTAACATCATATTTCAAGTCATATTCATATTTTTCTACCCGTAATATCCCTTCCATAATAATTCTCCTTTACTACTCCAGAATCCGTGCAAGTTCTTCCAGTACAATCACTTAAATCCATCATACAGGCAAACTTGGTCTGTCTCCTTTGTCACTCATAATATGACCTGAAGTAGACTCCTAAGGCTCGGTTTTTCCGTTTCTCGTAAGTTGTTAACAATTTCAGTTTATGCAGATGGCATTATTTTAACATCGTACAATAGTGACGGTATTAGTAAAGCGACACAGCTTGTCGGGAGATTGTTTAAAGTTACATACCTAGGACAACTACGATACTGGGTATAGAGGTTTCACCATCTTGACAAAGGATTCTCTTGTGCCAACAGAAGTATGTTCTTGAGTCTTGACCTCCTTTCAGAGTATACATATAACTAGGGTGCAGACCAACTGATCAGTTGTTAATACAATATGAAACTCCTACTCAAAATGGTCTCATGACCTTAGAATGAAAATACAAACAGCTACCCCTTTGCATATTCAGTCCGACTAGGCATTCTTGTGAAAAGTATATAAAGGCCTTACAAGTCCCTTCAATTTCCATTTCCAGTCGTGATACAAGAAAAGGAAAATAAAGAGAAACGAAAGGAGCAAATGAGGAAGTCAAAAAGTCAAAGTGAAAGCTAAGAGCCAAACGAAGCCGTGATTCCTCAACTCTCTTATAAGCTTATAACTATTTAGTTTGTATTGGTATAGGTTTCTGGAAATTAGCCAGCTGATACATGTATGAACTTGAAGAAAGAGGTTCAATATAAATACGCATATTTAGTGCTACACTGAAAGAAATTCTAAACTGCGATATGTGATCAAATGATGTCATGAGTTTAGATTAACAACTAAATAAGGTTGATGATGAATTTTCCAGCATTTTATGTTGACTTTCAACTGTTTTATCAAGTGGAAACAAAAGCAGCAGAATCCGAAAGTTTCTCCCATAAGTTTTGCACAGGCATATGCATACTTCCGATGAGTAAGGCTACAACAGATGTATGAAGTAGGGCTCCAGGCTAGGCTTACTCCATTATAAACTGCCTAACGCCCATATGTTTACTCTGTGAGTGTAGCCAGTCAGGATAATCTATATAGTTCACCCCAAAAGTCCAAGCAATATATCCTGAGATATTCAAAAGACTCCAGGGTAAGGGTAACATAGCTACCACGGACAGAATGTTCAGCCATAGGATATTGTCTTGGAAAGCAGAAAGCAGCATCATGTTTTGTATTCTATGTGGCCCATGTCAGTGTCAAATGACCTAGACCAAGCATTCACTTTCTGAAGTTATTACTGTATACCTCATGATATATCATAATCCCATTTGTGACCATATTGTTGAAACCGTAACAATCTATATTATGCAATTGAGAGAGAATATTACTTTTTTTCAAGGCTAACGAAATAATTTAAAGAGCTAATTTAAAAATATTCACAATTTCTTATGAGTGGAGAAATAAATAAATAACTGATCGCTTCTTGTTTTCTCTAGTTTTCAATAACCACATATCAAATTCGACCTACAAATAAATATATAAAATCTATATGGCCACACGTTATACCTACGGACAATAGGAATGAACATCATCAGCTCACAAATATCAACTTTAAATGCAGAAATACGGGTATGGTGGACATCTATGCTCCCACAGTCCAACCATAGGAATGTCAAACTTAACGCTAGCAATAACTTTAGGGAGCTTGATCAGTGATAACTGAATTTTGATTTCATTATGTACTGTTATGATCTCACATGATGAACACTGTCTGTTAAGGTTGCCTTGTAAGGAAATATAATGCTCCATACATCTAGGTCCACTTATTCAAAATGCCACCAGCGATGCAAGTAGACATTTCACGTTAACCTTCTAATGTAAGGGACTCCAACTGTAGCATTGCAGGTGTTTGTGAAACACACTGGCTCATTGGTCAAAATGAATCCTGAATGAAGTCGGCATTACAATCCTTAAACCACTACAACCAGATACATTGTTTGCCTTACTTATATTACATGCAATATGTATTTACTTCTAACCTATATCAAACCATAACCAAGAGTTCACTGCCTGTTGCTCAACTTTTAGTTCTTGAAACTCTACCAGATGACTACCAAATAAAGCTCAGTAAACTGTGTGATGCGAACAATTAGATGTGGAACCTCGAGAGATCAGTGAAAATCCTACTACTCTTATACATTGAAAACCTTAAAGCTCTTATCGTAGCAAAAGCACTCAGATGCACACAACCCCATAAAATATTTTTAGGGGTACTCTCAATTGGAGAGTGAAATTTCAATCGTGAATTATAATATGCTCAAAGGTAAATAGCAGGGGTCAATCAGTAAAATGAGTGAATTATATTTAGCTTGTGAAAATAAAAATAGCGGCATTGCCTATGTCAACATGTAATCTTGTATAGCTTGTGCATTGGTCATGTAAGTGTCTACCAAATTACAATGTAGTAAATGACACCCGATCTATTGCAAGTGAAAACCTAAATATAAGTAAAGAACTTCATTGTTGTGCTGTAGGGGCGGCTTATCATATGATTTGGAGTTCCTTAGTTCTTAAATATGGTCATTTAGCCTTAACATGATGAAAAATAACACCACATTTTCAGCTCGTTTCTAGAAATTGATGTCGATGGAACAAGCCCTGGCATTACATTACGAACCTAAGAGTGCACCCC
>OU343225.1:154984823-155129509 GCA_910596185.1 Chrysanthemum makinoi
CACCACTTGTTTAAGTTTTAAAATTAGTCTTTTAATTTTTCTTGTAATCCTGCTTTTTTTTAGTAAATGAAATTTCCGTTTAATGAAAAGTATGTTTTCGTATTGGTTATTGTTCTTAGTTGAAATAGTTGTTATCATAAATTCTCATTAGTTAAATTTTAGCTTTAAAAGATCTTCAAAGTTTCTTGTATTAAACCTGTTCAAGTAAGAGTTTCACCATGAATCTGTGTTTGGGTCAAGTTAGAAAATGGTCAAAACCCATTTTTACCCGTTTGACCTGTCAAGTCAAAGTTGTTTTAGGAATTTGAGTTAAGTTTCATGATTGGAAAATAATCAGTGTAGTTTAACTAAGTCTTTGAGTCTCATCTGTTTCAAGAAAAAAGAGAAAGAAATGAGTTTCTTCAATTTTTGAATAGCAGCTAAGTTAAATTTTGGTCAAGTAAAAATTATAAAAAAGTTGGAAATCACAAGTTCATTAGCTTAAGTCACTTCTGTCAAAAGGAGAAAATCCACAAAATTGTATTACTAGGTCTGCAAATGGGTTAAAGTGGGTAGGTTTGTTAAAATACTGTTCTGTGCAGCTTTTCTCTACTGTTTCTCAGCTTATTTATAATCGAAACATCTTATTCAGAAATCACTTGGGCAAAAGGAAGTTGGCCAGGTGGACTTTGAGTGGTCAGAAGTTCAAGGCTTAACTCAATCATCAGCTTATTCACAATAACCCCTGAACAGGTCCTGTTGAACCTGTTTTGGGTCTGCAACATCAGCTCAACAGGTCATCTTTCTTTTTTTTTGTTGCTTATCAAGTATTGTCAACTGCTTATTAGATACACTTTAGTTAGTTTAAGCTTAGTATAAGTTAATCTTAGTTTATTTAGAGCTTATTCCCTTAGTTGCTTGCTTTCCATTTGCTTATCTCCACTTTTATAGTCTAGGATTCTCCCTAGTTTAAGTTAGAAAGCCAACTGCTCATTCCTTTAGTGTATTCATTTGGGTTTGTTGCCTCTTAGCTTATTTTTGTGCTTCAATTTATTTAAAAGCTTGATCCTTTGTTTAACTGTTGCTTAAGGACTGCCTAAAGGGGTGTTTGCTTGTTTGCTTAAAGGGATGGTTGCTTAGTTTTTAAGATCTGGTGCTTTCTGAAAACAATAAGCCTCCCGCTTATTGCTAGCTTCTTGAAAAGTTGGTTTTCATTAAAATGTGCTCATTTCATTACCCTTTACAAGTTTAAAAAAGTTAGTCAACAAAAAAAAAGGTGTGTTTGTTTTTGAATCTGTCAAAAGTGGTACATGTTTGATTCTCACTTTTGAAATTAAGCAAGCGTAAACTGCTTATTCAAAGGTTTTACATAAAGTGTGTTTACAAAAAAGTCTTGTTTTTCTCTCATAATCAAAGTGCAAAAGAAAAGTTGAAAAAATGTTTGCAAAAACTGACGTGGGGGGACTTGAACCCACGCCACTCACTCACAACCAACACTCTTACCAGGCCCAGGGACTTGTCTCATTCATTTGTTGCACATTCAAATACATAAGGTACGTGGGCCGTTTGGCTATAAGCCATTCTTGCTTATTTCCACTTATTTCAAATAAGCAACACACATGATTTCTCATTTTTCCTAGATCAAGCATTAATCATAGTAGTTTTTCAGTAAATTTTCAGATTTTTCCCCCAACTAGTTTAGTATTTTAATAATTTAATTAGTGTTTAATCGTTTTTAATTCGTAATAATTAATTTAAAAGTCGAAAAAATATTCCGCTTTTTTCTAAAATCATTTTTAGTCAAATAGAACGTAGGAAAATTGATTTCACACCCGTAGCCCTTAAATTTGCAAAAGTTTTACTTTATGGCTCTTGTTGTTTTCCCGTTTTTAACGTTTTACGTTGAGCACCCTAGGACTTAGTGTAGCTTCGTTTTAACATTTCTTAGGCTTAGTGTTAGTTATTTTAGTTTATTAGGGTTCCCTTGCCTTAATTACCTTCCCGTCCATTAATTTGTAGAATTCGTAATCAAATCCAAATCATTAAAAAACCAATTCAAGTTCAAATCACGAAACTCAACGAGTCCTTCCATTCACACCTCGTTGGGACACGACCCGGGGAAATCACTTCCTGGTATCACTTTTATCACACCCGTAAGTTGGCACGTTGACCTTTTTCTAAGGGTTGATTTGTCGTATTTTACTGTTATTTTGATATCGTTGATATTGTGTTTTTCACCACTCACTTCACAACGAATCAAATTTTGGCGCCGCTGCCGGAGGTGTGTTTTTGCGACAATATCGTGAAGTTTTTTTGCGATTTTGACTTGAAGAACCTTCCTCGTGAAGTTACCGTTTTCATAAAATCCGAAAACCAAAAATACTCTCTCATTCCTCTATCCAGTATGATTCTATTTCTCTTACCCTCTCGACCGTTGATTCTACTCTTCTTTAACCTCAAACCGTTTAATTCTATCTCTTTAACCCTCTATATGTTTAATTCTAATGATGACGATCATCTTCGGTGTATGGAAAAGGATCAACATCATTGTCACAAGTGTGTGTGTGCGCGGTGGTGGAAGGTCTAGTTCGCCATTTTGCAATTTGTGCGAACTATCCATCAAAAAGTCTTTTCAAAGTTATTTCGACCACCCGCCACAACCCGAACCCGTTCAACGTCTTTACCTCAGCACCTACCGAGGGTTACGAGAACGATTTCTTTGAATTTAGAGCCCGTAATCTAATTGAAAAAATTCAAGCCAATGAAAAAGTCGAGAATTAAAATTGATTACGATGACCCGTTCAAACGCCGGAGATCATAACGAAGTGGTGGAAATTGCTAGCTCAGAGCACACCACTTGTCCACCTCCTGAATCTTCTGAACGTTTTACCGACGATTTCTTTAGGGTCAGAAATGACATGATTCAAAACTTCTTAATTGAACTTCGTCATGATTCAACTTCGGGAAATACCGCTTTATGTGATGTTGTTGAACCCTCGATTCATATTCCCGCGCCCGAAATCTTCGTTTGATCAAAATTATTGCTACGGTTGTGGAGACTTGTTACCACAAGGTTTTCGTTGTTTCAAATGTATGTGCGAGTGGTGTGGAAACTATCTTGTCAATGGATGTTGTTCGATTTGTGTCGAGAATTCATTCGCTTATGATTCTAACCCAAACTCTTTCAATTATCCTCAAAACAATTTCAACTATCCTCCACAAAATTTATACAGAACCGAACCGTATTTTCATCATTTCAATGATCAAACATCGTTTCAAAATTTCTCTCCCCAATACCCGCATTGTGCTAAGTGTGGGGGTCCTCATGATGATTATCAATGTCAATCGTTGATCATAATTACTTTGGACCCGATCCTTGTTATAACACTTCCAGTTTTGACAATGTCCAACCCCCACAACTTCCCGTCATCGATCTATATCCTTGTATCCTTGAAGAACTTTCCGAGGAACAAGCTGCTCGCAACGAAAGATTACTAGCCGAGGAGCGAGCAGCTCAAAAGCTTCTCCTATTTAACGAGGCTTTGCCCTCGAATGACGAGAGAGGGAGGATTGGGAGATGATAAAGGACAAGGTGCATAACTCAAGCCCACAAAGTACCGCACAGTCCATTCTCCCCCCTTATCTTGCCTATCTACCTTAGAACCGGGATAATCTTTAATGGGACGAAAATCTTAGCACTATTCTGGAAACGGAACCGTCTTGTGTTGAGAACCTTGTCCTAACCCCAAGTGAGTCCGAGGTTATCTCCGATAATATGTTTGATGAGCCTCTTGATGATGATTCTTCTCCTCCTCTTGACATCCCAAACTCTCATGTCGGATGTTTCTCGATTCGACAACGATTGTACTCGTTTGACTCGTTCTTTATCTTATGGAGACATCGTTATGTCGAGGAGTTACCTTCGAGCTAGTTTAGCTTAGAGTGAAGATTCTGATGATCGGAAATTGAGGGCCGAGATACTTTGTGAAAAATTGTTCAATGTAAATCTCCTCGTTTCTAAGATTGAATCATTTTGTGCTAAACGCTCAGCTCCATCCCCATTGAGGATAGTGACTCTATCTTGGAAAGCCCGAAACATTTCCTGAACTTGAGGCTTTCTCCAATGATTCTCTTCCGGAATTTGATGTATTCCGCTTTGATGACGATCATACTGAAAAGAAGAGTAGTGGCATTCCCACTTTTCATCTTTCTCTTCCGAGTATGAGTCGTCCACATTGAATGCTTCCTCCTTCCGAAAGGAGTAGGCTTTTCCATGAGGAGTTCGCCGGTGAACTCGCTCACATCGATCCTCTTCCTCCGAGAATTGAGGATGAGCTTTTTGAGCAAAATGCTCTACACCCCACTTCCTCCATGAGTAACTCATCCACCTGAGGATTTTACCATGGTTGATACTTGCTTTCATTCCTCTCTAAGATAAAGTTTTCAAACCGGAATCTTACCTTTCAAAGGAGTTCACTCTCGGATATTTCTTAAGTCCAACACGGATGTTGTGACTTCTCTTGCGGTGGAAAAGATTTTTGAACATTCCGTTAATGTTCCTCAATCTAATCTTTTACCCACCTATCCCACCCGTTGTCAAGTAATTGACACTTTGCCTTCTCCTCCCATTTCTACTCCATGTCTTAACTCCTACGGAAGTGAAGACACATCTTGACCCGGCAAGTTTCTCTTTCTCTTGAGCCGGAATATATCTCATCGGTGTGGAACTTTCACCGTGCTTGTCCAAACATCTTGAATGAAAGTCCGGTGAGATTTTTTCTTCTTCCACTTTGCTCCCCATGAACCAATCAATGCGGGTCGAGTCAAGCTAGCGACTCCGAGGAACAAAAAGTAGCACACTATATGGGTTTCACCATATTTCTGATTTCTTCTATCTTCTACACCCTAGTGTGGGGAGTTGCCCCCCTGTTATACATAAGTTTTCTTAAAAAATAATAAAAAAAAAATAAAAATAAAAATGGCCGTTGTATTTCCCTTTTCGTTCTATGTTTCGGCTTAACCCCGTACTTTGAATATTGAGGCAATATTCATTTCTAGATGGGGGGAATCTCGCTAATTTTATCATGTAAATATACCAGCCCATTCCCCATTTTTGGCCAAATTTTTTATGGTTATCATTCCGCCATGTCTAATAAACAAAGGATTGGCTAATCCAGGAGCAAACGGCTCTTGGTAAAGATTTCTCAAATCCCTTTATATGGCTTGCAATTTGCCCAAAATTGTATGGTTCTCAACTCACCATATCCTAAAAAAGTGAAGAGTTTGGCTAGCCCGCAGGTTATGGCTTGTGGTAAAGGCAGTGGAAAATCCATATTAGTAATCAGCTCACCAAGATAATATTGATAATTTATCTAAGAGTTGGCTAGTCGAGAAGAGTGCGGCTTCGGTAAAGACAAATCAAACCGTTGGAAGCTGGTGGTTTGCTCAAAATCACATGTTATCGATGTCCATAGTTCTTTACTTGAACTGAAACATTTGGCTACTCCAGAAGTAATGGCTTTTGGTAAAGAGACTCAATTCCATTAAGTTTTTCTCAAAGATTGCTATACTAGCAATGTTTTAGTGTGGGGGATTTGATGAGTGCGTATTCACTCATCATTTTAGGTCAAATCTGAGCTGCAAAACATTTAAAAACACTCCAAAATGCATCAAAATACTAAAAATATCTCAAAATTGTGTTTTATATGTTTTAGATGCAAAACAAATGAAAAACGAACAAAGTTTGCATAAGTGGGCGTTTCAGTCCCGTCCTTTCAAAAATTGAGAAATAGTCCCCGAGCACGAAATTTAAAAGAAAAGTCACCAGGTCCTTTTTGAAATAATTTGTCATAATTAGTCCTTTGGTGAAAAATTTCAAAAGTTTGAGAAATTACAGTTTTGATCCCTGGATTTTTAAAATTGTCAAGTTTAGTCCTCAGGTTTCACAAATTGGCAAATTCAGTCCCTGCACTTTTGGTGATTGACAAAGTCAACCCTTGGATAATACTTCATAAATTACTTGATTGGTCCATGGATTTTTGGATTTTACACCTATGGTCCCTAAAAGCTTAATGGATATATTATAGTCCAAATAAACCCAACAACAAACCTGTGACCCATTATCCAAGTCCATACCCGAATTAATAAACCAACCCACCTCCCTGTCTTCTCCAATTCCCGCCCAAATCACACCCAAGAAACCAGAGCCCTAGATACCCTCTTCTCTTTTTACTTCTCCCCAAACACTCAACCCCCCCAAACCTTCTATTACCCAACTTCACCTTTACCCAAACCCACCTTAATCTCCTTTAACCGGATACACCCAAATCCCAAACCCACTTTCATTTTTTCCAGCTCATTCAAATAGCCATGTCACAAATCCCAGCTTCAAAAAGTTCAATGGATGGCCAAGATTCATTCTAAATGGTACCTAATTGATCAATGGTCAAGATTGAGTTAAAGAAGCACAAAGTGGAACCCTAGCTGTTTTCCTCACACACAAGAAGCACAAGAGATGAAGATTGAAGACTGAGGATAGTTAGTATAAATAGGACCTTTGTAGCCAAGTATAAGGCACCCTTGTTTTAAGTTTTAAAATTAGTCTTTTAATTTTTCTTGTAATCTGTTTTTTTTTAGTAATGAAATTTCCCAGTTAATGAAAAGTATGTTTTTCGTATTGGTTATTGTTCTTAGTTGAAATAGTTGTTATCATAAATTCTCATTAGTTAAATTTTAGCTTTAAAAGATCTTCAAAGTTTCTTGTATTAAACCTGTTCAAGTAAGAGTTTCACCATGAATCTGTGTTTGGGTCAAGTTAGAAAATGGTCAAAACCCATTTTTACCCGTTTGACCTGTCAAGTCAAAGTTGTTTTAGGAATTTGAGTTAAGTTTCATGATTGGAAAATAATCAGTGTAGTTTAACTAAGTCTTTGAGTCTCATCTGTTTCAAGAAAAAAGAGAAAGAAATGAGTTTCTTCAATTTTTGAATAGCAGCTAAGTTAAATTTTGGTCAAGTAAAAATTATAAAAAAGTTGGAAATCACAAGTTCATTAGCTTAAGTCACTTCTGTCAAAAGGAGAAAATCCACAAAATTGTTTTACTAGGCTTCAAATGGGTTAAAGTGGGTAGGTTTGTTAAAATACTGTTCTGTGCAGCTTTTCTCTACTGTTTCTCAGCTTATTTATAAGCTGAAAACAGCTTATTCAGGAAATCACTTGGGGGCAAAAGGAAGTTGGCCAGGTGGACTTTGAGTGGTCAGAAGTTCAAGGCTTAACTCAATCATCAGCTTATTCACAATAACCCCTGAACAGGTCCTGTTGAACCTGTTTTGGGTCTGCAACATCAGCTCAACAGGTCATCTTTCTTTTTTTTGTTGCTTATCAAGTATTGTCAACTGCTTATTAGATACACTTTAGTTAGTTTAAGCTTAGTATAAGTTAATCTTAGTTTATTTAGAGCTTATTCCCTTAGTTGCTTGCTTTCCATTTGCTTATCTCCACTTTTATAGTCTAGGATTCTCCCTAGTTTAAGTTAGAAAGCCAACTGCTCATTCCTTTAGTGTATTCATTTGGGTTTGTTGCCTCTTAGCTTATTTTTGTGCTTCAATTTATTTAAAAGCTTGATCCTTTGTTTAACTGTTGCTTAAGGCCTCCTAAAGGGGTGTTTGGTTGTTTGCTTAAAAGGGATGGTTGCTTAGTTTTTTTAAGATCTGTGTGCTACTGAAACATAAGCAGTCAACGCTTATTGCTAGCTTCTTGAAAAGTTGGTTTTCATTAAAATGTGCTCATTTCATTACCCTTTACAAGTTTAAAAAAGATAGTCAACAAAAAAAAAGGGGTGTGTTTGTTTTGAATCTGTCAAAAAGGGGACATGTTTGATTCTCCACCTGTTGAAATTAAGCAACTGTAAACCGCTTATTCAAAGGTTTACATAAAGTGTGTTTACAAAAAGTCTTGTTTTTCTCTCATCCCAAAGTGCAAAAAGAAAAGTTGAAAAAATGTTTGCAAAAAACTGACGTGGGTGGGACTTGAACCCACGCCACTCAGCTCACAACCAACACTCTTACCAGGCGCCCTTGGGACTTGTCTCATTCATTTGTTGCACATTCAAATACATAAGGTACTTGGGCAGTTTGGCTATAAGCCATTCTTGGCTTATTTCCAGCTTATTTCAATAAGCAACACGCTGATTTCTCATTTTTCCTAGATCAAGCATTAATCATAGTAGTTTTCTGTAAATTTTCAGATTTTTCCCAACTAGTTTAGTATTTTTAATAATTTAATTAGTGTTAAATCGTTTTTAATTCGTAATAATTAATTTAAAAGTCAAAAAAATATTCCGCTTTTTCCTAAAATCATTTTTAGTCAAATAGAACGTAGGAAAATTGATTTCACACCCGTAGCCCTTAAATTGCAAAAGTTTTACGTTTATGGCTCGGGTTGTTTTCCCGTTTTTACGTTTTTACGTTTGAGCACCCTAGGACTTAGTGTAGCTTCGTTTTAACATTTCTTAGGCTTAGTGTTAGTTATTTTAGTTTATTAGGGTTCCCTTGCCTTAATTACCTTCCCGTCTATTAATTTTTAGAATTCGTAATCAAATCCAAATCATTAAAAAACCAATTCAAGTTCAAATCACGAAACTCAACGAAGCCTTCCATTCACACCTCGTTGGGACACGAACCGGGGAAATCACTTTCCCGGTATCACTTTTATCACACCCGTAGGTTTTGGCACTTGACCTTTTTCCTAAAGGGTTGATTTGTCGTATTTTACGGTTATTTTAATATACGTTGATATTGTGTTTTTCACCACTCACTTCACAACGAATCAATAACCAATATTTTATTTCATTTAAATAATATTTGTTCAAAACATCCCTTATCCAAATACTAAATAGATCAATGCATGATAATACTGGTTAATGAATTATGCCTCAAGTAATGACAATCATACTTGTTGACAAGGCATAATTTCAACTAACTTTGATCTATTGGAATTTTGAGAATACTTATTTCAAGAATTCAACTAGTGAAGTTCTTGTATGTGTACATTCAAAATATCTTGATATTGCCACATAATATTTCATAACGTGTGTGACATCCTCAACCACTAATTTATGACAATCAAACTTTCAAACATTTTAAAGTTTAAAGTATTCTTATTCTTTAATATATAATGCAACTATGCTCTTAGTTGAGCACAACTAGTTCACATGGCCATTTACAATGATGAAATCCTCCCATGACTAATATTGAGTGTCATCTCAATTAAACCAGCATCATTGTATACAAACAACAATATGCTCTTTAAAATTTTTCGTAAACTTCAATATCTACAGTGTAATGTTTGATGCCTTCAAACTTTCAAGTTTGTCAGCTATGACAATTTCACAACAATTGTTGTATTGCTCATCCATAAAATTTTGAGAGCAAATCATGTGAGGAATGTAATTCTAGATTCAAACATATTCCATTAGAATATTCATTACACTAGTTATCTAATAACTTCATTAGATATCAATGTTGTCAAATCATCTTGCATTCAAGCATGATACAACAATAACATGATGTACATGAAAAATCCATATGTCAAACAAAAATTTAATTCATGTTCTACATATCCATTTCCAAATGATATATCATGTTCTATTAGACTCATTTATTCATCCGCACATGTTTATTAATAATAAACATATATTCTAAGGTTGTATGTCTTATTGTCAAAATCTTTCATGTGAAGTTCCATTTCAAATTAAACTAACATTTATCTTAGATGGAATGTTACTACCCACAACATATAAGATTTAAAGAGAATAAACATAATACTCCCACTAGCTTTCAGGAATACTTGGAAATTATCTTATTTTAATTTAAAACCAAAACTTGGATTTAATAGTTAAACATAAGAATCATATCCTAGATGCATGCATATATCCATTCATGGATTCTTGCAGTTTGTACATTTTCAAAGATTATGTGAATTCATAAAACTCATTTCGATTGCTTATCGCCCTAAAGCAATCACATAATAAATAGTTTTAATATTCCATTGTCATTTTTCATATCAATGAAAATAAGTATGACAATCATAATCATTATATATTTAATATGTCTAGGAAAGAATATTCAATCACAGTTAATTGCTTAAGTGTGATTAAAAATCTTGTCACAAGTCATGCATTAAACACATGTACAATTTTGTCCATATGACTTCTACACAAAGATTTAAACCACTAGGGTTTTCCTTCTTTTGTAAAACTCATCTTTATAAGATAAACTAAGTTTCCAAAGTTGATTACCTTTTTGGACAACATCTTAACATTCATAGTATTAATAATTTACCACAATTCAATATTAGGTAATATATCCTTATGATTAACAGGTTTACCATGATCCTGTAATTCATATTTCTCATCATATCAAATATCTAAGATATCCTTACGGATCTATGAATGAGAATTCCACCATCTTGAGGTCTATCGAATTTGACCTCATCATGATATTTACTAGTGTATTTGAGAAGATTATGTGTTTTGTAATTGTAATTTAATCTCTTCAAGATCTAAACAAAACCTCCCACTTGCTTTTGTAATTTAAAGACTATCTCTAAATACTTTAGCAAGTAGAACAACACCAAATTGTTTTCTTTTGGGATATTACAAAAACACATTGACAGCTAAGTAATCTTGTTCGTTAATAACCTACTCCATTAGTAGTTTTAACAAATCAGAACTTCAATATAAGACTCCATGTGATTCATCACATTCCATACTAAAATGGTGTCTTATTAATCTTCTAGGTTTGAGTTTTATTAAGTATATCCAATCAATACTCAATTTCCTAACCTTGATAGCTTTTGGAAGAAAAGAAAATATAGTTATCTTGAATCAAACATATAACAAATGTTTGATTCTTCTACTCTGAACATTCCATATACATACTGTATTTCATTAGAATTAATATTGTAAGACAATCTAACAATATATAAGATAAACATATTCCTTTTTGGCTTACCTATTTTACCAACTAAGACAACTTAATGATATAATAGAATATTTAAGCCAATTACATGCTTTATAACATGAGTATTCTTTGACCAAGTCAAAAGACATAACAGTTATAATATCTTACTTTATATTATAAGTCTTTGTAATAATAAAAAGACTTCATGTTTGTGATTTTACAAAGAAACACATAACCAAGTATAATTTAAAGTTATCATGAACACCACGCAGTGGTTTCAATTAATTAATTTTCAAGTTAATATACTACTCCATCTATTTATGTCATTCCACGAAGTGTCCACTTAGAAGCATAAAAACATCTACGCCTCGATCCCACGACAATTGGAGATTTACCTTGAGATTACAATCTAGCCAAGATCTCACTTAAACTAAAATGTAACTTCAAGTGTTTCTATATTTTGAATGACATAAGACATAAAAGTAGTCTATGCTATAATCTTGACACATGTTCTTTAAGCAAGACAATCTTATTAGAACGTTAATCTCTTACCTTACGATCAAGAGAATCCATTAATCATATTTGTATGTGTTGTTCTTTTGCACACAATAAATGCTTCTCCCACTTGTGCATAGAACAACACCATATAGCACACAAACACAACACGACTTGCATTTTTTTATGTGAACAATATGATAGTGTCATAGATATATAAGCATTACAAGTAGATGTAGGAGCACTTAATTATCAAGGAAACGTTCACGACTATCCTTGAGAATATGAATGTCTACATTTTTTAACGTAATGTATTATTTCAAGAAAATTTAGAAATAATCTGAGTTACTTCCAAGATAACAAATCTTGTAACTCCCACTGAATTAGACAACGTTACAATAATGTCTTATTCAGTAATACACCATACTCCCACTGGATTTGAAAACATTGTAAGTGTTTCATTAACCAGTGAAAATAGCGTGCTATTACGTTGCTACCCCTTTGTAAGACCATTCGTAACAATTACTTAGGTAATAAAAGAGTGTATTCTACTTTGTAGATGATGAATCATCCATCATGCTATTAACTTGAAAAATTGAGCATGCAATTTCTTCCTTAATAGGTCTACTATCCCCACAATGGTGTGTAGCACCTTTAGTTGGTCAAATCAAAACAACTAGATAAAATATATTAGTTTGTCTTTTACCAATTTTGAGGTAATTAGTCTAGATTCTAATGTAATAACTCATATAATGTCAAACATGGTTTCTAGTTGACCAAAATGTCATATAAGAATTCAATCACCAACAGAGGGTAATGAAATCTCTTAAGGAAAACATGGTGTGCAATTTTCTTAACTATTAAAATTGCTATGAGTCATATTAAAATTTAGACAATTCTAATGTTCCTAACATACCTTTCTCAATCATGAAAGGAATAGGATTGAGTCTCACTCTTCTTCCATGGAAAAGAGTCTATGTTTGTCTTTTAGTAAATTTTTCTTGATCAAACATTTGTTTGAAAACAGAACTAGATCAATTTACTAAAGCCCAAACCACGTTACTTTTAATGTTGCATTAATACAATTAAAGAATTAACAAAATTCAATTTTTAGTATTTTCGATAATTAAATCTTTCAAGAAAATAAAATATCCTTAGGTCATATTCATATTAACCATAGAATTTTCCTTGAATCTAGGACCCTCATTATCATAGTTTCACCACATCGGTTGATCTGCTAGTGATGAAAGTATAGAATAGGTAATTGTCGAAGAACAATAATTAATAAACAAGTTTTCAATTTTAGAAAATATGGATTTACAATTTTGTCAAACAATTATGCAAAATGTAAGCATGTTTTATCCCATCTTATGCCTTAAGTTATAGGTCTCACTAACTAACTTAATTAAATTGTCTAATTTAGAAGCGCAAATTATTAAGTGAGGTCTCACACAACATAAAGATTCACCTTGTTATTGTAATCTAGCTCAAGGTCTCACATAACTAAATTACAACTTCAAGTGTTTCATATCATTAGATGGCATAAACTTAAATTTTAAAGGGTACAATTTTGATGTGTAATCAAAACTTATGTATAAAGAAGCATGCATACAACTTTATAGCAAAAAATTTCAAAACCTTACTCATAGTTTTAAATTGCTAAGATTAAATTCTACAAAGTTTTAATCGATTCGTTGAGAAACTTACAACTTTGCACTAAGATGCTTCATACATAGAATAGTTATACTAGGTAGCTCCAATCGAACGCACAGGGAGGCAGAGGACGGTAAGCAAAGCATAACCTTAGACATCCTTTCAGTGTGACTGTGCGCACTTCTTTAAACCCCTTTCTAGTTTCTTCTAGTGGGTGAGCCATTCTAACCATTTAATGCAGTCGCATCATCGATTAAAAGTTCAAGATTTAATACTTAGAAAACAAATCAAATTTCGCCATTATTTAGTCCATTTATTTTTCTATTCTCAAAAAACCCTTTCTGCTTACTAACGTGTCATACAATATAAACAAAAGGCATTTTAATAAAAATTAAACAAAATCAAATAATATACATATAACTTAACAATTAACATATGTAAAACAATTAGCCACATGCATAATTAGTTCGATAAAACCCTAATAATCAATTCTAGGTTTAATAATACATATGTTTAACCAAGACTTCCACGTGTTTTCATCAAGTACAACGTGAGCCACATACATCGATGAATCGATTGCGTAAGTCTTTGCTAAAACACATACCACATATCACATAATTGATTCATTAGATATATTGAGGTTTTCCCCAATTCAATATTTATCAAAAAAGAATACATGTGACGAAACTTAACAGTTAATGATAAATATATATACTTAACAATTTAATCATATAATCAATAATCCATGATAAAACATGCATGTATTTACCATGGATTCCACATAACAATTATTCAAGAATTCCCAAGATCGCATAATATGTCACATAACAATTATTCATAATAACCACATAAAATATACATGCAATCCTAGGGTTTCTACAAGTTTTACAAAAAAATAAAACCTAATTAAACAATTAATGGGTAATCGACCCAATTAATAAAAAATTAGGGTTCCAATTTTCAAAACCCAATAAACCATAAAAGCATGTAATAATCATAAAGATTTAATTTTTTATGTGTTTCGGTAATTAATTACAACATATTAACTTGTCTCGATACCCTGTTGGGTTTTACTAATCATAACAATTATAGAAAACATGTAAACATCATCAAAGCATGCGTGAGTAATAGGAATAATACTTGTAAATTAATTAACCTAATTAAAAGTATATGCGTACATTTTGCTAATCAATGCAATTAGGGTTTATGAAAAACCCCAATTAAGATCAATAACCAAGAAACCCTAAAACCTAATAAATTAGGGTTTATGAATGTCGACCAAAACCCTTGTCGACCCACCAAGATATGCAAACACAAATGTATTTGCTCTTCGTTCTTGTACACACGTATTAGTAACGAATCAATGAGAAAAGCTAGGTTATTGATCACAATAGATTAACCAAACACCTTTGTTATGCTCAAGGTCACTCGCAAATCCCTTACATGGGTTTTGCTTCGTCGACCTAAGAACAAGAGGGAAGAAAGAAGAAGTTTGGCCTTCTATTGAAATCTAGTGTACCAAAGGATGAATACATGGGGATGTATTTATAGCCTTATGGTAGGTGTCAAGTTTACTATGGTTTCCGATGTGGGATTCCATAGGTTCGGCCAAACACAAGCCCAAAAGAGGATTCCTAAACCTTCTCTGACTTGTTAACTTTTCTTCATAACCCGTTGACATTTAATGACCGATAATCAAAACTCGTCAAATATTAAATATCATTAAGTATTTATTTCGTGATCAAATAATTAAATATAACATTTTATATATTAATTATTTATACATTGATTCTCATACGTAATGTGTGCAATCCCGAAGTCTCGAGTTTGAATCCGGTCATACTAATATTAATAATTATCCATAAACCTTTCAATAATGGTTGCTCAACCTGCAAGAATAAAATGACTTTTCATATATTTATCCAGAAAATATGTATAGTTTCTATAGCTGCTTTATACATTATTAAAGAAGTTATTGAATTTTTCATGTACTAATTATACAAATTGAATGTAATCTTACCTTCTCATATCTCAAACATGCTTATCAATATAATTGTTTTAATAAAAAGAGAAGTAATTAAAGTTATTGAATTTTTCATCGACATAATGCCACCTTCGCAAGGAGCGAAATTTAACAAAATGAAAGAAATCACTATGGACCATTTTCTTCCTTCTAGGATTCGATCATGCCATACACTGCATAGACTTGTCGTCTTGGTTGGTGAACTACGTAGTCTGCAAGATGTGATATTCTAATGTAGTCTATTGTCACTGGATAGCTTGATGCACGATAATGCATGTTTGTCTAAATGTATTTTGCTATTTCATTGTATATTAGCTCCATTATTGTCTAACGTCTTTCAAACAAAATCTTAGGTTTTGTGCATGAATTACCAGAGGATTCCATTTTTGATCATCTATCGTGGCTCGTGACGAGGTAATCTTTTAACTTCTATCTTAAGTTTGTTTTTGGAGTATTTGCTTTGTGGATGTTATATGCAGTCTTTAACATTTTTTATAATTAAATTAGAATCTCAAAAGTTGATAGACTCATCATGATGGCTCTGCAATAAAAAACATAACCTTGTATGTGTACAGAAAAAGCATGTGTTTTGATGATATATAAATATTCAATTTACAAACATGTCTACTGATTTTATATTGTAACACGCGAAATTCAAATTACTAAATTGTAGTGCTTTTTCATTAATTAGGGATTATAATTTATGATTTATTTTAATACTTGGAAGAGGAAATTTGTGATTCGAATTATCTAAGTTAATTTCATTATTATCACACAGGATTCCCACACCTGCAGTGAAGGATCTTGTATGTTTATAGATCTGAGGGAGAACGCATCTTTTGGTGCTTCATTTGAATGGAGTGCTACAAGTGTGGGATCTTTTAAGTTGTAGCAGTTTATATTATCAGTATCTGAATGGCGCAATGCCCCAAGGCAAGTCCAATGTCCTTTCTTCTTAGTATGCACCTGGAAGATTCAAAGATGGAAATCTAGACCATTACGGTTGTCTTCATACCATCAAATGAGTGAAATAAAATAACATTTAAAATGATATCATCTCATACCATTACGGTTATTTTTCTACAAGGGGGCAAGTGAAAACATGATTTGCTTATAATTTATTTTCATGTTTGCAACAATGACAAATATTATGGATATCATTATTTATAGGAACTACATTTGTGAGGTTATGGTCAGGCGAATTCAACAATGATTTAAGCATGTTACCTCTGCGCTCTGCATGTTGGACTTGAAATAATCAAGAATCACAAGTCCTTGAAAGTAGAAGGACCAATAGTATAGATTAGAAACATTATAACTGTAAAAGTTAGTTTTATTTCTGTAAAGTAGGAAGGCATGTCGTTTGATGCATGAACCTTGAAGGGCACATCGGTTCACATGTACCGATTAGTATAGTATAAATAGATACCATTGTAAACGTTTAGAAGTGTGGAATATATTTAATATCAGTTTGTTTATCAAAAGGTTCCCACCCTCTGTTGATACCGAGTCCCTGCACACATTCAGTTTGTGCATACTCATATTGTTTTCATTATATATTGTTCATCCAAAGTAGAATGATTAGCAAACCAGAAATCACAACATGGCATCAGAGCCCATGGTTTAAAGATCCTGGAAGAAGAAAAAACTAAGAAACCTGTGAAAATATGTTTGCGAGATCATATTACAGTCAAGGAAGATATCGCGTTGAAGAAGATGAAGACCTGAAAACAGAATATGAAGATGTTCTTGTTGGGAAGAAAAAGAAAGAAGGATGTTGCAAGATAATACGTTCCAGAAGAGAGATGTCTTACGCATATGGTGGGAATAAGACATGGTTCATAGGCTTGATAATGGTTACCAAAGACGCTGCAAGAAGAGAAGCCAAAAGAAGAAGTGGGAAGAAGCAGTTAGACTACAGAAAAGTAGAGACCCACAAGGCTTGCAGGGTGTGGACATGGTCTACAGGGATGGAGCGATTAGGAACACAAGAACAAGTAATGGACAGGTTTGGTGTTAGGATGGATCACATGAAGAAGTTAAGAACAAAGACGATGATCCATGGAACGATAAAAGGCAACACATGAAAGAAAGAACAAGTAAAGGCGATTAGAACTTCAAAAGAGAATGATGTAAAGAAGACTGTCGATCGAAGATGGACAAGAACAGAGTGAAGTTTACGATTCTTGATTAGGGGAGTGAATGTTGGACTTGAAATAATCAAGAATCACAAGTCCTTGAAAGTAGAAGGACCAATAGTATAGATTAGAAACATTATAACTGTAAAAGTTAGTTTTTTTATTTCGTAAAGTAGGAAGGCATGTCGTTTGATGCATGAACCTTGAAGGGTCACATCGGTTCACATGTACCGATTAGTATAGTATAAATAGATACCATTGTAAACGTTTAGAAGTGTGGAATATATTTAATATCAGTTTGTTTATCAAAAGGTTCCCACCCTCTGTTGTACCGAGTCCCTGCACATCAGTTTGTGCATACTCATATTGCTTTTCATTATTATATTGTTCATCCAAAGTAGAATGATTCGCAAACCCAGAAATCACAACACTGCATAAGCCTGCGGTGCTGTGAATGCTTTCAAACTTAAGATTGTCTTCTTTTATGATTTCATTCTAGATCTGCTGATTTTGTTAAGTATATATCCTCCCTGTCCAAATTAAGTTATTTCCAGGTCAATGACATGTTTAACATAAGAACAAGTTTATTGCGTATCTCTCATGTTAAAAATAACCCATATTACTGAAAATAACCTCCACCGCGTTGACTATTTTATAAACCCAAATTAGGTGACGCCTTGAGTTGTTGCCATGGTAGTTTTCTAAATCGACTAATACGTGTATGTTAATGAACTTTTTTGATCGACTAAAGTCTGAAAGAACTTGATAATCAAACTCAATAGTTTCCCTCATCACTTTAAATTCTTATGTTCACTTACGGTCAAGTTTTATCCAAACCTTAGGCTTTTTTTATTTATGCTGATGATGCAATGGATTAGTGTTTTCATCCTTAATTGTAGTTCAATTTCTTCCATTTTGAAACTGCAGGAAGTTGACGGGGAGATGATCTCTGTTTACGTTGTATATTTTTGTAGACTTGGGAGGATTAAATGTGTCATCAAGCCTTCAGAAAGGGACATCTCAGTGAGGGAGGTGAGTTAAAGTATCATGTTTTTTATCTCTAAAGTGAAATTTTCAATTGACAATGTCTAACTAACTTATTGGGTATTTGTCAGGTTTTCTTTTTTCTTCTCGATGAGAGGCTTCCCCAACAGCACGCTCACTTCTGCATTTTTGTTTAAGGTTCTCGAGATTCTCAATCGCTCTTTTTTTAGTGCACTAATTGATGTGAAACTTTCTTCAGATAAAATATGGATACTCAAAAAAGATAGACTGGTGATGCGCAACTTGTCAGGTCCAAGTGAGACCGGGTAAGGAGGCTATATGTTTTATGGGTCGTGGTTTCATTTTTCTATAGTTTTCCCATTTATTCTGCCTTCTTAGCCGAATAGCTTGAGTTCTTGATTATCTTTTGGAAGGACTTAAATTCTTCCTTTTATATGAATGTTGTTTATGTTTTCTTTTTCTTGTAAACCCTTTTGCTTCTTCTATACACACGTACACTGATATGCTAATACTAGATAAGGATCAATTTTGAGGTGACACTTAAACCCAATTGGTTCAAACGGTTGATTTGGGTTATGTCCTATCCCTAACAGGTTACACTAAAAGTTCTGTCTGAATATGATAGGATTCAAATGTCATACGAAGCATAACTGGATTATTATTGTATTAATTTAGCTTAGGTAGTCATATATGACAAATATAAAATTGCATCAAAGTGTTTGACCAGTCCAACACTATTGTTCTCAACCTGTTATGACCTGGTACCCATACCTCATGACAGGCATATTTTTAAGATATCTTTTATCAATATCTAAAGAATTGAGTATTTACAAGCATGTCTATATTCTAGCAATATATATGGTCTAAGTTTGTAATCTACCTTTCATTCTCACTGATGTATTATTATTCTACTGTTATATTCATGAACTGAGAGTTCACTTGCATGACTATATTCTAGCTTTCATACTTTTAATAAAAATACCTATATATTTTGTTGACTAAATTATTCGAGCTGAACATATGTTGGCAGCATATTGCCACAACATGTGATCTCTTTATGTTGATTAATTTGTCAAATCCTTGACAGGGAATACATGCACATTATAGTTGGAGAACACGAGCAATACTTTGGATTATAGGAATCAGTTGTTGTTGAACAACTACTACAAAATTCCGAGCATGCTGCGGATGATATTTGAATATTTGATACACTTCTTATTTTTATGCACATCTCTGATCTACAACTATGGTAAACATAAAAAAATAACGCCATTAAGAAATCTTAAAAATTCCTTGCTCAGCTTTAGTCTGGTGCCGAAGGGCAAAACATTGTGCTTTATATTGCAGTTATTAAGTAGGCATTTTTGTTCATAACAATTATATTATTACAGACATGATGTCGACTTTGTGACTAATAATTCTGTTGAATTTTACACTCACTTAAGTTTATATCGTGGTATTAATTGCATCAAATCATCATTTGTGACAATTGTCCAATTTAAAGATGTTTAATGTTTTTCTGTCAACCTGTAGAACATGCATAATGCCTATAACTTATATGTTTTTCCGTCAACCTGAAACCCTTTCTGATTAGAGCTCTACTACAGATATGATCTTGTTTTTCATATAAAATGATGAACTCCTGTGCATTAAAAATACGCTTTTCGACTATCAACCTTTTGTGTTTTTAACTTTTTTTTTTTTTTTAATTTACCTATTTGACCCATTACGTAATAGATAAAAACATAACATACACCGGTGTCACACAACCACCCTCACCCCAGCCCACACACACAAAAAATAATACTAATAATACTCCGTAATAATTAACAGTAGGTCACCGTAAACTTACCATCTCTTTGAATATTTCTTGTAGCTGCAAAGTGACTCGGATAATGCGATGGAGATGTCCGTTGAAACCTCATGAAATTTCATCTTGTGACATGGTGTTCGTCATGTAGGACACCCTATGAAACTTGAAAAATATGAAACCGAAGTGGTTTCTAGCATGGTGTTTGTCATTGTTGCAATAGCAAAGTATTTTCTATTTGTTCTTGAAGTATTAGATTTAAAGGATGGTGTTTTGTTGGATGCAAACTTGTTTTTAAAGAGTAGATTGCATTTCTCAAGTCAATACTACTTTGAATGGCAATTAAGTGCGAAAATTATTGTGGATTGTGGATATGTCAATAACTGCAGAAATGGCAATTACGCATAAGTAAACAATTATTGTGGCTATTCTTCAATTGTCATTTGCATTTTGTAGTTGTAATTGGGTCAAATAGGCCTAATAAAATACTGAAAAACGCATCATGCAATTTTTTCTGATATCTAGCAATTTCACGTCTGCCATCTGATTGGTTAACGTATTGCATTTCGGTTTCCCTTTAGTTAGCTGCCGTTTTCTAGCAATACCTAATACAGTAAACAACAACAACACTCGTTTGCATAGAAATGTAATGTTTGCTGTGACAGAGTAGAAGCCGTTCGTTAAGCTTGAGTGGTTTAATACAGTAAAGCGGGTTTCAACGTGTTATTACGTACAGCTAATGTAACTTATAATTTTGTGGGTCATTTAATTTGCTCGATAGTTCTCGTATTAACTTGTTGCTAATATTGTTGGGTTTCATTTGCTCATGTTAAAAACCAATAAGTAGTTGTAAGTTGGGTCATGTAATGATCAGATCTTTTGTTGGCCATACATGTGTAATATGGGATCATTTTCTAAATCAAAAGTGCAACTCCTTTGCTGAGCTATCGCATTTCTAAGTCACCATCTTCCTTTGAACTAGCTACTGGTCCAACTACTTCAATATTTGTGGGCTAAAGCCTAATCTTGATGCTGACAGACAACCCGGTATAACTAAATATATATAACTATATTATTATGAACAAGCTTAAATGTTACATCTTTTGTTCCAGTTTCTTTGGGTCTTCAACATGTATGGATTCACTTGTCAAGTCTTCATTCTTTAATAATTCTATCAGAGTATCATTAAACTCATAGTCTAGTACAGTATCATATAATAAGTTTACGGAACAATATCTAGCTTACAAAATATTAGTCTAGTATGGTTTCATATAATTTTATTGAGTTTATGGTAAGGCTGAGCAAAACCGACCGATTCCCGAAAACCGACCAAAACCGATTGTCCTGAAACCGAACCGACAACAATAGGGTCGGTTTTCGGTTCTAGGTTTTAGGAATAGTTGGTATTGGGTCGGGTGGGTCGGGTCGGGTCGGGGGGAGAAAAAAACCGGAAGAACTAAGCGCAATTTTGGGAAAAACAGAACGAGAACGAAACCGAACCGACATTCGGTTCGGTTTCGGGATAGGGTTTTCACCCTTTTTCGGATCGGCGGGTCGGTACGGTGGTCGGGCCGTATTCGGGCCCGATGCTCAGCCCTAGTTTATGGTATAAAATCTAGCTTATAAAATATTTCTAGATGGGAACTAGCTTAAAATTTTAACTTGTAATTTGTAACATTGAATGTTTTTGTATGAATTGTAAGATCTTGGTATTTTTAACTTTTTGGTACATAGATAAATTATGGGCAGCTACCTAGTCTCTTTTATAGGCAAAGAGACGATGTTGTTCATAACACCACAATTACAATCACAGCCTCACCGACGTAACACGGGCATGGTAATTCAATTTGTATAAAATATAGTTACTGTTTTACAAAAAAAAAAATGTCGGCACCCCTGACTTTAAATCCTGGCTCCGCCCCTACATCCCGTTAAGAAGTGTTATCCCGACGTGACCACCAGTCATGTAATCTTCAGGTTATGTTCGGGTCATGCACATACGTATGTAAAAAGAACTCATTTGGAAGCTTGAAAAAACCATTTCTCCCTCCCATGTCACTAAAGCACCAATACAGCATTTCTGCTTTGTAATAAATTCATAATATTTTTTTAGCATAAAACCCAATAAGAAGTGAACAAAGATAAGCTCCAACATACGAAGTAACATCTATAATTTGTTTTCAACATACATAGTGTAGGATCTCATTGGTATCAAGATTCACACACACACTATTATGTGTGTTTGTATTCGATAAAATGAACTTTCACACCCTCTCCTTTGCAAGGAGATGGTATTTATACATGAGAAAAAATTGCCATGGGCCGTGTAATGGATCGAGAACTGAGCTTTGCCCATTAAGGTTCTCGATTGGACTATATTTGCTATTACAACGCTCGTTAAATTAGGAATGATCGCCTATTTTAATGCTAACATAGGTACTGATAGTGCATTACAATGCATGATTTACAAATCTAGTATGCATGAATTACAAATCTAGTATGCATGACATAGAAGAAATGATGTACCTAAATTCCATTTCAAATCAAACCTACTTAATCCCGATGGACATCATTGACTTAAATTCATCAAAGTCCACAAATCCATCACCATCTTTATCAACACCTTTAATCATTTTTCTACATTGTCCAAGTTTGGAATTGCTACATCCAAGACTAGTGAGCACACTCTGCAACTCCTTTGCAGAAATGAGTCCATTTTTATCACTATCAAACACCATAAAAGCATTTCTAAGATCATCATCACCATTATCTTCCTTTGAGCTAGCGAAAACCGGCTTGGAACCATCCATAATGGTCATAAATTCATCCAAGTCAATGAAACCATCTCCATTAAAGTCAACTTCTTTAAGTATTCCTTGAGCTTCTTTTGTGGCCATTGACTTCTCTTGACCAAAAGTCAACAACACATTTGTGAGCTCCACTTGAGATATCTTGCCATCACCGTCGATATCGAAGAACTTGAAGACTTGCTTGAGTTGGTTTGAGACATCCATGGCTATAAATGATGTGATGGCATCTAGAACACAAGGATTCTTGGGTGGTTTGTTCTTGAAGTTATTGACTTTGGTTAAGAAGTTGACTCTCTTAAGGAGATTCCTTATGCGTGTTTGCAAGGATTTAGGCATTGGAGATGTAGCTAGAGAAAAAGCAAGAAATTAAATGATTATCAAGAATTGTATTGAAGACAAGTTGTGGTAGATGTTGAAACATTATTATGAGAAAAGGGCAAGCAAAAAAGTGGGCAATGCCATGTTTACATGTACTTCTTGACTTTTTCATATAATTGTCTATTCTACCTCAATCGACATAATAATATTATTATGGAGATAGCTTGACTACAATTTTTATAGATAATTGGCTACAATTCTTTTAAAAAAATACATTAGCAATAATTCAAAGACTCACAATAAAGAATCACGGCCCATAAAAATAATCAATACATTATTTACATCCGAATATATACAACAATTGTGCTAATATATTCCCTAATAATATTGTTATCCTATGTATTTGGTGAGATAGAAACTGAAAGTCTAATTATACGATTTATTTATTACGGAGCATATGTGAAAAGCATCAAGAAAACGCTCTACAAAATGAACAATATATATTGGAGAAGCAAATCTACTCCCTCCGTCCTAATTTATTAGTCCACTTTCAGAATGCACGTAGTTTAAAAAATTCATGCTAACTACACTTTTTATCAATCAAATATCATCTCTATCCTCTAAAGTCTTTTTTATAGGCTAAATACCAAAATGAACAAATAATTTGAAAAAACTCACAATAGCAACATGGAAGAAGTTTATAGATCAAAATAACAAGTTTTGATTTATAACGTACAAATTGCTAATTTTGAATAAAAAGTTTGTTACAGAAGAAAATTTCTAGCAATTTGCATGCATATCCTAGTTTAAAACAAGGATTTGATATAATCTCTACAATTTCATTTAGAGCTAGAATTAGAATTAGCAAATGAATTAGCATAGGGTAGTTTGCATGTTAGCTCCAAGGAAATTTGATATAATCTCTACAATTTCATTCTACTCAGAGACGTTTTTTAGAATTAGACAAAGCAAAGCATGTTAGACCATGTTCTCAATCATATAATTTCTTGTTTTTAAGGTAAACCAAATAGGGAAAGCAAGGAAAATTATACACGACTCCCTTGTGAAAACAAAAAAGACTAGAAGTTAAAATATAACGACACAAAAATTTAAAAATTTATAATTTGTGAATGGCATATAGTATTATGTTATTAAGACTCCCCCATGATGTGATAAGTAGGAGGTTTTGGTCAAAATATATAAACCGCGATGCACACCGTACAAACCCGTAATGCACAGGGCCCCATGAGACCCCTTCTATAGGAGGGTCCATATAAACTCCCGCTAGTCATATACATGGCTTGAGGAGTAATGAAACTTACTATCAAGCACAAGCAATACGGTCAAATGTCCTAGTCATACCACCATATATCTTCAAAATAACCAAAGAATGTTATAAACGAGTGAAAATTCTATCAATTATTGATACTTTCAAGGCCCCAAAACTATGAAAACGATACTGTACAACATCTAACAACAATGCAAGCAAAGCAGCACTATTTGATAAATTATCATCTATATGAAGTCGATCAAAGACGTAAAATTTAAACAAAAGGGTATCTTACCGCGGCAACTTCGGTCTTCGTATGTGCTCATTGATAAGTGTATTCGTACATCATGTACATTATAGTATCGAATCTATGTTACTAGTTGATAGAGTGATAGGATTGGTATAGTATATATGGAATGGAAGTATGGGTGCTCATCGCAGTTCCCAATAATAGTAAGCCAAGTTGTAGGAAGGAAAGTGCCGGCACATTCACTTGATTTGATACCTTTTTTTGTTGGTTTATTGACTAAGTTCGTGGTCTCCAAAACTGCCGGAAGAGGGACTATTCGTTTTCATATTAAGTCAAACAAAACCATGCAAATTATAACGTAAAATAGGGTGTTAAGATTAGACTTGGTCTAGTGGTAATCAACATCATCACCGTCAACTCAGCGCCACATCACATTTTTACTGCACTACGAATATCATCACTGCAAGGTGTAATAAGACCAAGATCGTCAATTCGTCATCTAAATGAACCCCAAAACAAATATACCCCATAAAACCTAAAGTCACACACAAACAACATTCACAAGTCGGTCAGTTTATCGACCGACTTATATTTTTCGATCCAAGCACGCGTTGGTGGGTAGCAAAGTTTTAGCGAAGACGCCTCTTTGGAAGTCACGAGCGCGTGGGTGATTTTCCTGTTACACTCGGTCTTAATAAATTAACAAAAAGCTAGAGATTACAATACACCAAGATAGTCATTACCAAAACACCAAATGTAAAGAACAATAAAGTCCCCTTACACACAAAACTAACTAACCAGTTATTAGAGACATGGCCTACATACATAAGGTGATTAACAAGTTTTGATATCATCGCTTTTTTTGAAAGAATAAGAATCAAATATAAAATAAATAAAAAAGATGAGAATAATCACAAACGCACATTTCAGATGCACCTAAAAAAGATATGCATCTCCTATGAGATTCTCTTTTTTTATTTGAAATGTGTGACTAAAAACATTTCTTATTCTTCTTATTTTTATTTTTATTCTTAGTGGATTCATTCATTTGAATCACTATCAAAATCTATTATTATGATTTAAGTCGCAATAACTAGTTTTTTATTGTTTGAATGAATAAGTTTGATTTTGATTATCTCCTTATTAGAGTTGAATAAGTATTTTATTAGCCATGAGCTTTACACCAATTTCATCAAAACTTGAGCAAATAAATTATACCATTCACCTCTTTGTATTACCTAATTTCATAGACTTTCAACTATTATTTTGACAAAAAAATCTCTTTAATGTCTTTTGAAAGTTTCAAACAAATGATTATTCTATAATACAACCCCAAAGAAATACATCCTATTTATACATATACTTTCCAAGTAAGTGAGTTACCAGAATCATATATCTTTTCGCCAAAATAAACGGCCATAAGCACAACGTTTTTTTCTTCTTCTATAAATGAAACACATTACTGTATGGTTAATATAAACGACAAGCTAGATGACTCTTTTAGAAAACAATGACTACACTTACAAAAAGATAAAGAAAAGGCCCATACCATAGAAGTTTCCAAGATTAGGCCATGCCTAAGGCAAAAATGGTGAAGTGCAATAATCGACCCATATTTTCATATGCAATCATTTTGCATCACATATGTAAGTTGCAATTTATAAACATTTAACAAAATTTTACATGCAACTTGTTTTACTCGCATCCAATATTGTTAGAGCATCTACAATGCATCAAGTCTTTAAGACTTGATGCATTTAATGCATGAAACATTTAGTAGCCAAAGCTTGAAGCAAAGATTTGAGCTTTACCAAGTCTTTGTATTAAAGTTTTCTAAAAAGCTTTGATTCCAATGCCAAAAACTCACTAAAAAGACTTTCTGGAATAGTAAAAAACTTTCTAACACTTTATGCATTGTGGATGCTCTTATATGCTCAAGTAAGAAGGCACGTGCAAAGGCACGTGACACATTCAAACTTCACCAAACGCGCCCAATACTTCATAACCGTTTTTTCTGCCATTTTATCTTTCTTTATAAATAGTTGTAGGGACGAGCACAATATCAGATTGATACCAAACCTGTACTAAATTGTTGGTACCGTTTTTACCTACGGAAATGATACCTTTAGGATTATTCCCTTTTTTTTTGTTAAACCATGCTGATATTGTTCTTTTCTTCATTTTACTTGTGCGCTAAATAATAAGAATTCGTTAAACACAAACATATCTTGTTAATTAGTGGCTTACTTCACACTTAAAATATAACAAAGGTACTTTCACGCGATATATTCTCTACATCTTGTTTGTTAAAACTGATAATCAAACTCTTATTGAACTATTAGCAAAAAAAATATAGCAAAAGTGTAACTATTCTTTGTTAGAGCAACATTTTCTACTTCAAAATATTTATAGCCAACCTTCTGTGACAAGAAGAAAAAAAAGATAAAAACATGCATTTTCGAATGATTTTAAACCATAACGAGTAAAAAACCTCAACAAATAATTAAATAAACATATCACCAAGATAACCGTAACTTATAGACGTTCCAACACATACAAAATCCACCAAAATAAAATGAAATCATTCAAAATAAACAAACTAAATCATATGAAATCGACAAAAAACATGATTACTCAAATTCCAGGAACTTTTTCGGTACTGTCCCGCTTTGATACCGGTATTGTATTAGAAGCCCCGAATTTTTTTGGCTCAATTCATGATACCGGTTTCGTACTGTGTATTGCGATTTGGTACCGTTTCAGGACGGTTTTGGTTCGGTGCCGGGATTCGGATCCAAATGCTCATCCCTAAATAGTTGTAATCTCTTATTTGTAATATTTAGCTATGATGAATTCTCTCTCAAATCCCTTGTAACAAATCCACAGTTCTATAACAAATCCCTTTTTACACATTGCACTCCAGTTTACATTCTGTTATTGTGAATTTAGTGTTTTGTGGTGATTAACTACCAGTTTACTTAGAACTCTAGTTAAGCACGTTTCAATTGCTATCAGAGCATCATCCTGCTACCTTACCACCATTAATGGCTGCCATTATGTTGAGAAGTTGTTAGAAAACCGTTATTCAGTTTTCAGTTATACCGTTCAATATCTTGATATGTTGATCAACCACCATACAGACATCAATTCCGGTCATTCTAGACCACTTGTCCAATCCAAAACACGTTCTTGATTAATTCGTTTCATTTCCAATCGAAAAAACGTTAGTTAGGCATTGTATGGTGGTCTACTCTGTTATGGTGTAACTGAATACTTGTGCAGTTCAATTCTTGTTCATTCTTGAAATTATGTTACTTCTATCAAGTCTGTTAGAGCTGTTGTAACAAGAAATAGTGAACTGTGACCACAAGGACTAACAATACTTTGGGGCCAAATGTGGATGAAAATGCCAGGTACCGGGTTACTATCATGTCAACACTACTGTGGCTAGTTTGGAAGAAAGAATACAAAACCTCACCAGTTGTGTTATTGAATTGATGACACAGTACCGGCATGTGTCAACTGATGTGCACATATTGAGGAGTGATTTTGAAGCACTTTTGACTCAGGTGACCATCACAGAAGCTCACTCCATCAGCATGTACCTAAGTGGTCTTCCTTCTGCTATTGAGATGAATGTCAGGATGTTCAAGCCAAGGACTCTTGCAGATGCCTTTAGTTTGTCCAATCTGCAAGACGCTGCTATGGCTCTTGCCAAACAAAGGTATACTCTTCTCTTACCTACTCCAAAACCAACTAATACTAATACATATGTGAATAGAAATGTGAACTATCCTGCAAAAACCACCACTTACTTAGCTTTTACCAACTCCTATTAATTAAAATGTGGTTAAGACACAAAAATCATACGGTCAAAGTGGTGATGCGGTTCAGAGACTATTGAGAAAACGGTTGAGTCAAAGAGAGTTTGATGACAAGAGGGCAAAGGGTTTGTGCTTTTATTATGATAAAAAATATATGCTTGGGCACAAATGTGAAGGTCGGATATTTTTTTTGGAAGTAAGTGGTATGGAAGAAGAAGAAAAGGAGTGTTTGGAAGAAGAGGTGAGTAATGGAGGTGGTGAGTATTGTGATGCCTGAAAAGACACCACAATACATAGCCCATATTTCTCTAAATGCCTTGTCTGGCATTCCTACCCATAACACTATGAGAGTGAAAGGATATGTGTTGAATGAGTTACTGCACATTCTAATGGATTCAAGAAGTACGCATAATTTTCTGGATCTCTAAACAGCCAAGTTGGGATGTAAAATAAGAAAGACGTGTCCACTTCAAGTTTCAGTGGAGCGTCCAAGTTAGTAAGTCAATACGTGGTTAAAGCATTTCAATGGAAGATACAAGGATTTTTGTTTCAGATTGTTGTTATGTTGTTACCCTTGGGAGGATGTGAATTAGTGCTTGGAATTCAGTGGTTGTCCACTTTGGGTATCATTCAATGGAATTTCCAAGAACTAAAAATGCAGTTTGTTTACAAAGGGAAGAAGGTGTTAACGGGTACAGATGAGTCAGAGATAACTTTGTTGAATGGGAACATATGTCCAAGGTGATGAGTCCAAATGGAGCTGCTCAGCTATCTTCTTTGTGATGTTTGAGACAGACTACTACTTTGAATTTGATGCAGTGTAACAGTCAAGAAGAGAAACAAGTGACAGATGATTTGCAACAATTGAAGTCACCTGAGAAAAAGATATCATTGAGGTTATAATTAAGGAATTGTTGGAATCAGGAGTAATAAGGCCAAGCAACATCCCTTTCTCATCCCCAATAGTAATGGTGAAGAAAAAGTATGGGTCCTGGAGAATGTGTATAGATGGCAGCTCACAAACAAATTGTAAAAGACAAGTTTCTCATTCCTGTAATAGAGGAGCTCAGGTATTCTCTAAATTGGATCTCATATCAGGGTATCATTAGATTAGAACGAGTGAAGAAGATGTGTATAAGACTGCCTTTAAGTCTCATGAAGGGCATTATGAGTTTGTGGTCATGCCATTTGGTCTAACCAATGCCCCATCCACCTTCCAAGCCCTAATGAATTATGTGTTCAAACCCTTTCTGAGAAGATTTACCATGGTGTTTTTTGATGATATCCTTGTGTACAGTTCTTTTATGTTAGCACACATTGGGCATCTCAGAATGGTATTGGAGATAATAAGGGACAATTCTTTATTTGCAAAGCGAAGTAAGTGTGTGTTTGGGACAACACAAGTGGAGTATTTGGGCCAGGCCCCGGATTTGGGCATGTGCGGGATAGGCGACCGCACAGGGCCTCCATTTTTAAATGGCCTCCAATTTCTTAAACTTCGGTATAAGTATAAAATCATTTTTGGAAGATTTCGCATTGTTCACAGACGATTTAATATGGAAATGGAAGATTTATTTAGTAGAAAAAAATAAGTTTGAGTCTGGTTATTAATGGAGGAAAGTAAGTTGTGTTTTTGTGGAGAAGACAACCCAACAGTGGTTGTGTGACTGTGTAGGGCCTTATGTTTTGATTTGTTTTTTTCACTTATATTAATATTTTAATTATATCCCTTGCCTTTTGTAATGTCTTATTTTAACCCATATCTCTATGTAATATTTTTTGTTCATAACTCGAGGAACTTTAAACAATTAGACCTTCACATAAAAGACCTAATATTCTCGGTTTGAAAAATGCTTTGGAAAAAACTATTTTAGCTATGATATATTCGAAATAAATATGTGAGCCATCATACCGTAAAAAATGTTGTAATGCTATGGGGTTTGAAAGTCGATGGTTATAGTCTGAAACGAACTAGTACGTTGTTATTTGATCAATAAGTAATGTATAGTGAAACCAGTGTTACCTAATTTTTATAATTACTTCGATATACACTCTTAAAGGGCTTATTTTGAAATTATGGCACAGGGCCTTCAAATTTCACGGGACAGCCCTGATTTGGGCCATGTGATTTCTGCAAAAAGGGTGGCCACCGACTCTGGTAAAATCCAAGCAATGAAAACATGGCCTGTGCCTACTAATTTGAAGCATCTCGGGGGATTTTTGGGTTTAACCGGGTATTATAGGAGGTTTATTCAAGACTATGCAAGCATGAGTAAACCTCTGACTATTTTGTTGAAGAATAATGCCTTCAAGCGGAATCCCCAAGCTCAAATGGCCTTTGAACAGTTACAAGAAGCCATGGTTCAGTCTCTTGTGTGGCACTTCCCAACTTTAATGAGGAGTTCATCATTGAGACGCCGATGCTTCTGGCATTGGCATTGGAGCTGTGTTACAGCAAAAGGGTCATCCTATAGCCTATCTAAGCAAGACTCTAGCCCCTAAACATCAAGCTCTATCCACTTATGAAAAGGAATTACTGGTTGTGGTGTTGGCTTTACAAAAGTGGAGGGGCTATTTTTTGGATAGACACTTCAAAATCAGAACTGAGTTTAAAGTATGTTTGGATCAAAGAATCACAACTCCTTTTCAGTCCAAGTGGTTGCCTAAGTTGCTTGGATTTTATTATGAGATATTATAAGATGGGAAAAGAGAAAGCAGCAGATGCTTTGTTAAGAATTGAAAGACAAAGACCACTTTGTTTAGCTTGTTAACTGCTGGTGTTTCTAATTAAATCATGGATGCTTGGTGGAAACTTGGTCCAAAGATTCATGTCTTAAAAAAGTGGTAGAGGGATTGAAGCAGAAAACACTTGTGGGTAGTAAATATGTGTGGCACAATGATTAATTAAGAAGGAAGGACAGATAGGTGGTGGGCAAGCATGAAGAGTTAAGGCAGGAAATAGTTGTTCACTTTCATGATTCAACAATTGGAGGTCATCCAGGGGTGTATGCAACTACTAAGAGACTTACCACTTACTTGTATTGAAAGAGGTTGAGGAAGATGGTCAAGGAATGGGTGAGAAATTGTGACACGTGTCAAAGGAACAAGCTACCCAGGTCTACGTCAACCTTTGTCAATCCCAGACAAGATTTGGCAGAACATTTCTATGGATTTCATAGAGTCACTACCTATGTCCCATGGGAAAAGTGCTATGTTGGTAGTGGTGGATAGGCTATCTAAGTATGCTTACTTTATACCCATTAGTTGTTGGAATAATAATGTGTACTTCTGTTTCACATAAGAATGAACCGCAAACCCATAACCATATACCAAGTGTCTTCTTGCACCCAGGCTCCCAGAATTTCGTATGGATGGGCAGTGTTGTAAAAATCGGCCATGGCGGTTGGCGGTGGTCCACCGCCACGATATTTACCATATCGGTCTAACTTATCGGTTTGGTCAAAATCGGTCAAAATCAGAGCTTGGCGGTCAAAATCGGCCTAGGCGGAGGACTGGTCAACGCAGGTCAACTTCAGTTCTAGGGTTTTTTTTTCAAATTCACGGTGGTCAACTTCGATTTTATTAATTTGGTTTTAATTTGAGCTAGTTTTTATAATTAATATTGCTAATATTTATTTTTTAGATAAATTCCTTTATAATTTATGGTCTCCGCCATGGCGGCTATGACGCTTGGCGGGGGTCAACCGCCACGGTACCGCCGAGCGATTTTTACAACCTTGTGGATGGGTATAACAAGTCTTGATGCCCGTCCATTTTTCAAAGAGGATATCCTCAAAGGCAATTAGGCAATCCCATTACATAACAATAGATGTGGCAAAATTGTGATTCGGGAGGTATTAAGCATTTGATAACACTCTCGGTCACTCTGGACCCATTATAGGCTATAAAATTATCCCATTGGATCCATTTGAGGATAAAATACAACCCCTATATACCCATTTTAGACAATTGATTAGAAATTCGCTAAATCTGCATAATCTCAACTTTATTTAGACCAAGCAAAATAAAATGGCACTCAAATAGTTACCTGAAAGTCTGAAACCAAATCAAGCTTCCAACATCAACTGACATCTATAAGACCTAAATCTGACTTCATGGTAGAGCCTGGTACAGTCATACCTAGCAATCAAAAGGACAATTCATATCACAAAATAAACATGAACAAACATACGTGTAAGATAAATCATACCTGTTATTCGTATAACTCTGTTTATTCTTTGTGCTCAAATCCTGCAAACAAGGATTAAAAAACCAAATCCTGCCAAAAAAAAAAAAAAAAAAAACTGAACATATACAATTATGATTTTGTAAGATAACTCATTTAATTCTCGAACACATAACAGTTGATTAAGATACAACACAAATCCCACCAAACCTATTTGATTCACAACTCATGTTCAGACACAAAGCAATCGAAAAGGTTCCCAACTCTTTCATACACTATGGACAATATTTTCAACGAAAAAAATCAGGGATGAAGGAGAAAAAAGACTAAAAACTGTAAGGATATTACATAGCTCAAAATCTGAGGATACTATGTCAACATGATCGCAGCAAAACGGGACCCGCTGAGGAGTTGAGTATTTCACTAAGGGCTACCTGTACTTCACTAGACCCATGCTCACAGCTGATCAAGCTTGAAAACAGAGGAAAAAAGCTAGATAAATTTTTCTCAAATGAAGAATCTCCCAAACTACATACAGCTTGTAGAGTAGTAACAATAAGAGGCGCACGTGTAGTCAGTTCTCTCTTTTTCCCAGAGCCTAATGGTATCAACCAGTGGGCCCGATTAGTGTTCATACGTGCAGGACGTGCTATTTCAATATAGAATTTTAAGACTTCTTGGCAAAGGTCAACAAGTTGAGACTCTGCTTTTGATTCTTCATAAAATGGAGGTCGGTCAACCGCAAGATTTTGTACAAACATGAGGCAGGTTTGATAGGATTCCACTTCGAGTCGTAATAATGGTGGGTCCTGCATTTGTGTCATTGAGCTAAGCTCTTGTAGCTTGGAACGTAATGTGACATCATCATTTATCTTGTGTGCATGACTTGCCACTTTATGCACTGCATCAAAAAGTACTAAGGTGTTGTTTGTTGATAGCTGAGGTCTATACATGTTGTAGATCTCTATAATTGCCTGACAAATTCATAAAAGTATATGTTAGATCTCCTTCTACCTAGTGATATATTGCAGCAAATTAATTATTTTACAAACAAAAGTCAGCATAAGAAGTCGAATTCAGTAAAGTTTACTCCCTTCATCCAAATAAATATGCATTTGACCGGAAGATAGTTCAATAAAAAGTATTCGCAAATGATCTAATTTTAAAAATGTAAAAATTTTCCTTCATAATACGGCACTGAGAAAACTTGTAGACCACAAATTATCTCACCAATATTATGCAAAACCTCCCGTCTTTTGGATGTGCCATATACATTACCATCGTAGCAATTAAAATCACAAAAATACCTTCTGATTGAAGGTCTGATAAGCAAAACAGATAAACCCACCTGGATCAATAGAAGTTGAATGGCAGAGCGACACTTGACATCAGAAATCGTGGCATATAGACGCTCCCTCCTCAAGTTCTCCAAATCTTCATCCTGCATGCTAGACTTGGCAGTTATCCCATCACTTCGTCTAGAAGAACCATCTTCATAGACATCTAAACTATCTATATTTACAAGAAGCAAGAAATCAGGAAGTGTTGCATTTGCTGCCTCTTTTAGAGACAAACCCACTTCAAGCCACTTATCATCAGAGAATAATTCCCCAGCATTACTCATCAAACGAACAAATGCAGCAATCCCAATACCAGCAAGGCTTTGGTGAGGACGCTTGATAAAACTGACTAACAATGCCAATACCTTATTTAAAAGAGGATTGACAGTGTCATAGAAATTAACAAAAAGATCCACAACTAACTGGAGTGCAAGTGTGCATGTCTCGTATAGCCAAGAGTCTTGATCCAGCTCATCCATGTCAGCATCAATCCCTTGTTCTGAAGAATTGTCAGGGTCGATAGCATGCCGAACATAATCAAAGACTGGTAATAGGACAGAATCAAACACTCTTTCCCATAAAGGTAGAGAGAAATGATGACCGTGGTTTCGTAATGTATCAAAGAGTGCTTCAAGGGCACTCTTTCGAATCTCCGGCCTTGGGTCAAAACTGAGTTCAGATAACCCTGATGATAGACAATGTAGCACTTAGATTAGAAGACGAGTTCTCATACACAAAAAGTAAGATAACACTAAGGGATGTTTGATTGGCTGGAATGGGATGATAAAAGAAATAGAATGGAAGGGGTAACAAAAAAAACCAAGGTAATGGACTGGATACTTCTATTCCATTATCAGTTTATCATCTTTTGTTGGCCGGTAAAATGGAATGAGTTTTCATATGACTTTTTACATTCTACTGGACTATTAAATAGAATATTGTTATTGGTTACTGCATGAGTAAAAGCTGGATTATTGTTTTAGAAAGAATTTCCTATCTCCCCCTACTTTCATGATTAATTTCATATATACCCAAAGTACAATATTTTTAAAGCATGTTTGGGTAAATATTAAATTTCCAAATTTAAGGAGGGGAGATATGAAATTGCCCCGTTTTATTACTCCATTCCATGATACAATGGAAAAAAGGAAGGAATCACATTTCTTCAGGTATGGAAAGATAGTACTATCCCAACTTCATAATGATTTTCATATAAATATAGCAGATACTTTTCCGTACCAGCTAATAGTGGAAACCAGAAGTACAGATGACCTTCCTTATCTTCAAAATCTCCATTGTCGTATTTAGTGTCTTTTCTTTCATAATGGGGAGATACGGATGACTTTTCAGATACTTCTTTATCCTTATATATTGAGGGTCCCAAATCTCCTTTAGCCAGTTTTGCAGCACACAAACGCAAGAAAGCAATAGCATTTAAACTGATATCTGTGTCAAATCTGCTGCTAGTAAATGCAATCAGACAATTTACACAATCTGTAAAAGCGTTGGTCTCTGTCTCCGTGATGTATGGGAAATAATCTCGAACTATCTTCTCAATCACTTCAAAGGCAAGGAGTACAATATTTCTTTTGTCATCATAAGCAGCTGTTGTGAAGACCTGGTCATTTTCCCATAATTAGAAATTAGATGAAGATTATTGTTTGGAAACGTATATATTAACAAGTGTGGAGAATATGAGGGGCTATGATACCATGAACATGCTTTTCCATCCTGACTTGACGTTATTGACACGGGATTGAACCATTTGAGAGATACATCTGATGATCAGTTCTCTGATTTCCACAGCACCACTTTTGCGCATAACAATCACAAAAGGCTTCATAAACTCATTCTGAAAATTGTAATTAGCCAACTCCTCCCTCTCCAAGAACTTCATGGATAGTTGCCGTAAAGAATCCATTGCAAATATTGCAATTGATAGGTTTTCAGAACAGCCTATAGTAACAAAAAATTCGGAAAGCACATTCCAGATGCCTGTCCAGACAAGCCTGATGCGGTTCATGTTATAGTGACTGCACAGGAATAAAAGAGAGCAGGTTATGTACTACCAACATACTCGAAAAGGATTTGTGCGTGCTAGAGGTGGCAATTTTAACCCATTTACTTATAGGAGGTGATTTTTCCACCACAACAATTGATACGGAAAGCACATGCTTATAAATTTTAATACTCAACTTTCAGGTGTGCGCGGTGAATTTGATGGTGTAAAAATCACCTCTATTTACTTATGAATTATGATGGGTCGATTTGGGTTGAAAATTATCGCAAAGGGGGTCAAATATAAAAGGCGACCGCTCAAACAGTTTGAAATTCATGCAAAGTAATTTTCAATGCATACAACTGCCTAAGCTTCATTTTATTCAAAATAAAATATATTACCAATCTAGCAATATGTTTTTGTATCATATTTAAATTACTTCAGAAAGGACAATATAGTGTTGAAAAGTTAACCCGGACTAAATTCATATGTTTTGATCTGTTACCCTGCCCATCTTGCCAACTCTGATACACACTACCTATAACTACCGTCAAGTAACTGAGTGACACAGATGTGGAAGTAACATACGCAATTTCAACTATTTTGGTTAGGCTAAACACTCGTGGATCAGATGTAGATCGTAGTTCCTCCATAGACACCTTGCAAAGTGCCTTAACAAAGTCAACTATTGCCTCGCTGTTAAGTTTCTGACTCCTTGTGAATATACGATTCATTTCACCAACTTGTTCCAATATGTTCAACTTAGAGACCAAATGATTAACCTGCTCCGCTGTGATACCTGCAGAAGTATTTCCACCAATGCCAGCACTATCATATGAACCTCTTCTCTTTCCTGCAGCTGCTTGCTGAATCCTTCCAGCTCCCTTCTTTTTGAGAACTGGAAGGATATTTGACTTTGTCTGTTTCGATTTTTCAGACTCATTCTGATTAACAGAAAAAAAGGTTGCATCTGAAGGAGCCCCTGCTCCCAACAGATGCAGATGCTCAAAACGAGAAACACATGTCAGGATATGCTCCCATGCATCCTGTAGATAGTTACCATCTTCATCTGCAATGGTCACTATTGCCTGTGAAACAATAAAAAAATAGTAAGAATCTATTGCCAGTGAAACATTAGAGAAAATATCATATTTCACAAGTTATAAAAATCACAATCAGATGACAATTTAAATCAAAACAAAAACTTCTTCTGTTAGCATGGATCTCCTTTCCTTAAACCAAGAGTTGATGCATAAAACACATTGCAAGACATATAAAGGTCTTATACATTAATTATGCGTATAATAATAGCTTTGGAACATAGACACAAACCTTGATAGCTTCTATGTTCTTCTGTTTTATATCAGCTGGTGAATGAAGGGAAGTAAACTTTGCCAGTGATGTCAAGAAAGCATCTCGCTGAGTCTTCATGGACATTGCTGCTGTAACATGGATAGCAGAACGAAAGCCTTCCAGACATTGAGTTATTACTATCTCATCATCACTTTGGTCAAGAGGAACACTAAAGGCAGCTAGCATTGGAGCCCAGCACACCTCTACCATAAATTGAAGGATAAACACATCTGTCGCAGCATAAAAAACTGACCTACAAAATAGCCAATGCAAGCCGAAAGCAAAAAAAAAAAAAAAAAAAAAAAAAAAAAGGTCAAGTAGTGAATGTTAAAGATCGTTTCCAACAGCCTCTCTTCTTAACAAACAGATGAGTTATCTTACTCTGATTTCCGTGCCCTCTCTTTAAACTGTTCTTGCATGTGTCGCATAAGATCATCACTTGTTTGATTTTCTTCAGGATTCTTACGCACTACAATATTCAATATACTATCTAAACCCAAAATCCTAGTTGAGTTTGCAGACTGCCTCTGTTGAAGGGCGATATCATCTTCTCTCATCTTAATTTCATTTTTGGCTATGCGCTCAAACAATGATCTTAGGTATTCCTCAGGTAAGTCCTTACCATCATCTATGCCACGATTATTTCTTATAAAATCATCAGCTGACATCTACATGAACAAGTAAATTTGCTATTAGCACACGTTTTAGGTCGAATTCAATATGAAGTGTCTGAGGAGCTCTACTAAGCTCCAGGATGATACCTTATTTTTTACCATGGCATTATGAGCATCAGTATTGAGCATTATAACAGAGTAGGCAAGGACATAGGCTGTGTCAGCACTGATGAACGCCTTCGGATTGCACTTGCAGTAGCGTGCAGCAAACTTCTCCATAATCCGATCAATCTTTTGTGCCTCACCCGGCAACCTAAAGCCTCGTAGAAAGGCTCTAATTGCCTCATCAAACTCCATACCTTGAAAGTCAAACGAATCCACATATGCATGCATTACTTTCAGTGGTAGATCTTCTCTTTCCCCAAGATAATCACCAATCAAAGTCTTGTTTAAACCAGATGTGCTTTTCAAAAACTCTGCTATTTCTTCAGGAGTATTCCCCAACTTATTCACATTGATCAAGAATTCAATGCCCTTTTTAGGCTCCCGGTTGAAAAGAGATATACCTTCCTGCCATTATCCTTATATTAGATCCCTGGAAAAATCCTGGATGAAACACAAAGCCAATTTTATTTACCTGAAGTTCGAGTTTATAAGCCCGCTGCTCAATTATTGAAGCATCTGAAACTTCACTGGAGGCTTCAGAATGAGAATCGGAACCCTCAACTGGCTCATTTTTATTTGCGATCCCATTGTCCATGGGAGGATTTCCATGTTCAGGACTGTTCTCAACCAACTCAACTTTCTTGGCAGAATAAGGATCAGGAATACGCAACTGTTTGTTCATCCAGTCTCCCATTGATTTTAAAACAGCCACTAAGCACTTCATAGCTTCCAGCTTCATGGTCATAGCCTGAGGCGGCAAAAGGGTAGTTGCAACTCCAGGTGGAACCCCCTGGGCGGTCTTAAGTAATCCATTGACCATTCTGTGAATATTTGAACAGCGAATCAATATGCAAACTCTTCAGTGTTTTTATAATTTATCACAGGCAACATTATACTTTAGAGTGTGATCAATATAAATGTCAATCCTGACCATGCAATCCACATATAACTTATAACAGAAGATAGCTATAGAGAATTGAGATAGTACCTTACCTTTCAAAAATGTTAGATGAATTGACATCACAATCATAGTTGACAAATATATCTACCAAAATCTGTGAATCAGCGCATAACTTTTCAAGAAACCGCAGTAATATTATCTTCTGCTGGAAATTTGGTTGAGCAACATTCTCTAGAACCCTGAGAACAATCATAGGAAAAAATACACCAATTTCTGCCTTCAATCCAGCTCTAAATCTTGACAACAGGCTAATGAAAATTGAGCAAGACAGCTGAAATACAATTATTAGGGTTGAAGCACTGTTCTTCAGTAGAGACAAGCATAAGTACTGCTTAATGGCGCCCAAAAATCTGCTCGACAATGAAAAGAAGAAGACTAATAATTAGGATGCAAGTGGAGAACATCTACAATGATATTAGAAGGCCACCTGTTAACTGAGGATAGTAAGCAAGTGTTATAAATTCAAAAATATAAATGCTCCTGTGATAAAAAAATAAATAATGAAAAGATTTGAATCATTTGACCTTCCAGTAAGGAATCAGGTAATAAGCAACAGATTGAACGCAAAAATCATCATTTGCTAAATGTGCCTCGCGCAATATTTATCCATGACATACTATATGTTTTACAGTATTGTAAACTACAAAATACATTTATCTTCTTCTTCAACCTCTTGTTCCTATGTTCCCTACTTGACATCAAGATCTGCTAACATCATATTTCAAGTCATATTCATATTTTTCTACCCGTAATATCCCTTCCATAATAATTCTCCTTTACTACTCCAGAATCCGTGTAAGTTCTTCCAGTACAATCACTTAAATCCATCATACAGGCAAACTTGGTCTGTCTCCTTTGTCACTCATAATATGACCTGAAGTAGACTCCTAAGGCTCGGTTTTTCCGTTTCTCGTAAGTTGTTAACAATTTCAGTTTATGCAGATGGCATTATTTTAACATCGTACAATAGCGACGGTATTAGTAAAGCGACACAGCTTGTCGGGAGATTGTTTAAAGTTACATACCTAGGACAACTACGATACTGGGTATAGAGGTTTCACCATCTTGACAAAGGATTCTCTTGTGCCAACAGAAGTATGTTCTTGAGTCTTGACCTCCTTTCAGAGTATACATATAACTAGGGTGCAGACCAACTGATCAGTTGTTAATACAATATGAAACTCCTACTCAAAATGGTCTCATGACCTTAGAATGAAAATACAAACAGCTACCCCTTTGCATATTCAGTCCGACTAGGCATTCTTGTGAAAAGTATATAAAGGCCTTACAAGTCCCTTCAATTTCCATTTCCAGTCGTGATACAAGAAAAGGAAAATAAAGAGAAACGAAAGGAGCAAATGAGGAAGTCAAAAAGTCAAAGTGAAAGCTAAGAGCCAAACGAAGAGAAGCCGTGATTCCTCAACTCTCTTATAAGCTTATAACTATTTAGTTTGTATTGGTATAGGTTTCTGGAAATTAGCCAGCTGATACATGTATGAACTTGAAGAAAGAGGTTCAATATAAATACGCATATTTAGTGCTACACTGAAAGAAATTCTAAACTGCGATATGTGATCAAATGATGTCATGAGTTTAGATTAACAACTAAATAAGGTTGATGATGAATTTTCCAGCATTTTATGTTGACTTTCAACTGTTTTATCAAGTGGAAACAAAAGCAGCAGAATCCGAAAGTTTCTCCCATAAGTTTTGCACAGGCATATGCATACTTCCGATGAGTAAGGCTACAACAGATGTATGAAGGCGTAGGGCTCCCAGGCTAGGCTTACTCCATTATAAACTGCCTAACGCCCATATGTTTACTCTGTGAGTGTAGCCAGTCAGGATAATCTATATAGTTCACCCCAAAAGTCCAAGCAATATATCCTGAGATATTCAAAAGACTCCAGGGTAAGGGTAACATAGCTACCACGGACAGAATGTTCAGCCATAGGATATTGTCTTGGAAAGCAGAAAGCAGCATCATGTTTTGTATTCTATGTGGCCCATGTCAGTGTCAAATGACCTAGACCAAGCATTCACTTTCTGAAGTTATTACTGTATACCTCATGATATATCATAATCCCATTTGTGACCATATTGTTGAAACCGTAACAATCTATATTATGCAATTGAGAGAGAATATTACTTTTTTTCAAGGCTAACGAAATAATTTAAAGAGCTAATTTAAAAATATTCACAATTTCTTATGAGTGGAGAAATAAATAAATAACTGATCGCTTCTTGTTTTCTCTAGTTTTCAATAACCACATATCAAATTCGACCTACAAATAAATATATAAAATCTATATGGCCACACGTTATACCTACGGACAATAGGAATGAACATCATCAGCTCACAAATATCAACTTTAAATGCAGAAATACGGGTATGGTGGACATCTATGCTCCCACAGTCCAACCATAGGAATGTCAAACTTAACGCTAGCAATAACTTTAGGGAGCTTGATCAGTGATAACTGAATTTTGATTTCATTATGTACTGTTATGATCTCACATGATGAACACTGTCTGTTAAGGTTGCCTTGTAAGGAAATATAATGCTCCATACACCTAGGTCCACTTATTCAAAATGCCACCAGCGATGCAAGTAGACATTTCACGTTAACCTTCTAATGTAAGGGACTCCAACTGTAGCATTGCAGGTGTTTGTGAAACACACTGGCTCATTGGTCAAAATGAATCCTGAATGAAGTCGGCATTACAATCCTTAAACCACTACAACCAGATACATTGTTTGCCTTACTTATATTACATGCAATATGTATTTACTTCTAACCTATATCAAACCATAACCAAGAGTTCACTGCCTGTTGCTCAACTTTTAGTTCTTGAAACTCTACCAGATGACTACCAAATAAAGCTCAGTAAACTGTGTGATGCGAACAATTAGATGTGGAACCTCGAGAGATCAGTGAAAATCCTACTACTCTTATACATTGAAAACCTTAAAGCTCTTATCGTAGCAAAAGCACTCAGATGCACACAACCCCATAAAATATTTTTAGGGGTACTCTCAATTGGAGAGTGAAATTTCAATCGTGAATTATAATATGCTCAAAGGTAAATAGCAGGGGTCAATCAGTAAAATGAGTGAATTATATTTAGCTTGTGAAAATAAAAATAGCGGCATTGCCTATGTCAACATGTAATCTTGTATAGCTTGTGCATTGGTCATGTAAGTGTCTACCAAATTACAATGTAGTAAATGACACCCGATCTATTGCAAGTGAAAACCTAAATATAAGTAAAGAACTTCATTGTTGTGCTGTAGAGGACGCTTATCATATGATTTGGAGTTCCTTAGTTCTTAAATATGGTCATTTAGCCTTAACATGATGAAAAATAACACCACATTTTCAGCTCGTTTCTAGAAATTGATGTCGATGGAACAAGCCCTGGCATTACATTACGAACCTAAGAGTGCACCCACATTCAAATTTCAACATAAAGTCAAAGGAATAAACTTCATAAATTTTTATCCTAGTTATTTATCAACAATTAAAAGGGAAACACAGCATCAGTACGTACCTTTCACTAGTTCTAAAAACAGCCCCCGCATTCTCCAACAATATTTTCAACAACTCTAAAGCAACTATCTTTCCTCGCATCAACTGTGGATCTGCCAATGCCTCTTTCGGAGGGGTCTTCATCGATAGTTTACAAAGAGCCCTAAAAACTAAAAATGCATCCCTTCTCAACTTATTTTCAATCTGAACATCAACATCATCATCCCTGTCACCCTCCCCATCTGCCAATTCCCCTTTCCGCCCCTCTAATGCCGTCTTATACATACTAATCTCCCAATACTTTGCATCCAACATATCTTTATCTGTAGAATCCAACAAATCAGCAGGATTTGTCGACTCAACAGTCGAAGTCCTGGTCTCAAACGCCCCATCATGCACCCCACCTCCACCACCATTTGATCCTAACGGAGTCCCTGAGTGCAAAACCCCATCCATTCCATTCATAACCTTACTAATAAATCCTTGGACAAAAGCATTCACCGTCCCATCACCATCTCCACCTTTCTCCAACGGCTGCATCAACTCCGCCACAACAATAGGCTGAACCGGCACAGTAGAAGAATCAGCCTCCATTCTTCTAAACACAATTACAAGCATTTGCACCAAAGACGCCTTAGCCGTCGTCTGATTCACCACAAACCTACTCGCTAAATAAATATCATAACTAGTCCTAACAATCTGCAACAAACTATCACCATGTATCCTCAATGCGACCGACGTAACAGCCGATAAAATCGTCTTTAACACCAACAACTCCACACTTTCCTCACCTAACTCACAACACTTACAAACCGAATCAATTAATTTACCTAACAGCTTAGCGTCTAAACCACCGCTAGGATCCATTTCACCATGTAAATAACCAAATGCAATCAATTTCTGTATACAATCTAACGCAGGTTCAACAATCTTAACATCACCTGAACAACAAAAATTCATAATAACCATAAGATATCAAATTATGCAAGACTGTAAACAAACCGCACATTCACTGCATAATGCCTGCACCGTTCGGCAGGAAGTTTGCATATGTGTGTTTGGGTTAATATACTAATATGTCACTAAATTAAAAAGTGTACACGCTTATTTTATTAGTGTTTTAAATAGGAGCATATAAACAAAATCATAAAGTGAAACAAAATTTAAAAGAACGAAATGAACGAAAGAACGTATTTAAACATTCGTGTTCGTTCGGTTCGTTTATATTCCTAATTATTTATACATACAATCTAATTAAATCAAATTCAGCAAAAACTAAAAAGCATTACCTGAATTACACGCATTAATAAAGGGAGTCAAAATAGCTTCAGACTCAGCTAACGTCAACTCATTAGTACCGGAATCATGTAACACACCTGGTGACGTGGAACCATCAGGTGATGACGTGGCATTATCCTCCAACGATTTAGTTAGATGTTCGAGTAGTGATTTGGATTCGTGATTGAGTTTAGAGTGTTTGCGCCATGAACTGTTTTTGATGATTTTGTTTAGGGCTGGGAGTATGATTGTGTTGATCATTCGTGATTGTTGGGTTGACATTTGGGATTGGGAGGGTGGATGGGATCTGTGGTGGTGGTGGTTTAAGTGGTGGTGGTTTATGACTTGAGATCGGGTTTTGGGATCGGGGAGGAGTTATGTTTTGAAAAGTACGACGCGAATAAAATATTGTTACTACTACTGGTGTACGAATAAACTTATATTGTTTTTTTTGAGTTGAGTTGCAAACTTTATACAATATATTTAATTGTTTATTAACTATGTTATATTTATGATAAAAGTCTTGTTTTATATTTACATAAGTTACTTATTATCGTTGGTTTAAACAAATTGCAAAACGAGCACTTAAAATCATTTGGACAATTATACAAAACAAACAACATATTTCGTTGAAGACTTTCTAAGACCCTAAACATCTTAATTAAACAAACACACCCTAAAGCGAAAATTAACATAATACATTTAAATAGAGTTAATTGCATTTTTGGTGTTTGTGGTTTGGCCAGATTGCAGGTTTAGTCCTCAAAACTTTGAAAGTGCAACGATAGTCCTCATTTTAAAGTTTGGGTTGCATTTTTGGTCTTTATCGGTGTGAAATAACCAAATTACATTTGTTTTTTCTGAAAAAGACAATGGCTATTTTAGTCATTTAACTTTATCCAGGGACCAAAAATGCAATCCAAATTTCAAAATGGAGACTATCACTGCACTTTTAAAGTTTTAGGGATCAAACCTGCAATTTGGCCAAACCATAAGGACCAAAAATGCAATTAACTCCATTTAAATACAATGAAAGTTTGTGTTTGGTTGGTCAAACAAACAATTTTAAAATATATTGACCCATAAAAAAGGAGGGGTTAAGATATCACTCATTGAGTGATGCGTTAAAAAAACGTCCAAGGCACGGGTTCTTTCAGGGACCATATTTGACAACTATTTAGCATACCTATTTCATTGCCTCCACTTCCCAACACACTTTTCCCTCCAATACTTTCCCAATTCTTTTTTTTTCCTTCCAGATCTACAATCGTGTTCTTGAATGTTTGTAGTTCACTGGTAGAGTTTTAATTTTGCAATAACAATTATAGGTAACTAGCAGGGTACCCCGCGCGTTGCAGCGGCGGGTACCCTGAAACTAAAATTCCTAGTGTGCAATGTTTTACGGCTATACATAATTCGTGACAATAACTTTACGAATGATGATAGTTTTAAGTTGGAATAACATTAAGCAATAAGAAACTATTTCATATAAAAATAGTAGGGTACGAGAGTGATGCAGATACAAATCTGTAATATAAAAGCGATAGGCCGTAATATTATAGATGCCTGTGATCAAAATTGTTCACTTTGCCTTATAGTAAAAAATAGGTAATAGACAACTGTGATAAATTTTGATGTGAAATTATTGTTATGTTTCGATAGCAAGTCGAAATGAAAAATTGGAAATAAAACACTTCTTGAAAACCCCGTAAAATTGTTGAGATGTAGCGTAAAGTGTCCCCCATTAGTTGAGTTGCACTTCCCGATATTTGTTATTCAAGATTTGTAGTCTTACACATCAAATAAAAAATATAAACACTAAATTGAAATGATTAATCATTTCTTTTGCAGGGTCGTCTCGCGGATTTCAGTGGCCATTTGCTATTACTATAAAGAGGCACTTAAACACACACATAATATACGTATGTATAAGTAGTGCATGAATTAGTTAAGCTCGAGTTTTATATTGTGTTCATATATATAATAGAAGTGCATGAAATTTGGTGGCTCTCGTCAAACAGTGGCCCTGTGCAATCGCACCTCTTGCACTCCCCTAAAGTCGGCCCTGTTTTTTTTGCACGTGAATAGTTTGCTACAAGCCTACAACAACTTATTGAGAAGACTCAAACTTGTCGGTGTTCAAATAACCACAGTCACTCACCACATTGATAATTTCTCCATGAAAAAGAATTATTTACAGTATTTTACTAAACTAAAAAGGTTGGAAATTCAAAAAAAGTATATATGAAGACTTTTATTTAAAATAAATAAATAAATAAATTCATGCAGATATAACTTTTTTCTTTTGAGCAACATACGAATCTAACTTCGCTATTTAAGGTAAAATTGAGAATTTATTTCAACTTCGGTGGTGGCATTTAAAATTGCATATAGTCCTTTTAGTTAACGATCACTCTAGGCCAAGTCTCTAAGGTAGTCCTTTTACCTGTCTTTTGAAATTTGTCTAATATATTTTTACTATTATTGTCCGGTCTATTCAAACATCAGTTGGTCATATTATAGAAATAATTTAAAATGCAAACTTGTTCCTCACTTGATAAGTCATAGTTACAACTAAACAACTTTCAGAGTGAGGTGACAAGCCATTTTCTACACTTAAATCTCATGGGAAACAATTGGAGAAACCTCATTCTGCTTCAAAATCACAACAATAATATTGTTTTCTCGGTTCTATCTTGATTTGTCTCGATAATCAAATAAACAAAAACGCCCATTGTGTCTCTATTTTTTTTCTCTAAACAACCACCAAGCATCTTCAAACATTCAAATGAATGCCATAACATTACTTAAGTCCATCAGCCATCATCATCGTCCCCCTTCACTAACTTTGGTCTTAACTTAGCTTATAGCCCTTTATCAAACATCTGGTCTTAACTTAAGTCCATGAGCCATCATCATATTTCCTTGCCATATCAATCATACCCTTTTCCTCCAAAACATCAATCAAAGCATTATAAGCAAACTCATTCGGACTCGAACCATGATCTTCCATGTTCTTCCGAACTATAAAAACCAGTCTAAGAAAACCCCATATCCCAAATTTCCTTATAAGCAATACATATGTATCCATAGTCGGAGTTACACCACTTTCAATCATCCTATCAAGTAGCGCAATAATCTCATTCGGCTTCTCTAAGCACCTAAAAATGCACTGATATGTAATAGCATCAGGTGCATAGCCTCACCTAGACATTTTATCCAGCACTTTATATGCCTCCCTAACCCCTCATACTGTCACACAAAAGCTTAATAATTGTATTGTAAGTTACTACATTCGGTTCACAACCCAATTCAAGTATCTCACGGCCAAGATGTACCGCGCCAAACCTTCAAAAACTCCAATAGCACGGATAACAGTGTTGTATGCCACCACATCCAATTTAATCCCTTTCTTCTTCATCTCTTTATACAATTTCACCGCCTTCCGGGGCTTCCCACTCTTACACTGAATTACATATAAATCAAATACAAATACAAATCTTTAGTAATCCCATCTCCAACCATCTTGTCCCAAAACTCTCTACACTTGACCACCACCACATCTTAAACCACCTGCGAAGAATCATATTATAAACTTTCGTACCAATCCCAAATCCCGCAACCTTCTCATTCCTATCTTTACCAAAACACAACTCTTCAGCTTCAATCACATGCTTATACTCACACAACGCATCAACAAGGTTCAAAAACGACGCCTCATCCTTTAACTTATACTCATTCAATTTATCATACATATCGATCGCTTCTTGAACAAGGTGAGCCGAAGCATACCGCTTAAATAAGACGAGAAATGTAGCATGGTCTCTATCAGGCATTTTATCAAGCAGTTGGCGCGCAAGATCATATTCGAAAAACTTACCCAATATATCAATCGTGTAATATAGGTTTGTATAATAACGTTGCTTCTAATTGACGCCATCAAACAAAAATCACAAACACACCCGAAAACCACAAAAAACCAAAAAAAAACCACAAACTCTGAGATAGATCTTAACATATCTCCAAACAACCAAGCACACTCGAAACCATCAAGCACACCGGAAACAACAAACAAACCAAAGTCGCCTAAAGAAACCGATACCACCAACACATGGAGGAACGGCAGAAGACGGAGGTGATTAAGGTAATGGTGGTGGCAGTAATGAGGGTTATGTAGGCATTGAGGTTAGAAGGAAAAGAGAGATACTCCGTATGAGAAAAAGAAGGCAGTGTTTGTATTTTACATTTTTACGCTCAGTTCTCGAGTTGAAATGAAAGAGGAAAGTAAAGGAAATGGAAAGTTTTTTGTGTTCTTGAGTCTTTTTTAAAGGAGGAAAGGGAAATGAAAAGGAAATAGGGAGGAAGATTTGTTAAGTAAATCTTCCTCCCACTTTTGGGATGAAAGGGAAAGGAAACGGAACCTTATGTTGTATAAAGACTAATATACCCTTTTTAAAACATTTGACATTAACAATTAAAGGGCATATATGTAATTTAACCAAGTTATTTTCCTTTTCCTCTCACTCAAGAACATGATTATGATTACTTTCCTTTTCCTTTCCTCTATCTCAAAAACATAACAACTAACATTTACTTTCCTTTTCCCTTTCTTTTCCCTTTCATATTCTTTTCCATTTCCCTTCCATAAAAACTCGAGAACTGAGTGTGTTGGTTTGATCTTTGGGGTGTTAGTTTATAAATGTACTCTGGTTTTAAAGGGCCGGGCTGTTACAATTGTTGAAATGTACTGTTACAACAAATTTTATGAAATGGGCTGTTACGAAATGGACAATAGATGAAGAATTCAATTTTCAGTTTTGTAACTTTTTAAAGACACTTAAATTTCTAGGCTTTTAATTATATGTGTAATTGTGTATGCATCTTTCTTATTAAAGAAATGTTTTTTATCTTAAAAATTTTAAGACTTCCTTAATTATCTTTTATAAAGTAGTATAAATGGTGCCCTTTTCTATTCAACTTTTGACTGTTGATGTTCTTAATTGTTAGGGTTTCAATTTTTATGTTCTTGATAAGTTAGTGTTTCAATTATTTATGTTCTCAATATGTGAAGGGTTTGATTTTTGATGATCTTAACAAGGGTTTCCTTTTTGTGTGGCCATAACAAGTAAGGCCAATGCTAATGGCAACCACAAATATTGTGGTCACCCACTGCCACATCAGTTTTCTCTCTCCAAAACTACACTCAACCATAACTTGCTAGTGGTGACCGCAATGGCGACCGTAACTTTTTTTTAAACTAAAATTTTATTCATAATTAAAAACATAACAAATTAACATTACAATAACAATGCAATTAAAAAAACATAACGATAACTGGTGCCATGGTGAATAACTTTTTTTTTTCTTCGTTTTTTAAAATAAAATAACATTCAATCAAAAATAAAATTTACATATGTCTAAACCACAATTTGCTAATGGTTACCGCAACGACAACCGTAACTATTTTTATAAAAAAAATCAAAACTTCATGCAATTTTTTACCACTTCACCATAGTAGAATAGAAAAGATTATTTGATTACACTATTATTTATCTATGCATCTAATGTGTAAAATACAAGTAGTATAATGTGTAAAATACAAGTAGATGTTACTAGTATATTACACTATATTATTTTCAATGTCCAATGTCCTATACGTGTCCTAAACATTAAAATGGATCAACTCCTCTCTCACACACTTACACATACACATGACCATCTTCTTGATATTCCTCCCAACCTCCATATAAAAGAACCAGAAGATTCGCCCCTGCTTACCATCGATTTTCAAAGAACCACAAAAGAACCATAAGATTTTTGGCATCAAGATCTTCTTATAAGGTCTCGGGTAAGGCGGTTCCTTGTTTCTTTAGTTGTTTGGTCAAGATCTATGATGGGTTTAGTAAAATCTTTAAAGATCCTTTAATATCAATCAAAGTAAAACCTGAGATCTTTGTATTCCAATCTAGTTTTTGTTTTCTTTGTAGTATTGTATTTTGGGGAGTGACATGAGGACATAGAATCTGGTTTGAAATGAGTTAGGACATATGAACCAACGGTTGAAAAAATAGGGGGAGTTGTGCCATTCAATCGGTTGGCTGACAAACCGGAAGAATGCAAAGGTTGGGGTGAGATTCGGTCATGCTCGGTTGAGCTAGGGAAGGAGACGCGGTCGACTACTCGGTTGGGGGGGTCAACCAACCGAGCAACTACCCTCCATTAGCATTGGCCTAAGGGTTTCGATTTTGATGTTTATACATGTCAGGGGTTTGATGTTAATGCTTTTAACATGTTAGGGGTTCGATCTTGATATTAATAAAAGCAATGAATTTTATTTTTGATAAGGTATTAACATGATAAGTTGTTATTACAGCTTCTATACATACTTTTTACAACTTATATATATATTGTTTTCACAGCTTATACATGCTTGTATATGTTGTTTTTTTTAGCTTTTTATGTTGTGTATACAATTGTGTTTTTACGCCATCTTTAAAGCTTATAATTGATGTTTTTCTTGCTGTTTTTTTAATGATTTTTATCCTGTTTTTGATGCTATGTTTACCACTTTTATATTCAGAATCTTAATGCCTTTAGTATGACGAGCCAAGGTAGAGGTTACAATGGATGGTCGGCTCCTGAAGAAACAAAACTTGTTGAGGAATTAGTGATTATGGTTAATAATGGACTTTAGAAAGCGGATAATGGCTTTAGATGTGGTTATTTACAACATCTCGAAAAAAAGATAAAAACGGCATTGCCAAACTCAAGTAAATTGGGTAAACCCCACATTGAATCGAAGGTAAGAACCTTGAAGAAGGATTGGCAAACTGTTCATGATATGTTTAATGGTGTTACGCCCCCAAAACGAAAAATTTAAAACTTTTTAAAATGACGGAATTTGGACCGATTTTTATAACATTTCGACTAGGTAATTAAGACTTGAACTATGAACGATAGAAGACCTGACAATTTTCTTTTAGTTTGGTTTTTAAGAAGATACTCAACATGTCATCCTGACGGGTAGACGTCGTCGCTCACATTATGCAACGTCGTCCCACCCTTAACGGAATGTCAGATCATAGATAGACATTTAAGCCTGACGGCTCTGGGGTTTTATAACCCGGCGGCGTTAGCTCAAAATGAAACACCGTCACCCTTTAACTGGGACGCCGTCTGAAACGGCTCAGAACAATTTTAACTAGACGGGGTCACCAAGTTGGTGAAGCCGTCTGGCGACCAAACCTGCACAATTTGTGCAGATTTCCTGCACTTCAAACCATCCAACAAACCATTCAAGGATAACATCAAAGACTTTAAATTAACCCAACATAACTTATAAAGACTATTACCATTGAACCTTTGACACTTAACATCCAAACAAGTCAAATGGCATTGCGCCAAACATCATTTACCAACATTTTTTACCCATAAACTACAAAGGGTTTGACACTAATAGTTAAAAACCATTTAGACATTTCTAAGAATATTTTCACAACCAAAAGTGAAGAAGGGACCATACGACCCGAAATATACCAAAACGGAACTTGACTCTTCGGGGCTTCCAACTTCAACACCTTGAACCAAAAGACTTGAACAACTAAAAGCTTTAGGATAGTCCATCTTATACTTGATTCTTACCCTTATCCTCCTTGCTAGCACCTACAAAACATCATCAACTATAACGTAAGCGAATTGCTTAGTAAGTAAATGGATTATATGTAAAGTAAAAGTTTAACCACATAATAAGATTCATGGAGCATCTATAACATGAGAACATACCTTCAAATTCACAATTATACTACTTGAAAATATTAAAGCTATGGATCCAAGCTACTATTACAAGCTCCAACAAGACTATAACAACAATCAATAGTTCATAATTAAACACAATTCAACATAAACCCACTATACTTACCTCCAATTTGCTCACTGGGTTTTCTACCAAGTAGATCACAACTCCCTTAAGCTTCCTAAACAATAATTAATCTTAATTAGAGACTATAACTAGTAGTTTCCATGAATTGGACATCTTCTATTACTACTTTAAATTTCTAAAATTCAAAACCTTTATCATAAGGATTGGGGAAGATGCTTACTTGGTTTAGAGGTATGAAATTAAGGGTCTAATAATCTTGATAGTCACCACCACAAGCTCAAATTAGACTCAATTGAAGGTTCTTGGTATATGTTCTTCTCCCTCCTTACCACTCTTTCTTCACCTCCAGGTTTTCTCAAAATTTCTGGACATCTCTTCTAATATATTAATTTTCTTTTATTAATTTCACTTAGCTCTAATGACAACTTTAGTCCCCCTATTCTAAGGTTCTTATACATTGGCCACTAAAGTTCCTAACTCATTTACTTAGTTGTAACTTTTAAGTAATTTTGAAATACCAATATAACATAAAGGACCAATATTAACATTAAATAATACCTTGTCGGGATACGGGTGTAGCAATTCACCCCTCTAAAATTTGATTTTCGTCCCCGAAAACTATGCTTGAAAAAGTTGAGGATACTTGTTCTTCATTCTTTCTTCAGGTTCCCATCTAATAGTTGTACCCTTCCGATGTCTCCATTGCACTTTAACCAAATGAATCTCTTTATTTCTTAGTTGTCTTGTCTTTCTCCCAAGTATTGCCTCCGGTTCTTCTTGTGATGTCAAATTTGGATCTATTTCTACATCATCCAATGTAATCACACTGGCTTCTTCCGCTAAGCATTTCCTTAGGTAAGATACATGGAAGGTATTGTGAATTCCTTTCATTTCATCGGGGAGTTTCAATACATAAGCTACTTCTCCAATACGCTCTAAGATCTTGAAGGGTCCAATAAATCTTGATCCTAAATTTCCTTTATGTTTGAACCTAAGAACACCCTTCCATGGAGAAACTTTAAGCATGACAAAGTCTCCTACTTCAAATTCAATTGGTCTTCTTCGCTTGTCGGCGTAACTTTTCCATCTATCTTGGGCCGCTTTAAGGCTTCCTCGGATTATCTCAATTTTCTCGGCTGTTGCTAGTATTACATCCGTACTAGCTAACTCTCTTTTCCCAACTTCATCCCAACATACCGGAGTTCTACATTTTCTACCATAAAGCATTTCATAGGTTGGCATTTCTATGCTAGTATGATAACTATTGTTATAGGCAAATTCAACCAAAGGTAGATGATCATCCCAATTTCCCACAAAGTCAATTACACAAGTCCTTAACATATCTTCAAGTGTTTGAATTGTTCTTTCACTTTGCCCATCGGTTTGCAGATGAAAAGCCGTTCTAATATGTAACCTTGTACCTAGTTCTTCTTGGAAATTTCGCCAAAATGCCGAAGTGAATCTTCCATCTCTATCGGAGATTATGGAGATGGGTACTCCATGGCGTGCAACTATTTCTCTAACATATATCTTTGCTAACTTCTGGACGGGCATATTTTCTCTAATTGGAATGAAATGTGCGCTCTTTGTCAAACGATGCACTATTACCCAAATCGCGTCGTGCTTTTTGGTCGCTCGGTAACTTTGTAACGAAGTCCATTGTAATCTTTTCCCATTTCCAAACCGGCACTTCCAATGGTTGTACTTTGCCATACAGTTTTTGGTGTTCAGCTTTAACCTTCAAACAAGTTAGGCATTTTTCAACATATTTGTCACACCCCCAAATTACCTGTTTTGGAGCGGAATGGAATTCCTGGGGATTGACTGTCATAGCATCACAATCACAGTTATATTGAACGACCTAAAGTGTCGTTTGGAAAATACATCGCTTGATTTAATAAAAACATTCAGAGTTACAAAGATAGGTCCCAAATGAAAGTTACTATGTGCGGAAAATAAGTTTGATACAAGTCAAACGATGTTTTTAAAGTATATAAATCCCATGTGAGACGCGTCGTCACCGCGACTCTATGATATGTCCACATGCATGCCATGAAGTGAATGCCTTAGTTACCTGAAAATACATTGCTAAAAGTGTCAACACGAAGGTTGAGTGAGTTCATAGAGTTTATGTATATGCATAATACGACTACCACAAGTATAAGTGTAACACCCCAACCCGACAAGGGCAAAGATGTCACAATACGGTTTCATATCAAAACTTTTAAATACTGTACAATAGCGGAAGCCTTTACAAAATATTCAAAAGAAAACATAAATAGCTAAAGTTTCAAAATAAAATCTAAAATCTCTATGGTCAAATCTTGCTCTCAGCTCTACTCTCAAACCCAAATCAACTATCCCATAAGCTCATCTTGAATACCTAAAACCTGCCGCAGGAAAAGAAAATGCGCGAGCTTACAAAGCCCAAAGGAACGATATAACGAAACAAAAGCTAAATGAAATGAATATACAAATAACGAAATCACAACGGAATGAGATCAATGAATCATTGAGGATTCTGCGGAAACACAGACACACAGAAAACCGGAGAACAATTAACAAATAAGAACAAACACATATCACATTGCTGACACAAATGCAAACACATTAGAATAACCAGACATGTACTAAATCGAAACTCGAAAGTGCATATAAACCAAACGAAATATCAAAACTAGCGAAACAAGTTAACAAGAAGGAAAGCATGGCATTCACACAAATCAAGTAATCACATTTAATAACTTACTCCGATCGTAATATGGAATCAATAGCAGTCAAAGTCATGGCAGTCACACATACAAATAGGAAATACAACTTGGAAACTATAATTAATGGACTAGAGACATAGCAAAGCAATTAGCAAATTCGCAATTCAGACATTACAAGTTGAATCATTTCCCGTGTCAAACCTTAGTATAATCATAACTTATCATGGCAGGTCAAATATAAGCAGATAGATACACTAACGGATAGGTAAAGTTCACCAGATTAATCAACAGATTATACACACTAAACATACAGATCAATTGATTACCACCAACATAGTCATCACACATATCAACGAGTTCACATAACGATAAACTAACACATAATCAGATGGCAACATGCGAATCACATTTAAACCTATGAAACATATCCTAGCATAGTAGACGGTAGTCACATAATCATGTCAAAGCATAAATACCTTCACTAAACATATAATAATTCAAGATGTAAAAAACATTGACAAATACGGAATCATAAACGTAATATCTAACACGAAATAAGAGATACAGTTTAGTTATCTACCACGAGCCCGAACATATCATATCGAAGTAACTTTCTTATTCGGAGGGTGACCTCGAATACCTTATATAATATGAGGGAGACCTTAATAACAAATGGAGTAACTAGTCTCTAATTTGTGAATACGCGTATTACACCGACATCATTCACCGACAAATCATATCGATAAAGATCGATCTAGGATGCATCCATACGCCCTTCCTACATATACAAAATATGCTCCACCACCATCCAGGGGCGTGGCGTGGTAACATCACTCTACTGCCTAGAGTCATATCGAGGTGCATCACGATACTTTGACATGGAACCCCATGACTAGTGAAATATTTGGCTCGGTGTCAAACTAACTTAGGTCAAACAGATTGTCATAATTGACACAGATCATAATTCATCATAAAAGTCAACAGATATATATATTAGAGGTTTCATATCATAAAGTCCAAATCAGATATTTCATGGTTCACTAAACAAAAGTTTCAGATAAGCAACGGATCAAACAAGTCAGAAAGGGTTCATATCAAATGTTCAGAAGTCAAAGGTTCATATCAAAGTCATATACCATACATTCATAATCGGAAGTTCATAATCAAATGTTCATAATCAGAAGTTCATAATCTTAAGTTCAAATCAGATACAACAAGATTCAACATACAGAGGTTCGCATAAAAGAGATTCACATAAACAGAAGGGAATCATAGCAATGGCATAGGAAATCCTAATAAAAATAAGAGATATGACAACGTAAAGAAATCATGAGAAACCTTTACTAAAAGGTAGAATATCTGTACCTTAACGCAAATGAGGGAAAAACAAATGAATGAACGAACACGAAGATACAACGTCGCGTCTCCTTCAACGAATCTACACGGATTAGGATTTGTTTAATACTTATTAGCATCATTAAAGCTATAACGGATTAATCGCATTAACATTCTTAGAGTTATAAGTATATTCTCATTTTATAAGCTTCTTATGCATTTGTAAGTGTGTTACCTATTGATATCATATTTTATCTTTCAGTTTCTTTAACTCATATTCGGACCAGACTTTAGCGATTTTTATAAAATACTTACTTAGCTCAAATGAAATCAAGCAAAATTCCAGGGGTTCCCATATGAGTTAAGAGACCCTACAAAAATTGGTGGGTTCTATTTCCATGCTAAATGGCCTACGGAAAACCATAAGTCCGACCGGTCCTAACTCACCCAGATTTACACACACCAAAAGTATGGCCCCAACAAACACACTCACCCTACTCAACACATCAAACCAAAAGCTACAGGTGTCACACAATATATAAACATCATATCCACCAAAGGAAAAGTTCCAGAACCTCATAGATTAAATACTAAAAATCATTTACTACATTATAAACTTCAACTCAGCAATTCAAATTCAGACACCCTAACTTCAAAAATATAAAAATCATACTTCCAGGTTTGAAAATGACACAAGACTTATATTTCCAGAAAGCTATTTCAAAGTACTACAATTTAGACTCAAGAATCACCCAAAAATATGCAGGTTTCATCAGATAACACCTAGATGAATCCAACCAAATTTCAGACTCGTTTTCTCAGCTTTGACACTTGATCTTGTAAAATTCAAAAATACGACTTAGACAACTCCAAATTCGACCAAACCACTTGGAAAACTTAACTAAGACATAAAATAAACTTTTCCCACAAAACCCAGATTATTGCACTTATAAAATTGGATCTATAACACACACAAATTCGACATATGATGCTGTCCAGTTTTAGGGTTTATTAAAACCACTATAATCACATGTTTAGACCATTAATTACACTTAGGGTTCCATTCCAAATAGGGTTTCGAATTTATTAGGCATGATAACATCTATATATGTGGTTCGGTTTTATAGTGGCTTGACATAATTAATACAAATTCATACAATACATATTACATTACATGCTCTCTAATTATATTAGATCCGATTCATATTTGTTGTTTTTGTTTTCATACGGCTCGACCAAAAACACAAGATTCGATTCAAAACAAAACACGATACAATATATAATAACATTAGGCGTATCAAAGTGAGACGAATAGAACGTTGTTATACCTTAGCCTTGCTCACGTTGGAAACAAACTCGCGACACCAAGGGGGAATTAGGGTTCGGCCGAATAGAAAGAAAAAGAAAGAAGAGGCAAAACTAGGGTTTCCAATTTGTGTTAATGTGTTGTATTTATAGTGAGTACAAATTGGTTCTAGGGCTTTTGAGTGTGTGGGCTTCGGCTTGGGTCCAACCGAACACAAACAAACACGCCCATATGGGCTCTCGGCTTGAGTCCAACCGAACAAAAACACACGGCCCAACTTTGGTTCACCAAGAAACGAAAACAAGGCCCAACTATTTACGTGAGACGTTTAATCTTTCGTCGTACAATGTCGATCACATACACATATTCGTTAAGTTTTAATTATTCGTAAGTTAGATTTTAAATTCCGTTAAATGAATATAAATGTATTTTACGTATTTAATAAATGTTCGATTTCAAGGGTATTTTAGTCTCTTAACACGTTTCGTATTTTTAGGGTTTTACAACTCTCCCCTTCTAAAAAGAAAATTTCGTCCTCGAAATTGAACAAAACGGAACAGAATAGAAACAAATCGGATTTCAGAATTTCAAGGAACATAGTGAACGCGAAACTTATCCTAGAACAAACGGATTCTTATCAGAACATTCAAACTCATACTTTCAAATCAAATTAACAATCGATACTTTGTGATAATCATATACTTATCAAAGTAATGGCAGAGAACATATGAGATGCAGAAAATCAACGACACGATCTAACTTATGCAGATCTCTAACGATGAGAACAAACATATACATAGACAGAATGAATCCTAACGGTCTTACTAATCACAGATAGTCAAACTAAAAGGATCTAATGTTCCTCAAACGCTTCACGAAATATCCAATGATCACAATAAGGGTACACGAAGACGTACACATTTAGAGCAAACATAGCAATCCATAGTTCACACAAATCATAACAATTCCGGATTCCAAGCGTACAAGACTTATCGTATATCGACGAAAACCTCACCATTAAGTACGAATTTCAAACGAACATGAGGAGTGCCGATAACGTATACAAGTCAAAGTCCATTCACGTATCAACCACATGCATTTCCCAAGACGTCATATGATTTCAATAAGTTCAAATTATATGATCTCAGATATCACGTTGATCAGCGTCATAATACTTGCATCACATAACAAGTCCTTATTATCATCATATTCTTTCCCGGGTCATGACAAACCACATAACTAATATCTGAACAAAACGGATAACATATAGGTAACAAGTAACATACCAAAACAGACCAGATACACATTCATGCAACATATAACACATCAGACAACTTACCATATTACCAAACAAACGAGGCCACCAACTTGCATAAAACGGCTCCTCATGACTCATTACTGACGATCCAAAAGAAAACTGGGATATTAACAAAATGCCAGACGATAAACTTCATGATTCAAACCGAGTTCAACAAATCGAGAAAAGCAATACTGATCGTAATCACTTAACAGAATATCAAACCGTCACAAAACACATGACAAACGAATCAGAATATCACAAGTCGCGCCCAAATCATATGAAGTAGATGAACCTTCCCAACCACCGGTTGAATCATGTCTTCGTCGTTGCGTCTTTGGTTGATCCGTCCAGCCCTCCCAGATCCCGATGTCTCCAGCGGCGGCAGCCGAGTGGCTTCGCTTCACGAACTCTCTCTGTACATTGCAGCAACGCAAGGTCGGCACTATCTTCTTCGGCTCCACGGTTAGTCTCCATCTAACGATCGACAAACGGACGAAGAAAACAAAATAACAAAATTCGATGCGAACGAGGAGGGCCAATTCATGAAGGCAAAAGGATATCGAAGTCAAATCGAACGACCATCAAAAGGAATCGAAAAATATCTCATGCACGAAACCTAATGTCTACCCAATCCTCACAGGTCATAGCCTAAGCTCTAAGGGTCCTAAAACCAGGCTCTGAAACCATAAATTGTAACACCCCAACCCGACAAGGGCAAAGATGTCACAATACGGTTTCATATCAGAACTTTTAAATAATGTACAATAGCGGAAGCCTTTACAAAATATTCAAAAGAAAACATAAATAGCTAAAGTTTCAAAATAAAATCTAAAATCTCTATGGTCAAATCTTGCTCTCAGCTCTACTCTCAAACCCAAATCAACTATCCCATAAGCTCATCTTGAATACCTAAACCCGCAGAAAAGAAAATGCGGCTGAGCTTACAAAGCCCAAAGGAAGATATAACGAAACAAAAGCTAAATGAAATGAATATACAAATAACGAAATCACAACGGAATGAGATCAATGAATCATTGAGGATTCTCAAACACAGAATACAGAAAACCGAGAACAATTAACAAATAAGAACAAACACATAGCACATTGCTGACACAAATGCAAACACATTAGAATAACCTGACATGTACTAAATCGGAAACTCGAGTGCATATAAACCAAACGAAATATCAAAACTAGCGTGAGTTAACAAGAAGGAAAGCATGGCATTCACACAAGTCAAGTAATCACATTTAATAACTTACTCCGTATCGTAATAGTGGAATCAATAGCAGTCAAAGTCATGGCAGTCACACATACAAATAGGAAATACAACTTAGAAACTATAATTAATGGACTAGAGACATAGCAAAGCAATTAGCAAATTCGCAATTCAGACATTACAAGTTGAATCATTTCCAGTCAAACCTTAGTATAATCATAACTTATCATGGCATGTCAAATATAAGCAGATAGATACACTAACGGATAGGCAAAGTTCACCGTATTAACGAACAGATTATACACACTAAACATACAGATCAATTGATTACCACCAACATAGTCATCACACATATCAACGAGTTCACATAACGATAAACTAACACATAATCAGATGGCAACATGCGAATCACATTTAAACCTATGAAACATATCCTAGCATAGTAGACGGTAGTCACATAATCATGTCAAAGCATAAATACCTTCACTAAACATATAATAATTCAAGATGTAAACGGAAACATTGACAAATACGAATCATAAACAGAATATCTAACACGAAATAAGAGATACTGGTTTAGTTATCTACCACGAGCCCGTAACATATCATATCGAGTAACTTTCTTATTCGAGGGTGACCTCGAATACCTTATATAATATGAAGGGAGACCTCAATAACAAATGGAGTAACTAGCTCCCAGAATTTGTGAAGACGCGTATTGCATACGACATCATTCACCAGACAAATCATATCGATAACAGATCGATCTAGGATGCATCCATACGCCCCTTCCTACATATACAAAATATGCTCCACCATCCAGGGACGTGGAAGAACATCACTCTACTGCCTAGAGTCATATCGAGGTGCATCATCGACACGGACATGGAACCCCCATGACTAGTGAAATATTTGGCTCGGGTGTCAAACTAACTTAGGTCAAACAGATTGTCATAATTGACACAGATCATAATTCATCATAAAAGTCAACAGAGATATATATATCGAGGTTTCATATCATAAAGTCAAATCGATATTTCATGGTTCACTAAACGAAGTTTCAGATAAGCAACAGATCAAACAAGTCGAAAAGGGTTCATATCAAATGTTCAGAAGTCAAAGGTTCATATCAAAGTCATATACCATACATTCATAATCGGAAGTTCATAATCAAATGTTCATAATCAGAAGTTCATAATCTTAAGTTCAAATCAGATACGCTAAAGATTCAACATACAGAGGTTCGTGACAAACGAGATTCACATAAACAGAAAGGAATCATAGCAATGGCATAGGAAATCCTAATAAAAATAAGAGATATGACAACGTAAAGAAATCATGAGAAACCTTTACTAAAAAGGTCGAATATCTGTACTTAACGCAAATGAGGAAAAACAAATGAATGAACGAACACGAAGATACAACGCCGCCTCCTTCAACGAATCTACACGGATTAGGATTTGTTTAATACTTATTAGCATCATTAAAGCTATAACGGATTAATCGCATTAACATTCTTAGAGTTATAAGTATATTCTCATTTTATAAGCTTCTTATGCATTGGTAAGTGTGTTACCTATTGATATCATATTTTATCTTTCAGTTTCTTTAACTCATATTCGGACCAGACTTTAGCGATTTTATAAAATACTTACTTAGCTCAAATGAAATCAAGCAAAATTCCAGGGGTTCCCATATGAGTTAAGAGACCCTACAAAAATTGGTGGGTTCTATTTCCATGCTAAATGGCCTACGGAAAATCATAAGTCAGACCGTCCGAACTCACCCAGATTTACACACACCAAAAGTATGGCCCCAACAAACACACTCACCCTACTCAACACATCAAACCAAAAGCTACAGGTGTCACACAATATATAAACATCATATCCACCAAAGGAAAAGTTCCAGAACCTCATAGATTAAATACTAAAAATCATTTACTATATTATAAACTTCAACTCAGCAATTCAGATTCAGACACCCTAACTTCAAAAATATAAAAATCATACTTACAGGTTTGAAAATGACACAAGACTTATATTTCCAGAAAGCTATTTCAAAGTACTACAATTTAGACTCAAGAATCACCCAAAAATATGCAGGTATCATCAGATAACACCTAGATGAATCCAACCAAATTTCAGACTCGTTTTCTCAGCTTTGACACTTGATCTTGTAAAATTCAAAAATACGACTTAGACAACTCCAAATTCGACCAAACCACTTGGAAAACTTAACTAAGACATAAAATAAACTTTTCCCACAAAACCCAGATTATTGCACTTATAAAATTGGATCTATAACACACACAAATTCGACATATGATGCTGTCCAGTTTTAGGGTTTATTAAAACCACTATAATCACATGTTTAGACCATCAATTACACTTAGGGTTCCATTCCAAATAGGGTTTCGAATTTATTAGGCATGATAACATCTATATATGTGGTTCGGTTTTATAGTGGCTCGACATAATTAATACAAATTCATACAATACATATTACATTACATGCTCTCTAATTATATTAGATCCGATTCATATTTGTTGTTTTTGTTTTCATACGGCTTGACCAAAACACAAGATTCGATTCAAAACAAAACACGATACAATATATAATAACATTAGGCGTATCAAAGTGAGACGAATAGAACGTTGTTATACCTTAGCTCGTTGGAAACAAACTCTCGACACCAAGGGGGAATTAGGGTTCGGCCGAATAGAAAGAAAAAGAAAGAAGAGGCAAAACTAGGGTTTCCAATTTGTGTTAATGTGTTGTATTTATAGTGAGTACAAATTGGTTCTAGGGCTTTTGAGTGTGTGGGCTTCGGCTTGGGTCCAACCAACACAAACAAACACGCCCCTCATGGGCTCTCGGCTTGAGTCCAAGCTAACAAAACAAACGGCCCAACTTTGGTTCACCAAGAAACGAAAACAAGGCCCAACTATTTACGTGAGACGTTTAATCTTTCGTCGTACAATGTCGATCACATACACATATTCGTTAAGTTTTAATTATTCGTAAGTTAGATTTTAAATTCCGTTAAATGAATATAAATGTATTTTACGTATTTAATAAATGTTCGATTTCAAGGGTATTTTAGTCTCTTAACACGTTTCGTATTTTTAGGGTTTTACAATAAGTTTGTATGAAAATGATGTCACAAAAATGATACAATTGCTATAAGTCCATGACACCGAAACTAGACTGATCATGATGTTCGCCCCAACAGAGTGTTTGCCAAACAACTCAAATAATGATATTAAATGAAATGCATCCGTTTAACCAGTTGGAATCCACCAACCCGGATGGAGGAGTCACCCTCGATAGATCTATCCACTCACCCTCGCTTCTATGAAATTAACGGTTCATGTTATATAATGGGGACATTCAATTGGCATGAGGTAACTTAAGCAATGTAATGAATTTGATATACTTGGTATCGTAATAAAAATGATGTGCAATGTATTCTCCCCCGTAGGTTTGAAATAAAGTAAAAACTTGAATAAATCGGGGCTATGAAAACTCACTTGTTGCAATGATAATGATGATGTAATGGCAATACTGAAATGAGGCGCAACCTCTGAACGTGACCTATTATGAATGATATGCTCTATGATGAGTTATGATGTAATGTCGTGCATGCAAACTCATATGAAATCTATACCACTTGTACGCTTTTGAAAATAGAATTTATCGTCAAAATATATGTTTATGACATCTCGTCATGTTATAAAATACTTTACAAGTATTTACGTTGAAATGATATCTTACGATAATTATTTAATGATTTATTGTGAAATTATAACTTTTCGTCGTAAAATTATGTCGTTGAAATTTTCATGAAAGTGACTAAAATGGCCTCGAAAAACTAGTCGTAAAATAGTGCACGTCGAGTGTTAGGAAACGAACTCAACTGTTTTGGGAAGCTTGTATCATTATCTCAAAGTTTTAGCATTTAAGTTTTCATCCTAGAGGTCTCGATCACGTAGAAAAGTATAGGTAAAGTATGGTAATTTTGTCCAAAATATTGTTTAAGAATGGTTTTCGGAAAAATTTAAGTGACCGTATATTATTCATTACAACTCCGCTTGACGAACGGTTGGACATTTTGGAAAATAGTCTAGGTGAACTTACTTTTACTAGAAGACATCACGTTATAAAAGTACTCCGTCATTGTTAAAAACGACCCTCAACATGGTCCCTCGTTACCGTAGTATGTGTCTAATAGAAATATATTAGTTTTTCTTATATAATAAAGTTACGGCAACTTTGTTAAATCGCGTGTAATTTAATCGTTACAAGTCCGTTTTCTACGTTTTATATATCCTCGGAATCGTAATAATATATACTAATATATTTTTGATAAGTCGACACATTTTATAACGCTCAAGACTCATTTTTGACTCGTAAAAAGTCGAGACAGCATGCTGAATTTTCTGGAACAAATAGTTTTCGTCGTCAAACTTCAAAAATTCATAACTTCTTCGTTATAGCTCCGTTTTAACCCGTTCAAGCTGCCACGCTTTTGTTTTAAAGTATATTTTCCAAATATCTAGCCCAAAATATTTTGCTTACTGTCGAAAATTCCAGAATTTCAAAATAAGGACAGACCCTTTAGAAAACTTGTCGAAATGAGTTTTTCTCTCGCCAAACCTATTCCAACCAATTCAAAACAACTCCGAAGCTATTCTAATCCTACCATACACCTTCTTAGGGTGTCATGGGTTCCTAGACATCACCAAGAGTGATTTATAACAAGGAGTAATTATAGGATGACAATTATATATATAACTCTTAAAATCAATGAAAAAGTGGTATAAACATCATATGACTTGCATGTTTTCTCAAGTATGATGAAATGAATATAACAATGAATATGAAATAAAAACATGAATATGGAATCTTACTAGTAACTTGATGAGGTTTATGGACAAAGGATTTTCCTAATCACCCAAGGTTTTTATTGCAAAACCTTAATAAAGAGTGAGACTAGAGTGTTAAAACCTTGTCTTTAAAATTTTATGATGATTCTTCTCTTGGTCCTTGTGGTTGCCGGTTTTAGAGAGAAGAGAGGAAGGAGAGTGCTTATGATCTTTTCACTTGGATAATGAATGAGTTGTATGAGTTGGATAAGAGTATAATACATTACTTGTAAGATATTTAGTGTGATGATAGTGTGAATCACCATATATGTCGACACATATATGTAAAAGAAAAGAGTGGTGCATTTTTTTACTAATTAAATGTATAAGTGTAAGGTGAAAGTGTAGTTATTTTAAGGATAATTGGTAACTTGTGTACATATTTAAGCATGAAGGGTAGCGTTAACTAAAAATAATATTTAACGGGTCAAGATAAAATATATTGAGGTCCTAAAAATTATAAAAATACATTTCTTACAAAATTTGAGTGAATAATTATTTATCGGGTTGAATTTACGAAAACCGTCGTAATTATATAAACATAACAATTTATATACGAAATAAATTGAAAACATCGGGTAAATTGATAATATAATTTTTATAGTCTAAAAATGAGTATAAAAATATATTAAGATTATTTTTGGAAGTGTCGGATCAATGTTTCAAAATAATGTTTACGCGATAGCGTTTATTTAATAAGAAAAATAAACGTTTAATGAATAAATGCAAAACCATGCATGAACCGATATGAAATGATGTTATTGATGTTATGTAGACTAAATCTAGTCTATATGAAATGTCCTTGATGATATGTTCATGAATTCGCAGCTAACCCATTAAGGTTACGCGAATTTGATACTTGTAAACGTAGTTTACGATAAATGATGAAATAGTGAAACTTTTAAAGTTTGTAAAATGACCTGAAATTACGAGTTGTCACATTCGCCCAATCAAAAAGGAATTCAGTCCCTGAATTCAGTCCATGTTAGGTTCTACGGTGTTATCGGTGAAAGGTGAGGATATTTGAGTCGCATTGGGTCGTCCAGTGTTTTCTGAATCGTACCACGCCTTTCCAAGACGGGACGTTGAACATATATTTTTGCCAACTTGAACTTCTAATCGTTTGCGACTTATGGCACATACTTCCAATATTTTGCGTCGTATATCGACATAGCTTATCTAGCTATATGTTGTTACTTGTAACTGATTTTTGATCTGCTCGATCACTTTGTTGTTTCATGAATGACTTATGGACTAGTGAGTTAAACTTTCTTGGTTTTGACCCGTGAGTAAGTGATTGACACCTCAACCATAGAGTGCCTCAATTGGTGTAGTCAATATGTTCATGTGATAACTATTGTTGTAAAGCAATTTGTTTGATGAAGAATGATTTGCCTAATCATTTCTAGAAAATCACACATGCCTTGAATATATCTTGTAACGTTTGAATTGTTCTCTCGCTCTAACCATTGAGTTGAGGATAGTAGGTGATAATCATGTCCTAGTAGGTTCCATGGAAAGATTGATATGGTTATCAGGAGCCTAAGGTGAATCGAATAGCTTATAATAGGTACAACTGGAATTGATACCACGTGACTCATGCCAAATTTCAAAATGTTAAGTCTGTCGAAAAGGACCTTATAGAAAGGAATAGATTATGGGTAACAATTGTGATTCCTCGCGTTTCTCGTTCTAGCGAATGTCATTACTTGAATCTTACTTGCCTAAGGTGTTTAGTCTCCATGACTAAAATGTTTATTGTTTGATTATCAAAGTGTTTCCATGCTCTATGTTGTAAAGTCACAAAACCTTAAATATTTAAGTGACGTGGTGTAGTGATTGATTTTCAAGATTTGTTCCGATATTGAGTGCTTCTAAAATATTTCATCACTTAGATTGTTATCATGCTAGCCAGAAAGTAGATATCAGTTTATACTATACCAAGGAATGTTTGTTCTAATTTCACTTGTAGATGGAGAGTCATTATTGTTTGTTCGATATGTTCAAACCTGTTGCATCTCTTGATATAGAAGTGAGGTTACTCGGAATTTCTAGAGAACACAATGTCTTAGAGGAAGTTTATATCGATAACCTTGGTTTAACCAAATTTTCCTTTAAAGAAAACTCATTGAAGGGGAGTTCACATATTTTTGAAGCCATGTTTAGTGAAATGTTCTATAGTCTCAGTTAGAAGACTTGGTTTCTCCCTATAGTGTTGCTTAGTGTGTATTCGCTTCGTACTAAATTTCGTAACTCGGTCTAGCTAGTACTTTTGAAATGATATAATTTGGCTTCTAATCCAAAATAGTATTTTGAAATGTCTCGTGATGTCTTATGATTTTTGTTGAGTTTTGAAACGTCTTACTATATACTTCTAGTCCTTGTTGGTAATCCTAGAATGCTTTCATTGTTTTCTTGTATCGAGAAATCCTCCTCATAGATGATATAGGAAGCCTTTCCTAAAAAGGTCACTCATCAAATTCTAACTTATCGGTTGAGTGAGGAATGAATGGCGTGAGCATCTATAGAGTGTTATCAAAAGAAATATTTATGAACAATTTATATGATTACAAAGCATTGATTTTGAGTGAAGATTGTTTTCATGACATAATTCTTCCTAAATTATACATAGGTGATCAGGCCATGTATAATCGAGGAAAAACGATGTGATGCTTGTTTCTGTTGAAATGGTATTATGTTCCTCCGAAGTTTTAGATGGTATTCAAAGTTTTGTTTTGTAAGATAATGGCTCAATGATTTTTCAGAGTAACATGAAAATCGTTTCGCATGATGATATTAAATCGTTGATAAAATGACTGAAAACCAATTGATAGGGTGGTAACGAAACAACTTGTTTTAAAACTTTATGAAACAATGTTTCTAAGATGGTGTAAAATAGCTCGAAATAAAATTAAATGAAATACTTTCATGAAATGGTAGCAAAATAACTTGAAATATAATTTGTGGAATGGTTTGTAGGATACACGGGGCAACCTCATAGAATGGTAATAGTCTCCTAATTGGTCAAGAATAAAGTTGGCCTAACCCCTAGTAAGATAGTGAGGTATCATCGCGAAATGATTGAAAATTGGGCAATTGGAATAAAGAATGAAATGAGCAAAGGTTGTGATTAACATGGAGATAATAAATGATAAAGATTACATAAGATTGAAAGGTACCTATTATCTGATCCTGTTGATGGTCAAATCGTGTTTCAAGTGTAGGAGCAGAGGCGTCTAGCAGCAATAGCCCTAGAAATCTCACAGTCCTCAAACCTATGAGACGGTGTAGTGTCTATAGTCTTAGTGATAAATGATAATGGTGTGTCAAATCATGCACGCTTCCCAAGCTGCAAGTCAGGTGTATGAGTAGTGTCTATGAGACATGATGACACGAATGGTACTCTAGATGACAATGATGATGAAAATGATGACAATGATGATAATGAAAATCCTTGTGGTGAGTTAAAAAAAATAGGTTCATTAGGACTAAACCTATAAGTTCTACCAAATAGTATAATCTGTCCCAACCGAATGATAAAAATTGTCCTAATCCTACGGTGAATCAATAGTGATCGCGATGGTGTAGGTGCAACTTCGTCCTCCTAAAAGGTTCAGTCTCATCATCGATGTTATCGTGTTGAGTCAACTAATGTTAAAATTGTAATAGGGAATGACAGGGCATTCTCCATGTCAAAGTGATGTGAGTATGATGGGATGGATATTTGAAGGCATCTATGTGACAATCGATTTTGAAATGAAAGTAAATAACTCGTAAAATGTGCGTATGAAACCGCATGTATAGTGACTATGCACTTATGATGAAATGATGAGATACTATGATGATGTAGTTATAGTCTAGGGTCAATGATGCAACCTAGTTCTCTATAACTGAAACTCTGATGCCAATCTGTCACACCCCCAAATTACTTGTTTTGGAGCGGAATGGAATTCCTTGGGATTGACTGTCATAGCATCACAATCACAGTTATATTGAACGACCTAAAGTGTCATTTGGAAAATACATCGCTTGATTTAATAAAAACATTCAGAGCTACAAAGATAGGTCCCAAATGAAAGTTACTATGTGCGGAAAATAAGTTTGATACAAGTCAAACGATGTTTTTAAAGTATATAAATCCCATGTGAGACGCGTCGTCACCGCGACTCTATGATATGTCCACATGCATGCCATGAAGTGAATGCCTTAGTTACCTGAAAATACATTGCTAAAAGTGTCAACACGAAGGTTGAGTGAGTTCATAGAGTTTATGTATATGCATAATACGACTACCACAAGTATAAGTTTGTATGACAATGATGTCACAAAATGATACAATTGCTATAAGCCCATGACACCGAAACTAGACTGATCATGATGTTCGCCCCAACAGAGTGTTTGCCAAACAACTCAAATAATGATATTAAATGAAATGCATCCGTTTAACCAGTTGGAATCCACCAACCCGGATGGAGGAGTCACCCTCGATAGATCTATCCACTCACCCTCGCTTCTATGAAATTAACGGTTCATGTTATATAATGGGGACATTCAATTGGCATGAGGTAACTTAAGCAATGTAATGAATTTGATATACTTGGTATCGTAATAAAAATGATGTGCAATGTATTCTCCCCCGTAGGTTTGAAATAAAGTAAAAACTTGAATAAATCGGGGCTATGAAAACTCACATGTTGCAATGATAATGATGATGTAATGGCAATACTGAAATGAGGCGCAACCTCTGAACGTGACCTATTATGAATGATATGCTCTATAATGAGTTATGATGTAATGTCGTGCATGCAAACTCATATGAAATCTATACCACTTGTACGCTTTTGAAAATAGAATTTATCGTCAAAATATATGTTTATGACATCCCGTCATGTTATAAAATACTTTACAAGTATTTACGTTGAAATGATATCTTACGATAATTATTTAATGATTTATTGTGAAATTATAACTTTTCGTCGTAAAATTATGTCGTTGAAATTTTCATGAAAGTGACTAAAATGGCCTCGAAAAGCTAGTCGTAAAATAGTGCACGTCGAGTGTTAGGAAACGAACTCAACTGTTTTGGGAAGCTTGTATCATTATCTCAAAGTTTTAGCATTTAAGTTTTCATCCTAGAGGTCTCGATCACGTAGAAAAGTATAGGTAAAGTATGGTACTTTTGTCCAAAATATTGTTTAAGAATGGTTTTCGGAAAAATTTAAGTGACCGTATATTATTCATTACAACTCCGCTTGACGAACGGTTGGACATTTTGGAAAATAGTCTAGGTGAACTTACTTTTACTAGAAGACATCATGTTATAAAAAGTACTCCGTCATTGTTAAAAACGACCCTCAACATGGTCCCTCGTTACCGTAGTATGTGTCTAATAGAAATATATTAGTTTTTCTTATATAATAAAGTTACGGCAACTTTGTTAAATCGCGTGTAATTTAATCGTTACAAGTCCGTTTTCTACGTTTTATATATCCTCGGAATCGTAATAATATATACTAATATATTTTTGATAAGTCGACACATTTTATAACGCTCAAGACTCATTTTTGACTCGTAAAAAGTCGAGACAGCATGCTGAATTTTCTGGAACAAATAGTTTTCGTCGTCAAACTTCAAAAATTCATAACTTCTTCGTTATAGCTACGTTTTAACCCATTCAAGCGCCACGCGTTTTGTTTTAAAGTATATTTTCCAAATATCTAGCCCAAAATATTTTGCTTACTGTCGAAAATTCCAGAATTTCAAAATAAGGACAGACCCTTTAGAAAACTTGTCGAAATGAGTTTTTCTCGCGCCAAACCTATTCCAACCAATTCAAAACAACTCCGAAGCTATTCTAATCCTACCATACACCTTCTTAGGGTGTCATGGGTTCCTAGACATCACCAAGAGTGATTTATAACAAGGAGTAATTATAGGATGACAATTATATATATAACTCTTAAAATCAATGAAAAAGTGGTATAAACATCATATGACTTGCATGTTTTCTCAAGTATGATGAAATGAATATAACAATGAATATGAAATAAAAACATGAATATGGATGCTTACTAGTAACTTGATGAGGTTTATGGACAAAGGATTTTCCTAATCACCCAATGTTTTTATTGCAAAACCTTAATAAAGAGTGAGACTAGAGTGTTAAAACCTTGTCTTTAAAATTTTATGATGATTCTTCTCTTGGTCCTTGTGGTTGCCGGTTTTAGAGAGAAGAGAGGAAGGAGAGTGCTTATGATCTTTTCACTTGGATAATGAATGAGTTGTATGAGTTGGATAAGAGTATAATACATTACTTGTAAGATATTTAGTGTGATGATAGTGTGAATCACCATATATGTCGACACATATATGTAAAAGAAAAGAGTGGTGCATTTTTTTACTAATTAAATGTATAAGTGTAAGGTGAAAGTGTAGTTATTTTAAGGATAATTGGTAACTTGTGTACATATTTAAGCATGAAGGGTAGCGTTAACTAAAAATAATTTTTAACGGGTCAAGATAAAACATATTGAGGTCCTAAAAATTATAAAAATACATTTCTTACAAAATTTGAGTGAATAATTATTTATCGGGTTGAATTTACGAAAACCGTCGTAATTATATAAACATAACAATTTATATACGAAATAAATTGAAAACATCGGGTAAATTGATAATATAATTTTTATAGTCTAAAAATGAGTATAAAAATATATTAAGATTATTTTTGGAAGTGTCGGATCAATGTTTCAAAATAATGTTTACGCGATAGCGTTTATTTAATAGGAAAAATAAACGTTTAATGAATAAATGCAAAACCATGCATGAACCGATATGAAATGATGTTATTGATGTTATGTAGACTAAATCTAGTCTATATGAAATGTCCTTGATGATATGTTTATGAATTCGCAGCTAACCCATTAAGGTTACGCGAATTTGATACTCGTAAACGTAATTTACGATAAATGATGAAATAGTGAAACTTTTAAAGTTTGTAAAATTACCTGAAATTACGAGTTGTCACAATATTTCACGCAATCTCTTTTTTTACCTGGCCACCAATAGTCTCTCCTTAAATCATGATACATCTTATTAGCCCCCGGGTGAATAGAATATTTTGACTTATGTGCTTCATCTAAAAGTAACATCTTAACATTACTACGAAAAGGAATGAAAATTCTCCCGTATCGCGTTTTAAATCCGCGACTATTTTACTCAAAATGAGGGACATGGGAAGTGATACGTTCTCTTTCCCAATTTTTTTCTTTCAAAGCTTCCTCTTGGGCTAACTTAACCTTGTCGAAAAAGTCGGACGTGATAATCATTTGCAAAGAATGAATTTTGGTAACTTCACCTTGGTCCCTACGACTTAATGCATCGGCTACGACATTTACTTTTCCCGGGTGGTAACGAATCTCACAATTGTATTCCTTTAACAATTCTAGCCACCTTCGTTGTCTCATATTTGGATCCTTTTTTTTAGGAAGTATTAAAGGCTCCGGTGATCGGTATAAATTACAAACTCCACGCCGTAGAGATAATGCCTCCATATTTTTAATTCAAAAACCACTGATGCGAATTCAAGATCGTGAGTCGGGTAGTCTCTTTCATGCATCTTCAACTGTCTTGATGCATAGACAATTACCTTGCCTCTTTGCATAAGGACACAACCAAGACTGGAATACGATGCATCACTGTATACAACCATATCTTCTGTTCCTTCCGGTAAAACTAAGATTGACGCCTGTGACAACCCGTAATTTCAGGTCATTTCTCAAACTTTGAAATTTTCACTATTCATCTCGGGAAATCACTATTCACCGGTTACTATTCATCATTTTACTATTCATCATTTTTGAAGTCGATTTGAGACTTTGAAAGGTTATTTCAAAATTTTACTATTCACGAACACACTATTCATTCCTGGAGAAAAATCACTATTCATGATTCACTATTCATCATTTTTCGTAAACTAGGTTTACGAGTATCAAATACGCGTAACCTTGGGGGTTAAGCTGCGTATTCAAGGAACATCATTGAGAACATTACATATAGAATAGAGTTAGTCTACATATCATCAGTAACATCATTTCCATATTAGTTCATGCATGGGTTTGCATATTTCATTAACGTATATTTATTTATTAAATAAACGTTATCGCACGATCATTTATTTTGAATAATTGATCCAACACTTCCAACAATTATATTGATATATTTTTATACTCATTTAAGACTATAAATATTATATTATTAGTTTACCCAACATTTTGAATTTATTTTGTATATATATTGTTATATATATATATATATATATATATATATATATATATATATATATATATATATATATATATATATATTTACGACGGTTTACGTAATTTCGATACAATAATTATATAACCACCCGTACTTTTACGACTATTAAATTAACTATAAACTTTTATTTATTATCACTTTTACACACTTCGATAAAACCCACGACTCATTTTAAATATTAAGATTGAGTATGTTGAAAATTTTTAACATTCTTATGAGCTTCACTTTACCCAATATTAAGTTTCACAACTTAAGGACTCACCGTTTGAAATTACCGGAATCAAACTATAACCAAATACCCGCTATATCTCAAAACTTCATTGTTAAGACAAACAAATATCTTTTACTTTTATATACCCAAACCGCCTCTCTCTCTTTTTATAATTAGAAGATAGATCATATCAACATATCTGCTTTCCCTCTCAAAGAAGCAAAGGCAGCGTCTTCCTCCTCTCTTTGGTGAACGACAACAAAGAACCATAACATCACCACTCTCCCACGGCCTCCACAACCTAACTAGGATGTTTGTTGTATTATTTCTCTCGGTACAAGGACCAACTTGCAAGGGTTGTTGGTTTTGGTTCTCGATCAAGATCAAACCCAACTCGAGAGGGTTGTGATTGGTCGTGTGCTTGGTAAAACAAAAACAGCAGCAAGAGGGTGATTTGTTTGATTGGAGTTAACGCCAGCCACCAATCTCATCACCATCAAAACCGTCTCATGTTCCTATTCGGGTATGACGAAACACATATCTAATTTTGTATAATTTTGTTTAAAACTGATTTATATAGATTTCGTGGAATTAAAAACCGGATTAAAACATGTTTTTAACAATAAATCATGTGGTGGAATCAACAAAATTCGTGGGTAAGTATAATTTGATTTCGGGTCAGGTCTATGAAACCACAAGGGTTTTGAGTTAGACCTGATGGAGGTGACATTTTGGTATTCAATTTTGGTGGTAAACCCAGATAGGGTGCGCTTTTGGTGTTAACCCCACAAGAGGGTGTGGGTCCGGTTATGTGAAGCATAGGGTGATTCAACGACTCTTTTGGCTCGAGCCCTGTGAGTCTTAGAGTGGACCCGGAGCCGTAGCCCCGGGTCCACCTCCGACGTCAGAGGTGGGTTTAGAGTGCGTTTGTTTCACGCACACCGCTTAAGGGTGTTAGGCTTGTAAGTTTAGCCCACCAAACCGTCACCCATCTAGGATATGTTTGGTTTGATTCTTGGTTTGCAACAAGATCAAGTTGCGCAATTGTTATTTTGGTTTTCAGTCTAGGGGTGCCCTTGGGTTTGTTTATTTACCTGCTATTGCAACCACACAAAAGGTGTTCGTTTATCTTATGTATCATAGCCCAACTAAGGGCGCTTGGTGTTTATTCTTGCTTCTGCGTTCGGCTTGTTTGCTTCGTGTTCGGTCTCGTTTAATTAGGCCCATAGGGGTGTTTAGAACAACTTATTTTCATTTAAGCCATATGGTTGTTGGTTTCGCCATTTTAAGCCCATATAGGGCTGTTTGTATCTGCTGATTTACAGCCCCTAATGGGTGCGTTTGTTGCTTATTTTCTGCACTAAAGGGTACATTTGGATATGATTTGTTCAGCCCCTAAAGGGTGCATTTGGGTTGCTTATTTTTCTGCACTTAAGGGGGTGTTTGGAAATGCTTATTTTTAATAAATGAATCTGTCCAGAATTAATTCATAAGAAACAGTAGCCGTAAAATAATTTTGACAATGTATAACCTTAAAAATATGTTAGTACCCTTAATTACCTTTCGGGGATATAAAGAACGTCGAAAACGGACTTATAACGAAGAAGATACGGCCGATTTAAGATTGATAAAATATAAGACATTTTGACAGCAATTGCTTAATATTTACTTGCTGATCTGATTTTTAAACAAGGTTTTGGACCCTTTCTAGTCCAACCGCTTAAGTGTAAGTCGTCCGAAATGATGTTTTACTTTAGGCCGCGAGTTTCTTAAGCTTGAAAGTGTAAAATGAAGGATTTAAGCTTGGTCAAGTCGGACCATTTTTCGAAAAGTGCTTATTTTCCGGAAATTAGTATATATCGCTTAAGTGTCATTTTTTCGGAAAATTTTGTTATTACTATACGTTGTCTTATAAACCATATTATTCGTTATCTCTAGACTTCGGATTAGCCATATTTGATTATAGTGCACTTTTGGATTTAATGATCCAAAGGGCGTCTCGTCCATTATTGTTTTGTTTTGTCATATCGGATTATAGTAGTTTTGTCGAATCATATTATATTGTTTAATACAGGTTTTGTAAAATATAAGAACGTCCAATCAACGAACGGGTCATGCCGAAATTGTCTAAAATTTCTATACTTGGTGAACATTTCTACAAAAACTCTATTTTCTCAAATTCCAACAAAAAGATGAAAAATCCTAAAATTTATAAAAATCTTATAATTTCTTATAATTCATTTGGAATATTTTTAGAAGTATGTTTTGTGTTATAAAAGACCTTCTCTTCTTTATTTTGAGGTTTTCGGAATTGTGTCAGATTCTATTGTTTTATCATTAATTTATTCTCTTGATTTCTTTCTTATACAATACCGGTGACGTATTATATACCTCGACTTCTTTTATAATTTCCTTGTTTATTTTTTGTTAGCCTCGCTAAAGTGAAGTCATTACGGGAATTGCATTAGTTTTCTCTTTTACTTATTCACAAGGACTAGTTTAGTCAATAGTGATAAGTTATGCTTGTCTTAGTATAAATACACCTCCTAGTCCCAACTAGGAGGGTAGGAAGTTCATTGTAAAATAAGAAGTGTGTGTGGTTTCTTCATCTTCTCTCTAGAAACACACACATCTTCCCTTTACATCAATAAAAGCAATACCATGTCTTATTCATTCTTTGAGCTTCCCCGACCCCCCGAACCACATAAATCACTTGTTTTTATCGATCCTACAATTGGTATCAGAGCCAGGTTAACAATCTCCCCCTAAGGGGTGGTCATTCAAATGATGCTCCACTTGATTAGGTCTTTACTTTTCTCGAGCTTGAACTTTGCGTGTAGATATAGAATAGTCTTGTTTCTTTGTTCCTTCACTCGAGTTGGTTAGGTATCTCCACGTCTTTTTCCACCATGCTCACACTTCTATTTGTCTTTTGGTTACCAATGATGTAGTTCTCGAGTCTTTAAACTTTGTGTAGCCTTTGATTGGTATAACGAGCCAAGGTTGTTGTTTTATTGATTTATGTTGGTTTGAATCATGTTTTTAACTGTTTTGAGCTTATTTTGTGGGTCGGAAAATTTTTTTCCGTATATTTGTGGTTAACAGTTTTATTCATGTGTTTGGTATCCTTGTTTTGGTCAAAAGTCGATTTTTATGTCAACATCTGTCTTGGGTCATCTTATCCAAACAAATTGTACCAATATCGTGAAATATGGTCAAACCGTCGGTTTTCTTGGTCAAAACAAAAAGGAAGCTTTTATGCCTATTCAGGTTTAGTATGAAGACTGGACGGAAAAACATGGTCACCTCACCAAAAAGTCAAAGGGTCAAAACCCTCTTTTACGCGTAAGGGAATCTACAGTTAAGATATAGCGAAACTACGCATATGCGTTTTAATACGCTTTTAACTTGCATTACGCAAGAATAACTACGCATAATAATACGCAATGGGTTACGCGTATGCAAGAACGAAAATGTGTTGCGCGTAACAAGACTACGACCACAACTACTCATACCATTATACCAATCAACATACGACATCGGTCTCAAAACAAATCCGCAACTAATCTCAACCCAACAACATCCTCAAAACTATCCTAACCCATCTCCATTCCATCTCACGTTCAACTACAACATCTCTTCTACAAATTTCACTCACATATTTACTTGATCTCTTTAGAGCCAATATGTGTTTTGCAATCTTTTCCAGATTGTTATAATTGACTCATAATCATCACAGATCATTAACGAAGACAAGGCTTCAAGATAATATTGACGATAAAGAAGGACCAAAACCAAATGGTTTCACTCCTTTCTCGGTTCGATTGAAAAAACTAACATCACAATACTTACCCGAGACCCCATTCAAAGGATCTTGAAGCATCTAAATTGGTTTCTTGATTCATTAAGCTACTCAAAGACAAAGGTTGGGTAATTACTATGATGAGGTGAGATTCGCTTATGATTGTGATTCGGATGTGATGAGATGAGACATGTTCTTATCTGGGTTTGAGTTAAGATGTTGTGTGGTGAGAGAATATTATTGTTTATGTGATGTGGTTTAGGTTTAGGTCACATTTGAGACACTATATAATTATCCAGTGTTTCGTTTGGAATCGTGGATCGTGGATTGAGAATATGGGCTTTGGGCCGTCTACTCTTTCTATAGAATATTTGGAATGGGCTGGAGGATGTTGATTGAATGGAGTTGGGCTAATATAAATTATGCCACGATGGTTACTGATTTGAATGAAATGGTGACAAATATTTGTTATCCGAATTATTTTAAAAATTTTGGATACAAATTGTTGCTATAAATTAAAGAGAATGGTAATTTGGTATGGTAAAATTTTCATGGAGGATATACGTTCACGGCTAAAGTTTTCGATGAATTTTAACGTGACCACGGAGATGACTCTTTATTATTTATTTGGGTGTGAAGTGAAGTTTGACGGGCGAGTTTACTTATTTCATCTTCTTTTTTTCTTCCCTTCCGCGAAGATGACTTGTCTGGGCAAATATGTTGAGTGTGATGAAGACTTGCTATCTAGTTACTTTTGTGATTCTTTCTCTCTTAACCCACAAAGTAGCTATCACTTCGTTGTCTCACGTAGTTGAGGATACGCCAAGAGGTTTTGTACATTGGGTACACCGTTCTTTTTCACAAGGATAGTACAAGCTTAAGTAATCAGTCTGGGAGATTTGACTTCATTCTCAAGTTCGTCATATTGGGTTATCCTCATGTGGTTACAGTACCGTTGAATTTTGAAGGGTTGAGATAGTTAGACAATTTAAAATGGTATTGTTCATCGACATCTTCTCATGGGCTGAATTCTTTTATGATAGAATGCTTCCAGTTAATGCTTCATGTACACAATTGTATGCTGATTCGATAAATCGTAACCATCGTGAGAAATGTGTACATTAGATTTGATATATGAAAGGTAAGCGGAATGCATTTGGTGAGATGAAGATGTTGATATCTTATTCCCCGAATGCACAATCTTGAAGAAGGTCGAGTCTTTTCTACATTTTTCGTTGCGTGTTAGAAGACTAAAGACGGTTCTAATTTAATTATCAAAAGACTTCTTTCAGGAAATTCATCGAAAGGTTGTCATTTGGGGAGAGCACTAATTAGGGGAGAGCAAAAGGTCTTTAATCCCTAATTAGATTTGCTCATATTGTTCTTCGCAAGTAAAGAGATGGCAGAGAAGATTCATGAAGTTTGATGTTGTGAAGACACTCTTGAGCTTATCTGTTGTATTTAATTTTGCTTGTAGAACATTGTAAGCAACTCTCGTATGACATCACTTGGGGAGAGATTGTTAGCCTCGCTAAAGTGAAGTCATTACGGGAATTGCATTAGTTTTCTCCTTTACTTATTCACAAGGACTAGTTTAGTCAATAGTGATAAGTTATGCTTGTCTTAGTATAAATACACCTCCTAGTCCCAACTAGGAGGTTAGAAGTTCATTGTAAAATAAGAAGTGTGTGTGGTTTCTTCATCTTCTCTCTAGAAACACACACATCTTCCCTTTACATAAATAAAAGCAATACCATGTCTTATTCATTCTTTGAGCTTCCCCGACCCCCCGAACCACATAAATCACTTGTTTTTATCGATCCTACATTTTTCCTTATGTGTCGTTAATGTCTCGATTTCTCTTTCGTCATTGTCTACTGAACTTGAGTCTTGGTCAATACTTCTTGACGATTCCTTATAATGTATTGGGATATACATTATGATTTAGTGTGAGTTGTGTTTGGAGTGAGTACATGTCGAGTCCTTGTATTCTTACCACCACACGCAACATTAATAATAAACTTTTTAAGATATGATATTAGAAATTTAAACAAAAACAAGTATTCCACGAAAACTAAACGAAAATTCATTTACTATTCGAGATAAGCCGTATACTAGTAGGTTGTGTATTGCCACATTGTGATACTAGTGTATTACACAATGCCAATCGTGTTAGTTGTGATTCTTGTAACTAAGGTGAGTTTTCATAGCCCCGATTTATTCAAGTTTTTACTTTATTTCAAACCTACGGAGAATATGCATCTTATGCAATCAAATGGCTACGATTAATCAAAGACTAACAAAACCTTAATGGTTCATTATTTTATTTAAAACTCAAAACAAAAACCCCCAAATTAGAATCCGTGAAACCATATAAATAAGCTCCTAACTACAAGTTAGGCATGAAACTTGGATAGCAAATAAGCCTTAAACTTAGGCAACATAATTAAATAAAGATAGACACAAATCAAACCTAAATATAGATAATGCAATCAAATCATTTAAATAAATGAGATAAAAATTCGATTCCAACTTAGTCAGGTCGCTCTGCATCATTCTCCCCGTCTTGAAAAACTCGTCCTCGAGTTTTGCCTTCGTACCAAAGCCACCAGGATCGAACGGAACGTCGGGTTGTATCTTTTTCTTCTTCGATAACAAAAATTGGGTTTTATTATTTTCAAGAATATTGTATAATGATGCATTAAAGGCATTTAATTCCACCTTAATCAACCTCACGTCATTCCAGCTTTCGAAAGTGGTGTACACGAGACAACTTTTGAACATTAAACTCAATATTAAATTTGAGTTTAATTTGTGGTGTATGCCTATCCCAAGATTTAATAGCCTTAACAAACAACAATCCCATAATTTATGGGACTTCTTAAGACTTACAAAATTTATCACATGCTTGCTATCGAATTCGAGACTTTCATCTTTAACCTTTAACCATTGAAATAGCCCAATAATACCATTCTTCCTCCTGTATTCATCATACACGGGAGAAGAATCATAGATAGTATCGATATTGGTAGGATGCTCCTCATCCTGGATAAATCGTCCCGACGGTTTCTTATTCGAACTCTCGATACCTCTTATGCAATCAAATGGCTCCAGAACAACGATTAATCAAAGACTAACAAAACCTTAATGGTTCATTATTTTATTTAAAACTCAAACAAAACCCCAAATTAGAATCCGTGAAACCATATAAATAAGCTCCTAACTACAAGTTAGGCATGAAACTTGGATAGCAAATAAGCCTTAAACTTAGGCAACATAATTAAATAAAGATAGACACAAATCAAACCTAAATATAGATAATGCAATCAAATCATTTAAATAAATGAGATAAAGATTCGGTTCCAACTTAGTCAGGTCGCTCTGCATCAGAATACATTGCACATAATTTTTATTACGATACCAAGTATATCAAATTCATTACATTGCTTAAGTTACTTCATTGCCAATTGAATGTCCCCATATCAGAAATCATGAACCGTTAATTACTGGGTAAGCGAGGGTGAGTGGATAGATCTATCGAGGGTGACTCCTCCATCCGGGTTGGTGGATTCCAACTGGTCAAACGGATGCATTTCATTTAATATCATTATTTGAGTTGTTTGGCAAAACACTCTGCTGGGGCGAACATCATGATCAGTCTAGCTTCGGTGTCATGTGCTTATAGCAATTGTAACATTTTATTTGACATTTTTGTCATACATGGCCTATACTTGTGGTAGTCGTATAAAACGTTTTACATGAACTCTATGAACTCACTCAACCTTTGTGTTGACACTTTTAGCAATGTATTTTCTGGTAACTAAGGCATTCACTTCATGGCATGCATGTGGACATATCATAGAGTAGCGGTGACGACTCGTCTCACATGGGATTTATACACTTTAAAAACATCGTTTGACTTGTACCAAACTTATTTTCCGCACATGTTGATTTTCATTTGGGACCTATCTTTGTAACTCTGAATGTTTTTAATATATCAAACGATGTTCTTTTCAAACGACACTTTAGGTCGTTCAATATAACTGTGATTGTGGTGCTATGACAGTCATCCCCCAGGAATTCCATTCCGCTGCAAAATAGGTAATTTGGGGGTGTGACAACGCCTCACATAATTTCCTTTGTAAGATAGAAAAAGCATCATCTTGCTCCTCCCCCCATTCAAAAGGGGCATTCTTTCTTGTAAGCTTAGTTAGTGAAAATGCAATCTTAGAAAAGTCTTGTATAAACCTCCGATGATATCCTGCCAAACCTAGGAAACTTCGTATTTCCCCTACATTTCTTGGAGCTTGCCAATTCATTACCGCTTCTATCTTTGACGGGTCAACCTTAATGCCCTCTAGATTAACGACATGTCCAAGGAATTGAACCTCTTGTAATCAAAATTCACATTTCGAAAATTTTGCATATAATCTTTCTTTCCTCAAGGTTTCAAAAATCTCTCGTAAATGAACCGCATGTTCTTCCTCATTCTTCGAGTAAATGAGAATATCATCAAAAAATATAATAACATACTTATCCAACATCGACCTACGCACTCTATTCATTAGATCCATAAAAACTGCAGGTGCATTCGTAAGTCCAAAAGGCATAACCGTAAATTCATAATGTCCGTATCGGGTTCTAAAAGCCGTATTAGGAATGTCTTCTTCTCAAACCTTCAACTGATGATAACCCGAACGTAGATCGATTTTGGAAAACTACTTAGCGCCTTGAAGTTGATCAAAAAGATCATCAATTCTCGGCAATGGGTACACATTCTTCACCGTTACTTTATTCAATTCACGATAGTCAATGCACATTCGCATGCTACCGTCCTTCTTTTTAACAAACAAAATTGGTGCTCCCCATGGCGAACTACTTAGACGGATAAAACCCTTATCCAGCAATTCTTGAAGTTGGCTCATCAATTCTTTCATTTCAGAAGGGGCCAAACGGTAAGGAGTTTTTTCTATAGGTTTAGCGCCCGGAAAGAGGTCAATGCGAAACTCGACTTGTCTTTCGGGTGGAACACCCGGTAATTCTTCCGGAAAAACATCCCGGAATTCATTGACAATTGGAACATCATCAATACTTGTCTTTTCAACACTCGTATCTATCACATGAGCAAAAAAATGCACAACAACCCCGTGATAAGTATCTCCTAGCCTTCATTACTGAGCATAACTTAATTTCACCCTTCCTCTTGTCTCCATAAATAACTATTTCACGACCCTTAGGGTTAACAACTCGTACCATATTTTGATTACACAAAATGGCGGCATTGTAGTTACTAAGCCAATCCATGCCTATAATGACATCAAACCCTCCAAGCACTATAGGGATTAAGTCAATCTTAAAAATACTATTATCTATTTCCAATTCTATGTCACAAAACACATTAACTACGACCACCACTTTACTATCGGCTATTTCGACTTCAAGGGGTTTGGAGAGTTTAGATGGTGGAGAGGTTAATTCCTTGCTAAACCCTAAAGACACAAAGGATACACTAGCTCCCGAGTCATAAAGGACTCGAGCAGGAATGAAATTAACAAGAAGTATACCTGTAATGACATCGGGCCCCGACTTCGCTTCCTCCACTCCCATTTGGTAAACTCGCGCTTTAGGTTTTGGAATTTCAACTTTCTCTTCCTTGACCATCTTCACAATCTTAGCTTCATTTGTTTTTCGACTTGGGCATTCATTCAACTTATGTCCAATTTTATTACACCCATAACATATGACCATCGGCTTTGAACATTCTTTACTCATGTAGCTTAAAGAGCCGCACTTGTAACATCCTGCAATGTTAAGTCTACATTCACCATAATGAATCTTACGACACTTTTTGCATTGTGTCTTGCCTTGACTCCCTCCAGTCTTCTTTCCTTGATCAAACCTTGGCTTTTTACCTTCTCTATCCCCAAACACTTGCTTCCTCTTAACATCTTTGTCCTCTTTTCTCTTCTTTCTCATCAGGTCCGCTTCTCTCACACTAGCCCGACTTAGAAGATCTTCCAAGGTATTACATTTGAATGGTGAGGTTACTTCACGGATCTCATCCTTAAGCATTCTTTGGAACCTATCTACTTTGAGCTTTTCGTTATTGTGATACTCAGAGCAATAGGGAACCATGTCATTACATTTCTTCCACAACTCATTCACCGTCTCGTTAGTTTGTACAAGGGTTTGGAATTCTTCACGGATTTTGTCAATCTCTTCCGCCGGTGCATACTCCAATGTGAATAATTCTTTAAAATCTTCCCATGAACACAACTCCGACCAAGTCTCCCCTTTTTCACACACCTTCCCTTCCCACCAAGTTCTAGCGCTATCACGAAGGAAATTGATAGCGTAGACAACCTTCTTTGTCTCTTCACACCCACTTGTGCGAAAAGCACCTTCGACGGCGATAAGCCACCTATTAGAAGCTATAGGGTCAAGGGTCACCGTGAACTTAGGCACGTCACATGCCGTGAAGTCACGGTAAGATGATTTATCGCTTCTAGAGATCCTACCATAACCCTATTCTCTTTTGAGCTCCGCGAATTCTCTTTGCATTGCTTCTTGAATGTTGAGAGTGGTCTCTTTAACAAAATATGGCATAGACCTGTCAAGTACCTTACCTATTCTTTTCCTCATTAAAACATCTAAAGCCTTTACTTGCCCTTCCGTAAATCCTTCTAGGGTAGGGCCCTCGGAACTAGAGGAAGAAGAACTCTCTAGAATTTTATCATTTTTGGTCGAACCACTTGCCGAAGATTCGGCACGCTTAGAAGTAGTAGCCTTTGCGGTTTCCTTTAGGTGGGGAGTATCCATTTCTTCTTTACTGAAATTTAAACAAAGCATTCGATCAAGAATAATCACCTATAACTTACACAATAGTCATATCACCCTTATATATTTCACCCTAACATGCCACTCGTGCAAAGCCTTAATGACTTTAAGCGACACATATGTGCCATTTTCTTATAACCACGGTGGCCAAGCTTAGTTATAAAAACATGTAACATATGTGATCTTAAAACCATCAAGGTAGTGCACACGTAGTATAACTATTACTAACACATTTCACAAGGCCTAATTCTTGGAAATTTCTAAGGTAAAGATCCTAAATCTCTTAGACCAAGGCTCTGATACCAAGTTGTTACGCCCCCAAAACGAAAAATTTAAAACATTTTAAAATGACGAAATTTGGACCGATTTTTATAACATTTCGACTAGGTAATTAAGACTTGAACTATGAACGATAGAAGACCCGACAATTTTCTTTTTAGTTTGGTTATTAAGAAGATACTCAACATGTCATCCTGACGGGCAGACGCCGTCGCTCACATTATGCGACGCCGTCCCACCCTTAACGGAATGTCAGATCATAGATGGACATTTAAGCCTGACGGCTCAGGGGTTTTATAACCCGAAGGCGTTAGCTCAAAATGAGACACCGCCACCCTTTAACTGGGACGCCGTCTGAAACGGCTCAGAACAATTTTAACCATACGGGGTCACCAAGTTGGTGACGCCGTCTGGCGACCAGACCTGCACAATTTGTGCAGATTTCCTGCACTTCAAACCAACTATCCAACAAACCATTCAAGGATAACATCAAAGACTTCAAATTAACCCAACATAACTTATAAAGACTATTACCATTGAACCTTTTGACACTTAACATCCAAACAAGTCAAACGGCATTGCGCCAAACATCATTTAACAACATTTTTTACCCATAAACTACAAAGGGTTTGACACTAATAGTTAAAAACCATTTAGACATTTCTAAGAACATTTTCACAACCAAAAGTGAAGAAGGGACCATACGACCCAAAAGACTTCAACACCTTGAACCAAAAGACTTGAACAACTAAAAGCTTTAGGATAGTCCATCTTATACTTGATTCTTACCCTTATCCTCCTTGCTAGCACCTACAAAACATCATCAACTATAACGTAGCGAATTGCTTTAGTAAGTAAATGGATTATATGTAAAGTAAAAGTTTAACCACATAATAAGATTCATGGAGCATCTATAACATGAGAACATACCTTCAAATTCACAATTATACTACTTGAAAATATTAAAGCTATGGATCCAAGCTACTATTACAAGCTCCAACAAGACTATAACAACAATCAATAGTTCATAATTAAACACAATTCAACATAAACCCACTATACTTACCTCCAATTTGCTCACTGGGTTTTCTACCAAGTAGATCACAACTCCCTTAAGCTTCCTAAACAATAATTAATCTTAATTAGAGACTATAACTAGTAGTTTCCATGAATTGGACATCTTCTATTACTACTTTAAATTTCTAAAATTCAAAACCCTTATCATAAGTATTGGGGAAGATCCTTACTTGGTTTAGAGGTATGAAATTAAGGGTCTAATAATCTTGATAGTCACCACCACAAGCTCAAATTAGACTCAATTGAAGGTTCTTGGTATATCTTCTTCTCCTTCCTTACCACTCTTTCTTTACCTCTAGGTTTTCTCAAAATTTCTGGAAATCTCTTCTAATATATTATTTTTCTTTTATTACCTTCACTTAGCTCTAATGACAACTTTAGTCCCCCTATTTTAAGGTTCTTATACATTGGCCACTAAAGTTCCTAACTCATTTACTTAGTTGTAACTTTTATCTGGAAAACTAGAAGGGGGGGGGGGTTGAATAGTTTTACCGATTAAAACTTTGTTTTAAACTATTTAGATCGACTTATGTCCATCTATTAAATGTGTGTGTTTGATGTTGATAGATAAGCATATAAATAAGTAAAGCAAAGATAATGAGTACAAAGCACAAAACCACAACGAGAGTATTTATAGTGGTTCGGCTACAAGGACGCCTTCCTTGCCCTACTCCACTCCCCGAGTCACCTACTCGAGAGTTCGTAATCACTACACAACACAATCTCCTTGTGGCGGAGAAGCCTTCACAACGTCGCCTACTCTTTATCCGGTACAAGGCTAGACACCGGGTTTTTCCACGAGGTAGAACCAAACCTATCACAACGTCGCCTATACTTTACCCGGTATAAGGCTAGATACCGAGTTCCATTACAAAGGAGGAACTACTACCTAACACTACACAACACCTATCCCAAAGGAGACACACTCCTTATTACAACATCATCAAGGATATCAATATCCTTTACCCAAACTTATCTATCTAGTACATCGATGCACCATATCGAATGTATACCCTAGGAACCTTTCACTAAAGCCTTTGACACGACACCTAGGCACCCTTCACTAATGCCTTCAACACGGACTTTCGGCACCTTTCACTTATGCCTTTGACACGGATATTCAGCATCTTTCACTAATGCCTTTGACTTGACCCTTTAGACATATTTCACCTATGTATTCAACACAACACTTCTAATGAAAGAAGAAAGAACTATCATCAAGATAACATCAGTAGTCTTGACGATGATGAAGCTTTGCAACCCATGGACTTGAGATTGCTTGACTTCAAAAGGTGGTGATCTCGCCTTTAAGAGGAACCTAGAGAATCACACAAACACAAAGCTACATAGAAAGATCCTTTGGATCTGAGGTTAGAGAGTTTACAACACTTAAGAGAGAATGTGTGTGAAAAGGGGTGGGTTACAATGAAGAAATGGCTCACTATTTATAGACAAAAATCAGCTACTGTTCCCCGGATCCCACAGATCCCTTGCTTGAGGGATCCGTCCAGTGTATTCCTGGGGATCCATAGGACGCTCCTCCTAAATGGGTTATGGGTCATGGATCATGGGTTATGGACTTTGGATTATGGGTATCCAAATAGATACAATGTATCTAGAAGATGCAATGCATCTAGTCAATGGGTCATGGGTTACCTCCATGGGTTATGGATAATACCTATTATGACTTCAAGCATGATGTCATGCAATGGGTTATGGATCATGCTCCATGGGTATGGACTTTGGGTTTTACCCAACTACATTCAATGTATCTAGTTAATGGGTCAAGTACTTAGATTCTTACCCATTACAATATATACTAAGTATGTATATATATACCCATTATGTAAACACTAGTTGTTATACATATGCATTTCTATAAAATGTAAACACTATTACTTGTTTAGTGTTTTGTATGAAAATGTAAGTGTGTTAGTAAACTATTGGCTCAAACTATTTACGTATTTTATTTGTTTCGTTAAAATGATTTTACGTTTGTTATCGACAAAACATTAGAAGATCGTAAAATATAAATAAACGTTTTTACGAGTTATTTGTATTAACAATCTCTCCCTTTTTGTTCATGACAAAACATAAAATCATTTTAAGGAAAAACTAAAATTTGTAAAACGTTTGAATTGGAGTTTTTACTCTCTTCTCCTCCCTTTTTGCCGAAACAAAAAGAGCGTCGAAAGAAACTAACACATTGTTTGAAGAAAAACATGTGAAATGTAAAAATATGAAAAATAGAGAGTAAGAGATGAGAAGGATTCTCGTCTTAGCTCCCCCTTGACGGGTGCTTCCCTTTGTTGAGGGCGTCAAGTAATTAGGAAGGCTAAACGAGTGTTTTGAAATATCGTTTGCAAATGATTTCGTCTTTTAGACGAACATGCTCCCCCTTGACGAGTGCTCCTTTGTGAGGAAGACGTCAAGTGGTAATGTACTCTTATATGAAAGTATTGCAAGCGTTTTTGCAATGTTTTGCTTTGAAAAGAAACTCCCCCTTATTGAAGGTGTCAAAGTCTTCAAGTATATATTGAAAATCTACAAAACAAAGGTTAGAAAACAAGTATATGATGCATAATTTCTTGCAAATAAGACTCAAATTAGTAAGAAAAATTGTTTCTGTTGCACGAATCCCACGGTTCCTCCCTGGGAGGGATCCGTCTAGGCCAAAGTGAGGGATCCGTCTGCCTGCATACTTAAGACAACAATGGTGATGTAAGATGTGATGTTAACATCAAAATGAGTTATGTATTGAGGCACCAAACATATTCTCAAGACAATATGGCGCATAACATGTAATTTCATCCAATAAAAATACGAGAGATGATATACATATCTCTAAAACTAAGAGAATGACTTAAACATGAAATATGATTCGTAATCAATCTAAGTTAGTCTTAAGACTAGAACACCACTTGAATCCTTTAAGCTTAGGAGTGTTTAGTTTTGTTTACCTCATCGAAACGTTCGAGGAGGTGATAATACATGAAACGTAGCTCTTCACGTAGTTCATGTACTAAACCTTCAACATGTTTACAATGATAACAATCTTTGTCATGGCTCAGAAAAGGTGGTGGTAGAATGGCTTGAGATGGAAGGTTGGGTTGAGGTTCCACAAAAAGAGGAGGGACTTTGATGATTCCTCATAATCCAAAAGGGACTATTTAAGGGTGATGGAGAAAAGGATACCGGTGCTAGTGTCGTTTCAACACCATTGTTTTGTTGTTGCGTTATTCTCTCTATTGAGGAGAATGTTGGCAATGGTGGAGGATGAGATAGCCTAGAAGGTAAGTACTCTAAGTTGTAGAGGTGTGGTGATGAAAGTGGAGTGCTGAATGATATGGCTCTAGGCACCAAAGGAGATGGTTTAGTGGAAATAGGGGTGTTTGGTTTAGGAGGTATAGTAGTGTTTGGCAATGGTAGTTTTGTGGGAACAATCCTTTTAGGGATTGGTTTGATTGGTTGAGTTGGTGGAGGGGAAATCCTAGCGTTTGTGGACTTAATGGGTGATGATTCGGTTGAAGAAATTCCGTGGACAACACGAGCAAGTTTCTTGGGTGGTCCTTTGGTGAAGGAGTTGGCACTAGGAGCTTTCCTCATGATGAAATGAATAAGGTTAGTGAGAAAAAGGTTTCTAGTTGCTAAGAATAAAGTTGTATATGGTGACTTAGAAGTACAAGCAAGGTGGTTTATAAAGGGAGGGAATTGGCAAGTGCATTCAAAGCTTAAACCACTAAGATCCTTCAAAAAGCAATGATTTGCATGCACAAGAGTCAACTTCAGAGTTGCACTGATCAAGGAGGTTAATTAAGGCAAGGTTGAGTGTTCAAATTAGCAAGGAAAGCTTGAAATGATTGTTTTAGCTAGGAATAGCTGGTTCTGTGCAGCCGGTTCCCACGGTTCCCTCCAATGAGGGATTCGTCTAGGCTAATCCTAGGGATCCGGCTCTCAACAGCCAATAAAAGAAGAAAATGATGTTTTGTAAGGTCTAGTACATGTACATCTTGAGTGTTTCAGTCTTTTTAGGTGTCTTAAATGAGGAGGGACTTAAATGATCAAGAGAAATGATTGATGGTAGCTAATGATTGCCTTTTATGGAAAGAAATGAGACTTTATGAGCACCAATGTGTGATCAAGGATGACACTAATAATTTTGAGAGTTTTAAGTGGAGTCAAATGATCCTAGAGATAAGATGGTAGCTTAAGAGAAATTTGGAAAATTCTTTAGAAATTATGATAAATGAAAAACTAGTTTTTGGCCTATTTTGAGGTAAGTATGACTAAAATCAATTTGCTAAAATTGAGAGAAATGTCAAGCTAAGTGTTTAGAGATGTGAGGAACAATGTGTGAGTATTAGAGCAGAAATATGATGAGTTTAGGTGAAGTGATAAATCAAAAAGCACCTAGAGTATGATCCTAAGTTAGCTATGAGTGAGTATGAGACCTACTGAGTTTGAGGAAGACTTAAGTGATCCTAAAGAATTATGTTTAGCTAGTATGATGTGGTCAAGAGAAATGGTTTGATGTTAGGAGGTTTGCAACTTTATTTTTGTCTGCCCGGATCCCACGGATCCTTCAAATGAGGGATCCGGTTAGCTATAACTCAGGGATCCGGCTACTGCAGACCAGTACCTTCATAGAAGGTGTGCAGATTTTGCATAAGGGATCGTGTATTAAGATCAGTGATTTCTAAAGAATTTGAACATCTATATAAGTGATATATCAAACAAAAAGTGTTTTATTTCATGGGAATGATCATATTACAAAGATAAAAGATGAATCCTAAGGATTGAACCTATTTGTAGAAGAAACTAGGTTTCTTGTGCGTCTTCTTTTGATGGATCGTCAAATGGATGATGAGTATTTGCGGCTTCAGGAACGAAGAATGAGGTGATGTGAGATGTGTTCAAAGGTTCCATCATCTTGTTCACAAGTACATATAAAGGACTTCGAAATTGAGGATGAAAGTACATGATATGATGATAAAGGCGTGTCAGGAACATTCCGTATGGAATTAGTTTGTTCTTGTTGCCTTGAAGGTTTACAATTCGTCTTGCGAAGAAATAGGCGAGATTGTATGGTTGTTGGGTTAGGAGACAATACATTATGTGAGCACAACAAGCGGGAAGAATTTCTCGATTTCCCCTAAGACTCCAAAAATTTTCACATAGAATGACTGCGAGAGGTTTAAGATCATCTCGGATATCATGTGTATATGTTTGGATCTGAGTAATTGGATAGAGGTTTGCATACCATGCGAGTTAATTCTTAAGGGGAAGGTATGTGTGAACAATATGGACTATTTTCTTCACGGTAGTCGAAGAGAGAATCAAGAGACCAATCTTCAGTGAAGGCACATTGTCCATGATTTGGAATTCTGAGAATGTGAGCAAATTGCCCAAGAGTTAAGACAGAATTTTGGTTTTTGATCCAAAACCATAGTGATAGAGAGCGATCCTCGTTACGAACGAGTTCAACTTGACGGAAGAATTCCAAAACAAACCGTGAACAAATTTTCTCGTTAATTCCGAGAAGACCTTCTAGTCCTATGGTTCGGAAAGCGGTATTGATACCTTTTTGGTATAGAAGAGGTGAGTCAACAATACGTCCTTCATGAAAGCAACGAGTTTCGAGATTATTGAACCCACGGACATGATTGTCAGGTGTGTTAGGCTCAAGAGAGATATTAGGAGTGTAGACACAAGTGATTTGAAAGTCGAATTCATACTCATGAGTCATGATGAGACCTATGGAAGTGAAATGAATAATTTACATGAGCAAGTTAAGATAAAGTGATGCATCAAAAGAGAGGACATTTGATAGGTGAAAATAATCTCCTAATGTTTTTATTGATTATCCTTATTTTTATTAACAATGGCAATTAACTCACTTTGTTCTAACATTCTAGTAGGGTTTTTCCTTTTATGGTAAGTTTTTATGAAGTGGTTTTTATGTTGCATGAGTTTCTGTTTCCCAGTTCCACGGTTCTCCCGGTTCCCTTTTAAAAGGGATCCGGCTAGTTAAACGCTAGGGATCCGTAGATCTGCATTGTGACAGAAAAATGAACTTGACGTAAAATTGATTATAGCAACTTTTAGGTTTATAAAAGGAAGTGTGTTTTAGCCAATATTTACTACTTACGCATGCATTGTAGATTTCGAAAGTATGTCAAGGTTAAGGGTACGAACTAAAGAGAAAAAAATGACAAACACATTATGATAAATAGACGGGATAAACTAAGACATTAGTAATATTTCATTTCAATGCTAAGAGCAATACAAGGGATTGGATATATGATACAAATGTAGATTATTAACACAAAGTACATGTCTCCATGAGAAAACTTGATCATGGGATACACGAGAGCGATGAGTGTCAAGATGATGATCACGAAGGCGATATAAACCATGATGATGAAATTCTTCCTTGGTTTTGATTCGAAATGAGATGAGAAGGAAGATGAAGTTTGAATGAGAGGTATTCTGAAAGTGGAAGATTTCAAAAAAAAAAAAATAGGGTGTGGTGGTTGTGAAATGAGCGGAAGGAGTTTTATGGGAAAGGAGGAATTTTTGAGATTTGTGTTTTGTTTTATTATTAGAAAGGTTTGATATTTAGGTTAAGATAACACATATTTATAAACCTAGATTTTTAGACGAAAGAGGAACATGTATGCAAGAAGGTTTCCTAATGAAGCCACGTATATTACTAAAGCATATGTTAAAACAAAGAAAATAAAATATAACCATATAGGTTCCTATGCAAGCATACTTATTCTAAGCTAATGTTATTTGGAGATAAGTTTTAAGAAAGTCATACCTCTAATGCAATTATGAGTGTCCTTTTCTTTTGACAGAAAAATGTCAATAGACAACTCAGGTTCCTTCGAGATCTAGGTAGTAATTTTAAGATACCTTTTTAGGAAAGGTAATCTTGTTACCAAGGAATTCCTATGGCTTGATTAAAATGAGCTTAACTAAACAAAATGATAAGAAAGGTTAGTGCATTTTTGTAAGATAAAATAAGAAAGAAAAAATATGATGTTATCATCCAATCAACATCCTACAAAACTGCTTTTAAGACATGGTGTTTGTTTTTGAAGAAACCTTCTTTGTAGTTTTCAATTATACACGGATCGTGTCAAGTTTTTAAAATACAATATACTCTAAAAAATTGGTAACGAAGCTCTGATTTCAATTGTGGAAAACTAGAAGGGGGTTGAATAGTTTTACCGATTAAAACTTCGTTTTAAACTATTTAGATCTACTTATGTCCATATATTAAATGTGTGTGTTGGATGTTGATAGATAAGCATATAAATAAGTAAAGCAAAGATAAAGAGTAAGAAGCACAAAACCACAACTCGAGTATTTATAGTGGTTCGGCTACAAGGACACCTTCCTTGCCCTACTCCCCTCCCCGAGTCACCTACTCGAGAGTTCGTAATCACTACACAACACAATCTCCTTGTGGCGGAGAAGCCTTCACAACGTTGCCTACTCTTTATCCTGTACAAGGCTAGACACCGGGTTCTTCCACGAGGTAGAACCAAACCTATCACAACGTCGCCTACACTTTATCCGGTACAACGCTAGATACCGAGTTCCATTACAAAGGAGGAACTACTACCCAACACTACACAACACCTATCCCAAAGGAGACACACTTCTTATTACAACATCATCAAGGATATCAATATCCTTTACCCAAACTTATCTATCTAGTACATCGATGCACCATATCGAATGTATACCCTAGGCACCTTTCACTAATGCCTTTGACACGACACCTAGGCACCCTTCACTAATGCCTTCAACACGGACTTTCGGCACCCTTCACTTATGCCTTTGACACGGATCTCCGGCACCTTTCGCTAATGCCTTTGACTTGACCCTTTAGACATCTTTCACCTATGTATTCAACATAACACTTCTAATGAGAGAAGAAAGAACTATCAACAAGATAACATCAGTAGTCTTGATGATGACGAAGCTTGGCAACCCATGGACTTGAGCTTGCTCGACTTCAAGAGGTGGTGATCTCGCCTTTAAGAGGAACCTAGAGAATCACACAAACACAAAGCTACATAGAAAGATCCTTTGGATATGAGGTTAGAGAGTTTACAACACTTAAGAGAGAATGTGTGTGAAAAGGGGTGGGTTACAATGAAGAAATGGCTCACTATTTATAGACAAAAATCAGCTACTGTTCCCCGGATCCCACGGATCCCTTGCTTGAGGGATCCGTCCAGTGTATTCCTGGGGATCCGCAGGACGCTCCTCCTAAATGGGTTATGGGTCATGGATCATGGGTCATGGGTTATGGACTTTGGATCATGGGTACCCAAATAGATACAATGTATCTAGAAGATGCAATGCATCTAGTCAATGGGTCATGGGTTACCTCCGAGGGTTATGGATAATACCCATTATGACTTCATGCATGATGTCATGCAATGGGTCATGGGTTATGGATCATGCTCCATGGGTATGGACTTTGGGTTTTACCCAACTACATTCAATGTATCTAGTTAATGGGTCAAGTTCTTAGATTCTTACCCATTACATTACCCATTACAATATATACTAAGTATGTATATATATACTCATTATGTAAACACTAGTTGTTATACATATGCATTTCTATAAAATGTAAACACTATTACTTGTTTTAGTGTTTTGTATGAAAACGTAAGTGTGTTAGTAAACTATTGGCTCAAACTATTTACGTATTTTATTTGTTTCGTTAAAATGATTTTACGTTTGTTATCGACAAAACATTAGAAGATCGTAAAAAATAAATAAACGTTTTTACGGCTTATTTGTATTAACATTTTAAGTAATTTTGAAATACCATTATAACATAAAGGACCAATATTAACATTAAATAATACCTTGTCAGGATACGGGTGTAACAAATGGTTCGAGCACTAATGGGTTTGGTTGGGATGAAACTAACAAGATTTTGATTGCATCTGATGATGTTTAGAATGACTACATCAAGGTAATTACTATATTCTTTTGTTGTAATTTTCAGTAAATATTTCTATGATATAACTTTAGTTAGTATTTGGTGCATTTATTCTTGAATAGGATAAAAAAAGGATGTGGGTAAATGGAGAACGAAAGCATTTCCTAACTATGATGATTTGTGTACGGTTTTTGGAAATAATCGAGCTCGTGGAAATGGAGCTAAAGATTGTGGTGATGTAGTAAATGAGGCACATATTGATGTTCTAGAATCTGATGAGGAGGTTGAGACGATGATGGAAGGTAGTCATGATGCACCTCGCAAGACCAATGTTCAAGTCAAAGACAATACAAATATTGAGGTTGATGAAACTACAAATGCTCGCAGCAAGAAAAGGAAAAGACAAATTGATCCACTTGTTGATGTGTTAGGTAATGCAGTTAAATTACTTGGTGACAATATCAACAAAGCGGCGACAACAATTAGCCGGGATATAGACTTTGAAAAGGACTTGAAAAAGAAAAAATCCATGACCACTAACGAGATTTTCAAGATGGAGTCACTTAGTCAACAAGAAAAGTACGAGGTAATGGAAAAGATAAGACGTGATATTGGATATGTGGAAGCTTATTGTGATATGGATCAGGAAAATAAAGAGGGTTGGGTGAAGTATATATTGCTAAAAGATTAGTTCATGTTGCTTTGTATTGATGGGTTTAAAGCATGAAAAATATTAGTTGGAGTTATTTTGTTAAGTTAACTTCATGTAGTTGCTTTGTATTTTGAAAACCTCGTCGCAAAGTTGCATCCTATTTTGTAAATCATCTACTTCGACATATATGTATGGATGTTCTATGTATGGATATTCTATTTTTATTTTTCTTTATGGGCTGTCATCTTTAGAGCTTATACATGCTGTTTTTTTTGTTGTTTTTATAGGTTATATAAGTCGCTTTTTATCATGTTTTTGCAGCTTGTATGGGTTGTTTTTACAACTTGTATATGTTGTTTTTACAGCTTATATAAATTGTTTTTTATGTTGTTTTTGCAGCTTGTATGGTGTTGTTTTTATGCTATTTTTAACTTATATAAGTGTTTTTATGCTCTTTTGCAGCTTGTATGGGCAGATTTGACAGCTTGTATATGCTGCTTTTTACAGTTTTTTTTGCTGTTTTTACAACTTATATAAGATGTTTTTTATGCTATTGTTGCAGCTTGTATGGGTTGATTTTATGTTGTTTTTACAGCTTATATAAGCTGTTTTTTATGTTGTTTTTGCAGCTTACATGGGCTGATTTTGTGTTGTTTTTACAGCTTATATAAGCTATTTTCTATGATGTTTTTGCAGCTTGTATATGCTTATTAACATCTAGCATCATTAATAAAAACCGTGCAAACCAAACAGATTACAGTATTTCAAATTTCATGAATATATGTCAACCAAACACGTAATAGTATTTGGAACCTCAAGGTTTGAAACACTTCAAGATTTGAAAACCCTCAGAATTTGAAACCTCAAGTTTTGAAATTTACAAACCAAACACCCCTTAGGGTGTGTTTGATTACCACTTAATGAGATAATTCAGATCTTGATTAGTAAAAACTTAATCGGACATGTTTGGTTGGAAAATAAACAGTCACTGAATAACAAATGATGCTCTGACCGATGATGTTGACAAAGGTATGCAAAATCATTCAGTGGGCTACACAATCCTCCAAATACCCTTGTCTCTCTTCCACGTGATCTCTTCCCCGTCTAGTCAATTTCATAAAACAATTAATACTTTAATGTTACAATACTTTATACTCCTAGTATATATTTTAATAATTGATTGGGAGAGTAGTTGGTAGGCATTCATTACTTTTGAAACCATGTACGTATGCTATTCAACATGAAACATTGAAATGGGTAGACTTATATAGTTAAATTTATCAGTAATTTATTCTTGGGCAAATGTTTTTAAAATATATCATACTTGCCACCATTTGCTTTTGTGGGTAGCGAACAAATTTTTTTGCTTTTGTGGGTACTTTTCTTTCAAATTCATCATTTTTCGGTATTTTACGAAATTTTGGGACATTTTTGCCCCTCTTAGCTAATAGATTTTTTTTTCCCGAAGGGCAAAAATGTCACATAGTACTCTAAAAATGATGAATTTGAAACAAAAGTACCCACAAAAGCAAAAAAATTTGTTCGCAACCCACAAAAGCAAATGATGGCAAGTATGATACATTTTAAAAACATTTGCCCAAAATAAAATGAAACACAAAAACAAACCCAAGAAAAAAGGAAAATCGAAGGACAACAACTTAACAAACACAAATGAAAGTTTTGACAAGAAAATGAAATGAAAAGCTAAAACAAAAACATACAGAAAAAGCAAGAGGAATCTAATTTCGAAATGATTTTCTTGACTGAAAAAATAAATGAAAAGCTAAAAAAAACTAATAATCCCAAGAAGAAGAACAACAGCAACAACATTTTATATCAAAACTTATTCATGATTCCAAAAATAACAGAAAAAGGAAACCATATTTAAAGAAGCAAAAAAATAAATAAATAAATAATAACAATAATAATAATAAAAAAAAAACACACACACACACACGCACACACACTAGAAAACACATATATTTATTTAAATCATTTTTCTAAGGTTTGACTAAAAAGTGAAGCTAAAAACCTAAAACACACAAAGACATTTATTAAATCATTTTATAACAACTTTTATCAGAACTATAAATAAAACTCAAAAAGTGTCTACAAATAATTTAATACAAATAAAACTATATGTTACATGCATATTTTTGGACCCAAAATATAGGACTCGATTCCATTTATATTTTAGAACAAAAGCTAATTATAATAATAATACGTTTGCTAGTCATACATATATCTTCAAAGATACTCTGTACACAAACAAACAAAACGTGTAAAAAACGGACTAAATGAAAACAAGCTCAAAGTAAAAAAAAAAAAAAAAAAAACAAACAAACAAAACAAAACATAACAGCTTCTGATTATAAAGCAATAACATGACAGTTTAAACCAGAGCTCTAAGCTGACATCTTTTGATCATTTCCGATGATATTATTTCCACCTTCAATCATTTTAAAATGAATAAGAAAATATTACATATTTGAAGAAATAATTTTACAACTTTGGTTTTAAATAAAAAAAATTAAAAACTAAAAATTTCAGTTAAATGCATATTTGATTGGAATAAAAAAATCATCATTCACTTTAAAAAAAAACGCATGTTCCACATAAACACATTAAAAAAACCGAAGAAATTAAACCAAAACATAAAAAAATCAAATTTAATGAGAGAGCCATATTATCTATTAAAAGATTTACTATTGAGTTTGAGTAGAAAATAAAATGAAACACGAAAACAAACCCAAGAAAAAAGGAAAATCGAAAACACAAATGAAAGTTTTGACAAGAAAATGAAATGAAAAGCTAAAACAAACAGAAAAAGCAAGGGGAAACTAAATTCGAAACGATTTTCTTGACTGGAAAAATAAATGAAAAGATAAAAAAAAGTAAACCTCCCAAGAAGAAGAACAACGGCAGCAACATTTTATAACAAAACCCATTCATGCTTTAAAAAAACATATCCAAAAATAACAAAAAAAGGAAACAATATTTAAAGAAGCAAAAAAAACCCTAGAAAAAAGGGAGAATAACAAAGTTGTTTAAATGTAGTACGGACCAAAGAACACAAAACACACAAACACATTTATTAAATCATTTATTTTTAAGGTTTTAACTAAAAAGTGAAGCTAAACGACTAAAACAAACCCTTGAAACATTTGTTAACAGCATTTTATAACAACTTAAATCAGATCTATTCATATACTTAAGAATAGACTATCAATAAAACTCAACCTATAATGGACAAACATGATATACACAGCAAAAACATAACAGAAAAAAAAAATATAGTAAACAAGAAATACATATTTTATTTATAGAAAAGAAGATATACTTTTGTGTTGAAAGAAGAAAACCTTAGCTAAACAACAACATGAAAATATAAATAAAAACCAACATATTTAGTCACAAGTTTTGAATATATAAAAAAGAGAAATGATAAAAAGTAATGATGGAAATTATTACTTAGCCGCCGAAGTGCCTCTGCAAATGTTAGTATAGCAGAGTGAGAGACTCAAAGAGTATCTCGTCCTATATGTAATGTAATGGAGTAGTACTACTGTAACATGATCACCTTTTTTGATTACTTTTTTACCCCTATGCGCTATTCCTTTTCTTACTCTTTTGCCCCCATGGCCTATATCCTTATCAATCGTTGCATTTTGAACTACAAAAAGAAGTCTACAACTTACTACCTTACTCCATTGAGGAGTGTTAATCAGATTGGATTAGTCGGGTTTGAGCCAATTCAGCCGAGGTTAAAGTCGGGTAACATATTTGAACGCGATCTAATTTTAACTTGGGTTAACCAAGTTTGGGTCAACTCGGTTCGGGTCCATTCGGATTCGAATTAATCTGAACATATGTATAAAAATAATTAAATTTTTTATTTTACTAGTTTAAATAGATAATTTATAAAATATATTAAAAACAACTTTATTAAGCATTCCGATTACTCTTGTTGACCCAAATAAGATTATTGACCTGAGTAACCCGACCAAATAGGCTTAATCGGGTCGGGTCCGCCGGGTCAACTTTTGACACCCTTAGTTGTAAGACCGTGTTTAAAAATGAGACGACGGCGTTCTTGGGTCAATTCGATTACCCAAACGATCTTAATTTAGGATTTGAATTGAAAATAACCTAAGTGTCGCATAACACAAAACAACATTCGGTCACGAGTGAACCGTCACTTAATGAGTCACCTTCAGGATGCTTAGGGTGAGTTTAAGAAGAAAGACTCACCATTCAGTGAGGTGGGACATAGTGAATAATACATGAGCCAAAGGAGAAGGTGATGGGTTCAGGGAGTGATGACAATAGCTCACTAAACCACGAGTCTCCTCAACAATAAGAAGACTGAAGACTTGGATAAACATCTAAGTGAATGAAGAAAAGGCGGGAAAAGGCAAGATAAGTTTAAAATGTATAAGGCATGGTCCTTATCATGCAAAGGTCAAACCTTCTCTGAATGGTTAAAGATTGGAGCAGTGTCACCATTGTTCTTCATAAAGCATTGTTGTCCTTTACTCAAAGTAGATACTTGTAACAAAAATAAAATACTGATGTTTTTTGTCCAATTTAGCTTAGGTCAGCTTTGTCTTTACTTAACGGTTGTCAACCATTCTCTTTTATATATATAGAGTTATAACGAGGAGTAAAAGTTAAGTTTATGCCCAAAATGCTAAGACATTAACAAACACTTTTACTCCTCTAAAAACAGCTAAGTCCACGAGCTAGAACTCGGTTGGTTAGCCTAGTTGTATTCAAAGCTTAGTTTTGGGTTTAGAGGGGAGACTACACTATACTTGTCATTTCAATCCCAAGTGTTGTTTCGCAAACACTTAGGTATAAATTCTTTGATTTACTTCTAAAAAGAATTTAAACGTTGAGAACCTTGTGTCATTTACTTTAAGTTTTCTTTCTTATTTGCAAGTAATTCATTACATAACTTAGCATAGAACACGAGTAGATTAACTTTGTAGTTAAACTAATCGTGTAAAGGGAACAACAAGTGGTATCAGAGCGGTTTGATTTATAAATCAATTTTTATAAACCACTCAAAATGTTTTTGATATAGAGATCCTACCATGGTTGATAGTGATGTACCCCAGCTTGTCGATAAAAAAGGGAGGAAGTCTTGTTGTTGTTGCTCCCCGACTTGAAGTTAGAAAATTTGCTAAATGGAAAAAGCGCATGCCACTACAACAAAAGTGAAGACAGGCGACCAACTTTTGGCGGGGACACCTTTGTCCCGCCAAAAGTCACTAAACGACAAAAATCAGGCTGACGTGGAACAACAATGGTCTACCCGAGCATGAAAAATTTAACGCACCCCGCCAAAAGTCTAGAAATATTTGACCAAGATTATAACACTCCCACGCTAGCTAATTGTTCCCGCTTTTTTTCCTGCCATTATTTTTGGCGAGGACACGTCCTCGCCAAAATATTTGTACTTTATTTCTTATCTTTTGGCGGAGACATGTCCACGCTAAAAGATTTCACAATTTTTTTATTTTTCCCTCCTCATATCTAATTTATCCAATAAAAGTTTTTCGCTAAACTAAAACCTTTGGGCGGGGACATGTCCATGTCCTCGCCGAAAGTTTTCCTGCTAATTTATCCCGCCACATTGCAACTTTATCCCGCCAATTTTTACTTATATATAACCGATCATCCTCAATATGCCAAAACACACATAACCCAATCCTCAATTTCCACAAAACACATATAACAATGGTACGGTTACACGCTGAAAGAGGAGTGGTCAAAGGTTTTATTGAACTTACCACTCTTTGATGAAGTTCTTAATATATATGGCGATGAAATTATTTCTGAATATGGTTCTTATAAGAACATTAGTCCGTGGATGAGAGATGTTATTCTGAAATGGTGGAGGAAAAAGCCATACTACAGAGAGATGTTGGCCGGTGATAGTGAAATCAAGTTATCAAAAGTCGATGAACTGGGAATGAGGATAACAAATCTTGAAGCTTTGTTTGAACATTTCATCAAGAAAAAGAATGAAAGGGAGGGGAATGGTGGTGCAGGTTCTAACAAAGTGGGAAGTAGCAATAAAAAAATGAATGAGCGATGTTTGTTTTGTGTTAAGTTGTGTCGTTCGAGTTGTTTTGTTTGAGCTGTTTCGTTTGCTTGTCGCGTTGTTTTGTTTGAGTTGTTTCGTTTGCTTGTCAAGTTGTTTCGTTTGAGTCTGTATGAAATGTATGTGTTTGAGAACTCTTGCGAGTTTTAAATAAAAGGTTTGCCTTCATGTTTCTTAATTGTGATATTGTTGCTTTAGTTTCAGTCTTTATGCATATGTAATTTAGTGTTGGGATATGGATTTAACAAGCAGATGATTAATGTCAAATACCAAGTGTAAAATACATACGAATTACATTACAAAGCGGATTGCATTACAAACTTTTAGGATTTAGTAAATCCATATAGAATAATCGGTCACCCCAACTATAGTCTAGCATATGTTAGCTCGTAGACTTAACGGTATTTAGTAGTTATAGATTAGCGTAAGTAACACCGTGGAAGAAGGGCGGGTATTTACCCATGTATGCCCGATCCACGCCCGAAGGAGGACGTTAGCAACTTGTATAAATATCCATCTCCACACAATGGAGAGGGTTGGATGTTCATTTGGAATCTAACCTTCGATATTTTTTGTTTCTCTCTCTAGCATCCCATTCTCTCATTTCTCTCTCTACCACACGATTTCCACATCAAATCCATAGTATGATATGATATCAATAATCTTAAAATTGTTATTAGAGCCCATGGTTTGATTAGCTAGGTTGTATGTGCGTTTTCTTGGTTGTTTTAGATTGAAAAGTTAGTTTTGAAAGGTTTTTGGTCTCATCTTTGGCTTCCTTTGATTCTCACGTTTGTATTGTTAAAGTTAGTGTTTTTAGGGTAGTTATAACCTTCTAGGATCAAGTTGTGCAAAAGAATCCAAGCAAAAACGTTCAAAAGGGTGATTTTTAGGTGAAAAAGGCACTTGTTTCAAGGTTGCGATTTGTCTCTCGGATGGTGTTCTTCCTTGCGATTTAACTGCTTCATTGTTGTGAGTTGACAGGGTTGAAGTTGCGGTTTTTTTTATATATTATTATACAGTTGCGATTTATTGATAAAGACAAACTTGCGATTTGAACTTTAGCCAAAAGACAAAACAGAACGATAGTGACATTTGTACTTTTTGAAAGTGACTTGCGGTTTGTCTGTCTCAGTTGCAATTTGACTTTGGTTGCGACTTGTGTATTGCGATTTGGCAATCTTGCGGTTTGAATGTTACGGTTTGGGTGTTCAGTGGTTTGATACTTGCGGTTTGTGTCTGCGGGTTGAAGGTTGCGTTTTGGGTTTTTCTACGGTTTGATTATTGCGATTTGACTACAACTGCGATTTGAGAGTCTGCGACTTGAAGGGTTGAGATTTGAGCTATTTGAAGACAAATTTTGAGTTTTGACTAGGAGACACCGTGCCCAAAATTTTATTTGGACTGTAATTTGATTCAAACTTTACCAAATCACAAATAAACAACAATTCACCTAATCCTAACACTCCAGTATCCCTTTTAACATACAATCACAAATAATTGAATCGATCCAATTGTTATCATAACACGTTCAAGTTAACAATATTTCACGCTCTCTTACTGATTATGTTAAATTTCATCAACATCAACATCATGCCTAACACTCTTGATTCAGTGATATCTGAGGAACTTAAATTGTATGAAGTTGTTGATAATCATAAGAGTCCTAATTATGCAGAACGGTTAAACATGATAGAGTCAGCCAATGATTATGTGAGATCTTCGTGCTCGGATTCAGAAGAGAGAGAAGTGCACCAGTCACAGCAACAACATGTTCATGCAAAGGAGAGTTGCATTGAACCTTTTCGACAACTTCATTCACACCTCACGATACTTCTAAAATGAAATAGATTCACGATGGGATTCGAACGAGCATTTAATGCACTTTTCCGTCAAGATGTATCAACTTTCACGGGCACATTGTTCTTGAACTTAGGACAACTTGAACAACAACTTAACAGAGAAAAAAAATTCAAGAAGCCGGATACAAAGCTGCACTTCAGGTGATCAACAAACAATTTCAGTCATTCTTCAATGGTGAATACACTTGGGATTACGACGATCATATGACTGAAAGGTGCTTTACTAGCCACACTGGAATGGAAGTTGTTGTGTTTAGAGAAACATTAATCCAACACATGGATAACGTCAAAAAGTACATTGAGGAAAGAGCACAGTATGATGACAAAGTGAATAAGTGTCAGGTTCAATCAAGAGATAGTAATGTTGAGTCGGGTAAAGCATCGGTTGAAGGATCATGTGTTGCTGAATGCGGAGGATCAGATATAGATAAAATTGACACAACCAGTTGTTCAGTGACTCCTGTCACACAAGATATGGATGCAGCTATCAGACCGGTAAATGAACAGGTGTCATGTGCCGAGGTACTCTTAACTGTTCAACATGATGCATCTGCTAATATACTTGTACAAACTGATCATGATGTCATACATGATACTGAATTATGTTCCTTGGTTGAAGCTAAGACTAATTATTTCAAAACAAATGACATGGTTGATAAAGAAGCGTTTAATGAACTTTCAAACAAATTCTCAAAACTTGAAAAATATTGCATTTCTCTTGAAATTGCAATACAAAGAAAGGAAGAAAGTTTACAAACTAAGAAACCATGTAACAATCCGGAATTGCCTGAATTTCGTGAATCTTTTGAAATTAAAGAGTTAAAAGCTCTCGACAATCAACAACCTGAAGAAACATATCTCTGATATGAATGAGAAAAATAATTTAGTCGGAACTAATCAAGACAGTAATGCAATTAAGACAAGAAATATTGAACTGTCAATTTATGTGGCTAAATTACTCAAGGAAAACGAGTCTTTGAAAAGGCATCAAAAGAATCTAGATGACTCAATCAAAGAAATTAGGTCTAAAACTTTAGAACAAACAACATCTTTGATGGTCAAAATTGATGAATTCAAAGCTCAACTTCAGGATAAAAGTTTCACAACAGTAGCCTTACGAACGAGCTTAGAAAAACTACAGGGAAAAGTGTGAACACTAAGTTTGAAAAACCATCAATCTTGAGGAAACCAGTTTTACATCCTAATAGGAACCAGTCTGTTATTAGTTTCATGATTTACAAATAAGTTTTCAAATGATAATAAAATTTATAGCCTTCTTAAAGTATCTGTGCCCCTTCGTGCCAGCCTCGTTCATTATGGACCTGAGATAAACATGCTAAAAGTGTCAACACAGAGGTTGAGTGAGTTCATAGGTTTGCAAGTAAAACAGTTTATTACATGATTTCCATGTTTAATATGTCGTGGGTTACGTTGTTATACACCCAAAATGTTAAAAACATTTATTATTGCACATAATTACAATAAAAATATGGAGATTGTTAATACAAATAAGCTGTAAAAACGTTTATTTATATTTTATGATCTTCTAATGTTTTGTCGATAACAAACGTAAAATCATTTTAACGAAACAAATAGAATATGTAAATAGTTTGAGTTAATAGTTTTCTAACACACTTACGTTTTCACATAAAACACTAAAACAAGCATAAGTGTTTTTATGATTTAGATATATATGTACAACAACTAATGTTTACATATTGGGTTAGCACATACTTAAACTAAGTATACTAAAATGGGTAAAAACATGTTAATACTGAAATGGGTAAAAACTAGCAAATGGTATTGACCCATAACCCATGGTTTTATATATACCACTTATCCAAGTTCATTGTATCTAGATAGAAAACCATGGATCAACCCATAACCCATGACCCATGACCCATGACCCATAACCAAAAATACCCATGGGCAAAGAGGAGCGTTCCATGGATCCCTAGCTTTGTGCTAGCTGGATCCCTTGTGGAAGGGATCCGTGGGATCCGGGGAACGGTAGAGAATTTTCTCTATAAATAGTGAGCCATTTCTTTCCTTTTAGCTCACCACTTCACATATACTCTCTCCAAGTTTTAGATCTCTCTAACCTCGGATCCAAGAGATCTATGTAGTTTGTCTTTGTTTTGTGTGATCTTTTAGGTTCCTCTTAAAGGCAAGATCACCACCTTTGAAGTCGAGCAAGCTCAAGTCCATGAGTTGCCATGCTTCCTCATCATCAAGGCTATTGAAGTCTTCTTGTTGATGATCCCTTTCTTTCTTCAAAGAAGTGTAGTGTTGAATACATTAGTGAAAGATGTCTCAAGTGTCAAGACGAAGATATCAGTGAAGGGTATCTATCGTCTATAGGATAAGCACTTGTGGTAGGTGTTTAGAAGTCAAGACAAAGAAGCATTAGTGAAAGGTGCTTAGAAGTCAAGACAAAGAAGCATTAGTGAAAGGTGCTTAGAAGTGAAGACACAAGACATTAGTGAAAGGTGTCTTGTAGATCTAGTCAAAGGCATTAGTGAAAGGTGCCTTAGATGTACATTCAATATGGTGTGTTTCGATGTACAAGATAGACTAGTATTAGATCCAAGGATATTGATATCCTTGATGATGTTGTAAAGGAGTAGATCTCCTTTGGGATTAGTCGTTGGTGTAGTGTGGTAGTAATTCCTCCATTGCAATGGAACTAGGTGCTTAGCCTAGTACCTAATAAAGGGTAGGCGACGTTGTGAAGGTGTAGTTCACCTTGGAGTGAAAGAACTAGGTACTTAGCCTAGTACCTTATAAAGGGTAGGCGACGTTGTGTAGGTGTGGTTCACCTTGGAGTGAAAGAACCCGGTGGTTAGCCTAGCACCGTATAAAGGGTAGGCGTCGTTGTGATAGGTGTGGTTCGCCTTGGTGTGAAAGAACTCGGTATTTAGCTTTGTATCGGAAAAAGGTGTAAGCGACGTTGTGAAGGCTTCTCCGCCATAAGGAGATTGGTGTAGTGTTTACGAACTCTCGAGTAGGTGACTCGGGGAGTGGAGTAGGGCAAGGAAGGTGTCCTTGTAGCCGAACCACTATAAATACTCGTGTTGTGGTTTTGTGCTTCTTACCCTTATCTTTTCATTACTTATCTTTATATGCTTGTTTCTCAACATCAAACACACACACCCAAATAGATTGACATAAGTCAATCTAAATAGTTTAAAAGGAAGTTTTAATTGGTAAAACTATTCAACCCTCCCTTCTAGTTTTCCACAGAGATAGTGTTTTCATTGCCCTAAGTTCCTGACACCGAAGCCTTAAGTTTTCTAGTTTTTAGTTCCTATCCGTTTGACATACCAGTCAAGTGGGGAAACCACCCGGAATAATTTATGGTAGATGTCCACCTAGGACATCCATAGTTCCTCAAATGATTATGCATCCGTTTGACATACGAGTCAAGTGGGGAAACCTCCCGGATGGGGGAGTTCAATCCCAATAGATCTATTCACAACATTCACGCTTGGTTCCTAACTTAGGCAATTTGGGAATGTTTCGTACATCTGTATTCGTATGTAAATATTATCGTATATTTGAGTTATATGTTTCAATAAACAGATAGAGTGTTCCATTAATCGAGTAAAACATTTTAAATAAATGTACAGTTTGTAAGTAATTGCGATTGCAGTAATAGTTGTAGCATGTATCTCCCCCAAAATAGTTCAAAATAAGTAAAAGAGGGGCTATGACTCACGGTAATCCTTAAAAGTTTAGATTACTTGTGAATGTAAATAATTGAGCATGTATCTCCCCCAAAAAGTAAAGTAATTTAAACGAGAAAAAGTGGGGCTATGAAACTCACCGTGAAGTAATGATATCAAATCGTATAACGGAATTGATGGATAAGTCGGGAAGTCTCTACGTTCAAACTAAAAGTATAATATCATGTCTTAGGTTTTGAAATAATGCAAAAGTATAAACGAGCCTATATACGTCCTTATATTGATCATAATGTAGTACTTGGTAGGTTGTGTATGTCGTTTTATAGAAACGGTTTATGAAACTTTTTTAGTTTATATATCTTGTACTACCGTTCGGGCCATCATAATTCAGAGGTCATGTAGTAAACGTTCGAGGAGCTAGGACACTTTAAATCGTAAATCCAGCAACTCGTTGATCCGTTTACTCAAATGAAACCCCTCACATGAAGCTCCCTAGTTTTGTAGTGCTTAATATGTAAAACATGTATTTTGATTACTTGTTTATATGACATATTAAGAGTTTATAAATACGAAAAAATAAACTAACAAAGTTTATAAGTATTTAAATAAGTTTGAGTCTTATAAATACTTACCTTTATTTAGAATGATTGAGTATTATAGTAAAAGGGAATATAAGCTGAGCTTCGAGGTGGAATTTGTAATCTTCGAAAACCCGAGGCTATTAGAAGATTATAAAAACGCCTTCTTGAAAGCTCGAAGGAGAATAGAAGATTATAACAACGTCTTTTTGGAGACTTGAAGTTATTTGAAGATTATAACGACTTTTTCTTGAAAACTTCCAAGAACAAAGATCAAAACCTAGTTTTTCTTCAGGAACACATGAATGTTCTTACAAGATCTATAAGAAATGCCTTAGGTTTAGGACTTTAGATGTTAAGAAGGTGTGGTTCAAGAATTTATGAAGGTTTTAGGCTAGTATTTATAGGAGAAAGGATTTGGTTAACTATAAATTAAGTTAGGATTTTAACCATGGTTAAGTTTACAAGTGTAAAGATCTAAAGAATCAATGGTCATGATCAAGCCACCATGCTTAATGACACATCAAAAACGCCACCTATGGCTAAAATGAGGAGGTTAAGAGTTTTGAACATTTATCTTACCTTTACTGAGTGAGTTTTGGTCCCAATAATCGCTAACAGTATGTCTTTAAGTCACGAAACTTAAAACTGGGTATCGTAAAAATATGAAACTTGTATAAATGATTAAAATTATTATTATACTCCATAATAAAATATAAAATTAGTGGTAAGTTCCATCGGGTTGCTTAGACGCTGATAAAACTGGAAACGCGGGTAAAAAAAAACGCGTAAATCGCGTAAAACACTGAACTGGAAAACGTAAAATTCTAAAACTTGTGAAATTTTCGTAAGATGTGAAAAACATATATTTCTATTTTTTGTAATGTTATCTGGACATATATGGATGTTCGAATGACGTTTAAACTTAAACGTAAAATTAGGACACGGCTTTGTGAAATTGGTTCTGGGTGGATTCAACGTACGTCGTCAGGACGACTCGTCAAGTATCAATTATCGTGTCATGATAGTAAAATAAAAAAAAATACGGGATGAATAGTAAAAGTGAATAGTAAAAATTCAAAAAATAATAGTAACCTGAAAATGCGAATTGTTACAACAACCGGCACCGGAACCCGACCCAACCGGTTCGGGTTTCGGTTTTACCCGTCGATTTCGGGTGCTTTTGCCATCCCTAGACCAAACACTACTTTTTTTTAATTAAAATTTCATTTAACTAAAAATATTACATTAATATTTCAAATAAAATTAAAAACATTACATAAAATAACTAAAATAAAATTAAAAACATTACAATAATTAAAATAAAATTTGAGAAAACATTACAACAACAAAAACCTAAACACTACAAATGTAAATTTTTTAATTATAAACAAAAATGACAAGTAAAAAAAACTTTAAGGGCTTGAAATTTAAATTTGTTTTTCTATTTAAAAAAAAAATAATAATAAAACAAAATTCATCTTCTATTCATCTTCTTTTTTGTTAAGCTGCTACATTTTATTTTATTTTTCAATACAAAAGCCACCCCAACGGTGTGAAACACACACAAACCATTTTGTTTTTTTTCCTTTCAATTCATTCGATCCGAGATAGACCAAACGAATTGGGTGTGCGGGGGTGGGCGTGTTCGTTGGTGGTTCGAGTAGCAAGGGGAGACGCGTCTGGTTGTGGAGGACGCACAAGTTGTCTGGGGGCGGCTTATTACGTTTAGTCTTAGGCATTTGTTTCACAAACAGACTTCTTTGGGCATGTTACTCATTTAATCCTTGACCTGAGTGGGTCACGCAATTACAACAACAAAAACCTAAACACTAAAATGTAACTTTTTTATTTAAAAACAAAAATGACAAGTAAAACAAACTTTAAGGGCTTAAAATGTAGATTTGTTTTTCTATTTTTTTTAAATAATAAAACAAAATCCATCTTCTATTCATCTTCTTCTTTGTTAAGCTGCTACATTTTCTTTTATTTTTTAATACAAAAAGCCACCCCCAATAGTGTGAAACACACACAAACCATTTTATTTTTGTTTTTTCCTTTTAATTCATTCGAGCCGGAGATATACCAAACATAACTAGAGTTCAAATAGATATTTTAGTTAACTTCTTACCTTACACCAATCATCATACCATTCCTTCTCGCAATTAACTTTGTTCTCAACATCATCTCATTGACACCCACTTTGCATTAGCATCTCGGAAAGTGGATTATACTTGTTTCTAAGATATTTGATTTTAGAGTCAATGTATGGGTAACTTTTGTATCAAAGTTCGTGATCTTTTGTGCCATCCTCTTGCGTACTTCAACCATGTAATTGTTCTTGAATCCACCATCTACCTTCCATAAAGGATCACCTGCAAGTTCTTGCAAAACATCAACCAAAACTTCGACTTCGTCCTCATTCCAATATAGTTTGTTCTTTCCCCTACCACGATCACATGTAGTTGTTGCCATTTGTACATGGAAATCTGAAATTTTAACTTGATATAATTAAAAAAACAATATCAACAATTGTTCTATGTTAAATACAAAACAAAGCACACATTGTTAAAGGAAATACCATAAAAACCATGATGTTTAAAATACAAGTACAATCAAAGAGTCCATAACAAAAACATAATAGAATAAGAAATCTATCTATTTGTCTACGTATTGAACATATTGGTTGACATAGTATTTCTAAATGCTAGCCATTCATCACTTGGACTAATATTAGTAACGTATTCCATTTCTCCATTTTCCACCTCATTCTCTTCGTCGTCATTATAATCATCATATTCTTCTTCGTCAAAGACCGACTCTTGTAGATCGTGGCTCATAAATTTCCGAATCAAGTTATGCAACTGGCAACATGCCATAATAATCCGAACTTGGGCTTCAATTGGAAAGAATGAAGGGGATTCTAGGATCTTCCATATTCCTTTTAGCAGTCCAAAATATCTCTCAATAACGTTCCTTGCTTTAGAATGTTTCATGTTAAAGTACTCCTGAGCGGTCTCTGGTCGATGGCCATCAAACTCTTTTAAGTGATATCGTTGTCCTCGATATGGAGCAAGAAATCCATTGGCATTGCAATAACCAGCGTCAACCAAATAATAATTACCATGAGGGACTCTTAGACCTTGAGGCCTTGAGATTGCATCTCGAAGCACACGACCGTCATGTGCCGAACCTTCCCAACCAGGCAAAGCATATATAAATTGCATGTTCGGGCAACAAACATCTAATACGTTAGTTGAAATACAACCATTTCTTGTATGATATCGTGACTTCTCATCACTATGAGGTGTAACTTTGATTAAGGTTCCATCTAAAGCTCCTAAACAACCCTACAAATTAGATTCGAGACATAGTGAGAAAGATTATTACTTAATATTGTACTTAATTCATTTAAATTTAAGTGAAACTATAAGCTTATGATACCTGAAAACATTTCCACCTTTCATCTTGACAATCTTGTGATATAGGCTCTGGTTTCTTTAACAATACATGATGCAATTTGAGTATTGCTTTTAGAACCTGATTGAATTGGCAACTCACTGTTTCTCTACTATGAAAAAAGAGATGACCTATTGTTCTACCTTTTTTGTGGTGAGCCGAAGTATATAAAAACATTGCTACTACCTCTTCTATTGACGTGTTTCTAGTAGGCTTTAAACCTCCAATCTCGCTTACCATTTAACACAGTACCTTAAAAGTTGCTCTATCCATATGAAGTTCACCAATACAAACTACATCACTTTCCATTGTGAACCTAAACATCCATTGCATTTGCTCAATCATTTTTCCTTCCTTTGTTTTGATTTGACGAATCTTAGTTCAAAGGTATAAACAAATAACAAAGTAGTAAAAAGAGTATGTCAAAATCATCAATGTAGTTGCTATTTGTTGAACCAACAGAACCTGCCTTAATTTACGTTTTATGTAGTTAATAGGAAAGCGAGCCATTATGATCTACATAATCATATTTGAACTACCATTATCATTGGTAAAAAGATGATCAATTCACAAGATTACCGAAAACAAGATTTACTATCATTATCCCAATTAAGTATAGGAAACAATAAACACATAATCGAAACATGACCAAATGTGAGTTAGATATATTGCTACAATGAGAATTAAACATGTCACAATTTGCATGATACCAAACCCATATAGCACTGTACATAGCTAAATAAAATCCAAAAAGTACTATTTAATTTTTATTATATATAATTTTTACTACACAATATGTGATCATTTGACTATCCTCACAAAACAATCTATACAAGTCATAAATAAAACAAGATACAACCTTTATAGTTGATAAAGCTAATACCCTATGGCAATTCAATTCATACACACGAATTTGAATTTTTGACTAAAAATAGCAAATCAACAAATCAACATATTACTAGTAGTACTTTTACCCAAAAACCCATAAGACTATAAAATTTATCACTTAATAAAAATATTGGGAGAATGAAAAAAAAATGTTAGAAAGATAAATTATACCTTGAATAAACACATACCGTAATTATAACTGATTGTCGATGATATATTGTTGAATTAACACACAAAACAACGAGAAGCACAATATGGACTAATGTTAAGGGAATAAATTATACCTTGAATGTAGTTTCTTTGTTGCTATGTGTCTGATCTTTATGTTTAGATGGAGAGAATGATGATGGAGAGGATAATCATTGTGTGAGAATAAAAATATCTGATGAAGGTGAGTTGATTGGAAGTGTGAAAGCGTATAAAAGAAGTGTGGTTAATTGGCGGGTTAATTAGTGGGTAATGAAAGCCAATTCATCCAATTTACTAGATAATGGCCCAATACCCACTATTGAGTAATGAGTGAATGCATTATATACAACCAACCTCTTTTATTCATTATCTTACCATTTCCTTATACTATTTTAAGTTGACTTGATTATGCACATTATGATTTCAAGGTGCGCTTGGTTTAAAATGGGGAATGGGAAATGGAAAGGCAAAGAGAATGCAAAGGAATGGAATGGAGATTATCATTATATTTGATAGTGATTGTTTAAGAAAAACACATTAACCTCCAAAGTGGTAGTGGCGATGGCGGCTGATGGTGGTGATGGTGGTGATGGTGGTGGTAGCGGCTGGTGGTGGTGGTGGTGGTGGGTAATCATTACTATACCTTTCAATTTACTGGTTAATGCCCTATTACCCAATGGATTGAGATCCTCTCATGTTGAAAGTTATGTGACCGAAGAAAAATAATCAACAACACATTGTGAGACCTTTATTTTATCAAAAAATAAATTTTTCTTTACAACATAACTAACATAACCTCTCATGTTCAACTTGTCTCATGTTCAACTTGAACATGAGATGATCCCAATCCTTACCCGATACTAAACACTGATTAATACCCTGCTTCTAACCCCACATATTTAATCACTCCCTTTCTCATTCCCCACCCCCATTACCCAAGACCAAACACCCGCTCAGTTGATGTTTTTTTTTCGGGGCTTTGGTTTCTTAATAAACCTTGACTGCCACCTATTATTATTTTTTGAGTATTCATTTGTGTATTTTCAGAATCATCCTTATCTCAAACCTTGACACAGATTAAACATCATACCTTTGCAAATATCATCCCTATGAGGTCAAAAGCATATTTGAAATGACCATTTTACCCTTATTTTAACTTAAATATACTTTCACCCACACATTAACCCAAACACCCTCATTCTTCTCTCTCCACCACCAATCTGTAAAAAATACCATGAAAAAATGTGATGGCAGATGACATTACCACCATTAAAACACACCTCTCATCTCTTAATAGATAAAACCATTTCTTTTCCTTTATGTCGAGAAGTAACAGAGACAATAACTAAGCCAATCTAAAAGGGTCATTTACGAAATCTTCCAGTCAAAACCAATTTAAGAAATAAGCCAACATGAGCCATACGAAATCAAATAGCAGCTTCTAACTATGCAGAAAATGTCGCTAGTAAGTTAAGCATTTAAACAAATCAAAAATATTGTTTGATTGCCTCTTTTGATTATCCGCTCAACAACAACATATGAATCACTTTTACATCCACTTTCAATATCAATATTATATAAAAAATTTGAACACAAAATTTAACTAGTTTAATTGGTAACAAATGAATATGTTCTTACAATTAGTTTGATGGGTTGAATGGGTATGAAGACCGATCATACCAGAGCTTAATTAAGGGACCAAGATGAATTGAGACAAATTGGTACTTAAGCAAGCTTCCTTACTCGTGCCTCAAGGTTTTAACAGCTACCCCATGGTAATTTCCAAAACCCCTTTAATCTCTGAAACCTAATTTTTGTGAAATTGAGTGTGGATGCATTAAACTGTAAAAACTCCTGTTTATGGTGAATAAAGTGGAAGTCTTGCTTCGTTTTTCTTTAAGATTAAGTAGTACCCATCTTTAGCTCTGTTCTTTCACCTCTTCCAAAGTCTTCATGAACTGAGGTGACTAGTGCGAGCTTGGCCAAGAACAAGGTGGTGATATGATGGAGATCTTGAAGTTGACCATCAGGATGCATATTCGTGGAATGGTGTGAAGCAATAGAAAAGAAAAAACTGAAAGTGATGGCCAGGAGGAAAACTAGGTAGGGGTGTAGCTTCTTTAGAGTAAATGAGTAAATGACCTTTTTACCCCTGTGAGGGATGATTATTGCTAAAGGTTTGTGGTGGGGATATTTATCTTAAGGTTTAAGATAGGGATGATCTTCTTGGAAAATACACAAAACCAGGATTTTTTTGCTTCTATTTTTTTTTTTCAGTCTCATACATACCCTATGAAGTTTGTAAGATACTTCTCTCTCAATCTATTGTGTGTATGGCAGATGACATTCATTTCTCATCTTAATAGATACCGTCTATGTGCAGACAAGTTTAAGCCAATCTGGGTTTACAATCTTCCAGCATGCAACATACTCAACCTATGCGGGTTCCACATCTTGTTTGATTGCCCTCTTGACCTATCCGCTCTAACAATCTTTTCCCCGTTATCTACTACTAGTTTATATGTTTCTCTCATTGATGTTGTATTCATATCCACTCCAATGGGAATCTTGGGGTTGCCGTTTCTTACTCGTGCTCAAGGTTTTTCAGCTAAGGTATCCAAAATGATATTTTTTCAAAAGCGGATCCAACTGTTTAACATATTGCTTGTAAGATTAATATTCCTTACTCTTCATTTTACCAGATATATGGAACTGAGGTGACTGCGAGGCTTGGTCAGTTTATGATGGAGGATCTTGTTGCAATGCATATGGAATTTAAGCAATTTTATGGACCCCAAGAGACTAAGTTTCTTAAAATGTTTAATTGGGAAGAGCTTCAAGCGCTTCCACCTGCACTAAAAAAGATACTTCTTGGTAAAGATGGGACAGAGCTTGGAAGTTGGATGCCATTATACAGGTAACATTGCAACATTCATAAAGAGTATTAATGTATTATATAAGTTGCATTACATAGTTAAAAGATACAACTCCATTTTTTTGTATCTAATAAATTAATGTATTGGGAATATGAACAAAATATAATCCCGTAAATTGTTGTTATATATGCTACGGTAACTTAGAAAGTATCATAGTTATCATACTTAACTAAGCAAATAACATAGTTTCCGTATGCTCACAAACTATGTTAACTTGCAAAAACAATAAGAACATAGTTTCTGTATCCAAAAAGCCATGGTATCAGCAAAAACATTGATAACATAGTTTCCGTATTAGCAGATATTATAGCAAATTTTCATATTTGAGGCCTGAAATTTTATGATCAGGCGAAAGTATATTATTTTGCGTTCAAAAAACTTGTTGATTTTCTTAAGTTGGTGTGGTATACAATTTCGCATAGTGTATAGCATTGCTGCTGTTTGTAGCAGGCCAACATTTGTTATCCTTCAACATTTTATACTTTGGAAAATTGGTCCTTTCTTAATGTTTCTTACAACCTTGCAGCATATAACATCCCTGCTGTCAACAGCAGGGATCATTTTCCCTTTGGTATATCATTATTTAGCTCTCTAGCCTCTTTCATATAATATAACGTTACTATGAAAATTAAAAGCCAGATAGGAAAATGAGTCTGCTCTTGGATTGGCTGCATCAAAATAAACACTGGCTTTAATATTTTGAATGCTTATGAACTCACTAGAGTCTCAATTTTTCAAATTATTTATTTTTAAAGATGTTCTTTTAGTTCTTGTGCTAAATTTATATCGTGTTAATTTTATATTTTGTCCAAAATTAAATCAACAAGTCTTTAAGTTCTTTGCTGTGACGATGCAATGTATCCATTTTCACATAATTTATAACCAATTCTTACATAATAATGGTATATCACATAAATTATTCTGTGCATATCCATGTAAGGCAAATGTATTGCCGAAATAAGTATGCAAGTTGATTTATGTATCACACCACACTTACTTTTTTAATGCTTCAACTATCCACTATAACTTGAAGCTGCTTCTGAGTCTCTGTTATTTATTTTTGTAGTGTATAAGTAACATACATATGTTTACAAAGAACTAACTAAATATTCTTCTTAGTGCAGCTGATGTGAAGGACTGTTTGCGAAAAGTTCAGACTCTTAAATATGCAGAAGAAGTTTGCTATAATGGCACTTTGCTCATAAAGGCTTTGAGCTCCGGTCTAGAAATAGGTTCATGTAATTGGAGTCTTAAAGGTCCAAAAAGGAATATTTCATATATTTCAAGCTCTGTAATCTTGTCTGGAACTGCAATGGATTTTGACTTCCATTCTCTCCAGGGGAGTGATGTACTTATATATTCAGATTTTTCTTCCTTGAACTTGGCCAATTGTGTTGAAAATGAGAATAGTCTCTTTGCTGATGTTACCACGAATTGCTTAACTAAGAGGTATGGTTTTTATTTAATCTATTTGGTCTCAACATCAATAATTTCTGATTGTTTCTATGGTTAGAGATGGTAATTTTGATCCAATTGCTTATAAATGGTTTGATATGGGCTATGGTTAGAGATGGTAATAGAAGATTATTATCTCAGATGGGTCGAATTCCCACAATGTGTTTTTCTGATGCTTAAAACCATCGAACTTACTTATCCAAGCTTTGGCTTTTTTTCAAGTATTTTAGTTTTTGTAATCGCATCTCACATATTTCTTATTAAAAGAAAATCAAAGCAATTTCGAGTCACCCCGTGTTGATGCCATCATTACTAAAGAGGTTTCTGATTTTGGTTTACAAAGACACCTTATAAGTCAGTTACGTCATAGATTTTATTTTTTCTGTTGCACTTCATATCCCCCTCCCTTTCCCCCTTCTCCTATTTATTTAGCGTCTTTGAAGTACAACAGTGATCTTAATTTTGAATTCATATCTTGCAGTGACAATACATATACGATGGAACTGAATAGCTGTTCGTTGCTGAATTTTGAAGAGAGTTCAGAAGAATTGGAGAAACTGAACTTCATATGTTTGTGTTCATTAGATTCTGTGAAAACTGGTGGTTCTGTTCTAATTCCCATTGGAAGGCTTGGTGTAGTTTTGCAGCTTCTAGAGTTATTTGCTTTGCAAATTGAATCGTCTGATGTGAAGGTAATTTATTTCACTTGTTAATGTCAAGCGCCGACTCTAAAAAATTTATTTCAAAAATGAGTTTAAAAGAACATTCAGATTTCTGTCGGTCTTATCTGAAATAGGTCTATTGAAAAAATAACAGTAGTTAAAAGTGGGATGGCCTGAGTGGGTCAAGCAGGTCGAAAGGTGCCTAAAATCTTTTCTAAAGTATCTTTTTATTTAAAGATTTAGGTTGTTGCTAACATTGTTTCCCACTCAAAAGTAAGTAACACACAATTATTTGGATGTGTATATTTCTAGAAAATAATGGACATAAAGGGTTTGAAGGCATGTCCTTTTTTGTGTGTTACGCGTCCCTTTCGACCATATTGCTATCACTACTTTTTTATATACAAAGCTGGGATATCATTTGGTCAACTGCTTGGCTATCACTTTAGAACCAATCCAACATGAATCCAATTTTTATAGGCTTATTCTTAGTTATTGTTGTACTGAACCTGTTTGGAGAGTAGAAAAAATATTAAATAATTAGATCTTGTGGTTTTGTAGGTTCCAATATTTATCATCTCTAGTGTGGCAGATGAATTACTCGCGTACACTAATATTTTACCAGAATGGGTATGCAAGGACCGACAAGAAAAGGTAATACTCATGTGATCAGATGTTCAAACTTAATTAAAGCTGATTAGTATTTCAAAATTACTTACATCTGTATTTGTTATAATTATGCGGTCTTGCAGATGTACTCTGGCAAGCCTGTTTTTGCTCATGAGGAGCTCATAAAAGAGAAAAAGATCCACGTGTTTCCAACAATTCACTTGCTTGAATTGTTGTAAGATATTAATTTAATTATTGTATTTATCTTATCTACTTCCAGAGTTGTATCCATACTGCCAACTCATCTACTTGGAGTAGGTTTTGACACATTTAGTTGTAAACGGGTCAATTTGGGTTATGTTTAATCATTAACAGGTCAAATGGGCCAAGTCAATTCTATTGCTAAAATGGAAAGTGGTCTAAAACCCGCCCAAAGACTATTGTTAATGGTTCCAACCTCCTTAGTTGCTTTGACGTTTTGATAATAATTTTTTTGTTATCATGTTTAACGCAATTTATCTATAATAATTAAAATAAAGAACAAGAAGTATTTGAGTCAAGTGACCCATGCCAAAAATAACCTGTTTTGACCTGGACCCGTTACCCAGCTTGTCTATCACCGTAATTTGGAATATTTGGCATGTTTTATATGTTGACGTCTAGTTTCACTTTTATGTATACAGAATGATGTGGCAGGACCCATGTATAGTAGTTTGTCCTCACTGGAGCTTGCGGATTGGACCTACTGTACATTTACTTCAGCGTTGGCATGGGGATCCAAACTCACTTCTAATTCTGGAGGTTCTTTTCTTCTATTTCTTCTCATTTATGTAACATTTATTTTGATTTATTGGTTTGTATAGGCCATAGGCGTCTAATATAAACCATCAATTGCTTTCAGGAAGGATTAGACTCTGAGCTTGCACTATCGCCTTTTAAGCCTTTAGCTATCAAGGTTGTGGAATGCTCGTTTGTTTCTGATATAAAGTAAGTGATACATCAATTCCTTATGGAAATTATTTGCTTTTGTTCTAATTTAATAGTTGAATGAAACTGAGAATATTATCTTTTGATTAGGAACGTTATCCATACATGACAATGTATATGTTATGTAAAAGATTAATAAATATACGCCAAAATCTTCTTGTTTCAAAAGTAAGGTTATATCATTTATTAATTAAACTAGAAAATATGAGTAAGCTTTCTTCACTACATGATTTCAGACTTCTGCTCGCAATGAAATCTTGAAGTTCAAACCAGATCTTTTGTTAGAAAAGCGTGCATCAGGCGCGCCTGAGGCGTGATGCGATGCGATGCACTACCCTATTGCATCAGACACCCTAATGCGTTGAAATCACGGGATGCGTGGTGAGGCGCGCACATTTGGCACGCAGCAGCTGAGAAATTACAAGGTTGATTAAACTAAAGTACCAAACCACACAGACCTCTATATATACGAGTAATGCAACTCAATAAGCAATTTATCAATAAGATCTTATAAAACCAACTAAATTTTTTATGGGGGTAACAATTTTTCAAGTCTAAATCAGATGATGGTATCAGACTCACACACTAGCTTCACCAAAAGGCCTTTGGTATAGCTGTATCCGTGTGAGAGTTCTGTCCCCAAACCAAGAGACTGAAACGAAACGTACAATTCCATTCTAAGTTAGATGTACAAAACGTACAATGACTGAAACGAAGGTTGGTATTTTGTGCATAAAAAAAGTGTTGTTTTTATAGTCATCATTAGTTCATTAATTATTAATTATTATATTGTAATGTATGAACAGAAAGTGTTTGCGTGTCAACTAAATATGACCTGTACTAAAATGACGGTTCCAACCCCAATCTGTTTTGACCCATTATGCCACCCATCCAGCTTGAAACCTCTAGTTATTCTCATTGAAATCGGTCTAACACATGCTACTATTCTCAATCAACAGCTTCCAGATTACACAAAACCATACTTTAATCCTTCCGGTGATCATTGTCGTGTCTATTTTACACTGAAAATGAAACTTTTCGTCTGCCAAGTTCAAAGAATCTTTCACAGTTAAATATTGCAGCAGACTTGGCCTCAAAGTTGACTTTCTTGAAGATAAATGAGGATTTGACCATTTCAAGATTAAAAGGTGAGCTCTTTGTTTATCAAGGGAAACACTATTTATCTGCAGAGGAACACGCAGTGTTTTCAGAGATGAGGCCTTTGGTGCATTGGGGTAAGGTTGATTTAAATAGTCTCTCGTTTGCATTAGAGAAGAGTGGAGTCAAAGGGTCAATTGAAAAAGTAAATATTGAGGATGGACACGCATCTAATGTGTTGCATGTATTTGAGCCTGCCAATACTTTAATACAAGTTCAAGAAACAAGTACTGCTATTAGTACTTGTGATGAGAGTTTAGCCTCCCTTATTTCTGATGCAGTACATAGTATTCTGAATGGTGTTTGAGGTCGAGAAATTACAAGTGTTTTGCTAACTTAAGACGATAGGAAACTTGATTTCTGTTTGTAACTGGGTAGGTTTTGTATAAAACGCAAATGGTGCTAGCTATTAGCAGATCAAGTACTGTTGTTTGGTGTATTTGAACTATGCTTTACTATTAATGTTTAGGTTTGCATAAATAGACACATACAAATGTGCATGTAAAATATTGAATTTAAATTAATTATTTGGTCACACAAGCAACAAGAGTGGTAACAGAAGCCTTAAACAAACACATATGACACAGATGTCTTCAAATGTTAAACCCAGAAAATTATGGCAGTCTCTGAAACTCGAACTTTAGATATTGATGATGTGCACTAGTCTTCCTTCCCAAGCAAAGTTAAAAGAAACCTCTTGTAATCTCCTGAGGTTTCTTTAGCTACAGCCTGATCAAGTGGTACACTGTTCCTCTTGTAGTACTGCTCCATGATCTCCTTCAAGTCTTTCTCTGCTCGAGTAACGATCACTCGAGTTAATGCATCTTCATTGGTCCCACTCTTTTTTATTGCATTACGGATCACCTACAAGATTGTATACATACACAAGCTTATTGGAGAGCTGTATGCAGCTTGTAGAATGTGTAATGTTAAAATGTTCTTGGTGTAATTAAACAGCTTGTATGTGTTGTGTTAAAATGTGCTTGGTTTCTTTTAAAGTTATAACAATTTTTTTTGTAAAGTAATTAAGAACAAAACTAGAAGGGCAAAAAAGTTGTTTCAGTTTTACCCATATAGACCCGATTTATGTATGCAGACTAATTAGACTCTTATATAATGGACTTGTTTGCTCGAACATGGATACATGATTATTCAATTTTATTTACTTTAAATGGAAAGCAATAATCACACCTTCAAGTTGCAATAATCCATTCCCAAACATGTCTAAACTATGATTCTCTATGTAATCAATAGTTTTGAAGAAAGTGAGTTCTGTTTACCCAATGGAAATACCTTTTCAAAGTACTTGATGGGGTTAATCATGCATCTGATCGTTGAGCGCAGGGTTTCAGTGTACTCATCTGCTCGATCATCCTTCAAGTGCTATCAAGAATTTTCCAAGGATAAGCATTTAGTACACTTCTCACAAAAAAACTCGAAAAATGATATATGATACATAAATTTTATGCATACCTTGGTAATGCTACAACCATGTTCATCCTTGTAGTGATTCAAAGTGGCCATAAGTTGTGGCTTGCTCCTTGTAGTGATGATTCGGAGGATTTCCTCATGGTTAAATGCCTTTTCTTCAATGGCACTTCTAAGAATGCTCGACTCTGAGTTTGCCAATTTCAAGTTCACTTCATTTCCTTGGTACCTATGTATGCTCACCAATCCAACTAGTAGCTGAATTATTAAACAAAAACTATAATATGTTAAGAACTTTTCAACCATCTAAACAATATGATATAGTAAGATGCATGCCTTAAGTATTCCCTTTGGGCAACTTTCTTCTTGATTAACTGGTCTTGCTTAAAAGTTAATCTTATTTATATTACGGAATTTGACCCATTTTAAATTAAACGATCCCAACTGATACAATAATTAGCGAATGAATTAGAATTGCTCCCGTAAGAAAAAAGAAGAAGTAACCTTTCTCAGTTCACCAGAAGTATGGGAAGCAATGTCTTCTTCCAAAGAACGTTTGTAGCGGCATTGGTAGGCACACTTGACAGCAAAAAGCTCTTCGGGGGATAGAGTGAATGCTAGTTCAATGATCACTTTATGATCACGATTTTCTTTCCGTAGTGCTACATTAGCTAATACTGCATCTCGATCTGCTGGATCCAAATTCCATCTGTAAACTGCTCTCTGCATGGTATGATTGGTACACATATTATGTTTAAAATACAAACCCGAATTGAATAACATACAATAAAAACAAAATACTTACCTCAAAATGACCAGAAAGTTCATGTTCAAGACGTTTAACGAGATCTTCCTGATAAATTTCTTGATAAGCTTGCCTTATCAATTTCCTTTGAGTTGCATTTCTATGCCCCAAAATTGATATTACAACTTTTTCATCAGTTCCCCATCCTGCAAACACAGCTTTACTTAAATAAATATCTATAATTACATATTTATAGTTACAAGGTCCCAAAGGTAAACTAAGTTAAAACCGATTTGGGTTAATCTAAGTCATGACTTTTTTTTTATAAACTAAGTTAAAACCGATTTGGGTTAATCTCGTCACTATACAAATCTAAAATATGTCGAGACTAGAACGATATGTCGTGGATTGTGCATGAAGAGTTATGTATGCATGCAACTCTGCATTAACAAATTTTATTAACATTAAATATCGACTGCAAACCATTAAGCTAGTACAAGAATATTAACGTTGCCACAATCTATGTCCAATGATGAAGAAATTATCACGCCCCGGCCATATAACCATTATTCAAATTATATACAGCAACTAAATATCATGATAAATACAACATGGTTGTTAATTATCAACGTTTTGCAAAAATAATAATTAAAGATGTTAAAGAGGAATAAGTAGCACCATGGCAAGCCTTTCTTAGAAGCTCAGCATCATTAGAAGGAGAAGCATCTTCATAAGCAATGAGGGTAGCCATGTCTTAATTTCTTGTATTCATTGGGTTTGGATGAAGGTTATATTTATAGTCATATTATCTTGAAATTAACGATTCTTTTCTTTGGTTTCTTCACTTTTTTGTTTCTAATAAATTTTCTTTTCACACTTTGTTTTGGTTAATGATGTGGAAACAAACATGAAGACGTACATGATAAAAATTCTTCTAGTTTACATGCAAAAACATAAATAGGTACAACAACTATATTAAAGATTTTGAACTATAAGAAATGTAATGGACTTCATATCAACAAACTTTATATCAATTCTCATTTTAAGCAACATACTTTTTGCTTAATGTAAAAAGACTGCAATACGTCTTCGTTCCATGTTAAAAAGTTATCAAGGAGAGACCTAGTTGTTTCGTGCAATTAACCTCTTAAAACCGATTATAGTAAAATCCTTGAACTAAGATGTGTATATTTTACCAATGAAGACTTAAAACATTTCTTTGAAATACCCAATGTATAAACAAATCAAAAGCCTACATGTTTTGATGAGATTGATATCTAACACATAAGTTGAAAATATAATGTGAATATAAACCCTATTTTGGCTTCTCTTGAATACTTAATATCTAAAACATAAGTTGTTGAACCAACATGGACTAGTTTATTAATAAAAAGCTTGAATAGACAAAAAATGGAATCATATAATGATGAGGAGGTATTATATATACATATTTATTTTAGATACTAAAATATATATTATCATCTAAACTCCTACGAAAAATGTTTGTTTGTTTCATATTTGAATAACTAATGGTTTAATTAGTTTTATTTATTTTGTAATTTTTTTTGGATGAAACATACATACAAACCTAGCAACGGGTTACTTATTTAATTAAGACTAAATTACACCGTTTGTCCTTGTGGTTTGCGTTGACCGCAGGAGTTCGTCCTTTGACCAAAAAAGTTGCACCGTCCATCCTTAAGTGGCAAACGTTATACGCCATTAATCCCTCCCTCTAACGGAGCCCACTAACGGTCATTAAGTCTTGTTAACCTGAGGGTATAATCGTCATTTCAACACCATAAGGACGAACGGTGCAAGGACGAACGGTGTAGTTTACACTTTTTGTCCGTTTTTTTATATTTTCGTCCGTTTTCTTACGTTTTCGTCCGTTTTCTTACGTTTTCTTACTTTTAACTCTGTTTTTTACGTTTTCATCCGTTTTCTTACGTTTATTTACGTTTTCGTCTGTTTTCTTACGTTTTCGTCCATTTTTTTATGTTTTCATCCGTTTTTTTACGCTTTACTCCGTTTTTTTACGTTTTCGTCCGTTTTCATCCGTTTTTATACGTTTTTTTTTCGTTTTAATACGTTTTCTTCCATTTTTCTTACGTTTTACTCTGTTTTTTTTACGTTTTCGTCTTTTTTTACGTTTTCATCCATTTTCTTACGTTTTCGTCCATTTTCTTACGTTTTTGTTTGTTTTTTCTTACGATTTACTCTCTTTTTTTTTTACGTTTTCGTCAGTTTTTTTTACATTTTCGTTCATTTTCTTACGTTTTCATCTATTTTTTTACGTTTTCGTCTGTTTTTTACGTTTTCTTACGTTTTCGTCTGTTTACTTGCGTTTTACTCTGTTTTTTTATGTTTTCATCGGTTTTTTTACGTTTTCGTCCGTTTTCTTACGTTTTAAAACGTAAAAAAAACAGACGTTTTAAAACGTAAAAAAAACAGACGAAAACGTAATAAAACGGACGAAAACGTAAAAAAAAACGTCTGTTTTAAAGTCTTTTTACGTTTTAGATACGTTTTTACGTTTTAAAACGTCTGTTTTTTTACGTTTTCTTACTTTTAAAACGTAAGAAAACGAACGAAAACGTTAAAAAACAGACAAAAACGTAATAAAACGGACGAAAACGTAAAAAACAGAGTAAAAAGTAAGAAAAAGGAAGAAAACATAAAAACGGAAACATAAGAAAACGATGGCGTAAAAAACGATGAAAACGTAAAAAGACAGAGTAAAACGTAAGAAGCGACGAAAACGTAAGAAAACGGGAAAACGTAAAAGACGAAAACATAAGAAAAGCGGCAACGTGAAAAACTAGACGCGTAAAAATGAACGAAAATGTAAAAAAAAAAAAACGTAAAAAGAGAGTAAATCGTAAGAAAAACAGACAAAAACGTAAGAAAATGGACGAAAACGTAAGAAAACGGATGAAAACGTAAAAAAGCAGAGTGAAACGTAAGAAAAACGGAAGAAAATGTATTAAAACGGACAAAAACATATAAAAACGGATGAAAAATGGATAAAAACGTAAGAAAACGGACGAAAACGTAAAAAAACGGAGTAAAGCGTAAAAAAACGGATGAAAACATAAAAAAATGGACGAAAACGTAAGAAAACAGACAAAAACGTAAATAAACGTAAGAAAACGGACGAAAACGTAAAAAAACGGAGTTGCAAGTAAGAAAACGGAAGAAAATGTAAGAAAACGGACGAAAACGTAAGAAAACGGACGAAAACGTAAGAAAATGGACGAAAACGTAAAAAAACGGACAAAAAGTGTTAACTACACCGTTCGTCCTTGCACCGTTCGTCCTTATGGTGTTAAAATGACGATTATACCCTCAGGTTAACAAGACTTAACGACCGTTAGTAGGCTCCGTTAGAGGGAGGGACTAATGGCGCATAACGTTTGCCACTTAAGGATGGACGGTGCAATTTTTTTGGTCAAGGGACGAACTCCTGCGGTCAACGCAAACCACAAGCACGAACGGTGTAATTTACTCTTTAATTAATTAGAAGTCAAACGACTTAACAAGAAGAATACCAATTAGAGACATTGACTCTTTTTGTCAGTAAGGCATATTTGTTGGAAAGCTTTTCAAAAAGCTATTCATGCAATGCAAAAAACCCTCTCTAAAAGCTTTTTAGAATAGTAAAAAGCTTTTCACAACTTGATGCATTGTGGATGCTCTATGAACTCCTTTGCGCCTCATAGATATGATCAGAAAAAGACGTACTATTTAAGCGAAAATATAGTAGCTAGCTAGTATCATTGCTAACTATTAACTGACAGTAACTATTAATTTATAGTATAATAAGAATCATGAAGTTCTAAAAAAAGTGAACGACCACGTATGTTTTTACCAAATTTCAAGTACTTTGCCTAACTCTTTTTCGCCAACCTTTCTTCTGTTTCTTTAAGTAACATAAAATATAGATTCCAAACTTGAACAACGTTTATCTGTTTAATTACCACTATACATGGCTCATAAATTTAGTAGATTAGTCTTGGTCCATGTGTTTATAGTTCTATTATTGCATCTTGAACCATTTGTAGTATCCAAGGAACCACAAGTACCATGTTACTTCATATTTGGAGACTCGTTGGTTGATAGTGGAAACAATAATCAGCTTGTGACGACATCTAAAGTAAACTACCCGCCTTATGGGATTGATTTCTCAGAAAAAGCTTCAGGCAGGTTTACAAATGGTCGAACCTCGGCAGACCTTATTGGTAAATCTCTTTTTCACATTTCATTCAAATGTTTGAGTATATATTTAGTAATTAACCTTCCAAGACCAATGTTTAGATTTTTGGAAATTTTAAACAAATCACTCCTGTTTTGAGCATATTGTAAGCCCTCGAAACGGTTGGGGTGGGATTGATACATTTGGGGGAGGATCTATATATGTCTTTTTTATGAAAAGAGGAAAAATAGCATGGATTTTAAAAAGTTTGTAACATCAATAGTTAAATTTCACTGTACACTACCGACAATAGGATTTCGACTTATGTTGGATACATTAGGTGAAATTAACCTTTTTTTATTGATCTGCCTTTGACTCAAGTAAACAATAACTAATGTTATGTTATCGGTCCCAGGATTATATCAGTATCAACATCTCATTCATGATTACAGGAGAATATTTAGGTTTTGATGAGTACATTCCATCATATGCTGTAGCAACAGACGAGCAGATCAATAAAGGCGTAAACTATGCCAGTGGAAGTGCTGGCATTCGAGAGGAAACTGGAAGTCATTTGGTAACCACCATTTATGATAATATTGGTTTAACTCATTTAATATTTAAGTTCTCTAGATATGAAGACCTTAGAAATAACCTTAAAAAAAAAAAGCCGTTTTTGATAAATGAAATGTAGTTAATGATCATAAGTTGTATTTTGAGTCATTTTTCTAACATGAGAGACAATATATATATATATATATATATATATATATATATATATATATATATACACACATATATACATATATATATATACAAGACCACGTGGATCGGCAACAAAGTGCGGGTAACGACCTAACTTGTTCAAGTACACCCGTAAGCATGTAAAATTCTATTTATAGATTTTGTTTAACTATATAATGAGTTTTTTTTCCGTGTGATTATTTTCTTCTGTTACAGGGTGAAAGGATCAGTCTGAATATGCAAGTGCTTCATCATGATATGATAATATCATGTCTTTCGAACTTGCAACATGATTCAACATTTATCAACAAATGTATCTACTTAGTAAATATCGGAAGCAATGATTACATTAACAACTACTTCTTTCCCGACTATTACAATACAAGTCGCTTATATGACCCAACTCAATATGCGACGAATCTTATAGAACAATACTCCGAACAACTAATGGTACACGTCCTATTGCAAAAGATATATATATTATGGTCGAGTCATTTGTTAAGATTGTCATGTTGTAATAGAATTAACTCTTAATTGAAATAAGGGCCAACTAAAGCACATGTCACTTTTCATTTATAGATTGAATGTGTTTGCTTTTTATGTCCCACTCGTCAATATTTTCACCATGGGCACTGTTAGTTAGTTTGTCCACTATATATATTTTTTGTTTCTGCGTCTTGTGCACTCGAGTATAGACTTGCCTTCATTAGGGTTTGTCCTTCCTATACAATTTACATCATATGGATTTGACGTTATGAATTGACTTCGATACCTACAATCTAGGGTTTATGGTTGGATGGGGCTTATTTTATCTATTTTAGGCATCAAAGTCAGCTTTTCATTGTCACCAGGAGGTTCTAATAGTTTTGATGTATTACAGACTTTGTACAACTTGGGAGCTAGAAAGATTGTTGTATTTGGTCTGGCTCGGATCGGGTGTATCCCCGCTGAGATAGGGAGGTTTGGAACCCATGGGAAACTATGTGTTGATCCCCTTAATGAAGCAGCTAAGATATTTAACAATAAGCTATATTGTCTTGTCGATGAACTCAACAATATTTACTCAGACGGGAGGTTCACTTTTATTAACGTTACAAGCATTTCAGCACCACTAGGAGGTAAACTATGATCCATATAATGTTATTTAAAAAATGTGTCTCTAACTCGAAGTGAGAGATATTTAGTTACAGATTAATTATACTCATATCGACAATCATCAATATTTCATTAGAATAAATAAGCTTGGTTTTAAGGTTTGAAGTGAAAATTGGGGTTTTTAAGATAAACATCAGGAACGCAAGTACATATCCAACAAGTACTTATATAGTTTGAAGTATCGTAAAATCGAAGTACAGTAATTGATAATCATATTACTAGACACATTTAGTATCTAACATTTATTTGCAATTTCCAGATTTCCCGCTTCCAATTGAGCCTTGCTGTCAAGTCAGAGAAGATTGGCAATGCACTCCAAACACAGATCCTTGCCGTCTTCGGGCTTTGTCTCTTTTCTTCGACGGTTTCCATCCCACAGAAATTTCTAATATTTTTCTTGCAGCAAGATCATATACTCGAATTTTTACCACTGATGCGTCTCCATGGGATATAAAACACTTATCTCAACTTTAGCCATTAGACTATAAAGCACATGTTACTGACACATGGGACATTGTAGAAAACAGATGGAATACCAAAAATATATTATTCAGATTGAACTATAACTAACACATTACAATACATTAAATAGAAAAGATACATACGAACCCTAACTACTAAACGAGCCTAAACAAGTGGGTCGGGCCTATAGGCCTTTATTATCTACCATCCCTTCTCAAACTCGCAATGAAGCAGCGGTAAACATTGAGAGTTTACCAAACAGAAAATAACTAAAACTGAAAAACAGACGAAATGCGGAGTGTCCCAGAGTGCAAACTCGGTGCTAGATGGAGTCTCAATCCGATGCAATCCAGACTATAACAAGGCGACAACAATCAAGTCTGAAACAGACGAACCAAAGTCATTGCAAAACCAAAATCAGAGCAGAGCAACATAATTACGGAGATGAACCAGAGTAGATTCAAGAAGGCAGAGCAGATTTAGACAGACAAATGCAGAGTAGATTCAGGCAGACACGTGCAGATGATGTGTCGTTTAGTATAGGTATGTTTGTGAATTCAAGTTTTAATATTTATATTTAGCCGACTTAAACTATAACAAACACTAACGAGCAGTATACCCGATCAATGTAGCATAGTTGGTAAGTAGAGTGTCGATCACTAAGAGTGGAACGTTAACACTTAAATATCTATCAGTATTTTAATCATATAGAGTCTAATTAAACCTAATCTAACGCAAAGGAGTTTTCAGCCTGTGAGACTGGCCGATGTGTAGATTTAGTAAAAACTAATTAAATAAAATTGAAGACAACAAGACACACTTACACAGATAGAAAATAGATAGCAATAAAAGGTCAAGCCGATAGTAAGGACGATATGCTCGCTAATCGTTTAATTATACATGATGAGTACTAAATAGGCACTTTCTCTATGGATGCTTGTTATGTAGTGTACTAAATTACCTAGATCTCTAGTAAAAGTCCTTTCACGACTTATTAGAAATCCATATTAATCTTTCCTTAATGATATTTAGTTAAATTATTTATCCCGTTAGGGCTTACGTTAACTATGCAAAGATGTCAATGAAGTAATTGTGCGAGCTGAGTCGACAAGGCACGATAATCAAGAGGTGTCAATGCTTACACACCAAACATTAAAGCCAAATAAAACATCATATAATCATTAATGCATGTAGTATGTTTAATGCAAATCTAATGAAAGAAAGAGCACGCTAACCAAATGATTCTACTACAATTAGTGAATCTCCCTATGTAATTATGCACTTGCAAGGCCTTCTTATGCTTCCGAATTCGTTCTTCTTGATGTGTCTTGTGGTGCTTGGTATTCTGTATTCGCGTGGTATATTGTATATCGAATGAGAGCAGTCGACCTCTATTTATAGTTTCTGGAAACGGCATCGATATTGCGTATCCGTTTACTCGATATGCCGTATTTAGGTAACTTCGTGTGGGGTCCAAGATTATTATATTATAGAATATTCACACACCGTCATATGATATGGAGGATCTTCAATGCACATACGGCGTATCACTTCTTCGTAATCTTGGAATGTCTTGGTGAAGTCTTCAAGTTGATACGTCACATCTCTTGAATGTCATGTGGCGTATCTGAAGTAGAATAAGTCAGAACTTCTATGTTGACCAAGGTTTCATATACGTCGTATGGGAGAAACCCATACGGCGTATTCTTCACAGTCAGTCAATGGTCTTCATATTCGTCCAAGTCTTGATGTACAGCGTATCTGTCTAGAATGATATGGCGTGTCTACCTTCAGGTCAGTAGACTTTTCCATTTTGCTCCATTTTACGTCAAAATAGCTAACTTTCACCAAATGCTTGTTTTCAACTGAGAAATACAAAAGTAAACGATTAAGTACCAATTCTCACACAAAGTAATATAAAACAAGCAATATTCATAGGATAAATGATGCTAATAGTATGTTGTTATTTGATATCATCAGCAAGCATAGCAGATGAAGAGCAGATTCAGGCAGACAAAGCAAATTTAGGCAGATAGATGTAGACATAGTAGATTCAGGCATACAGAACCAGACACATGGAGAACCATAACAAAAAAGATAACCAGATGAAACCAGTAGGATACGGATCCAGATGTAACCAAATGCAGAACCAGACGTAATCAGAACGATACCAGGTGGAACCAAAACATGTAGTTGATGGCAACACATAACTACTCAAGATGTAATGATTAGTTAAAACTGATGCACCACTGATAACGCCTAAAATGAACATGTTTTTAGTAGCGTTATTTTTGGTTTTGTGCATGATAATCGGCTATATTTACTCATATCTGTTGCAAAAGTGCAAAAGTGCAAAAGATGCGTATTGTGTATGTATATGTAGCCAGGTATCACAAATGATGAAGAAATGAAGTTTTATGCACATTTGGAGAATTCCCAAGGAAGGAAGTCGAGCAAGGAAGATTTTGGACTCAATAATTAGGAAGCGCAATGATTTATAAGTATCTACAGCAAGGAAAGATCAAGTTTCGCCTTGGAAATCATCAGCGAGAACAAAAGTGCAAAAGATGCGTATTGTGTATGTATATGTAGCCAGGTATCACAAATGATGAAGAAATGAAGTTTTATGCACATTTGGAGAATTCCCAAGGAAGGAAGTCGAGCAAGGAAGATTTTGGACTCAATGATTAGGAAGCGCAATGATTTCTAAGTATCTACAGCAAGGAAAGATCAAGTTTCGCCTTGGAAATCATCAGCGAGAACAAAGAAAGAGGCGCAAACCAAGAAAGTCAACAAAAGATAAAGCTGAGGCGCCCAACCATTCAGTTGGAGCCCGCAACCGATTTGGTTGGGCGATGGTCAAAACGAAACCGATCCGGTTGCATCGTAACCGGTTCGGTTGCATGGACTGGAGTTACACAAAAACGCATTTAATGTTGCCTTAACTCCCCATAATCATTGGAGGCCGATCATTTCTTGTTGTTAACTTGTTGGGAACGTTTTTGGCCAGTTAGTAAAGTCTCTTTGGCTATATATTGAACTTAGACTTAGTTTACTAGGTGTGACACAACCCAAAGTGTAATAGTTTACACCAAAACTATTACCAACCATTTTATTCATCCCAAAAGTTTAGTATTCACTGTAAAACGTCCAGGAGGTTGGAGAGAGCAATTCTCATCCATTGTTTTGGTTATTCGGAGTTATACGGTTAAGCTAGGTGATTGGAGGCGTGTGGTTGCTATAAGCCACGATTTCTAGTTCTTGTAATCGCAAAAGTTTAGGTATTCTATGAACTTTGTTATGGATTTCTATTCTCTTGAGTTATTGGAATTATTTTGTTATTTCTTGTGTTTTGTTATTATTATCATGGAGTAGTTTTTGAATATACTTGTGTGTGAGGATGTAGGAAATCATACTAGTGTTCTCATATGTGATTCATGTATATATGATATTGTTTAAATGAGTTTGTTGGAAAAATACTAGTCTTGTTTGATTTGTCGGTAAAACATGTTTTAAGAAAAAGGACCGAAAGGATTTCTCTTGTGTTTTATTCCAAAAGTTAAGTGACAAACTAGTATGGGGATATGGTGATTGACAACCACCATGTTTACTTATTAAAACAAGACTAGAAACATTTTCATCACGAAAGGTCGAAAGATTCGTAGGAACAAGTTTAATAAGAACATTTTAAAAACAAATGGATTTTCTAAAGGATAATCATTAGGATAAGGACCGAAAGGATTACCTATATGTTTTTGTTCTTAGAATGATTTTTGCAAACATAAACCATGGTTGGAAATCATTTGCTTATGATTTGTGCATCACATCAAGAGTTTACACCAAGCCTTCATGAACAGTTACTATGATTGCCTATAGACTACACACAAGTATATATATTTCTTTATATTGAATTTCGCTATAACATCACTTTTGGAAGAAGCCTTGACAAAGCTTTCTTGTTACTAATTTTTTAAAACAATTTCAAACACAAAATCTCTTGGGACGATCTCGACTTTCCCACCTTTGCTATCGCGAGCGAGTATACTTGCTCGTATGTGTTTATAGTATTAGACGGAAAAATCGTGTTAATAAATTTTTAAAACTTGCACATGGTAAGCACATCAAGTTTTTGGCGCCGCTGCCGGGGATTTTGGATTTTTAAGCAATTTGATTTTGTTAAGATTCTGTAAAATTGGTAGATTTTAAAATTGAATTTCGTGAAGAGTAAAAAAAAGAATTTTGGTTTAGAAGCTTACCGATCCGGTTGCGCCTGCAACCGATCCGGTTAGTGCTCTCGGAAAATTTTTGTCTTTTGATTTTCATAGTTTTAGTTTATCCAGTGATTTGTGTTATAGTTTATAGATTAATTCTTGTCATTTATGATTTTTATAGATTATCTCTTGGGTTGTTTATGCTTTTCTTAGATTTTTAGCTTTTCTCTTATTTTAGTTTTATTTACTTTTTAGTTAATTGTCTTAATTACAGTAATTAGAAATATTTAATTTTCAGTTTTTATGGTTTTAGTAGTCTTAACAAGTAGTTTAATAGATTACTTAATATAGTTTTCATTTAATAACTTAATTAATTTTATAATTAATAAGGATAATGAGTAGTCTCAATTAATTAAGAGTTTAAGTACACTTAAATAGTTTTTAATTTTAATTAATTTACAGGTTTAATATATATATAAAAAAAATTATTTTTTTAGGAAATCAATCCAACCGTTCGGTTGCAACCCGCAACCGGATCGGTTGGACGTTTTGGTTAAGAAGTTTACCACCAACCGAATCGGTTGGTGAGCCAACCGATCCGGTTGGAGCTCTCGGTAAAATTTTTTCTACTTTTTAAATTTTGAGTTTTAGCTTGTGTTTTCAGTTTTGTTAAGTGTCTTTACTTGCTTAGTATATGTTTCTATAGTTTGCTTTTGTTTTTACTAACTCTAACGCTAATGATTTGGATTTTTGTTTTGGTTTTGTTTTGTCTTGTTAGATAGTTATTATGGATAGTTTAAGCGGAATTTCTGAGTACCTTCGTAACTTGGATGAGATGTTCAAAGACACCGGGAGTTCGTTGGAGAAGATTGGAAATATCTTAGAAGGGAGTAAGAAGGATTTGGGGATTGATACGGTTAGTATGGAAGAAACGGGTGAAAACAAAGTTCAACTTCCTAAGAAGGGAAGAGTTGTGGTATTCACACAAGCACAGCTAACGGAGTATGATTCGCCACTTATGAGGTTCGGTACACCTTGTAGTGTAGAGGGGGTGAGTGCTTGGGACGCGCAACTAAACATGGCCTATGGTGAAAATTACATTGTGGAAAAAGTTCTTGATCAAATTGGTCATGTGCGTTTGGATTACGAAGCTTCCGGAAGAAGAATGCTTAAGAATCTTAAGGTTAACATTCATGGTCACATTTTTGAAACGGATTTTGTTGTCTTGGAAGAAGGGAACGCCGATGAGCCCAATGTATGTTTTGGGCGGGATTTTCAAGTGGATTTTGCCTTGGGGGAAATGGGGATCAATATCACCGATTTGGAAGAAGAAAAGGGAGTGAATGAGATGCTTGTGGAGTTATGTGCTAATATGGAAAAGGAAGATGCGGAAGTCGTAAAAATGGGGAAGGCAAATAGGAAGAAAACCTCATCCAACAAATTAACTCCTACCACATCCACCAATAAAACAAATGACTACACACCTTCACCACCTACTACACCAAAGACTTTCAAACCATTAATCCAAGAACAAAAAGAAGCTATTTTAGAAAACCTTGAACAAAAGTTTCTTGAGCTAAATGAGAAAAAGCCGGTGATTGAGGTACTATAAGATTACGTTCTCTACCGCAAGAAACTAGATGCGGTGATGCTAGCAAGAGCAAGATTGGAGGATAAAGATCTATCGGAGGAGGATAGAGATAGGATTTTGTTTAGAGGTATGCCACGTAAGGAGAAAGATCCGGGGAATTTTGTTTTGCCAATTAAAGTGAACGGGACCACACCAGTGTATGCCTTAGCCGATACGGGTTTAAGCGTTAATGTTATGCCCTATCCATTGTTTAAGACGTTGGGTCTTAGTAAGCCACAACCAAATCATTCAAAACTTACCATGGCGGATAATTCCCAAGCAAAAGCGATGGGGGAGGTGAAAAACGTAAGAGTTTAAATTGGTTATCAACCCTATTTGGCTGATTTTCTAGTCCTAGACATTCCGGTGGATAAGAGTTTACCACTTCTACTAGGAAGACCATTCCTACGCACATGTGGTGCAATCATAGACATGGATCGAGGTACGATGACTATCGATGATGGAATCTCGAAACAAGCCTATTAACCCAAACCGAGGGGACCAGTTGTGGAATTCATGGAAGATTTAGAATTGATGGAAGCGGACGAGGACTTGACTTGTTTTGAAGTAGGACATGATGTCCAAAGAAACCCGATGTATGGACCACTAGCTCCACCGTACTTTGATATTGAGGATGAGATGGAACGCGCACTAGCTGTGGAAGCATTTTACAATCCATTCAAAAACATCCTTGTTTATAAGAAGCTAACCGATTTCTTAGGTTCTTTACCAGTTCAACTCAAGAATTTGGAATGGGGACCCGATGGGTCGGGTATTTACAAGAGACAAAATGGGGATGGAGAATGGCACGTCAAATTTGAGATACTATGTCCGGATGGGAGAAGATTTATAAGGAAGTTCAAAACTTATGAAACACACCGTGAATTGACCGGGAAATTTCTAAGTGAGGACATCTTAAGGCATGAGTATTTCGAGGAATTCTAAGGAGAAACAAGACACCATAATAAACAAGCAATTGTTTGCTTGCATTTCATGAACTTCTTTTTAATTTTATGCATTTATGATTTCTTGTTTTTCATTTCAGTTTTATCTTTATTATTATGTTGAGGTTATTTGATTAATGCATTTTTAGTTTTAGTTTTAGTTTGTGAGTATGATGATTTGAGTTTTGAGATTAGATGATTGTTGAAATTTCCAAATGGTGGATGAATGTTGTGTGCATCTTTAATAGGATTTTTGAGTAAACGATTGTTGCTTGGAAGGTAAAATGCCTAAGTAACAAGAAAAATGCAAAATTTGGCAAAAATGCAAACCGAAACGGTTGTGTCCATGACTGAACCGGTTGCATACAAGTATATATACCAAAACTTCAATTTTTCCAGAAAAACACACACACACACTAATCCTCCAGTTGGGTTTCACAAAATTCGACCAATAGAAGCTATTTGAAGGTTGTATAAGTTGTAGAAGATCATCATGGCACCCAAACAAGTAAGCATCTGAATTCAATTAACTCAATTTAGGTTTAATTAGAGCATTTGATTCGAATTGCAAATTAGGTCACTAATTTGGGGGTTTTTGATAGAATTCGAATTAAGTTGTAATCTTTTAGGATTAAGTGGGTAATTAATATAGGAATGCATTGCAAAAAGAATTGTAGTGATTGATTCAACATGGAATGAGTATTAGATAATTGAATTTTCGGATTTAATTAGGTTATGCCATTGAATCAAATTAAGTTGCAGTTAGTGATTCCTAGTTGGTAGATGATGCGTTCTTAATGAATAATAGATGCCACATTGTTGATTAGAACTGGTAATTGAAAGAATTGAGGTCTAATTTGTTGAGTTCTAAGCAAATGAATATGTGTAGCTTTAGTGATGAGAATTTAGTGACGAGAATTTTTTTTGGTCACTATTGAGAAGAAAATAGTGACGATATAATTTTTGGTCATTATTTTTGGTCATCGGTAAAAAGTCAGTGATGAAACATATAAGTGGTCACTATGTAGTCACTAAATTACACACTAGGTATTTTTGATTTAGAATAGTGACGAGAAATTTGGTCATTAAACATTAGTGACGAAATTTTGGTCACTATTTTTCATATTGTTATAAAATGATTAAAAATAACGGCAATTAGATATATACTTATTTAAACTTGAATATTCGTATAATAATCCACAAATTGTAAACACTATCACATGTTACGAATAAAATACTTGTATTATAGAGCAATATTCAAAATTACAAATATTTAACTTTGGTTGGTGTGATGTTTTGAACATAAACTTTCAACATAATATAATTTTTTTATAATATGTAAGAATAGAAAAATAACTTGTACTAGTATTATATAGAAAATGATTCCCATGGCCATCACCCTACATAACATAATACACAACAGTTCTTTTTATTAAAAGAACGAAAAAGAAAAAAAAAGAAAAAAAGAAAATGATCCAACCTATTCGACCCGACATGGATAAAAAAACGCGGATCCAACCTTCACCCTCTCAATCATATTAGAGCTTGAATCCCCACTAACTTCACTGCACATCCTCAAATTATCAGAATATAACTTCAATTACTCTCATATCTGTCATAATATAACTTCAGAATATAACCACCCAATGACATAACCTAGGCCAGCGCGCCACCGCGGCAACCACCACGGCAACATTCACCACTAACCGCCGCATACACCGGCGGCTTCACCGTCGCATACTCAACCAACTTTCTCAATGAAAAAGGTATATTCATAAGTTCCTTCATGATTGTTCGAAATCAAAATTGATTCGATTGCCTATCTTCTCCAGATTTTTTCATTCAACCATATCAACAAGGGATCGAAAGTCTGCTATTAATGTAACATACTGATTAGAGATATACACATTTTATAAAAAACTTAATATGCTTATATTGAAGTTACTATAGTCTTCAGTGATTTGATTTTATATATTGAATACATTAGTAGTTGTATGACAAGTGTTTGATAAAATGCCTCAATGGAAAAATTGGTAGTTGTAACTTGTAAGACAAGTGTTTGATAAAATGCCTCAATTAAAAGAGTAGTTGTTGACGGGATCAAGGTAGTTTTAGGTAGAATTAGGTCAAAGTTTTGTTCGGACTTAAAACGTCACCGTTAAGTGAGATTGTTGATAATTGTAGACACTGGTTGAAGTAATCAGTTATATGTGGCTCTTTTTTGTTACTAGCTACCAAGGTTAGGCAAGCCTAGTCTGCAAGCGAGCATCACAAAGGGTTATCACATCCATGATTGTAGGTCATATGGATGTTATTCCATATTGTAAAGCGTTGTTTGTTTTCTTGGTCTATGTATCTCATTAAGAACTCACTATATTTCTCCATCCACATGTCCATGTTGTATCAACCTCGGGTCTACATTCTTGAGCTAGCCATTTTTTGAATGCCCTCGAGTTACCTAGTATCTTAAGGACTCTTTTGCATGTTCTGGCTGCATGTGCAACCAAAAGATAGCAAGACACAAACCACATGACATAGCGAAAGGGGTACATCACACTGACCATGAGAACAAGGTTCTTAACATCGAGACTATACCACAAACCTTTTAGGAGCAAGGGAAATTGGAGTCGTAAGACTAAATTGGGATCAAACCATCTCAATTTTCACATACATGTCTTGATCTACGTTGTGTTCTTGTCTGTATAAACAAACTATATGATAAACAGGTAGGAGGTACGAAGCTGCTTATGTCAAAGTGCTTATATTGTATGAAATTAAAGTTACTTTCTTTACCACAATGCATAATTCTTAACCTTAGAGCTTATATAAATGGATTTAATTGAAAAATAAGCCAATTTAAAAACTATTTCTCCAAGTGCGTAGTTCTAAGCAGTTTGGATGACACAAAACTGCTTCTGCTAAGAAAGTAAGCAGGTAAACATAAAAATAAACAATTATAAACACCCATGATTGTTATAATTGATTATAATGTGAACTGCTTGTAGCCAGAATTGATAATACGTATACTGTAAATGTAAAATTTAAAGTAAGTTAACTGATTGCCATAAGGCATGTATGTTATGTTCAGAATCTAGCCTTACTTTGTTTTAGTAGTGATGATTGATTGATGTGTTTGTAGCTAGAACTTGTAAGTTGTATTGCAATGGAAGTTATGGTTTTTCCATGGATGTGAGTGAAACTTATTATAACAGAGGATATGAACGGATGATAAGCAAGTTACGATGAGCAAGTAATCCGTGACTTGTATATTGGATTGGATGTGCTGGTATTTTTCTATTGCACAGCATCACAAAGACTTAGTTTGGGTAAAATCAAGTTATTTTTGCTGCATGGTGGGAACGTAGCTGTTGTTTTAGGCGATTTCATAACAAATATGTTAGTTTTTTATTAAGCTACAATTTGTTTGATTAAAATGTGTTAACCATGTAGAGGACTTAATTTTGATTCTCGGTCAAATAGTGTATAGTAGGACATTTGATATATTGCATCTCCGCTGACATGATTACATGAATGCCCTGATAATTTTCTTATTTCTTTGAATATACAGTGTTCAGAAACCAAAAACAACAGATGAATTTCGATTTTTAGTCAAACATCGACAGTCTGTAATCGCTATAGTTTTATCAGAAGACGACTCTAAAGGATTTTCAGCTTCAAAAGATGGATATATTGTCCAATGGGACGTTGAAACCGGGAAAACACAAGCATATGCTTGGCCTAGTGAGGAAGTAATGAGGTCTCATGGTGCAGACGCGCTACAAGGTAAAGCTAAAAAGCGTAGCAAGCATGTTTTAGCTCTTGCTGTAAGTTCTGATGGTCGGTATTTGGCAAGTGGAGGATTTGATCGACATATTCATTTATGGGATACACGAACAAGGGAGCATATTCATGTGTCAATTTTATAATTTCAGGATTAGTTTGTGTTTAATGGGATTATTTTTTTTACACTGGGGATCTTATATACTGGTGGGGCTTATTTTCGGCTTTAAGGGCCATAAAGGACATGTCTTCTGTTTGACTTTCAGACAAGGGACTTCAGAGTTATTTTCTGGTTCTTATGATCGAACCATCAAACTATGGAATGCTGATGACAGAGCGCACTTACACACATTATTTGGTCATCAAAGTGATGTTTTATCGATTGATTGCTTAAGAAAAGAACGTCTTCTTCTTGTTGGTCGTGACGGACAATGCACTTATGGAAGGTTAAACAGTCGGATGCCACAGAGCTCTGGCCGTTGAGATAATCAGTTATATACATCTGAGTTCAATAGATATTAATCATACATATATTGTGTATATTGGTGTAATATAAGATAAAGGGTCCTTTTTGTAGGTGCTACAAATTAAATATGCATGCTTCTGAAGCAAAGGTAGTTCTACATAGGATTTCGACTATTTGGAGTTACCAGCAGTAACATCTGTGAAGCAAAGTCGAGGAATATATGCTAGAAGGCACATGGCAGGTATCTCAGTTACTCCAGTTGCCTTGTATTATCCTATAGTCTTTTACATAACCGGTACTTGAAGTTGTCGTTACGATAAACAGTGTATGTGTAGAGTTTTTTTCTCCTGTTTTAGTATAGGATATCATATACAACTCCTAACTAAGAAGCATTATTCCTATTATGATCTGCTTAATCTTTGTTGGAAAACTTAGATCATGAGTATTTCATGTGTTTGGTACAAGTTGTGATCTGATATTGACCATAACAACAAAAGCAGACTCACAAGCTTAATACATGAAGCTCGTTTTAGCAGGGGAGAGTGATAATACCACCTAATTTTGCTTTTCACATGGAAGACAAGGTTTCAGAGATTGCAAGAATTTGCAAATAATTATATTAACTGTCTGTTGTTTTTTATTGGAGTTTTAAGGTTTATTCATTAGAAGATAAAACAATAGGACGACATGAAGGGGTTTGCATTTTGCTGATATCCTTTGTGTCTTTTATTATTGGTGCTAGATGTAAGAATGTAGTAACTTTCACCATCTCATTTGGCAAACATCACGGTACAAGTCTTAGCTAAAGAAAGTGAGTGAAAAAAATAAGCCGGATGATGTAGAAAACTGTGAATCTGTCTTAGACGATAAACAACTACTGTAGTCTCGATGTATCTATAAATATTCTGTTAGGATCAGTGGGAAGGTTTCTATTGTTCACTCATTAATGGTTTGTGTAATAGAGTTTTCTACTTGCATTTTGAGAGTCATTTAAAGTTAGATCACACTATTCTAGGTTCGAATTTCACTGATATACTCGTATGTGATCGAGTGCTTCATTAAGTTCTATTTTTATGCATGTGAACACTTTCGTGGCGTTCTGTTATGTTTGAAAGTTATGCTAATGCATGCTTTCTGTGTACAAATGTCAACTGAAGGAGCTTGTTGGGACCGGGGAAAGGCGTAATCAGCCAATCGGTCAAAGACGTTGCCCAAATTCTAGTGGATGATGAGCTGGTCTCAAAGGACAAGATAGGAACCTCGGTAAGAAATACTAATTAGCAAAAATTTATTTTGAGACATCAATTCTGAACAGTCACATTGCAATGCAGAATCTGTGTTTCTGCTTCTTACTCCGAGTAAATAAAGTAATAGCTCTTAAACGACAAACCTATATTAATCTATTAACATTTCAGGTATACTTTTGGAGTCTTCCTAGTTGTGCTGGATATCAGGTACATTAAGCTTTCACTTTAATATTTAGTCAAATTTAAATAATTTCTATCTCCATACCATAAAACTATCTTGTTGAATCATCATGGTTGATATCTATCTTTCTTCTTTGTGCCTTTTGTTTGACAGACTAAGAAACGTGACTAAGAAACTTGAGTCAGAGCTTCAAAGCAGCAAGAAATGGCATGTAGAGCTTGTGGAGCAATGTGAGTCACATAAGAAAGGCGTGAGTATTCAGGTAAATTGGCGACTTAACAATTCCTGGTTATCTTCTATGACTTATAATTTCTGGGTTCACATGTAATTTTCAGGTAGGGATAACGGAGGATTTCGACTATTTGGAGTTACCAGCATTAGCAGTAACATTTGTGAAGCAAATCGAGGAATAGGTACTAGAAGCACATGGTATCTATCACAGTTACTTCAATTGCCTTGTATCATCCCTTAGTCCTTTTACGTAGCTGGTACTTAAAAGTTGTCATTACGATAAACAGTTGGCATAAGTGAAGAAATCAACATGGATGAATGTGATAGGTTATGAGTTGTGTTTGTGTTGAATTTCAACCCTGCTCATGGGTTTTGTGAATGAAGTCAATTTGTTAAATTTGAATTGCTACAGATATTTAGCTTTTAGTTCGTATGTATATTGAAAATTGGTACAATTTTTTTTTTGGTTATGTGCTCATTTTAGTGACCACCTATTTCGTCTCTAACACTCTGCAATCCGTGACGACTTTTTGGTCACTAATAGTTAAAAACAGTGACGATATTTTGGTCACAATTAGCACTGTGACGAATTTTTTCGTCACTAACAAGGTTAAATAGTGACCACTTATCTGGTCACGTGATTAGCGACACATAGAGTTTCGTCTCTAATTGAATCAGTGACGGAGCTTTAGTGACGACTGGTGACGACCTGTATTTGGTCACTAAACAGTTTTGTGACCAAAGTTTACATTGTTAGTGACGAAATCACTTTTGTCACTAAATGGCTTTTTTCTTGTAGTGGGAAGTCTTGGCATTCGAGAGGAAACTGGAAGTCATTTGGTAACCACCATTTATGATAATATTGGTTCAACTCATTTAATATTTAAGTTCTCTAGATATGAAGACCTTAGAAATAACCTTAAAAAAAAAAAAAAAAAAAAAACAGCCTTTTTTGATAAATGAAATGTAGTTAATGATCATAAGTTGTATTTTGAGTCATTTTTCTAACATGAGAGACAAATATATATATATATATATATATATATATATATATATATATATATATATATATATATATATATATATATATATATATATACAAGACCACGTGGATCGGCAACAAAGCGGGAAACGACCTAACTTGTTCATAGTACACCCTTAAGCATGTAAAATTCTATTTATAGATTTTGTTTAACTATATAATGAGTTTTTTTTCCGTGTGATTATTTTCTTCTGGTACAGGTGAAAGGATCAGTCTGAATATGCAAGTGCTTCATCATGATATGATAATATCATGTCTTTCGAACTTGCAACATGATTCAACATTTATCAACAAATGTATCTACTTAGTAAATATCGGAAGCAATGATTACATTAACAACTACTTCTTTCCCGACTATTACAATACAAGTCGCTTATATGACCCAACTCAATATGCGACGAATCTTATAGAACAATACTCCGAACAACTAATGGTACACGTCCTATTGCAAAAGATATATATATTATGGTCGAGTCATTTGTTAAGATTGTCATGTTGTAATAGAATTAACTCTTAATTGAAATAAGGGCCAACTAAAGCACATGTCACTTTTCATTTATAGATTGAATGTGTTTGCTTTTTATGTCCCACTCGTCAATATTTTCACCATGGGCACTGTTAGTTAGTTTGTCCACTATATATATTTTTTGTTTCTGCGTCTTGTGCACTCGAGTATAGACTTGCCTTCATTAGGGTTTGTCCTTCCTATACAATTTACATCATATGGATTTGACGTTATGAATTGACTTCGATACCTACAATCTAGGGTTTATGGTTGGATGGGGCTTATTTTATCTATTTTAGGCATCAAAAGTCGCTTTTCATTGTCACCGGAGGTTCTAATAGTTTTGATGTATTACGATTTTGTACAACTTGGGAGCTAGAAAGATGTGTTGTATTTGGTCCTGCTCGGATCGGGTGTATCCTCAGAGATAGGAGGTTTGGAACCCATGGGAAACTATGTGTTGATCCCCTTAATGAAGCAGCTAAGATATTTAACAATAAGCTATATTGTCTTGTCGATGAACTCAACAATATTTACTCAGACGGGAGGTTCACTTTTATTAACGCTACAAGCATTTCAAAGACCACTAGGAGGTAAACTATGATCCATATAATGTTATTTAAAAATGCCTCTAACTCAAGTGAGAGATATTTAGTTACAGACATTATACTCATATCGACAATCATCAATATTTCATTAGAATAAATAAGCTTGGTTTTAAGGTTTGAAGTGAAATTGGGGTTTTAAGATAAACATCAGGAACGCAAGTACATATCCAACAAGTACTTATATAGTTTGAAGTATCGTAAAATCAAGTACGCGAATTGATAATCATATTACTAGACACATTTAGTATCTAACACTTTATTTGCAATTTCCGCATTTCCGCCTAATTGAGTTCCTTGTCACAAGTCGAGAAGATTGGCAATGCACTCCAAACACAGATCCTTGCCTTTCGGGTTTGTCTCTTTTCTTCGACGTTTCCATCCCACGTAAATTTCTAATATTTTGCAAAGCAGAGATCATATACTCAATTTTTACCATCGATGCCTCCATGGGATATAAAACACTTATCTCAACTTTAGCCATTAGACTATAAAGCACATGTTACTGACATTACGGGACATTGTAGAAAACAGATGGAATATCTAAAATATATTATTCGTGATTGAACTATAACTAACACATTACAATACATTAAATAGAAAAGATACATACGAACCCTAACTACTAAATGAGCCTAAACAAGTGGGTCGGGCCTATAGGCCTTTATTATCTACCATCCCTTCTCAAACAAGAATGAAGCAAATGTAAACATTGAGAGTTTACCAAACAGAAAAATAACTAAACCGAAAAAATGCATTTAAATGCGGAGTGTCCCAGAGTGCAAACTCTGCTAGATGGAGTCTCAATCCGATGCAATCCGCATATAACAAGGCGCATTACAATAATCAAGTCTCAAATGACGAACCAAAGTCATTGCAAAACCAAAATCGCAGAGCAAATATATACTACGGAGATGAACCGTGAGTAGATTCAAGAAGGCAGAGTAGATTTAGGACAGACAAATGTGAGTAGATTCAAAGTGGACATCGCAGTGTGATGATGTGTCGCTTAGTATAGGTATGTTTTAATTCAAGTTTTAATATTTATATTTAATGACTTAAACTATAACAAACACTAACGAAAGCAAGATACCCGCATCAATGTAGCATAGTTGGTAAGTAGAGTGTCGATCACTAGAGTGGAACGCTAACACTTAAATATCTATGCTATTTTAATCATATAGAGTCTAATTAAACCTAATCTAACGTTAAAGGGTTTTCGTACCGCGAGACCTGGCCGATGTGTAGATTGGTAAAAACTAATTAAATAAAATTGAAGACAACAAGACACACTTACACGTATAGAAAATAGATAGCAATAAAAAGGTCACGATAGTAAGACGATATGCTCGCTTAATCGCTTAATTATACATGATGAGTACTAAATAGGCACTTTCTCTATGGATGCTTGTTATGTAGTGTACTAAATTACCTAGATCTATAGTAAAAAGTCCTTCTACCTAATTTATTAGAAATCCATATTAATCTTTCCTTAATGATATTTAGTTAAATTATTTATCCCGCTAGGGCTTACGCTAACTATGCAAAGATGTCAATGAAGTAATTGTGCTTAGCCGAAATGACAAGGCACTATAATCAAGAGGTAAGTCAATGCTACACACCAAAACATTAAAGCCAAATAAAACATCATATAATCATTAATGCAGGTAGTATGTTTAATGCAAATCTAATGAAAGAAAGAGCACGCTTAACCAAATGATTCTACTACAATTAGTGTGAATCT
>OU343225.1:155129609-155199937 GCA_910596185.1 Chrysanthemum makinoi
TTTTGGGATGAATAAAATGGTTGATAATAGTTTTGGTGTAAACTATTACACTTTGGGTTGTGTCACACCTAGTAAACTAAGTCTAAGTTCAATATATAGCCAAAGAGACTTTACTAACTGGCCAAAAACGTTCCCAACAAGTTAATAACAAGAAATGATCGGCCTCCAATGATTATGGGGAGTTAAGGCAACATTAAATGCGTTTTTATGTAACTCCAGTCCATGCAACCGAACCGGTTACGATGCAACCGGATCGATTTTGTTTTGACCATCGCCCAACCGGACCGTTATGCGGGCTCCAACTGAATGGTTGGCGCCTTTATCTTTTGTTGACTTTCTTGGTTTTGCCTCTTTTTTGTTCTCGCGATGATTTCCAAGGCTTAAACTTGATCTTTCCTTGCCGTAGATACTTAGAAATCATTGCGCTTCCTAATCATTGAGTCCAAAATCTTCCTTGCTCGACTTCCTTCCTTGGGAATTCTCCAAATGTGCATAAAACTTCATTTCTTCATCATTTGTGATACCTGGCTACATATACATACACAATACGCATCTTTTGCACTTTTATTCTCGCTGATGATTTCCAAGGCGAAACTTGATCTTTCCTTGCTGTAAATACTTATAAATCATTGCGCTTCCTAATCATTGAGTCCAAAATCTTCCTTGCTCGACTTCCTTCCTTGGGAATTCTCCAAATGTGTATAAAACTTCATTTCTTCATCATTTGTGATACCTGGCTACATATACATACACAATACGCATCTTTTGCACTTTTGCAACGTGATATGAGTAAATATAGCCGATTATCATGCACAAAACCAACAATAACGCTACTAAAACATGTTCATTTTAGGCGTTATCAAGGTGCATCGTTTTAACTAATCATTACATCTTGAGTAGTTATGTGTTGCCATCAACAACATGTTTTGGTTCCACCTAGTATCGCTTCGATTACTTCGGTTCTGCATTTGGTTACATCCGATCCGTATCCTACCGGTATCATCCGGTTATCCGGTTTGTTATGGTTCTCCATGTGTCCGGTTATGTATGCCCTAATCTACTATGTCTACATCTATCTCGCCTAAATTTGCTTTGTCCGCCTTTGAACCGCTCTTCATCCGCTATGCTTGCCGATGATATCAAATAACAACACATTTTTAGCATCATTTATCCTATGAATATTGCTTGTTTTATATTACTTTGTGTGAGAATTGCTACTTAATCGTTTACTTTTGTATTTCTCAGTTGAAAACAAGCATTTGGTGAAAGTTAGCTATTTTGACGTAAAATGGAGCAAAATGGAAAAGTCTACGACACGAAGGTAGACACCCATATCATTCTAGATGATATCGCTGTACATCAAGACTTGGACGAATATGAAGACCATTGATGATCTGGAAGAATACTGTATGGGTTTCTCCCATACGACGTATATGAAACCTTGGTCAACATAGAAGTTCTGACTTATTCTACTTCAGATATGCCACATGACATTCAAGAGATGTGACGTATCAACTTGAAGACTTCACCAAGACATTCCAAGATTACGAAGAAGTGATACGCCGTATGTGCATTGAAGATCCTCCATATCATATGAAGGTGTGTGAATATTCTATAATATAATAATCTTGGACCCCACACGAAGTTACCTAAATACGGCATATCGAGTAAACGGATATAAAATATCGATGTCGCTTTCCGAAACTATAAATAGAGGTCGCATCGCTCTCATTCGATATACAATATACCACGCCAATACAGAATACCAAGCACCACAAGACACATCCAGAAGAACGAATTCGGAAGCATAAGAAGGCCTTGCAAGTGCGTAATTACATAGGGAGATTCACTAATTGTAGTAGAATCATTTGGTTAGCGTGCTCTTTCTTTCATTAGATTTGCATTAAACATACTACCTGCATTAATGATTATATGATGTTTTATTTGGCTTTAATGTTTGGTGTGTAAGCATTGACACCTCTTGATTATCGTGCCTTGTCGACTCAGCTCGCACAATTACTTCATTGACATCTTTGCATAGTTAACGTAAGCCCTAACGGGATAAATAATTTAACTAAATATCATTAAGGAAAGATTAATATGGATTTCTAATAAGTCGTGAAAGGACTTTTACTAGAGATCTAGGTAATTTAGTACACTACATAACAAGCATCCATAGAGAAAGTGCCTATTTAGTACTCATCATGTATAATTAAACGATTAGCGAGCATATCGTCCTTACTATCGGCTTGACCTTTTATTGCTATCTATTTTCTATCTGTGTAAGTGTGTCTTGTTGTCTTCAATTTTATTTAATTAGTTTTTACTTAATCTACACATCGGCTAGTCTCACAGTAAAACCCCTTTGCGTTAGATTAGGTTTAATTAGACTCTATATGATTAAAATACTGATAGATATTTAAGTGTTAACGTTCCACTCTTAGTGATCGACACTCTACTTACCAACTATGCTACATTGATCGGGTATATCGCTCGTTAGTGTTTGTTATAGTTTAAGTCGGCTAAATATAAATATTAAAACTTGAATTCACAAACATACCTATACTAAACGACACATCATCCGCACGCGGTCCGCCTGAATCTACTCGCATTTGTCTGTCTAAATCTCTGCCTTCTTGAATCTACTCCGGTTCATCTCCCGTAATTATGTTGCTCGCTTCGATTTTGGTTTTGCAATGACTTTGGTTCGTCTGTTTCTGACTTGATTGTTGTCGCTTGTTATAGTCGGATTGCATCGGATTGAGACTCCATCTAGCACCGAGTTTGCACTCTGGGACACTGCATTTCACTGTTTTCAGCTTTTAGTTATTTTACGTTTGGTAAACTCTCAATGTTTACCGCTTCTTCATGCGAAGTTTGAGAAGGGATGGTAGATAATAAAGGCCTATAGGCCCGACCCACTTGTTTAGGCTCGTTTAGTAGTTAGGGTTCGTATGTATCTTTTCTATTTAATGTATTGTAATGTGTTAGTTATAGTTCAATCTGAATAATATATTTTTGGTATTCCATCTGTTTTCTACAATGTCCCATGTGTCAAGAACATGTGCTTTATAGTCTAATGGCTAAAGTTGAGATAAGTGTTTTATATCCCATGGAGACGATCGGTGGTAAAATTCGAGTATATGATCTTGCCGCAAGAAAAATATTAGAAATTTCTGTGGGATGGAAACCGTCGAAGAAAAGAGACAAAGCCCGAAGACGGCAAGGATCTGTGTTTGGAGTGCATTGCCAATCTTCTCTGACTTGACAGCAAGGCTCAATTGGAAGCGGGAAATCTGGAAATTGCAAATAAACGTTAGATACTAAATGTGTCTAGTAATATGATTATCAATTACTGTACTTCGATTTTACGATACTTCAAACTATATAAGTACTTGTTGGATATGTACTTGCGTTCCTGATGTTTATCTTAAAAACCCCAATTTTCACTTCAAACCTTAAAACCAAGCTTATTTATTCTAATGAAATATTGATGATTGTCGATTTGAGTATAATTAATCTGTAACTAAATATCTCTCACTTCGAGTTAGAGACACATTTTTTAAATAACATTATATGGATCATAGTTTACCTCCTAGTGGTGCTGAAATGCTTGTAACGTTAATAAAAGTGAACCTCCCGTCTGAGTAAATATTGTTGAGTTCATCGACAAGACAATATAGCTTATTGTTAAATATCTTAGTTTGCTTCATTAAGGGATCAACACATAGTTTCCCATGGGTTCCAAACCTCCTATCTCACGCGGGATACACCCGATCCGAAAGCACCAAATACAACAATCTTTCTAGCTCCCAAGTTGTACAAAGTCTGTAATACATCAAAACTATTAGAACCTCCTGGTGACAATGAAAAGCTGACTTTGATGCCTAAAATAGATAAAATAAGCCCCATCCAACCATAAACCCTAGATTGTAGGTATCGAAGTCAATTCATAACGTCAAATCCATATGATGTAAATTGTATAGGAAGGACAAACCCTAATGAAGGCAAGTCTATACTCGAGTGCACAAGACGTAGAAACAAAAAATATATATAGTGGACAAACTAACTAACAGTGCCCATGGTGAAAATATTGACGAGTGGGACATAAAAAGCAAACACATTCAATCTATAAATGAAAAGTGACATGTGCTTTAGTTGGCCCTTATTTCAATTAAGAGTTAATTCTATTACAACATGACAATCTTAACAAATGACTCGACCATAATATATATATCTTTTGCAATAGGACGTGTACCATTAGTTGTTCGGAGTATTGTTCTATAAGATTATTCGCATATTGAGTTGGGTCATATAAGCGACTTGTATTGTAATAGTCGGGAAAGAAGTAGTTGTTAATGTAATCATTGCTTCCGATATTTACTAAGTAGATACATTTGTTGATAAATGTTGAATCATGTTGCAAGTTCGAAAGACATGATATTATCATATCATGATGAAGCACTTGCATATTCAGATGATCCTTTCACCCGTAATGTAAGAAAATAATCACACGGAAAAAAAACTCATTATATAGTTAAACAAAATCTATAAATAGAATTTTACATGCTTACGGGTGTACTTGAACAAGTTAGGTCGTTACCCGCACTTTGTTGCCGATCCACGTGGTCTTGTATATATATATATATATATATATATATATATATATAGTGTATCTTTATTTTGAAAACCCTGTTAAGTGCGAGAACTATGAGAACTCTCATTAACCAATCATAATTTAGTAAAGTATTTTTTTTTAAAAATTAATATACTTAGTTTGCAGGGGCATTAAGGGTAATTAACATATACACATTTTCAACTCATAATTCAAATTTTGCTAAAATCAAGCCAAAGATACAGTTTTTTATTTAAGAACTTAGAGAGTCACTTAGGGTTTCAACCCATAATTTATTGCAGCCTCCATCTCTACCATTTGCAGCCGTCACCTCCTTTTTCCGGCCATCCCTCCGGCCACGTCGCCACACCGCCACCGCCTCTACTGAAGACGAGGTTCGTATAGATCGGGTTTAGGGTTGCTGTGAACGACTAGATCATGGTTGATTAGTGTTTTTGGTTCGTGTAAGATCCTGGGTTCAGCTCCATCGCCATCTCTTTCATCTCATCTCTTTTCTTTTTTCTATTGGTATGTCGAACCTAAGCTTATTTTTATTATCTATTGACTTTTTTTTAACTGATTGCAAATCGGTCTGTACAAGTTTTTGTGGTATAAAGATGAACTAAAACCGTTTTTGATTAAACTCGTGTGGTGTGTAACAGATGAGAATGACTTAGTAATGATTTCGTGTGGTGAACTTTGGTTAAAATCTTCTTCAGATTTTATTTTATTACCAGATTTCCGTGTGGTAATATTTCTAATTGGCGTTAAGCGTATGTTTGTTCTAATTGGCGCAATGCTATGTTGTTCTAATGGATGCTTTTCTATGTATTAATACATACGTGGACATATATGTTTGACATCATATCATATGTAAGGATTGGTAGATAAACATATGTATACTGACGCATGATGCATGTATTGGAACATGTTATTTATCTACCCATTAAATGTTAAAGTGACATACTTAACGCATGATTCATGTTTTGTGGAGATACAAGGTTGATTGATAATGGTTCTTCAAGCATTTTAAATGTGTGATTTTCATTTGTATTGAAAAGATACATATAAAGCGTGTGTATATGTCTTATCATACCAGTATCTTTAGATTCTGTTGACTAACTAGCTATTCAACATATGAGCATGGTGGGCATATCATTCTGTTGTGAGTCCTATGTATTTCTTATCAAAATCTTTAGTAATCTAATTGGCGATATACTGATATTTTATTGTCACACAGCTGATGGACTAGCATCAGCGAACATGCTAATTAAAAGCGAGACCATCAAACCTTTACGCAAGTTCTTCCGCTCATTAAGAGGGTGAGACTTTGGTCAATGCATGTGCACTCCAAACTTGGAAATGAGATCAAGGAAAAACTTGTAAGTTGTTATCCTTTTCGGTTAAACTATGGCACTGTTAACTTTTTAGAGTGTGTTCTGTGTTGAAGTTCTTTTTTAATACTTAAAATTATCCAACATAGGCAAAGCACATGAGTTGTTTTTATTTTTTTTCAATAGTAAGGCATGAGAAATTTATATCATTTTGGGGTCCTTTCTACATAGCTTTAATCCAAGGCTCCAAGCAATGCAATTCTTGTTTCATTTGGGTTGTCGTACATTTTCAAGTTATGTGTGGGATTAATTTGCTTTGGTTGGTTTTGGTTTTATGGTCCCATATTTCTTTTTTTCGTGGTTTAGTTTTGATCTGGTTTACAAAGTATGTTGACTAAAATTATATTGACTAAAATAATGCTTCGCCTACTAGGATAAAAGTATATCAGTTCATGTAGAGAAATGGATGCTTTTATATTTTTAATTTATTTTCGGATTTGAACTTTTATGACTAGTACATATGTGTTATTTTTTCTTGAGTTGGTAACGATGTGGTTTTATATTCTGATTGTAATTTGTTAACGAGTAAACATACCTGTTCATGAGAACATACATGTTTTCAGAACATAGATGTTCATGAGAACATACATGTTTTCAGAACACATTGTTGTCAAACATACTTGTTTTGGTATACCAAATGCAGTCCGTTGTACACAATTTGGCATGTGTGGCTCTATCTTTGGTTTTTGATAACCAACATAGACCACTTTTTGAGCAAACTAGTAAACATACCTGTTCATGAGAACATACATGTTTTCAGAACATACATGTTCATGAGAACATACATGTTTTCAGAACACATTGTTGTCAAACATACTTGTTTTGGTATACCAAATGCAGTCCGTTGTACACGATTTTGCATGTGTGGCTCTATCTTTGGTTTTTGATATCCAACATAGACCACTTTTTGAGCAAAATAGTTGTTAAAAGATATACCCCAATATTCCCTTTTTGTTGTATATACAAGGCTGTTTTGCCTCTTTATATCTATCTAACACTAACTTTTACTTTAGTTTTTTATTTTGTTCAAGTCTTATAATTGCAGGGGTCTCATGTGCACATCCTCATTCTTCCTTCAACTTGTTTAAAGTAGCAATAAGGCAAGAATGATATTAAAGATGCTGTGCTTCTTTCTATGTGGTCCATACCTCCTTGTTTTATATTATTCCCATACTGATGAAGAGCCATTGGTCCATACCTCTTTGTTATATATTATTCCATTCTTGTGAAGAGCAAGGCAGATGATTAATCCTCTCATTGATAGTGAGGGATGTATATGAAGATTCCATCGACGAAGATGACCAAGACGATTTATATGAGGATATTTATGAAGAAGAAAACATCGACGAAGATGGGGGAGATGATGAAGATGATTATTCATACGATGAATGAGTTGCGGTTCAATAATCATAATGCATTTAACTTTTTTACTTTGTTGCTTTTTACGTTGTTCCTGTTTACTCTTTGGATTTTTATGGTTTTATGACTATTTGATCTGGGTATGTTCATAAAAATACTAGTATGCTTTCATTACATACTTGCTTCATGTTCACATTATGGTTTTCCTTTGTTTCTTTTTACTATCTTTAATATTTTTGGTTTTATACCTATGCGATCAAGGTAGTGTTCATAAAATATACAAGTATGTTTTCATAACATACTTGTTTTCCTGTTTACGGTACATACATGTTCAAGCACTTGTTTATGTTGTGAGTCTTCATTTTTATGGTTTTTTCTTTGTTTCTTTTTGCTCTCCTGATATTTTTTGGGTTTTATGCAAATGTGATCTGGGTTTGCTCACAAAAATACGTTTTTAGTTGTCAACATATTTTTTTAAGCAAGTTAGATGTCAACATGCATGTTTTCTGCACAAATACATGTATCATTTGATGAAATAATGAAATAATATGTTTATCCATTCATGTCCAATATGCATCGGTAGAGAACATAAATAGATGCTAAATAACTTTAAAAGTGCTGGACATAATGATAGCTTCTAGCCAATCAAGTTTACAAGTGCTGGACAACTTTACAAGTCTAGATATAATGATAGATTCTAACTAAAAGTCAAATACCATTTATACCCTTTTATTATTATTTCCAGGAAAATCAATTTCCATTTATTTACAAAAATGCCATTGTTCAATCTCAACCATAGATCATGTTAATCCAATGGTAGAAGGAGGGTTCTCATAGTTCTCGCACTTAACAGGGTTCTCAAAATAAAGGTCCCATATATATATATATATATATATATTGTCTCTCATGTTAGAAAAATGACTCAAAATACAACTTATGATCATTAACTACATTTCATTTATCAAAAAAGGCTGTTTTTTTTTTTTTTTTTTTTTTTTTTAAGGTTATTTCTAAGGTCTTCATATCTAGAGAACTTAAATATTAAATGAGTTGAACCAATATTATCATAAATGGTGGTTACCAAATGACTTCCAGTTTCCTCTCGAATGCCAGCACTTCCCACTACAAGAAAAAAGCCATTTAGTGACAAAAGTGATTTCGTCACTAACAATGTAAACTTTGGTCACAAAACTGTTTAGTGACCAAATACAGGTCGTCACCAGTCGTCACTAAAGCTCCGTCACTGATTCAATTAGAGACGAAACTCTATGTGGTCGCTAATCTGTGACCAGATAAGTGGTCACTATTTAACCTTGTTAGTGACGAAAAAATTCGTCACAGTGCTAATTGTGACCAAAATATCGTCACTGTTTTTAACTATTAGTGACCAAAAAGTCGTCACGGATTGCAGAGTGTTAGAGACGAAATAGGTGGTCACTAAAATGAGCACATAACCAAAAAAAAAAATTGTACCAATTTTCAATATACATACGAACTAAAAGCTAAATATCTGTAGCAATTCAAATTTAACAAATTGACTTCATTCACAAAACCCATGAGCAGGGTTGAAATTCAACACAAACACAACTCATAACCTATCACATTCATCCGCGGTGTGATTTCTTCACTTATGCCAACTGTTTATCGTAATGACAACTTTTAAGTACCAGCTACGTAAAAGGACTAAGGGATGATACAAGGCAATTGAAGTAACTGTGATAGATACCATGTGCTTCTAGTACCTATTCCTCGATTTGCTTCACAAATGTTACTGCTAATGCTGGTAACTCCAAATAGTCGAAATCCTCCGTTATCCCTACCTGAAAATTACATGTGAACCCAGAAATTATAAGTCATAGAAGATAACCAGGAATTGTTAAGTCGCCAATTTACTGAATACTCACGGCCTTTCTTATGTGACTCACATTGCTCCACAAGCTCTACATGCCATTTCTTGCTGCTTTGAAGCTCTGACTCAAGTTTCTTAGTCACGTTTCTTAGCTGTCAAACAAAAAGGCACAAAGAAGAAAGATAGATATCAACCATGATGATTCAACAAGATAGTTTTATGGTATGGAGATAGAAATTATTTAAATTTGACTAAATATTAAAGTGAAAGCTTAATGTACCTGATATCCAGCACAACTAGGAAGACTCCAAAAGTATACCTGAAATGTTAATAGATTAATATAGGTTTGTCGTTTAAGAGCTATTACTTTATTTACTCGGAGTAAGAAGCAGAAACACAGATTCTGCATTGCAATGTGACTGTTCAGAATTGATGTCTCAAAATAAATTTTTGCTAATTAGTATTTCTTACCGAGGTTCCTATCTTGTCCTTTGAGACCAGCTCATCATCCACTAGAATTTGGGCAACGTCTTTGACCGATTGGCTGATTACGCCTTTCCCCGGTCCCAACAAGCTCCTTCAGTTGACATTTGTACACAGAAAGCATGCATTAGCATAACTTTCAAACATAACAGAACGCCACGAAAGTGTTCACATGCATAAAAATAGAACTTAATGAAGCACTCGATCACATACGAGTATATCAGTGAAATTCGAACCTAGAATAGTGTGATCTAACTTTAAATGACTCTCAAAATGCAAGTAGAAAACTCTATTACACAAACCATTAATGAGTGAACAATAGAAACCTTCCCACTGATCCTAACAGAATATTTATAGATACATCGAGACTACAGTAGTTGTTTATCGTCTAAGACAGATTCACAGTTTTCTACATCATCCGCTTATTTTTTCACTCACTTTCTTTAGCTAAGACTTGTACCGTGATGTTTGCCAAATGAGATGGTGAAAGTTACTACATTCTTACATCTAGCACCAATAATAAAAGACACAAAGGATATCAGCAAAATGCAAACCCCTTCATGTCGTCCTATTGTTTTATCTTCTAATGAATAAACCTTAAAACTCCAATAAAAAACAACAGACAGTTAATATAATTATTTGCAAATTCTTGCAATCTCTGAAACCTTGTCTTCCATGTGAAAAGCAAAATTAGGTGGTATTATCACTCTCCCCTGCTAAAACGAGCTTCATGTATTAAGCTTGTGAGTCTGCTTTTGTTGTTATGGTCAATATCAGATCACAACTTGTACCAAACACATGAAATACTCATGATCTAAGTTTTCCAACAAAGATTAAGCAGATCATAATAGGAATAATGCTTCTTAGTTAGGAGTTGTATATGATATCCTATACTAAAACAGGAGAAAAAAACTCTACACATACACTGTTTATCGTAACGACAACTTCAAGTACCAGTTATGTAAAAAGACTATAGGATAATACAAGGCAACTGGAGTAACTGAGATACCTGCCATGTGCCTTCTAGCATATATTCCTCGACTTTGCTTCACAGATGTTACTGCTGGTAACTCCAAATAGTCGAAATCCTATGTAGAACTACCTTTGCTTCAGAAGCATGCATATTTAATTTGTAGCACCTACAAAAAGGACCCTTTATCTTATATTACACCAATATACACAATATATGTATGATTAATATCTATTGAACTCAGATGTATATAACTGATTATCTCAACGGCCAGAGCTCTGTGGCATCCGACTGTTTAACCTTCCATAAGTGCATTGTCCGGTCACGACCAACAGTAAGAAGACGTTCTTTTCTTAAGCAATCAATCGATAAAACATCACTTTGATGACCAAATAATGTGTGTAAGTGCGCTCTGTCATCAGCATTCCATAGTTTGATGGTTCGATCATAAGAACCAGAAAATAACTCTGAAGTCCCTTGTCTGAAAGTCAAACAGAAGACATGTCCTTTATGGCCCTTAAAAGCCTGAAAATAAGCCCCACCGGTATATAAGATCCCCAGTGTAAAAAAAAAATAATCCCATTAAACACAAACTAATCCTGAAATTATAAAATTGACACATGAATATGCTCCCTTGTTCGTGTATCCCATAAATGAATATGTCGATCAAATCCTCCACTTGCCAAATACCGACCATCAGAACTTACAGCAAGAGCTAAAACATGCTTGCTACGCTTTTTAGCTTTACCTTGTAGCGCGTCTGCACCATGAGACCTCATTACTTCCTCACTAGGCCAAGCATATGCTTGTGTTTTCCCGGTTTCAACGTCCCATTGGACAATATATCCATCTTTTGAAGCTGAAAATCCTTTAGAGTCGTCTTCTGATAAAACTATAGCGATTACAGACTGTCGATGTTTGACTAAAAATCGAAATTCATCTGTTGTTTTTGGTTTCTGAACACTGTATATTCAAAGAAATAAGAAAATTATCAGGGCATTCATGTAATCATGTCAGCGGAGATGCAATATATCAAATGTCCTACTATACACTATTTGACCGAGAATCAAAATTAAGTCCTCTACATGGTTAACACATTTTAATCAAACAAATTGTAGCTTAATAAAAAACTAACATATTTGTTATGAAATCGCCTAAAACAACAGCTACGTTCCCACCATGCAGCAAAAATAACTTGATTTTACCCAAACTAAGTCTTTGTGATGCTGTGCAATAGAAAAATACCAGCACATCCAATCCAATATACAAGTCACGGATTACTTGCTCATCGTAACTTGCTTATCATCCGTTCATATCCTCTGTTATAATAAGTTTCACTCACATCCATGGAAAAACCATAACTTCCATTGCAATACAACTTACAAGTTCTAGCTACAAACACATCAATCAATCATCACTACTAAAACAAAGTAAGGCTAGATTCTGAACATAACATACATGCCTTATGGCAATCAGTTAACTTACTTTAAATTTTACATTTACAGTATAACGTGATTATCAATTCGGCTACAAGCAGTTCACATTATAATCAATTATAACAATCATGGGTGTTTATAATTGTTTATTTTTATGTTTACCTGCTTACTTTCTTAGCAGAAGCAGTTTTGTGTCATCCAAACTGCTTAGAACTACGCACTTGGAGAAATAGTTTTTAAATTGGCTTATTTTTCAATTAAATCCATTTATATAAGCTCTAAGGTTAAGAATTATGCATTGTGGTAAAGAAAGTAACTTTAATTTCATACAATATAAGCACTTTGACATAAGCAGCCGTTACCTCCTACCTGTTTATCATATAGTTTGTTTATACAGACAAGAACACAACGTAGATCAAGACATGTATGTGAAAATTGAGATGGTTTGATCCCAATTTAGTCTTACGACTCCAATTTCCCTTGCTCCTAAAAGGTTTGTGGTATAGTCTCGATGTTAAGAACCTTGTTCTCATGGTCGGTGATGTACCCCTTTCGCTATGTCATGTGGTTTGTGTCTTGCTATCTTTTGGTTGCACATGCAGCCAGAACATGCAAAAGAGTCCTTAAGATACTAGGTAACTCGAGGGCATTCAAAAAATGGCTAGCTCAAGAATGTAGACCCGAGGTTGATACAACATGGACATGTGGATGGAGAAATATAGTGAGTTCTTAATGAGATACATAGACCAAGAAAACAAACAACGCTTTACAATATGGAATAACATCCATATGACCTACAATCATGGATGTGATAACCCTTTGTGATGCTCGCTTGCAGACTAGGCTTGCCTAACCTTGGTAGCTAGTAACAAAAAAGAGCCACATATAACTGATTACTTCAACCAGTGTCTACAATTATCAACAATCTCACTTAACGGTGACGTTTTAAGTCCGAACAAAACTTTGACCTAATTCTACCTAAAACTACCTTGATCCCGTCAACAACTACTCTTTTAATTGAGGCATTTTATCAAACACTTGTCTTACAAGTTACAACTACCAATTTTTCCATTGAGGCATTTTATCAAACACTTGTCATACAACTGCTAATGTATTCAATATATAAAATCAAATCACTGAAGACTATAGTAACTTCAATATATAGAATCAAATCAAATACTCAAGCATATTAAGTTTTTTATAAAATGTGTATATCTCTAATCAGTATGTTACATTAATAGCAGACTTTCGATCCCTTGTTGATATGGTTGAATGAAAAAATCTGGAGAAGATAGGCAATCGAATCAATTTTGATTTCGAACAATCATGAAGGAACTTATGAATATACCTTTTTCATTGAGAAAGTTGGTTGAGTATGCGACGGTGAAGCCGCCGGTGTATGCGGCGGTTAGTGGTGAATGTTGCCGTGGTGGTTGCCGCGGTGGCGCGTGGCCTAGGGTTATGTCATTGGGTGGTTATATTCTGAAGTTATATTATGACAGATATGAGAGTAATTGAAGTTATATTCTGATAATTTGAGGATGTGCAGTGAAGTTAGTGGGGATTCAAGCTCTAATATGATTGAGAGGGTGAAGGTTGGATCCGCGTTTTTTTATCCATGTCGGGTCGAATAGGTTGGATCATTTTCTTTTTTTCTTTTTTTTTCTTTTTCGTTCTTTTAATAAAAAGAACTGTTGTGTATTATGTTATGTAGGGTGATGGCCATGGGAATCATTTTCTATATAATACTAGTACAAGTTATTTTTCTATTCTTACATATTATAAAAAAATTATATTATGTTGAAAGTTTATGTTCAAAACATCGCACCAACCAAAGTTAAATATTTGTAATTTTGAATATTGCTCTATAATACAAGTATTTTATTCGTAACATGTGATAGTGTTTACAATTTGGGGATTATTATACGAATATTCAAGTTTAAATAAGTATATATCTAATTGCCGTTATTTTTAATCATTTTATAACAATATGAAAAATAGTGACCAAAATTTCGTCACTAATGTTTAATGACCAAATTTCTCGTCACTATTCTAAATCAAAAATACCTAGTGTGTAATTTAGTGACTACATAGTGACCACTTATATGTTTCATCACCGACTTTTTACCGATGACCAAAAATAATGACCAAAAATTATATCGTCACTATTTTCTTCTCAATAGTGACCAAAAAAAATTCTCGTCACTAAATTCTCATCACTAAAGCTACACATATTCATTTGCTTAGAACTCAACAAATTAGACCTCAATTCTTTCAATTACTAGTTCTAATCAACAATGTGGCATCTATTATTCATTAAGAACGCATCATCTACCAACTAGGAATCACTAACTGCAACTTAATTTGATTCAATGGCATAACCTAATTAAATCCGAAAATTCAATTATCTAATACTCATTCCATGTTGAATCAATCACTACAATTCTTTTTGCAATGCATTCCTATATTAATTACCCACTTAATCCTAAAAGATTACAACTTAATTCGAATTCTATCAAAAACCCCCAAATTAGTGACCTAATTTGCAATTCGAATCAAATGCTCTAATTAAACCTAAATTGAGTTAATTGAATTCAGATGCTTACTTGTTTGGGTGCCATGATGATCTTCTACAACTTATACAACCTTCAAATAGCTTCTATTGGTCGAATTTTGCGAAACCCAACTGGAGGATTAGTGTGTGTGTGTTTTTCTGGAAAAATTGAAGTTTTGGTATATATACTTGTATGCAACCGGTTCAGTCATGGACACAACCGTTTCGGTTTGCATTTTTTCCAAATTTTGCATTTTTCTTGTTACTTAGGCATTTTACCTTCCAAGCAACAATCGTTTACTCAAAAATCCTATTAAAGATGCACACAACATTCATCCACCATTTGGAAATTTCAACAATCATCTAATCTCAAAACTCAAATCATCATACTCACAAACTAAAACTAAAACTAAAAATGCATTAATCAAATAACCTCAACATAATAATAAAGATAAAACTGAAATGAAAAACAAGAAATCCTAAATGCATAAAATTAAAAAGAAGTTCATGAAATGCAAGCAAACAATTGCTTGTTTATTATGGTGCCTTGTTTCTCCTTAGAATTCCTCGAAATACTCATGCCTTAAGATGTCCTCACTTAGAAATTTCCCGGTCAATTCACGGTGTGTTTCATAAGTTTTGAACTTCCTTATAAATCTTCTCCCATCCGACATAGTATCTCAAATTTGACGTGCCATTCTCCATCCCCATTTTGTCTCTTGTAAATACCCACCCATGGGTCTCCATTCCAAATTCATGAGTTGAACCGGTAAAGAACCTAAGAAATCGGTTAGCTTCTTGTAAACAAGGATGTTTTTGAATGGATTGTAAAATGCTTCCATCGCTAGTGCGCATTCCATCTCATCCTCAATATCAAAGTATGGTGGAGCTAGTGGTCCATACATCGGGTTTCTTTGGACATCACGTCCTACTTCAAAACAAGTCAAGTCCTCGTCCGCTTCCATCAATTCTAAATCTTCCATGAATTCCACAACTGGTCCCCTCGGTTTGGGATAATAGGTTTGTTTCGAGATTCCATCATCGATAGTCATCGTACCTCGATCCATGTCTATGATTGCACCACATGTGCGTAGGAATGGTCTTCCTAGTAGAAGTGGTAAACTCTTATCCACTTGAATGTCTAGGACTAGAAAATCAGCCAAATAGGGTTGATAACCAATTTAAACTCTTACATTTTTCACCTCCCCATCGCTTTGCTTGGGAATTATCCACCATGGTAAGTTTTGAATGATTTGGTTGTGGCTTACTAAGACCCAACGTCTTAAACAATGGATAGGGCATAACATTAACGCTTAAACCCGTATCGGCTAAGGCATACACTGGTGTGGTCCCGTTCACTTTAATTGGCAAAACAAAATTCCCCGGATCTTTCTCCTTACGTGGCATACCTCTAAACAAAATCCTATCTCTATCCTCCTCCGATAGATCTTTATCCTCCAATCTTGCTCTTGCTAGCATCACCGCATCTAGTTTCTTGCGGTAGAGAACGTAATCTTATAGTACCTCAATCATCTGCTTTTTCTCATTTAGCTCAAGAAACTTTTGTTCAAGGTTTTCTAAAATAGCTTCTTTTTGTTCTTGGATTAATGGTTTGAAAGTCTTTGGTGTAGTAGGTGGTGAAGGTGTGTAGTCATTTGTTTTATTGGTGGATGTGGTAGGAGTTAATTTGTTGGATGAGGTTTTCTTCCTATTTGCCTTCCCCATTTTTACGACTTCCACATCTTCCTTTTCCATATTAGCACATAACTCCACAAGCATCTCATTCACTCTTTTTCTTCTTCCAAATCGGTGATATTGATCCTCATTTCCCCAAGGCAAAATCCACTTGGCATTTGGTTGTTACAAGAAAATCCCGCCCAAAACATACATTGGGCTCATCGGCGTTCCCTTCTTCCAAGACAACAAAATCCGTTTCAAAAATGCGACCATGAATGTTAACCTTAAGATTCTTAAGCATTCTTCTTCCGAAGCTTAAGTAATCCAAACGCACATGGCTAATTTGATCAAGAACTTTTTCCACAATGTAATTTTCACCATAGGCCATGTTTAGTTGCGTCCCAAGCACTCACCCCTTCTACACTACAAGGTGTACCGAACCTCATAAGTGGCGAATCATACTCCGTTAGCTGTGCTTGTGTGAATACCACAACTCTTCCCTTCTTAGGAAGTTGAACTTTGTTTTCACCCGTTTCTTCCATACTAACCGTATCAATCCCCAAATCCTTCTTACTCCCTTCTAAGATATTTCCAATCTTCTCCAACGAACTCACGGTGTCTTTGAACATCTCATCCAAGTTACGAAGGTACTCGGAAATTCCGCTTAAACTATCCATAATAACTATCTAACAAGACAAAACAAAACCAAAACAAAAATCCAAATCATTAGCGTTAGAGTTAGTAAAAACAAAAGCAAACTATAGAAACATATACTAAGCAAGTAAAGACACTTAACAAAACTGAAAACACAAGCTAAAACTCAAAATTTAAAAAGTAGAAAAATTTTACCGAGAGCTCCAACCGGATCGGTTGGCTCACCAACCGATTCGGTTGGTGGTAAACTTCTTAACCAAAACGTCCAACCGATCCGGTTATGGGTTGCAACCGAACGTTGGATTGATTTCCTAAAAAATAATTTTTATATATATATATTAAACCTGTAAATTAATTAAAATTAAAAACTATTAAGTGTACTTAAACTCTTAATTAATTGAGACTACTCATTATCCTTATTAATTATAAAATTAATTAAGTTATTAAATGAAAACTATATTAAGTAATCTATTAAACTACTTATTAAGACTACTAAAACCATAAAAACTGAAAATTAACTATTTCTAATTACTGTAATTAAGACAATTAACTAAAAAGTAAATAAAACTAAAAATAACTAAAATAAGAGAAAAGCTAAAAATCTAAGAAAAGCATAAACAACCCAAGAGATAATCTATAAAAATCATAAATGACAAGAATTAATCTATAAACTATAACACAAATCACTGGATAAACTAAAACTATGAAAATCAAAAGACAAAAATTTTCCGAGAGCACTAACCGGATCGGTAAGCTTCTAAACCAAAATTCTTTTTTTTACTCTTCACGAAATTCAATTTTAAAATCTACCAATTTTACAGAATCTTAACAAAATCAAATTGCTTAAAAATCCAAAATCCCCGGCAGCGGCGCCAAAAACTTGATGTGCTTACCGTGTGCAAGTTTTAAAAATTTATTAACACGATTTTTCCGTCTAATACTATAAACACATACAAGCAAGTATACTCGCTCGCGATAGCAAAGGTGGGAAAGTCGAGATCGTCCCAAGAGATTTTGTGTTTGAAATTGTTTTAAAAAATTAGTAACAAGAAAGCTTTGTCAAGGCTTCTTCCAAAAGTGATGTTATAGCGAAATTCAATATAAAGAAATATATATACTTGTGTGTAGTCTATAGGCAATCATAGTAACTGTTCATGAAGGCTTGGTGTAAACTCTTGATGTGATGCACAAATCATAAGCAAATGATTTCCAACCATGGTTTATGTTTGCAAAAATCATTCTAAGAACAAAAACATATAGGTAATCCTTTCGGTCCTTATCCTAATGATTATCCTTTAGAAAATCCATTTGTTTGTAAAATGTTCTTATTAAACTTGTTCCTACGAATCTTTCGACCTTTCGTGATGAAAATGTTTCTAGTCTTGTTTTAATAAGTAAACATGGTGGTTGTCAATCACCATATCCCCATACTAGTTTGTCACTTAACTTTTTGGAATAAAACACAAGAGAAATCCTTTCGGTCCTTTTTCTTAAAACATGTTTTACCGACAAATCAAACAAGACTAGTATTTTTCCAACAAACTCATTTAAACAATATCATATATACATGAATCACATATGAGAACACTAGTATGATTTCCTACATCCTCACACACAAGTATATTCAAAAACTACTCCATGATAATAATAACAAAACACAAGAAATAACAAAGTAATTCTAATAACTCAAGAGAATAGAAATCCATAACAAAGTTCATAGAATACCTAAACTTTTGCGATTACAAGAACTAGAAATCGTGGCTTATAGCAACCACACGCCTCCAATCACCTAGCTTAACCGTATAACTCCGAATAACCAAAACAATGGATGAGAATTGCTCTCTCCAACCTCCTGGACGTTTTACAGTGAATACTAAACTTTTGGGATGAATAAAATGGTTGGTAATAGTTTTGGTGTAAACTATTACACTTTGGGTTGTGTCACACCTAGTAAACTAAGTCTAAGTTCAATATATAGCCAAAGAGACTTTACTAAGCGCCAAAACGTTCCCAACAAGTTAACAACAAGAAATGATCGGCCTCCAATGATTATGGGGAGTTAAGGCAACATTAAATGCTTTTTTGTGTAACTCCAGTCCATGCAACCGAACCGGTTACGATGCAACCGGATCGGTTTCGTTTTGACCATCGCCAACCAATCGGTCGGGCTCCAATGAATGGTTGGGCGCCTACTTTATCTTTTGTTGACTTTCTTGGTTTGCGCCTCTTTCTTTGTTCTCGCTGATGATTTCCAAGGCGAAACTTGATCTTTCCTTGTTGTAGATACTTAGAAATCATTGCGCTTCCTAATCATTGAGTCCAAAATCTTCCTTGCTCGACTTCCTTCCTTGGAAATTCTCCAAATGTGCATAAAACTTCATTTCTTCATCATTTGTGATACCTGGCTACATATACATACACATACGCATCTTTTGCACTTTTGTTCTCGCTGATGATTTCCAGGCTGAAACTTGATCTTTCCTTGCTGTAGATACTTATAAATCATTGCGCTTCCTAATTATTGAGTCCAAAAGCTTCCTTGCTCGACTTCCTTCCTTGGGAATTCTCCAGATGTGCATAAAACTTCATTTCTTCATCATTTGTGATACCTGGCTACATATACATACACAATACGCATCTTTTGCACTTTTGCACTTTTGCAACAGATATGAGTAAATATAGCCGATTATCATGCACAAAACCAACAATAACGCTACTAAAAACATGTTCATTTTAGGCTTATCGTGGTGCATCGTTTTAACTAATCATTACATCTTGAGTAGTTATGTGTTGCCATCAACAACATGTTTTGGTTCCACCTGTATCGCTTCGATTACGTCCGGTTCTCATTTGGTTACATCCGGATCCGTATCCTACTGGTTTCATCGTTATCTTTTTTTGTTATGGTTCTCCATGTGTCTGGTTCTGTATGCCTGAATCTACTATGTCTACATCTATCTGCCTAAATTTGCTTTGTCTGCCTGAATCTGCTCTTCATCTGCTATGCTTGCTGATGATATCAAATAACAACATACTATTAGCATCATTTATCCTATGAATATTGCTTGTTTTATATTACTTTGTGTGAGAATTGGTACTTAATCGTTTACTTTTGTATTTCTCAGTTGAAAACAAGCATTTGGTGAAAGTTAGCTATTTTGACGTAAAATGGAGCAAAGTGGAAAAGTCTACTGACCTGAAGGTAGACACGCCATAACATTCTAGACAGATACGCTGTACATCAAGACTTGGACGAATATGAAGACCATTGACGATCATGGAAGAATACGCCGTATGGGTTTCTCCCATACGACGATATGAAACCTTGGTCAACATAGAAGTTCCGACTTATTCTACAGTACGCCACATGACATTCAAGAGATGTGACGTATCAACTTGAAGACTTCACCAAGACATTCCAAGATTACGAAGAAGTGATACGCCGTATGTGCATTGAAGATCCTCCATATCATATGACGGTGTGTGAATATTCTATAATATATGAATCTTGGACCCCACACGAAGTTACCTAAATACGGCATATCGAGTAAACCGATACGCGAGTGTCGATGCCGTTCCGAAACTATAAATAAAGGTCGACTGCTCTCATTATATACACAATATACCACAAGAATACAGAAGACCAAGCACCACAAGACACATCAAGAAGAACGAATTCGGAAGCATAAGAAGGCCTTGCAAGTGCGTAATTACATAGGGAGATTCACTAATTGTAGTAGAATCATTTGGTTAGCGTGCTCTTTCTTTCATTAGATTTGCATTAAACATACTACATGCATTAATGATTATATGATGTTTTATTTGGCTTTAATGTTTGGTGTGTAAGCATTGACACCTCTTGATTATCGTGCCTTGTCGACTCAGCTCGCACAATTACTTCATTGACATCTTTGCATAGTTAACGTAAGCCCTAACGGGATAAATAATTTAACTAAATATCATTAAGGAAAGATTAATATGGATTTCTAATAAGTCGTGAAAGGACTTTTACTATAGATCTAGGTAATTTAGTACACTACATAACAAGCATCCATAGAGAAAGTGCCTATTTAGTACTCATCATGTATAATTAAACGATTAGCGAGCATATCGTCCTTACTATCGGCTTGACCTTTTATTGCTATCTATTTTCTATCTGTGTAAGTGTGTCTTGTTGTCTTCAATTTTATTTAATTAGTTTTTACTTAATCTACACATCGGCTAGTCTCACAGGCTGAAAACCCCTTTGCGTTAGATTAGGTTTAATTAGACTCTATATGATTAAAATACTGATAGATATTTAAGTGTTAACGTTCCACTCTTAGTGATCGACACTCTACTTACCAACTATGCTACATTGATCGGGTATACTGCTCGTTAGTGTTTGTTATAGTTTAAGTCGGCTAAATATAAATATTAAAACTTGAATTCACAAACATACCTATACTAAACGACACATCATCTGCACGCGTCTGCTGAATCTACTCGCATTTGTCTGTCTAAATCTGCTCGCCTTCTTGAATCTACTCGTTCCTCTCCGTAATTATGTTGCTCTACTCTGATTTTGGTTTTGCAATGACTTTGGTTCGCTGCTTTCGGAACTTGATTGTTGTCGCCTTGTTATAGTCTGGATTGCATCGGATTGAGACTCCATCTAGCACCGAGTTTGCACTCACGGGACACTCCGCATTTCGTCTGTTTCAGTTTTAGTTATTTTGTTTGGTAAACTCTCAATGTTTACATTTACTGCTCATCATTGCGAGTTTGAGAAGGGATGGTAGATAATAAAGGCCTATAGGCCCGACCCACTTGTTTAGGCTCGTTTAGTAGTTAGGGTTCGTATGTATCTTTTCTATTTAATGTATTGTAATGTGTTAGTTATAGTTCAATCTGAATAATATATTTTCGGTATTCCATCTGTTTTCTACAATGTCCCATGTGTCAGTAACATGTGCTTTATAGTCTAATGGCTAAAGTTGAGATAAGTGTTTTATATCCCATGGAGACGCATCAGTGGTAAAAATTCGAGTATATGATCTTGCTGCAAGAAAAATATTAGAAATTTCTGTGGGATGGAAACCGTCAGAAGAAAGAGACAAAGCCGAAGACGGCAAGGATCTGTGTTTGGAGTGCATTGCCAATCTTCTCTGACTTGACAGCAAGGCTCAATTGGAAGCGGGAAATCTGGAAATTGCAAATAAACGTTAGATACTAAATGTGTCTAGTAATATGATTATCAATTACTGTACTTCGATTTTACGATACCTCAAACTATATAAGTACGTGTTGGATATGTACTTGCGTTCCTGATGTTTATCTTAAAAACCCCAATTTTCACTTCAAACCTTAAAACCAAGCTTATTTATTCTAATGAAATATTGATGATTGTCGATATGAGTATAATTAATCTGTAACTAAATGTGTCTCACAGAGACACATTTTTTAAATAACATTATATGGATCATAGTTTACCTCCTAGTGGTGCTGAAATGCTTGTAACGTTAATAAAAGTGAACCTCCCGTCTGAGTAAATATTGTTGAGTTCATCGACAAGACAATATAGCTTATTGTTAAATATCTTAGCTGCTTCATTAAGGGGATCAACACATAGTTTCCCATGGGTTCCAAACCTCCCTATCTCAGCGGGGATACACCCGATCCGAGCCAGACCAAATACAACAATCTTTCTAGCTCCCAAGTTGTACAAAGTCTGTAATACATCAAAACTATTAGAACCTCCTGGTGACAATGAAAAGCTGGCTTTGATGCCTAAAATAGATAAAATAAGCCCCATCCAACCATAAACCCTAGATTGTAGGTATCGAAGTCAATTCATAACGTCAAATCCATATGATGTAAATTGTATAGGAAGGACAAACCCTAATGAAGGCAAGTCTATACTCGAGTGCACAAGACGCAGAAACAAAAAATATATATAGTGGACAAACTAACTAACAGTGCCCATGGTGAAAATATTGACGAGTGGGACATAAAAAGCAAACACATTCAATCTATAAATGAAAAGTGACATGTGCTTTAGTTGGCCCTTATTTCAATTAAGAGTTAATTCTATTACAACATGACAATCTTAACAAATGACTCGACCATAATATATATATCTTTTGCAATAGGACGTGTACCATTAGTTGTTCGGAGTATTGTTCTATAAGATTCGTCGCATATTGAGTTGGGTCATATAAGCGACTTGTATTGTAATAGTCGGGAAAGAAGTAGTTGTTAATGTAATCATTGCTTCCGATATTTACTAAGTAGATACATTTGTTGATAAATGTTGAATCATGTTGCAAGTTCGAAAGACGTGATATTATCATATCATGATGAAGCACTTGCATATTCAGATCGATCCTTTCACCGTGAATGAAGAAAATAATCACACGGAAAAAAAACTCATTATATAGTTAAACAAAATCTATAAATAGAATTTTACATGCTTACGGGTGTACTTGAACAAGTTAGGTCGTTACCCGCACTTTGTTGCCGATCCACGTTGGTCTTGTATATATATATATATATATACGTATATATATATATATACGTATATATATATATATATATATATATATATATATTGTCTCTCATGTTAGAAAAATGACTCAAAATACAACTTATGATCATTAACTACATTTCATTTATCAAAAAGGCTTTTTTTTTTTTTTTTTTAAGGTTATTTCTAAGGTCTTCATATCTAGAGAACTTAAATATTAAATGAGTTAAACCAATATTATCATAAATGGTGGTTACCAAATGACTTCCAGTTTCCTCTCGAATGCCAGCACTTCCACTGGCATAGTTTACGCCTTTATTGATCTGCTCGTCTGTTGCTACAGCATATGATGGAATGTACTCATCAAAACCTAAATATTCTCCTGTAATCATGAATGAGATGTTGATACTGATATAATCCTGGGACCGATAACATAACATTAGTTATTGTTTACTTGAGTCAAAGGCAGATCAATAAAAAAAGGTTAATTTCACCTAATGTATCCAACATAAGTCGAAATCCTATTGTCGGTAGTGTACGGTGAAATTTAACTATTGATGTTACAAACTTTTTAAAATCCATGCTATTTTTCCTCTTTTCATAAAAAAGACATATATAGATCCTCCCCCAAACGTATCAATCCCACCCCAACCGCTTCGAGGGCTTACAATATGCTCAAAAAGAGTGATTTGTTTAAAATTTCCAAAAATCTAAACATTGGTCTTGGAAGGTTAATTACTAAATATATACTCAAACCATAGCTGTCAAGATCGCGAGTTTACACGTAAGATCGTACGATCTTACGTGCCGTACCCAATGCAAAAATCGTGTAGGATCATGGTAGGATCGCATCTGAGGTAGGATCGTAAGTAAGATCGTAGGATCGCATGTAGGATCGTAAGATCGACACACTGATCCGAGTTCACTTTTTTTTAATCTTTTAAGTCCATCTCACTTGCTTAGGCACAAAAAAATACATGTGTTTTACTAATGTCTAATAAGTAAACCATTATTGTCTCATTTTCTAAATAGATTATAGTTTATACATAGTTTTTACTTTTCTAAATAGATTATAGTCTAAAAGTGTTCAATAGTTTAATTTATTTACTTCACCGTGATTAAACTAATCAAATGGTATGTTTTGAAATTCCACTTATGAAACGCTTTGTTTCTTGAAATCATGTAGATGGCTAGTATGTTTTGAGAAATTTAGGACTTATGTTATATAATATTATTCCAATGAAAGCGTTAATGTAACGATAGAAACTTTACTTTTTTGTGTTTTACTATTACTTTGATGTTTGAAATTTGAACTTAGTCATTTTCAAGAGGATATTATATAAATTTACCTTTGATGTTGAGTATAAATGTAAAACGGACTTGGATATCATTTGTTCACAAAATATGACTAATTGGTAGGATCGTAGGATCGCGATCCGATCCTACGATCTCGATCTTGCAAAGACAAAAACGATCCTGCGCGGGATCGCGATCTTGACAGCCTTGACTCAAACATTTGAATGAAATGTGAAAAAGAGATTTACCAATAAGGTCTGCCGAGGTTCGACCATTTGTAAACCTGCCTGAAGCTTTTTCTGAGAAATCAATCCCATAAGGCGGGTAGTTTACTTTAGATGTCGTCACAAGCTGATTATTGTTTCCACTATCAACCAACGAGTCTCCAAATATGAAGTAACATGGTACTTGTGGTTCCTTGGATACTACAAATGGTTCAAGATGCAATAATAGAACTATAAACACATGGACCAAGACTAATCTACTAAATTTATGAGCCATGTATAGTGGTAATTAAACGGATAAGCGCTTGTTCAAGTTTGGAATCTATATTTTATGTTACTTAAAGAAACGAAGAAAGGTTGGCAAAAAGAGTTAGGCAAAGTACTTGAAATTTGGTAAAAACATACGTGGTCGTTCACTTTTTTTAGAACTTCATGATTCTGATTATACTATAAATTAATAGTTACTTGTCATTAATAGTTAGCAATGATACTAGCTAGCTACTATATTTTTTAAATAGTAATGCGTCTTTTCTGATCATATCTATGAGGCGTAAAGGAGTTCATAGAGCATCCACAATGCATCAGTTGTGAAAAGCTTTTACTATTCTAAAAGCTTTTAGAGAGGGTTTTGCATTGCATGAATAGCTTTTTGAAAAGCTTTCCAACAAATATGCCTTACTGACAAAAAGAGTCAATGTCTCTAATTGGTATTCTTCTTGTTAAGTCGTTTGACTTCTAATTAATTAAAGAGTAAATTACACCGTTCGTGCTTGTGGTTTGCGCTGACCGCTTGAGTTACGCTTTGACCAAAAAGTTGCACAATCCATCCTTAAGTGGCAAACGCGTTATGCGCATTAGTCCTCCTCTGAGCCTACTAACGGTCGTTAAGTCTTGTTAACCCGAGGGTATAATCGTCATTTAACACCATGAAGACGAGCGTTTCTAGATAACGTTTGCTGCACGTGTCCGTTTTACGTTTTCGTCCGTTTTTTCTTACGTTTTGATCGTTTTATACGTTTTCGTCGTTTTCCAGTTTTCTTCCATTCCGTTTCGATCCAGTTTCTTCGTTCCGTCCATTCCTTTTATTTCCATCCGTTTTTTTCCATTTATTCGTCCATTCCATTTTATCCGTTTTCATTCCGTTCCATTTCCCGTTTCATTACATTCCGTTTATTCCATTCCATTCCGTTCCATTACATCCATTCCGTTTCGTCCATTTTCCATTACATTTCATTCGATCATTTTTCCATCTTTATGTTTTCTTCGCGCGCCTTGCACTCGTTTCTTCTATTTTCGTTCGTAATTTCGATTTTCACCGTTTAATGCGATTTTGTCTTTTTTTCGCATTTTCGTCAGATTTTCTTCGTTAATGTCGGCTGTAACTGGAAAAACGCGAAAATCGTTCAAAACGACGAAACCGTTCGTCCGTTTAATACGTTCGTAATTTCGTTCGCTTGACTATTTCGTAAACTTATTCCGCTGAAAAGAAAAACGTAAAAAAAACTTTCAAACATAAAAACGTGAAAAGCAGTAAAGCAAGAACGCGAAAACGTAATCGTCTTAAAACGAAAAAATAAAAATGGATCTAATAAAAACAAACGGCGAAAAGAAAAAACGTTCGTAAAAAAAATTCAAAAACGCTGAAATAAAAGCGGATGAAAAACATGGATGAGTAATAAAAAGCGGTCGCTATAAAACGAATGGCAATAAAGCGAACGCGTTAAAATCAAAGAAAAATTGAAACTGAAGTTAAGTAAAACGTAGCCAGAAAACGTAAACAATAAAACGGACAAAAATCGTTACCGGTCGATCCTAGCACGTTAAATCGCTTATGGTGAAATACGGTTACCTCGGTTTACAAGACTTAATGACCGTTGTGACTCCGTTAGAGGGGGGATTAATGGCTCGCGTTTGCCACTTAAGGATGGGCGGTCAACTTTTGGTCAAAGATGACTCCTGCGGTCAACCAAACCACAAGGACAAACGTGTAATTTAGTCTTAATTAAATAAGTAACGTTGCTAGGTTTGTATGTATGTTTCATAAAAAAAAATTACAAAATAAATAAAACTAATTAAACCATTAGTTATTCAAATATGAAACAAACAAACATTTTTCGTAGGAGTTTAGATGATAATATATATTTTAGTATCTAAAATAAATATGTATATATAATACCTCCTCATCATTATATGATTCCATTTTTTGTCTATTCAAGCTTTTTATTAATAAACTAGTCCATGTTGGTTCAACAACTTATGTTTTAGATATTAAGTATTCAAGAGAAGCCAAAATAGGGTTTATATTCACATTATATTTTCAACTTATGTGTTAGATATCAATCTCATCAAAACATGTAGGCTTTTGATTTGTTTATACATTGGGTATTTCAAAGAAATGTTTTAAGTCTTCATTGGTAAAATATACACATCTTAGTTCAAGGATTTTACTATAATCGGTTTTAAGAGGTTAATTGCACGAAACAACTAGGTCTCTCCTTGATAACTTTTTAACATGGAACGAAGACGTATTGCAGTCTTTTTACATTAAGCAAAAAGTATGTTGCTTAAAATGAGAATTGATATAAAGTTTGTTGATATGAAGTCCATTACATTTCTTATAGTTCAAAATCTTTAATATAGTTGTTGTACCTATTTATGTTTTTGCATGTAAACTAGAAGAATTTTTATCATGTACGTCTTCATGTTTGTTTCCACATCATTAACCAAAACAAAGTGTGAAAAGAAAATTTATTAGAAACAAAAAAGTGAAGAAACCAAAGAAAAGAATCGTTAATTTCAAGATAATATGACTATAAATATAACCTTCATCCAAACCCAATGAATACAAGAAATTAAGACATGGCTACCCTCATTGCTTATGAAGATGCTTCTCCTTCTAATGATGCTGAGCTTCTAAGAAAGGCTTGCCATGGTGCTACTTCCCTCTTTAACATCTTTAATTATTATTTTTGCAAAACGTTGATAATTAACAACCATGTTGTATTTATCATGATATTTAGTTGCTGTATATAATTTGAATAATGGTTATATGGCCGGGGCGTGATAATTTCTTCATCATTGGACATAGATTGTGGCAACGTTAATATTCTTGTACTAGCTTAATGGTTTGCAGTCGATATTTAATGTTAATAAAATTTGTTAATGCAGAGTTGCATGCATACATAACTCTTCATGCACAATCCACCTATATCGTTCTAGTCTCGACATATTTTAGATTTGTATAGTGACGAGATTAACCCAAATCGGTTTTAACTTAGTTTATAAAAAAAAAGTCATGACTTAGATTAACCCAAATCGGTTTTAACTTAGTTTACCTTTGGGACCTTGTAACTATAAATATGTAATTATAGATATTTATTTAAGTAAAGCTGTGTTTGCAGGATGGGGAACTGATGAAAAAGTTGTAATATCAATTTTGGGGCATAGAAATGCAACTCAAAGGAAATTGATAAGGCAAGCTTATCAAGAAATTTATCAGGAAGATCTCGTTAAACGTCTTGAACATGAACTTTCTGGTCATTTTGAGGTAAGTATTTTGTTTTTATTGTATGTTATTCAATTCGGGTTTGTATTTTAAACATAATATGTGTACCAATCATACCATGCAGAGAGCAGTTTACAGATGGAATTTGGATCCAGCAGATCGAGATGCAGTATTAGCTAATGTAGCACTACGGAAAGAAAATCGTGATCATAAAGTGATCATTGAACTAGCATTCACTCTATCCCCCGAAGAGCTTTTTGCTGTCAAGTGTGCCTACCAATGCCGCTACAAACGTTCTTTGGAAGAAGCTTCCCATACTTCTGGTGAACTGAGAAAGGTTACTTCTTCTTTTTTCTTCACGGAGCAATTCTAATTCATTCGCTAATTATTGTATCAGTTGGGATCGTTTAATTTAAAATGGGTCAAATTCCGTAATATAAATAAGATTAACTTTTAAGCCAGATTAATCAAGAAGAAAGTTGCCCAAAGGGAATACTTAAGGCATGCATCTTACTATATCATATTGTTTAGATGGTTGAAAAGTTCTTAACATATTATAGTTTTTGTTTAATAATTCAGCTACTAGTTGGATTGGTGAGCATACATAGGTACCAAGGAAATGAAGTGAACTTGAAATTGGCAAACTCAGAGTCGAGCATTCTTAGAAGTGCCATTGAAGAAAAGGCATTTAACCATGAGGAAATCCTCCGAATCATCACTACAAGGAGCAAGCCACAACTTATGGCCACTTTGAATCACTACAAGGATGAACATGGTTGTAGCATTACCAAGGTATGCATAAAATTTATGTATCATATATCATTTTTCGAGTTTTTTTGTGAGAAGTGTACTAAATGCTTATCCTTGGAAAATTCTTGATAGCACTTGAAGGATGATCGAGCAGATGAGTACACTGAAACCCTGCGCTCAACGATCAGATGCATGATTAACCCCATCAAGTACTTTGAAAAGGTATTTCCATTGGGTAAACAGAACTCACTTTCTTCAAAACTATTGATTACATAGAGAATCATAGTTTAGACATGTTTGGGAATGGATTATTGCAACTTGAAGGTGTGATTATTGCTTTCCATTTAAAGTAAATAAAATTGAATAATCATGTATCCATGTTCGAGCAAACAAGTCCATTATATAAGAGTCTAATTAGTCTGCATACATAAATCGGGTCTATATGGGTAAAACTGAAACAACTTTTTTGCCCTTCTAGTTTTGTTCTTAATTACTTTACAAAAAAAATTGTTATAGCTTTAAAAGAAACCAAGCACATTTTAACACAACACATACAAGCTGTTTAATTACACCAAGAACATTTTAACATTACACATTCTACAAGCTGCATACAGCTCTCCAATAAGCTTGTGTATGTATACAATCTTGTAGGTGATCCGTAATGCAATAAAAAAGAGTGGGACCAATGAAGATGCATTAACTCGAGTGATCGTTACTCGAGCAGAGAAAGACTTGAAGGAGATCATGGAGCAGTACTACAAGAGGAACAGTGTACCACTTGATCAGGCTGTAGCTAAAGAAACCTCAGGAGATTACAAGAGGTTTCTTTTAACTTTGCTTGGGAAGGAAGACTAGTGCACATCATCAATATCTAAAGTTCGAGTTTCAGAGACTGCCATAATTTTCTGGGTTTAACATTTGAAGACATCTGTGTCATATGTGTTTGTTTAAGGCTTCTGTTACCACTCTTGTTGCTTGTGTGACCAAATAATTAATTTAAATTCAATATTTTACATGCACATTTGTATGTGTCTATTTATGCAAACCTAAACATTAATAGTAAAGCATAGTTCAAATACACCAAACAACAGTACTTGATCTGCTAATAGCTAGCACCATTTGCGTTTTATACAAAACCTACCCAGTTACAAACAGAAATCAAGTTTCCTATCGTCTTAAGTTAGCAAAACACTTGTAATTTCTCGACCTCAAACACCATTCAGAATACTATGTACTGCATCAGAAATAAGGGAGGCTAAACTCTCATCACAAGTACTAATAGCAGTACTTGTTTCTTGAACTTGTATTAAAGTATTGGCAGGCTCAAATACATGCAACACATTAGATGCGTGTCCATCCTCAATATTTACTTTTTCAATTGACCCTTTGACTCCACTCTTCTCTAATGCAAACGAGAGACTATTTAAATCAACCTTACCCCAATGCACCAAAGGCCTCATCTCTGAAAACACTGCGTGTTCCTCTGCAGATAAATAGTGTTTCCCTTGATAAACAAAGAGCTCACCTTTTAATCTTGAAATGGTCAAATCCTCATTTATCTTCAAGAAAGTCAACTTTGAGGCCAAGTCTGCTGCAATATTTAACTGTGAAAGATTCTTTGAACTTGGCAGACGAAAAGTTTCATTTTCAGTGTAAAATAGACACGACAATGATCACCGGAAGGATTAAAGTATGGTTTTGTGTAATCTGGAAGCTGTTGATTGAGAATAGTAGCATGTGTTAGACCGATTTCAATGAGAATAACTAGAGGTTTCAAGCTGGATGGGTGGCATAATGGGTCAAAACAGATTGGGGTTGGAACCGTCATTTTAGTACAGGTCATATTTAGTTGACACGCAAACACTTTCTGTTCATACATTACAATATAATAATTAATAATTAATGAACTAATGATGACTATAAAACAACACTTTTTTATGCAAAATACCAACCTTCGTTTCAGTCATTGCGTTTGTACATCTAACTTAGAATGGAATTGTACGTTTCGTTTCAGTCTCTTGGTTTGGGGACAGAACTCTCACACGGATACAGCTATACCAAAGGCCTTTTGGTGAAGCTAGTGTGTGAGTCTGATACCATCATCTGATTTAGACTTGAAAAATTGTTACCCCATAAAAAATTAGTTGGTTTTATAAGATCTTATTGATAAATTGCTTATTGAGTTGCATTACTCGTATATATAGAGGTCTGTGTGGTTTGGTACTTTAGTTTAATCAACCTTGTAATTCTCAGCTGCTGCGTGCAAATGTCGGCGCCTCACCCGCATCCCGTGATTTCAACGCATTAGGGTGTCTCGATGCAATAGGGTAGTGCATCGCATCGCATCACGCCTCAGGCGCGCCTGATGCACGCTTTTCTAACAAAAGATCTGGTTTGAACTTCAAGATTTCATTGCGAGCAGAAGTCTGAAATCATGTAGTGAAGAAAGCTTACTCATATTTTCTAGTTTAATTAATAAATGATATAACCTTACTTTTGAAACAAGAAGATTTTGGCGTATATTTATTAATCTTTTACATAACATATACATTGTCATGTATGGATAACATTCCTAATCAAAAGATAATATTCTCAGTTTCATTCAACTATTAAATTAGAACAAAAGCAAATAATTTCCATAAGGAATTGATGTATCACTTACTTTATATCAGAAACAAACGAGCATTCCACAACCTTGATAGCTAAAGGCTTAAAAGGCGATAGTGCAAGCTCAGAGTCTAATCCTTCCTGAAAGCAATTGATGGTTTATATTATACGCCTATGGCCTATACAAACCAATAAATCAAAATAAATGTTACATAAATGAGAAGAAATAGAAGAAAAGAACCTCCAGAATTAGAAGTGAGTTTGGATCCCCATGCCAACGCTGAAGTAAATGTACAGTAGGTCCAATCCGCAAGCTCCAGTGAGGACAAACTACTATACATGGGTCCTGCCACATCATTCTGTATACATAAAAGTGAAACTAGACGTCAACATATAAAACATGCCAAATATTCCAAATTATGGTGATAGACAAGCTGGGTAACGGGTCCAGGTCAAAACAGGTTATTTTTGGCATGGGTCACTTGACTCAAATACTTCTTGTTCTTTATTTTAATTATTATAGATAAATTGCGTTAAACATGATAACAAAAAAATTATTATCAAAACGTCAAAGCAACTAAGGAGGTTGGAACCATTAACAATAGTCTTTGGTGGGTTTTAGACCACTTTCCATTTTAGCAATAGAATTGACTTGGCCCATTTGACCTGTTAATGATTAAACATAACCCAAATTGACCCGTTTACAACTAAATGTGTCAAAACCTACTCCAAGTAGATGAGTTGGCAGTATGGATACAACTCTGGAAGTAGATAAGATAAATACAATAATTAAATTAATATCTTACAACAATTCAAGCAAGTGAATTGTTGGAAACACGTGGATCTTTTTCTCTTTTATGAGCTCCTCATGAGCAAAAACAGGCTTGCCAGAGTACATCTGCAAGACCGCATAATTATAACAAATACAGATGTAAGTAATTTTGAAATACTAATCAGCTTTAATTAAGTTTGAACATCTGATCACATGAGTATTACCTTTTCTTGTCGGTCCTTGCATACCCATTCTGGTAAAATATTGTGTATGCGTAGATTCATCTGCCACACTAGAGATGATAAATATTGGAACCTACAAAACCACAAGATCTAATTATTTAATATTTTTTCTACTCTCAAAACAGGTTCAGTACAACAATAACTAAGAATAAATATAAAATTGGATTCATGTTGGATTGGTTCTAAAGTGATATAAGCAGTTGACCAAATGATATCCAGCTTTGTATATAAAAAGTAGTGATAGCAATATGGTCGAGGTGTAACACCCCAACCGACAATTTAGAAGTGTCACATTCGGTGTCATATCGAAACATCTGAGATAAAATCGACAAACGAAAACCTCAAAAATGAAGTATCAAATCATATAAACAATCGACTGACAAGGAAGATTACAAAATCCAAAATGTCTAAAATAAAATGAAATCTCAAAACAATAGCCCGTCAAGATAAATCCAATAATAAGGTAATTAGGGTTGGTCCACCAAATAATCGACTCTGACCCCATCAAAGCCCATCTTCAAACCTAACACCATGAGAGAAAGAAATCACTAGAGCTTAAAAAGCCAGTGAAACGAGATATAACAAAAGCGAAAGTAAATAGACTGAAATGCAAAATGAATGAAGGAAGCGGATAATAAAGTCACAGTAAATGAGAACAATGAGTTAATGAGGATCCTATAGAACACAATTATATAGTATCCAAACGAGCAAATAACAAGGAGAACGAAACAAGCAAAGCATGATGACATATAAACAAGCACATCTGAACGAACATGCGAAGCTGAAACATAAGAAACACCATGACATTAAGCATCAACACAATATATATGCTAAATACAATCAATCGAAATCAGAGAGACATCAAACAAACAGATATCTACAAAAAAAGCGGAAAGATGGTAATAAGTGAGCATGGCAATTCACCGCGAGTCAAAACCCTTAGTTGAAAACATATAGATATCATATATTGGAAGTACTAACAAAGATCAAACCGTGGCATTACCATAATAAGTAGAATACAGATAATGATATAATTAAATGAATTAAAAGACATAAGCGATGACTAAACACAAATTAACAAGCCGGGCGTCATAAGTTGAACCATTTACCCAAATCAACCCAAATAGAGACAGAATGTAAACATGGCAGTCAACAATGTGAGATAAGGATACAACGGATAGCGTCGTAGTCAAGATCAAGCTGAGTAGCGATGCTGATAAACCTGAGACAAAACTAACGATTACCAAGCATGATGCTTTTGAGAGAGACAATGCAGTCGCATAACTTGAGATATTTATATATTCTGATGACAAACAGTTGAATCATATAGTCACATATTAGTCATATCGTAGAAGGATATAAACAATAATACATACAGAACATATAACAGAATAGCCAAGTTATAACCTATAACTTGATGCGTAGATGGATTGATAATAGTGGAAACAGGAATGAGTGTAAGCCGATCAAAGCAATGGAACATATATATATCTTGGTAGTAGATTGAGTCATATAAGGGTAATTGGGTAAGGAGACAATCAATTTAGAATATGAACAGTGGAATCGAGGAAGGTACAATTTAGGTCTATCAGTGTAGGGTTATTAGAATCATCGAGCCAACAAAACAAACCATATCAATAAGTGGCAATATTGACCCTAAGTAACATGATAGTCAAAGCCATTGTATTGGTGACCTCGAATACCAATAATATGAGGGGCCTCATTAACGATTGAGTAGCTAGCTCGAAATGTAAAGGGTGCATTGCAGCATCATGAAATATATCAATATCAATACAATACAAATCTAGGATGCATCCATACCGCTAGAAACAATAGTGGCCAATTATATCAAGGTAGCATAATCCAATACAAAATGGGATGATTGGAACATCACTAAATCCACAGCTGAGTCATACCATTGGTGCATCAATGACAGGACATGGAACCCCATGCCTAGTTTGGCTCGGGTATCAATAAAGAGGTGAACAAAAGTTCAAAGTGTAGCAATATATAAGTCTTCAAATTAAAGGTCCAATATGTCGATGGTTCACAATTCATAGGTTAGCAATAGTTCAATATCAAGGATTAAATTAGCAGTTTCAGCATCAAAGTTCAATAGCAATAGTTCATATCAAAGTTCAATAAAGGATCAATAACAAAGATTCAATATCAATCGTTCAATAGCGAAGCAAGGTTCAATATCAAATTGGCAAAGTCAAGATGTAAAGAGATCATGAAACCTTGTAAGAAGGTCGAATATCATACTTAGCAGCGAAATGAAAACAACGGAAAAATAACAAAGGAAGCAACGCTGTATCTTAGTCAACGAATCCAGTAGCGTGACAAGAAGAATCAAGAAACACGAAAATGAGCCCACGCTTAGGCTTAAACCTCTCGACAGACCGTGAAACCGACAAAACCAATTCAAAACCAGCGGCAATAGCGAACTGAACGCCACGCACCACAAGCACCGCTATCATGACCTTCGAATTCTTTACTAAAACATCGTTTGAAAGCTTTTTGTGTCGAATGGAATAGGAAGAAAGAAGGAGCCGTCTCTCCTTTTGGTCTAGGTTTTAGTGTGAAATTTTGAATGAGATAAGGAGAGTATAATGAGATTAAATGGGGTGGGGATTTGGGCGTTCCATCTAGGCCGAATAGGAGGGAAAGAAATGAAGACTAAATCAAGATTATACACCTTCCACATATATTTGTCACATTTATTTATTTGTCTAGTGTATTATATTAAGTAAAGTCCATGCAACTTTTAAGTGTTATATTCCTTTGTATTATAAATGTAACCTTTATTTGAAAAAGTCTTTTGTAACCATTATAGATTAAGTCTCCATAAATTAACAATCTCGTTTTATTTTTACGGATTTTTGATTGAGGGGTATAATGGTCATTTGACACGCGTTCTGATTTTGGGTTTTACTGAGAAGGGGCCGTAACACACAAGGACATGCCTTCAAACCCTTTGTCCATTATTTTCTAGAAATATACACATCCAAATAATTGTGTGTTACTTACTTTTGAGTGGGAAACAATGTTAGCAACAACCTAAATCTTTAAATAAAAAGATACTTTAGAAAAGATTTTAGGCACCTTTCGACCTGCTTGACCCACTCGGGCATCCACTTTTTTAACTCTGTTATTTTTCAATAGACCTATTTCAGATAAGACCGACAGAAATCTGAATGTTCTTTTAAACTCATTTTTGAAATAAATTTTTTAGAGTCGGCGCGACATTAACAAGTTGAAATAAATTACCTTCATCAGGCGATTCAATTTGCAAAGCAAATAACTCTAGAAGCTGCAAAACTACACCAAGCCTTCCAATGGGAATTAGAACAGAACCACCAGTTTTCACAGAATCTAATGAACACAAACATATGAAGTTCAGTTTCTCCAATTCTTCTGAACTCTCTTCAAAATTCAGCAACGAACAGCTATTCAGTTCCATCGTATATGTATTGTCACTGCAAGATATGAATTCAAAATTAAGATCACTTTGTACTTCCAAGGCGCTAAATAAATAGGAGAGGGGAAAGGGAGGGGATATGAAGTGCAACAGAAAAATAAAATCTATGACGAACGGACATAAGGTGTCTTTGTAAACCAAAATCAGAAACCTCTTTAGTAATGATGGCATCAACAGGGGTGACTTTGCTTTGATTTTCTTTTAATAAGAAATATGTGAGATGCGATTACAAAAACTAAAATACTTGAAAAAAAGCCAAAGCTTGGATAAGTAAGTTCGATGGTTTTAAGCATCAGAAAAACACATTGTGGGAATTCGACCCATCTGAGATAATAATCTTCTATTACCATCTCTAACCATAGCCCATATCAAACCATTTATAAGCAATTGGATCAAAATTACTCTCTAACCATAGGAAACAATCAGAAAGTATTGATGTTGAGACCAAAAGAATTAACAATAACAACCATACTCTTAGTTAAGCAATTCGTTGGTAACATCAGCAAAGAGACTATTCTCATTTTAAACACCAATGGCAAGTTCAAAAGTTCAAGAAGAAAAATCTGAATATATAAGTACATCACTCCCCTGGAGAGAATGGAAGTCAAAATCCATTGCAGTTCCAGACAAGATTACAGAGCTTGAAATATATGAAATATTCCTTTTTGGACCTTTAAGACTCCAATTACATGAACCTATTTCTAGACCGGAGCTCAAAGCCTTTATGAGCAAAGTGCCATTATAGCAAACTTCTTCTGCATATTTAAGAGTCTGAACTTTTCGCAAACAGTCCTTCACATCAGCTGCACTAAGAAGAATATTTAGTTAGTTCTTTGTAAACATATGTATGTTACTTATACACTACAAAAATAAATAACAGAGACTCAGAAGCAGCTTCAAGTTATAGTGGATAGTTGAAGCATTAAAAAAGTAAGTGTGGTGTGATACATAAATCAACTTGCATACTTATTTCGGCAATACATTTGCCTTACATGGATATGCACAGAATAATTTATGTGATATACCATTATTATGTAAGAATTGGTTATAAATTATGTGAAAATGGATACATTGCATCGTCACAGCAAAGAACTTAAAGACTTGTTGATTTAATTTTGGACAAAATATAAAATTAACACGATATAAATTTAGCACAAGAACTAAAAGAACATCTTTAAAAATAAATAATTTGAAAAATTGAGACTCTAGTGAGTTCATAAGCATTCAAAATATTAAGCAGTGTTTATTTTGATGCAGCAATCCAAGAGAGACTCATTTTCCATCTGGCTTTTAATTTTCATAGTAACGTTATATTATATGAAAGAGGCTAGAGAGCTAAATAATGATATACCAAAGGGAAAATGATCCCTGCTGTTGACAGCAGGGATGTTATATGCTGCAAGGTTGTAAGAAACATTACAGAAGGACCAATTTTCCAAAGTATAAAATGTTGAAGGATAACAAATGTTGGCCTGCTACAAACAGCAGCAATGCTATACACTATGCGAAATTGTATACAACACAAAACTTAAGAAAATCACAAGTTTTTGAACGCAAAATAATATACTTTCGCTGATCATAAAATTTCAGGCCTCAAATAAAATTGCTAAATATCTGCTAATACGGAAACTATGTTATCAATGTTTTGATGATACCATGGCTTTTTGGATACAGAAACTATGTTCTTATTGTTTACAAGTTAACATTAGTTTGTGAGCATACGGAAACTATGTTATTTGCTTAGTTAAGTATGATAACTATGATACTTTCTAAGTTCCCGTAGGCATATATAACAACAAATTTACGGATTATATTTGTTCATATCCCAAACATTAATTTATTAGATACAAAAACATGGAGTTGTATCTTTTAACTATTGTAATGCAACTTAATAATACATTAATACTCTTTATGAAGTTGCAAATGTTACCTGTATAATGGCATCCACTTCCAGCTTGTCCCATCTTTAAGAAGTATCTTTTTAGTGCAGGTGGAAGCGCTGAAGCTCTCCCATTAAACATTTTTTAGAAACTTAGTCTCTTGGGTCCTTAAAATTGCTTAAATTCCATATGCATTGCAACAAGATCTCCATCATAAACTGACCAAGCCTCGCAGTCACCTCAGTTCCATATATCTGGTAAAATGAAGAGTAAGGAATATTAATCTTACAAGCAATATGTTAAACAGTTGGATCCGCTTTTGAAAAAATATCATTTTGGATACCTTAGCTGAAAAACCTTGAGCACGAGTAAGAAAAGCAACCCCAAGATTCCCATTGAGTGGATATGAATACAACATCAATGAGAGAAACATATAAATAGTAGTAGATAAGGGAAAAGATTGTTAGAGCGGATAGGTCAAGAGGGCAATCAAACAATGTGGAACCGCATAGGTGAGATGTTGCATGCTGGAAGATGTAAGAAACCAGATTGGCTTAAACTTGTCTGCACATAGACGGTATCTTAAGATGAGAAATGTAAATGTCATCTGCCATAACACATAGATTGAGAGAGAAGTATCTTACAAACTTCATAGGGTATGTATGAGACTGAAAAAAAAAAATAAGAGTAAACTGCAAAAATCATCCCTGTGGTTTGTGTATTTTCGCAAGAATCATCCCTATCTCAAACCTTCAGCATAAAACATCCCCACACAACCTTTAAGCAATAATCATCCCTCACAGGGGGTAAAAAGGTCATTTACTCATTACTTAAAGAAGCATACACCCCTAACCTAGTTGCCCCTCCTACTAGCGTCCAATCAGCTTCAGTTTTCTTTTTCATATTCTTTCTTCTTCACAACAATCACCACGAATATATAGTCATCCTCCCTTTGATGGTCAACTTCAAACTAAATCTAAAAATCACTATCACCACCTTGTTCTTGGCCACTACTTCACACTAAGACGCAATCAGAATGAAGACTATTGGAAGAGGTGACTGGGAAGAGAACAGGAGTAAAGATGGGTACTAACTATGCGAAGCTCAAAGAAACGAGAGCAAGACTTCACTTTATTAGCCATAAATAGGAGTGTTTTACAGGTTTAATGCACATCCACACTCAATTTCACAAAAATTAGGGTTTCGTAGATTAAAGGGGTTTGAAATACCATGGGGTTTGTTAATTGAGGCATAAGGAAGCTTGCTTAAGTACCAATTTGTCTCAATCATTTGGGTCCCTTCTAATTAGCTCTTGGTGATCGGTCTTATACCATTCGACCCATCAAACTAATTGTAAGAACATATTATTTGTACCAATTAACCTGTAATTAAATTTTTGTGTTCGAAATTTTTTATATATATTGATATGAAAGGGATGTAAAGTGAGAAATTCATATGTTGTTGTTGTTGCTGCTGTCGAGAATCAAAAAGAGAAAACAGAATATTTTGATTTGTTTAAATGCGGCTTATGAAAATTACTAGCTACTGAAATTTTCTGCATAGGTAGAACTGCTTATTTGATCGACTGTGTATGGCTCATGTTGGCTTATTTCTAAAAATTGTTTTTTGACTCATTCTAAGTTTCGGTAAGGTCATGACCTTGCTTTTCAAAGTGGTTAGTTATGCGGGTCTCATAATTCTCGAATCTGAAAGGAAAAGAACATGGTTCCATCAAAGTGGTGGAGATGGAGTGTGTTTTATCTGGTGGTATGTCGCTCTCACATTTTTCATGGTATTTTTTCCTGCGTGTGGTGGTGGTGGAGATGGGAGGTGTGTTTTAAAGAACAGTGAAGAAGAAGATGAGGGTGTTTGGGTTACTGTGGGTGAAAGTGTCTTTAAGTTAAAATAAGGGTAAAATGGTCATTTCATCTCGGGTAGGGATGTAATATGCTAAACGTTTGACCTCATAGGGATGATATTTGCAAAAGGTTGTGGACCCAGGGAGGTTTTAATGTGAAGGTTTGATTAAGAGAGATGATTCTTGCGAAAATACACACCAATAGATTGATTTTTGAAGTTTACTCAAAAATCAATAATAATGAGTGGCTGAGGCAGTCAAGGTTTATTAAGAGAAACCAAAGCCCCGAAAAAAAAACATCAACTGAGCGGGTGTTTGGTCTTGGGTAATGGGGGTGGGGAATGAGAAAGGGAGTGATTAAATATGTGGGGTTAGAAGTAGGGTATTAATCAGTGTTTAGTATCGGGTAAGGATTGGGATCATCTCATGTTCAAGTTGAACATGAGACAAGTTAAACATGAGAGGTTATGTTAGTTATGTTGTAAGAAAAAATTTATTTTTTGATAAAATAAAGGTCTCATAATGTGTTGTTGATTATTTTTCTTTCTTCACATAACTTTCAACATGAGAGGATCTCAATCCATTGGGTAATAGGGCATTAACCAATAAAAGAAAGAGGATAGTAATGATACCCACCACCACCCCACCACCACCGCTACCACCACCATCACCACCATCACCACCATCAGCCGCCATCGCCACTACCACTTTGGAGGTTAATGTGTTTTTCTTAAACAATCACTATCAAATATAATGATAATCTCCATTCCATTCCTTTGCATTCTCTTTGCCTTTCCATTTCCCATTCCCCATTTTAAACCAAGCGCACCTTGAAATCATAATGTGCATAATCAAGTCAACTTAAAATAGTATAAGGAAATGGTAAGATAATGAATAAAAGAGGTTGGTTGTATATAATGCATTCACTCATTACTCAATAGTGGGTATTGGGCCATTATCTAGTAAATTGGATGAATTGGCTTTCATTACCCACTAATTAACCCGCCAATTAACCACACTTCTTTTATACGCTTTCACACTTCCAATCAACTCACCTTCATCAGATATTTTTATTCTCACACAATGATTATCCTCTCCATCATCATTCTCTCCATCTAAACATAAAGATCAGACACATAGCAACAAAGAAACTACATTCAAGGTATAATTTATTCCCTTAACATTAGTCCATATTGTGCTTCTCGTTGTTTTGTGTGTTAATTCAACAATATATCATCGACAATCAGTTATAATTACGGTATGTGTTTATTCAAGGTATAATTTATCTTTCTAACATTTTTTTTTCATTCTCCCAATATTTTTATTAAGTGATAAATTTTATAGTCTTATGGGTTTTTGGGTAAAAGTACTACTAGTAATATGTTGATTTGTTGATTTGCTATTTTTAGTCAAAAATTCAAATTCGTGTGTATGAATTGAATTGCCATAGGGTATTAGCTTTATCAACTATAAAGGTTGTATCTTGTTTTATTTATGACTTGTATAGATTGTTTTGTGAGGATAGTCAAATGATCACATATTGTGTAGTAAAAATTATATATAATAAAAATTAAATAGTACTTTTTGGATTTTATTTAGCTATGTACAAAGCTATATGGGTTTGGTATCATGCAAATTGTGACATGTTTAATTCTCATTGTAGCAATATATCTAACTCACATTTGGTCATGTTTCGATTATGTGTTTATTGTTTCCTATACTTAATTGGGATAATGATAGTAAATCTTGTTTTCGGTAATCTTGTGAATTGATCATCTTTTTACCAATGATAATGGTAGTTCAAATATGATTCTGTAGATCATAATGGCTCGCTTTCCTATTAACTACATAAAACGTAAATTAAGGCAGGTTCTGTTGGTTCAACAAATAGCAACTACATTGATGATTTTGACATACTCTTTTTACTACTTTGTTATTTGTTTATACCTTTGAACTAAGATTCGTCAAATCAAAACAAAGGAAGGAAAAATGATTGAGCAAATGCAATGGATGTTTAGGTTCACAATGGAAAGTGATGTAGTTTGTATTGGTGAACTTCATATGGATAGAGCAACTTTTAAGGTACTGTGTTAAATGGTAAGCGAGATTGGAGGTTTAAAGCCTACTAGAAACACGCCAATGAAGAGGTAGTAGCAATGTTTTTATATACTTCGCTCACCACAAAAAGGTAGAACAATAGGTCATCTCTTTTTTCATAGTAGAGAAACAGTGAGTTGCCAATTCAATCAGGTTCTAAAAGCAATACTCAAATTGCATCATGTATTGTTAAAGAAACCAGAGCCTATATCACAAGATTGTCAAGATGAAAGGTGGAAATGTTTTCAGGTATCATAAGCTTATAGTTTCACTTAAATTTAAATGAATTAAGTACAATATTAAGTAATAATCTTTCTCACTATGTCTCGAATCTAATTTGTAGGGTTGTTTAGGAGCTTTAGATGGAACCTTAATCAAAGTTACACCTCATAGTGATGAGAAGTCACGATATCATACAAGAAATGGTTGTATTTCAACTAACGTATAGATGTTTGTTGTCCGAACATGCAATTTATATATGCTTTGCCTGGTTGGGAAGGTTCGGCACATGACGGTCGTGTGCTTCGAGATGCAATCTCAAGGCCTCAAGGTCTAAGAGTCCCTCATGGTAATTATTATTTGGTTGACGCTGGTTATTGCAATGCCAATGGATTTCTTGCTCCATATCGAGGACAACGATATCACTTAAAAGAGTTTGATGGCCATCGACCAGAGACCGCTCAGGAGTACTTTAACATGAAACATTCTAAAGCAAGGAACGTTATTGAGAGATATTTTGGACTGCTAAAAGGAATATGGAAGATCCTAGAATCCCCTTCATTCTTTCCAATTGAAGCCCAAGTTCGGATTATTATGGCATGTTGCCAGTTGCATAACTTGATTCGGAAATTTATGAGCCACGATCTACAAGAGTCGGTCTTTGACGAAGAAGAATATGATGATTATAATGACGACGAAGAGAATGAGGTGGAAAATGGAGAAATGGAATACGTTACTAATATTAGTCCAAGTGATGAATGGCTAGCATTTAGAAATACTATGTCAACCAATATGTTCAATACGTAGACAAATAGATAGATTTCTTATTCTATTATGTTTTTGTTATGGACTCTTTGATTGTACTTGTATTTTAAACATCATGGTTTTTATGGTATTTCCTTTAACAATGTGTGCTTTGTTTTGTATTTAACATATAACAATTGTTGATATTGTTTTTTTAATTATATCAAGTTAAAATTTCAGATTTCCATGTACAAATGGCAACAACTACATGTGATCGTGGTAGGGGAAAGAACAAACTATATTGGAATGAGGACGAAGTCGAAGTTTTGGTTGATGTTTTGCAAGAACTTGCAGGTGATCCTTTATGGAAGGTAGATGGTGGATTCAAGAACAATTACATGGTTGAAGTACGCAAGAGGATGGTATGATGATTGGTGTAAGGTAAGAAGTTAACTAAAATATCTATTTGAACTCTAGTTATGTTTGGTATATCTCCGGCTCGAATGAATTAAAAGGAAAAAACAAAAATAAAATGGTTTGTGTGTGTTTCACACTATTGGGGGTGGCTTTTTGTATTAAAAAATAAAAGAAAATGTAGCAGCTTAACAAAGAAGAAGATGAATAGAAGATGGATTTTGTTTTATTATTTAAAAAAAATAGAAAAACAAATCTACATTTTAAGCCCTTAAAGTTTGTTTTACTTGTCATTTTTGTTTTTAAATAAAAAAGTTACATTTTAGTGTTTAGGTTTTTGTTGTTGTAATTGCGTGACCCACTCAGGTCAAGGATTAAATGAGTAACATTCCCAAAAAAGTCTGTTTGTGAAACAAATGCCTAAGACTAAACGTAATAAGCCAGTCCCCCAGACAACTTGTGCGTCCTCCACAACCAGACGCGTCTCCCCTTGCTACTCGAACCACCAACGAACACGTCCACCCCCCCCCCAGACACCCAATTCGTTTGGTCTATCTCCGGATCGAATGAATTGAAAGGAAAAAAAAAACAAAATGGTTTGTGTGTGTTTCACACTGTTGGGGGTGGCTTTTTGTATTGAAAAATAAAATAAAATGTAGTAGCTTAACAAAAAAGAAGATGAATAGAAGATGAATTTTGTTTTATTATTATTTTTTTTAAATAGAAAAACAAATTTAAATTTCAAACCCTTAAAGTTTTTTTTACTTGTCATTTTTGTTTATAATTAAAAAAGTTACATTTGTAGTGTTTAGGTTTTTGTTGTTGTAATGTTTTCTCAAATTTTATTTTAATTATTGTAATGTTTTTAATTTTATTTTAGTTATTTTATGTAATGTTTTTAATTTTATTTGAAATATTAATGTAATATTTTTAGTTAAATGAAATTTTAATTAAAAAAAAGTAGTGTTTGGTCTAGGGATGGCAAAAGCACCGAATCGACGGGTAAAACCGAAACCCGAACCGGTTGGGTCGGGTTCCGGTGCCGGTTGTTGTAACAATTCGCATTTTCAGGTTACTATTATTTTTTGAATTTTTACTATTCACTTTTACTATTCATCCCGTATTTTTTTTTATTTTACTATCATGACACGATAATTGATACTTGACGAGTCGTCCTGACGACGTACGTTGAATCCACCCAGAACCAATTTCACAAAGCCGTGTCCTAATTTTACGTTTAAGTTTAAACGTCATTCGAACATCCATATATGTCCAGATAACATTACAAAAAATAGAAATATATGTTTTTCACATCTTACGACAATTTCACAAGTTTTAGAATTTTACGTTTTCCAGTTCAGTGTTTTACGCGATTTACGCGTTTTTTTTTACCCGCGTTTCCAGTTTTATCAGCGTCTAAGCAACCCGATGGAACTTACCACTAATTTTATATTTTATTATGGAGTATAATAATAAGTTTAATCATTTATACAAGTTTCATATTTTTACGATACCCAGTTTTAAGTTTCGTGACTTAAAGACATACTGTTAGCGATTACTGGGACCAAAACTCACTCAGTAAAGGTAAGATAAATGTTCAAAACTCTTAACCTCCTCATTTTAGCCATAGGTGGCGTTTTTGATGTGTCATTAAGCATGGTGGCTTGATCATGACCATTGATTCTTTAGATCTTTACACTTGTAAACTTAACCATGGTTAAAATCCTAACCTAATATATAGTTAACCAAATCCTTTCTCCTATAAATACTAGCCTAAAACATTCATAAATTCTTGCACCACACCTTCTTAACATCTAAAGTCCTAAACCTAAGGCATTTCTTATAGATCTTGTAAGAACATTCATGTGTTCCTGAAGAAAAACTAGGTTTTGATCTTTGTTCTTGGAAGTTTTCAAGAAAAAGTCGTTATAATCTTCAAATAACTTCAAGTCTCCAAAAAGACGTTGTTATAATCTTCTATTCTCCTTCGAGCTTTCAAGAAGGCGTTTTTATAATCTTCTAATAGCCTCGGGTTTTCGAAGATTACAAATTCCACCTCGAAGCTCCGCTTATATTCCCTTTTACTATAATACTCAATCATTCTAAATAAAGGTAAGTATTTATAAGACTCAAACTTATTTAAATACTTATAAACTTTGTTAGTTTATTTTTTCGTATTTATAAACTCTTAATATGTCATATAAACAAGTAATCAAAATACATGTTTTACATATTAAGCACTACAAAAAACTAGGGCTTCATGTGAGGGTTTCATTTGAGTAAACGGATCAACGAGTTGCTGGATTTACGATTTAAAGTGTCCTAGCTCCTCGAACGTTTACTACATGACCTCTGAATTATGATGGCCCGAACGGTAGTACAAGATATATAAACTAAAAAAGTTTCATAAACCGTTTCTATAAAACGACATACACAACCTACCAAGTACTACATTATGATCAATATAAGGACGTATATAGGATCGTTTATACTTTTGCATTATTTCAAAACCTAAGACATGATATTATACTTTTAGTTTGAACGTAGAGACTTCCCGACTTATCCATCAATTCCGTTATACGATTTGATATCATTACTTCACGGTGAGTTTCATAGCCCCACTTTTTCTCGTTTAAATTACTTTACTCTTTGGGGGAGATACATGCTCAATTATTTACATTCACAAGTAATCTAAACTTTTAAGGATTACCGTGAGTCATAGCCCCTCTTTTACTTATTTTGAACTATTTTGGGGGAGATACATGCTACAACTATTACTGCAATCGCAATTACTTACAAACTGTACGTTTATTTAAAATGTTTTACTCGATTAATGGAACACTCTATCTGTTTATTGAAACATATAACTCAAATATACGATAATATTTACATACGAATACAGATGTACGAAACATTCCCAAATTGCCTAAGTTAGGAACCAAGCGTGAATGTTGTGAATAGATCTATTGGGATTGAACTCCCCCATCCGGGAGGTTTCCCCACTTGACTCGTATGTCAAACGGATGCATAATCATTTGAGGAACTATGGATGTCCTAGGTGGACATCTACCATAAATTATTCCGGGGTTCCCCACTTGATGGTATGTCAAACGGATAGGAACTAAAAACTAGAAAACTTAAGGCTTCGGTGTCAGGAACTTAGGGCAATGAAAACACTATCTCTGTGGAAAACTAGAAGGGAGGGTTGAATAGTTTTACCAATTAAAACTTCCTTTTAAACTATTTAGATTGACTTATGTCAATCTATTTGGGTGTGTGTGTTGGATGTTGAGAAACAAGCATATAAAGATAAGTAATGAAAAGATAAGGGTAAGAAGCACAAAACCACAACACGAGTATTTATAGTGGTTCGGCTACAAGGACACCTTCCTTGCCCTACTCCACTCCCCGAGTCACCTACTCGAGAGTTCGTAAACACTACACCAATCTCCTTATGGCGGAGAAGCCTTCACAACGTCGCTTACACCTTTTTCCGATACAAAGCTAAATACCGAGTTCTTTCACACCAAGGCGAACCACACCTATCACAACGACGCCTACCCTTTATACGGTGCTAGGCTAACCACCGGGTTCTTTCACTCCAAGGTGAACCACACCTACACAACGTCGCCTACCCTTTATAAGGTACTAGGCTAAGTACCTAGTTCTTTCACTCCAAGGTGAACTACACCTTCACAACGTCGCCTACCCTTTATTAGGTACTAGGCTAAGCACCTAGTTCCATTGCAATGGAGGAATTACTACCACACTACACCAACGACTAATCCCAAAGGAGATCTACTCCGTTACAACATCATCAAGGATATCAATATCCTTGGATCTAATACTAGTCTATCTTGTACATCGAAACACACCATATTGAATGTACATCTAAGGCACCTTTCACTAATGCCTTTGACTAGATCTACAAGACACCTTTCACTAATGTCTTGTGTCTTCGCTTCTAAGCACCTTTCACTAATGCTTCTTTGTCTTGACTTCTAAGCACCTTTCACTAATGCTTCTTTGTCTTGACTTCTAAGCACCTACCACAAGTGCTTATCCTATAGACGATAGATACCCTTCACTAATATCTTCGTCTTGACACTTGAGACATCTTTCACTAATGTCTTCAACACTACACTTCTTTGAAGAAAGAAAGGAATCATCAACAAGAAGACTTCAGTAGCCTTGATGATGAGGAAGCATGGCAACTCATGGACTTGAGCTTGCTCGACTTCAAAGGTGGTGATCTTGCCTTTAAGAGGAACCTAAAAGATCACACAAAACAAAGACAAACTACATAGATATCTTGGATCTGAGGTTAGAGAGATCTAAAAACTTGGAGAGAGTATATGTGAAGTGGTGAGCTAAAAGGAAAGAAATGGCTCACTATTTATAGAGAAAATTCTCTACTGTTCCCCGGATCCCACGGATCCCTTCCACAGGGATCCGCTAGCACAAAGCTAGGGATCCATGGAACGCTCCTCTTTGCCCATGGGTATTTTTGGTTATGGGTCATGGGTCATGGGTCATGGGTTATGGGTTGATCCATGGTTTTCTATCTAGATACAATGAACTTGGATAAGTGGTATATATAAAACCATGGGTTATGGGTCAATACCATTTGCTAGTTTTTACCCATTTCAGTATTAACATGTTTTTACCCATTTTAGTATACTTAGTTTAAGTATGTGCTAACCCAATATGTAAACATTAGTTGTTGTACATATATATCTAAATCATAAAAACACTTATGCTTGTTTTAGTGTTTTATGTGAAAACGTAAGTGTGTTAGAAAACTATTAACTCAAACTATTTACATATTCTATTTGTTTCGTTAAAATGATTTTACGTTTGTTATCGACAAAACATTAGAAGATCGTAAAATATAAATAAACGTTTTTACAGCTTATTTGTATTAACAATCTCCATATTTTTATTGTAATTATGTGCAATAATAAATGTTTTTAACATTTTGGGTGTATAACAACGTAACCCACGACATATTAAACATGGAAATCATGTAATAAACTGTTTTACTTGCAAACCTATGAACTCACTCAACCTCTGTGTTGACACTTTTAGCATGTTTATCTCAGGTCCATAATGAACGAGGCTGGCACGAAGGGGCACAGATACTTCAAGAATGCTATAAATTTTATTATCATTCAAAAACTTATTTGTAAATCATGAAACTAATAACAGACTGGTTCCTATTAGGATGTAAAACTGGTTTCCTCAAGATTGATGGTTTTGCAAACTTAGTGTTCACACTTTTCCCTGTAGTTTTTCTAAGCTCGTTCGTAAGGCTACTGTTGTGAAACTTTTATCCTGAAGTTGAGCTTTGAATTCATCAATTTTGACCATCAAAGATGTTGTTTGTTCTAAAGTTTTAGACCTAATTTCTTTGATTGAGTCATCTAGATTCTTTTGATGCCTTTTCAAAGACTCGTTTTCCTTGAGTAATTTAGCCACATAAATTGACAGTTCAATATTTCTTGTCTTAATTGCATTGCTGTCTTGATTAGTTCCGACTAAATTATTTTTGTCATTCATATCAGAGATATGTTTCTTCAGGTTGTTGATTGTCGAGTTTTTGGCGTGAAGCGAATTCCGGATTGTTACATGGTTTCTTAGTTTGTAAACTTTCTTCCTTTCTTTGTATTGCAATTTCAAGAGAAATGCAATGTTTTTCAAGTTTTGAGAATTTGTTTGAAAGTTCATTAAACGCTTCTTTATCAACCATGTCATTTGTTTTGAAATAATTAGTCTTAGCTTCAACCAAGGAACATAATTCAGTATCATGTATGACACCATGATCAGTTTGTACAAGTATATTAGCAGATGCATCATGTTGAACAGTTAAGAGTACCTCGGCACCTGACACCTGGTTATTTACCGGTTTGATAACTGCATCCACATCGTTTGTGACAGGGGTCACTGAACAGCTGGTTGTGTCAATCTTATCTGTCTCTGATCCTCCGCTTTCAGCAACACATGATCCTTCAACCGATGCTTTACCCGACTCAACATTACTATCTCTTGATTGAACCTGACACTCATTCACTTTGTCATCATATTGTGCTCTTTCCTCAATGTACTTTTTGACGTTATCCATGTGTTGGATTAATGTTTCTCTAAACACAACAACTTCCATTCCAGTGTGGCTAGTAAAGCACCTTTCAGTCATATGATCGTCGTAATCCCAAGTGTATTCACCATTGAAGAATGACTGAAATTGTTTGTTGATCACCTGAAGTGCAGCTTTGTATCGGCTTCTTGATTTTTTTTCTCTGTTAAGTTGTTGTTCAAGTTGTCCTAAGTTCAAGAACAATGTGCCCGTGAAAGTTGATACATCTTGACGGAAAAGTGCATTAAATGCTCGTTCGAATCCCATCGTGAATCTATTTCATTTTAGAAGTATCGTGAGGTGTGAATGAAGTTGTCGAAAAGGTTCAATGCAACTCTCCTTTGCATGAACATGTTGTTGCTGTGACTGGTGCACTTCTCTCTCTTCTGAATCCGAGCACGAAGATCTCACATAATCATTGGCTGACTCTATCATGTTTAACCGTTCTGCATAATTAGGACTCTTATGATTATCAACAACTTCATACAATTTAAGTTCCTCAGATATCACTGAATCAAGAGTGTTAGGCATGATGTTGATGTTGATGAAATTTAACATAATCAGTAAGAGAGCGTGAAATATTGTTAACTTGAACGTGTTATGATAACAATTGGATCGATTCAATTATTAGTGATTGTATGTTAAAAGGGATACTGGAGTGTTTGGATTAGGTGAATTGTTGTTTATTTGTGATTTGGTAAAGTTTGAATCAAGTTACAGTCCAAATAAAATTTTGGGCACGGTGTCTCCTAGTCAAAACTCAAAATTTGTCTTCAAATAGCTCAAATCTCAACCCTTCAAGTCGCAGACTCTCAAATCATAGTTGTAGTCAAACCGCAACAATCAAACCGCAGAAAAACCCATAACGCAACCTTCAAACCGCAGACACAAACCGCAAGTATCAAACCACTGAACACCCAAACCGTAACATTCAAACCGCAAGATTGCCAAATCGCAATACACAAGTCGCAACCAAAGTCAAATTGCAACTAAGACAGACAAACCGCAAGTCACTTTCAAAAAGTACAAATGTCACTATCGTTCTGTTTTGTCTTTTGGCTAAAGTTCAAATCGCAAGTTTGTCTTTATCAATAAATCGCAACTGTATAATAATATATAAAAAAAACCGCAACTTCAACCCTGTCAACTCACAACAATGAAGCAGTCAAATCGCAAGGAAGAACACCATCCGAGAGACAAATCGCAACCTTGAAACAAGTCCCTTTTTCACCTAAAAATCACCCTTTTGAACGTTTTTGCTTGGATTCTTTTGCACAACTTGATCCTAGAAGGTTATAACTACCCTAAAAACACTAACTTTAACAATACAAACGTGAGAATCAAAGGAAGCCAAAGATGAGACCAAAAACCTTTCAAAACTAACTTTTCAATCTAAAACAACCAAGAAAACGCACATACAACCTAGCTAATCAAACCATGGGCTCTAATAACAATTTTAAGATTATTGATATCATATCATACTATGGATTTGATGTGGAAATCGTGTGGGAGAGAGAGAAATGAGAGAATGGGATGCTGGAGAGAGAAACAAAAAATATCGAAGGTTAGATTCCAAATGAACATCCAACCCTCTCCATTGTGTGGAGATGGATATTTATACAAGTTGCTAACGTCCTCCTTCGGGCTGTGGATCAGGCATACAGTGGGTAAATACCCGTCCTTCTTCCACGGTGTTACTTACGCTAATCTATAACTACTAAATACCGTTAAGTCTACGAGCTAACATATGCTAGACTATAGTTGGGGTGACCGATTATTCTATATGGATTTACTAAATCCTAAAAGTTTGTAATGCAATCCGCTTTGTAATGTAATTCGTATGTATTTTACACTTGGTATTTGACATTAATCATCTGCTTGTTAAATCCATATCCCAACACTAAATTACATATGCATAAAGACTGAAACTAAAGCAACAATATCACAATTAAGAAACATGAAGGCAAACCTTTTATTTAAAACTCGCAAGAGTTCTCAAACACATACATTTCATACAGACTCAAACGAAACAACTTGACAAGCAAACGAAACAACTCAAACAAAACAACGCGACAAGCAAACGAAACAGCTCAAACAAAACAACTCGAACGACACAACTTAACACAAAACAAACATCGCTCATTCATTTTTTTATTGCTACTTCCCACTTTGTTAGAACCTGCACCACCATTCCCCTCCCTTTCATTCTTTTTCTTGATGAAATGTTCAAACAAAGCTTCAAGATTTGTTATCCTCATTCCCAGTTCATCGACTTTTGATAACTTGATTTCACTATCACCGGCCAACATCTCTTTGTAGTATGGCTTTTTCCTCCACCATTTCAGAATAACATCTCTCATCCACGGACTAATGTTCTTATAAGAACCATATTCAGAAATAATTTCATCGCCATATATATTAAGAACTTCATCAAAGAGTGGTAAGTTCAATAAAACCTTTGACCACTCCTCTTTCAGCGTGTAACCAGCCATTGTTATATGTGTTTTGTGTAAATTGAGGATTGGGTTATGTGTGTTTTGGCATATTGAGGATGATCGGTTATATATAAGTAAAAATTGGCGGGATAAAGTTGCAATGTGGAGGGATAAATTAGCAGGAAAACTTTCGGCGAGGACATGGACATGTCCCCGTCCAAAGGTTTTAGTTTAGCGAAAAACTTTTATTGGATAAATTAGATATGAGGAGGGAAAAATAAAAAAATTGTGAAATCTTTTAGCGTGGACATGTCTCCGCCAAAAGATAAGAAATAAAGTACAAATATTTTGGCGAGGACGTGTCCTCGCCAAAAATAATGGCAGGAAAAAAAGCGGGAACAATTAGCTAGCGTGGGAGTGTTATAATCTTGGTCAAATATTTCTAGACTTTTGGCGGGTGCGTTAAATTTTTCATGCTCGGGTAGACCATTGTTGTTCCACGTCAGCCTGATTTTTGTCGTTTAGTGACTTTTGGCGGGACAAAGGTGTCCCCGCCAAAAGTTGGTCGCCTGTCTTCACTTTTGTTGTAGTGGCATGCGCTTTTTCCATTTAGCAAATTTTCTAACTTCAAGTCGGGGAGCAACAACAACAAGACTTCCTCCCTTTTTATCGACAAGCTGGGTACATCACTATCAACCATGGTAGGATCTTATATCAAAACATTTTGAGTGGTTTATAAAAATTGATTTATAAATCAAACCGCTCTGATACCACTTGTTGTTCCCTTTACACGATTAGTTTAACTACAAAGTTAATCTACTCGTGTTCTATGCTAAGTTATGTAATGAATTACTTGCAAATAAGAAAGAAAACTTAAAGTAAATGACACAAGGTTCTCAACGTTTAAATTCTTTTTAGAAGTAAATCAAAGAATTTATACCTAAGTGTTTGCGAAACAACACTTGGGATTGAAATGACAAGTATAGTGTAGTCTCCCCTCTAAACCCAAAACTAAGCTTTGAATACAACTAGGCTAACCAACTGAGTTCTAGCTCAGGGACTTAGCTGTTTTTAGAGGAGTAAAAGTGTTTGTTAATGTCTTAGCATTTTGGGCATAAACTTAACTTTTACTCCTCGTTATAACTCTATATATATAAAAGAGAATGGTTGACAACCGTTAAGTAAAGACAAAGCTGACCTAAGCTAAATTGGACAAAAAACATCAGTATTTTATTTTTGTTACAAGTATCTACTTTGAGTAAAGGACAACAATGCTTTATGAAGAACAATGGTGACACTGCTCCAATCTTTAACCATTCAGAGAAGGTTTGACCTTTTCATGATAAGGACCATGCCTTATACATTTTAAACTTATCTTGCCTTTTCCCGCCTTTTCTTCAGTCACTTAGATGTTTATATAAGTCTTCAGTCTTCTTATTGTTGAGGAGACTCGTGGTTTAGTGAGCTATTGTCATCACTCCCTGAACCCATCACCTTCTCATTTGGCTCAGGTATTATTCACTATGTCCCACCTCACTGAATGGTGAGTCTTTCTTCTTAAACTCACCCTAAGCATCCTGAAGGTGACTCATTAAGTGACGGTTCACTCAGTGACCTGAATGTTGTTTTGTGTTATGCGACACTTAGGTTATTTTCAATTCAAATCCTAAATTAAGATCGTTTGGGTACTGAATTGACCCAAGAACGTCGTCGTCTCATTTTTTAAACACGGTCTTACAACTAGGGGTGTCAAAAAGTTGACCCGGTCGGACCCAGACCCGATTAAGCCTATTTGGTCGGGTTACTCAGGTCAATAATCTTATTTGGGTCAACACGAGTAATCGGAATGCTTTATAAAGTTTTTTTTAATATATTTTATAAATTATCTATTTAAACTAGTAAAATAAACAATTTAATTATTTTTATACATATGTTCAGATTGATTCGAATCCGAATGGACCCGAACCGAGTTGACCCAAACTTGGTTAACCCAAATTAAAATTAGATCGCGTTCAAATATGTTACCCGACTTTAACCCCGGCTGAATTGACTCAAACCCGACTAATCCAATCTGATTAACACTCCTCAATGGAGTAAGGTAGTAAGTTGTAGACTTCTTTTTGTAGTTCAAAATGCAACGATTGATAAGGATATAGGCCATGGGGGCAAAAGAGTAAGAAAAGGAATAGCGATAGGGTAAAAAGTAATCAAAAAAGGTGATCATGTTACAGTAGTACTACTCCATTACATTACATATAGGACGAGATACTCTTTGAGTCTCTCACTCTGCTATACTAACATTTGCAGAGGCACTTCGGCGGCTAAGTAATAATTTCCATCATTACTTTTTATCATTTCTCTTTTTTATATATTCAAAACTTGTGACTAAATATGTTGGTTTTTATTTATATTTTCATGTTGTTGTTTAGCTAAGGTTTTCTTCTTTCAACACAAAAGTATATCTTCTTTTCTATAAATAAAATATGTATTTCTTGTTTACTATATTTTTTTTTTCTGTTATGTTTTTGCTGTGTATATCATGTTTGTCCATTATAGGTTGAGTTTTATTGATAGTCTATTCTTAAGTATATGAATAGATCTGATTTAAGTTGTTATAAAATGCTGTTAACAAATGTTTCAAGGGTTTGTTTTAGTCGTTTAGCTTCACTTTTTAGTTAAAACCTTAAAAATAAATGATTTAATAAATGTGTTTGTGTGTTTTGTGTTCTTTGGTCCGTACTACATTTAAACAACTTTGTTATTCTCCCTTTTTTCTAGGGTTTTTTTTTGCTTCTTTAAATATTGTTTCCTTTTTTTGTTATTTTTGGATATGTTTTTTTAAAGCATGAATGGGTTTTGTTATAAAATGTTGCTGCCGTTGTTCTTCTTCTTGGGAGGTTTACTTTTTTTTATCTTTTCATTTATTTTTCCAGTCAAGAAAATCGTTTCGAATTTAGTTTCCCCTTGTTTTTTCTGTTTGTTTTAGCTTTTCATTTCATTTTCTTGTCAAAACTTTCATTTGTGTTTTCGATTTTCCTTTTTTCTTGGGTTTGTTTTCGTGTTTCATTTTATTTTCTACTCAAACTCAATAGTAAATCTTTTAATAGATAATATGGCTCTCTCATTAAATTTGATTTTTTTATGTTTTGGTTTAATTTCTTCGGTTTTTTTAATGTGTTTATGTGGAACATGCGTTTTTTTTTAAAGTGAATGATGATTTTTTTATTCCAATCAAATATGCATTTAACTGAAATTTTTAGTTTTTAATTTTTTTTATTTAAAACCAAAGTTGTAAAATTATTTCTTCAAATATGTAATATTTTCTTATTCATTTTAAAATGATTGAAGGTGGAAATAATATCATCGGAAATGATCAAAAGATGTCAGCTTAGAGCTCTGGTTTAAACTGTCATGTTATTGCTTTATAATCAGAAGCTGTTATGTTTTTTTTTTTTTTTTTTTTTTTTTTTTTTTACTTTGAGCTTGTTTTCATTTAGTCTGTTTTTTACACGTTTTGTTTGTTTGTGTACAGAGTATCTTTGAAGATATATGTATGACTAGCAAACGTATTATTATTATAACTAGCTTTTGTTCTAAAATATAAATGGAATCGAGTCCTATATTTTGGGTCCAAAAATATGCATGTAACAAATAGTTTTATTTGTATTAAATTATTTGTAGACACTTTTTGAGTTTTATTTATAGTTCTGATAAAAGTTGTTATAAAATGATTTAATAAATGTCTTTGTGTGTTTTAGGTTTTTAGCTTCACTTTTTAGTCAAACCTTAGAAAAATGATTTAAATAAATATATGTGTTTTCTAGTGTGTGTGCGTGTGTGTGTGTGTGTGTGTTTTTTTTATTATTGTTATTGTTATTATTTATTTATTTATTTTTTTGCTTCTTTAAATATGGTTTCCTTTTTCTGTTATTTTTGGAATCATGAATAAGTTTTGATATAAAATGTTGTTGCTGTTGTTCTTCTTCTTGGGATTATTAGTTTTTTTTAGCTTTTCATTTATTTTTTCAGTCAAGAAAATCATTTCGAAATTAGATTCCTCTTGCTTTTTCTGTATGTTTTTGTTTTAGCTTTTCATTTCATTTTCTTGTCAAAACTTTCATTTGTGTTTGTTAAGTTGTTGTCCTTCGATTTTCCTTTTTTCTTGGGTTTGTTTTTGTGTTTCATTTTATTTTGGGCAAATGTTTTTAAAATGTATCATACTTGCCATCATTTGCTTTTGTGGGTTGCGAACAAATTTTTTTGCTTTTGTGGGTACTTTTGTTTCAAATTCATCATTTTTAGAGTACTATGTGACATTTTTGCCCTTCGGGAAAAAAAAAATCTATTGGCTAAGAGGGGCAAAAAATATCCAAAAATTTCGTAAAATACCGAAAAATGATGAATTTGAAAGAAAAGTACCCACAAAAGCAAAAAAATTTGTTCGCTACCCACAAAAGCAAATGGTGACAAGTATGATATATTTTAAAAACATTTGCCCAAGAATAAATTACTAATAAATTTAACTATATAAGTCTACCCATTTCAATGTTTCATGTTGAATAGCATACGTACATGGTTTCAAAAGTAATGAATGCCTACCAACTACTCTCCCAATCAATTATTAAAATATATACTAGGAGTATAAAGTATTGTAACATTAAAGTATTAATTGTTTTATGAAATTGACTAGACGAGAAGAGATCACGTGGAAGAGAGACAAGGGTATTTGGAGGATTGTGTAGCCAACTGAATGATTTTGCATACCTTTGCAACATCATCGGTCAGAGCATCATTTGTTATTCAGTGACTGTTTATTTTCCAACCAAACATGTCCGATTAAGTTTTTACTAATCAGTACTGAATTATCTCATTAAGTGGTAATCAAACACACCCTAAGGGGTGTTTGGTTTGTAAATTTCAAAACTTGAGGTTTCAAATTCTGAGGGTTTTCAAATCTTGAAGTGTTTCAAACCTTGAGGTTCCAAATACTATTACGTGTTTGGTTGACATATATTCATGAAATTTGAAATACTGTAATCTGTTTGGTTTGCACGGTTTTTATTAATGATGCTAGATGTTAATAAGCATATACAAGCTGCAAAAACATCATAGAAAATAGCTTATATAAGCTGTAAAAACAACACAAAATCAGCCCATGTAAGCTGCAAAAACAACATAAAAAACAGCTTATATAAGCTGTAAAAACAACATAAAATCAACCCATACAAGCTGCAACAATAGCATAAAAAACATCTTATATAAGTTGTAAAAACAGCAAAAAAAAGCTGTAAAAAGCAGCATATACAAGCTGTCAAATCTGCCCATACAAGCTGCAAAAAGAGCATAAAAACAGCTTATATAAGCTGTAAAAACAGCATAAAAACAACACCATACAAGCTGCAAAAACAACATAAAAAACAGTTTATATAAGCTGTAAAAACAACATATACAAGTTGTAAAAACAACCCATACAAGCTGCAAAAACATGATAAAAACAGCTTATATAACCTGTAAAAACAACAAAAAAAACAGCATGTATAAGCTCTAAAGATGACAGCCCATAAAGAAAAATAAAAATAGAATATCCATACATAGAACATCCATACATATATGTCGAAGTAGATGATTTACAAAATAGGATGCAACTTTGCGACGAGGTTTTCAAAATACAAAGCAACTACATGAAGTTAACTTAACAAAATAACTCCAACTAATATTTTTCATGCTTTAAACCCATCAATACAAAGCAACATGAACTAATCTTTTAGCAATATATACTTCACCCAACCCTCTTTATTTTCCTGATCCATATCACAATAAGCTTCCACATATCCAATATCACGTCTTATCTTTTCCATTACCTCGTACTTTTCTTGTTGACTAAGTGACTCCATCTTGAAAATCTCGTTAGTGGTCATGGATTTTTTCTTTTTCAAGTCCTTTTCAAAGTCTATATCCCGGCTAATTGTTGTCGCCGCTTTGTTGATATTGTCACCAAGTAATTTAACTGCATTACCTAACACATCAACAAGTGGATCAATTTGTCTTTTCCTCTTCTTGCTGCGAGCATTTGTAGTTTCATCAACCTCAATATTTGTATTGTCTTTGACTTGAACATTGGTCATGCGAGGTGCATCATGACTACCTTCCATCATCCTCTCAACCTCCTCATCAGATTCTAGAACATCAATATGTGCCTCATTTACTACATCACCACAATCTTTAGCTCCATTTCCACGAGCTCGATTATTTCCAAAAACCATACACAAATCATCATAGTTAGGAAATGCTTTCGTTCTCCATTTACCCACATCCTTTTTTTTATCCTATTCAAGAATAAATGCACCAAATACTAACTAAAGTTATATCATAGAAATATTTACTGAAAATTACAACAAAAGAATATAGTAATTACCTTGATGTAGTCATTCTAAACATCATCAGATGCAATCAAAAGCTTGTTAGTTTCATCCCAACCAAACCCATTAGTGCTCGAACCATTTGTTACACCCGTATCCTGACAAGGTATTATTTAATGTTAATATTGGTCCTTTATGTTATAATGGTATTTCAAAATTACTTAAAATGTTAATACAAATAAGCCGTAAAAACGTTTATTTATTTTTTACGATCTTCTAATGTTTTGTCGATAACAAACGTAAAATCATTTTAACGAAACAAATAAAATACGTAAATAGTTTGAGCCAATAGTTTACTAACACACTTACGTTTTCATACAAAACACTAAAAAAGTAATAGTGTTTACATTTTATAGAAATGCATATGTATAACAACTAGTGTTTACATAATGGGTATATATATACATACTTAGTATATATTGTAATGGGTAATGTAATGGGTAAGAATCTAAGTACTTGACCCATTAACTAGATACATTGAATGTAGTTGGGTAAAACCCAAAGTCCATACCCATGGAGCATGATCCATAACCCATGACCCATTGCATGACATCATGCATGAAGTCATAATGGGTATTATCCATAACCCTCGGAGGTAACCCATGACCCATTGACTAGATGCATTGCATCTTCTAGATACATTGTATCTATTTGGGTACCCATGATCCAAAGTCCATAACCCATGACCCATGATCCATGACCCATAACCCATTTAGGAGGAGCGTCCTGCGGATCCCCAGGAATACATGGCGGATCCCTCAAGCAAGGGATCCGTTGGATCCGGGGGACAATAGTTGATTTTTTTCCTATAAATAGTGAGCCATTTCTTCATTGTAACCCACCCCTTTTCACACACATTCTCTCTTAAGTGTTGTAAACTCTCTAACCTCATATCCAAAGGATCTTTCTATGCAGCTTTGTGTTTGTGTGATTCTCTAGGTTCCTCTTAAAGGCGAGATCACCACCTCTTGAAGTCGAGCAAGCTCAAGTCCATGGGTTGCCAAGCTTCGTCATCATCAAGACTACTGATGTTATCTTGTTGATAGTTCTTTCTTCTCTCATTAGAAGTGTTATGTTGAATACATAGGTGAAAGATGTCTAAAGGGTCAAGTCAAAGGCATTAGCGAAAGGTGCCGGAGATCCGTGTCAAAGGCATAAGTGAAGGGTGCCGAAAGTCCGTATTGAAGGCATTAGTGAAGGGTGCCTAGGTGTCGTGTCAAAGGCATTAGTGAAAGGTGCCTAGAGTATACATTCGATATGGTGCATCGATGTACTAGATAGATAAGTTTGGGTAAAGGATATTGATATCCTTGATGATGTTGTAATAAGGAGTGTGTCTCCTTTGGGATAGGTGTTGTGTAGTGTTGGGTAGTAGTTCCTCCTTTGTAATGGAACTCGGTATCTAGCCTTGTACCGGATAAAGTGTAGGCGACGTTGTGATAGGTTTGGTTCTACCTCGTGGAAGAACCCGGTGTCTAGCCTTGTACTGGATAAAGAGTAGGCGACGTTGTGAAGGCTTCTCCGCCACAAGAAGATTGTGTTGTGTAGTGATCACGAACTCTCGAGTAGGTGACTCGGGGAGTGGAGTAGGGTAAGGAAGGTGTCCTTGTAGCCGAACCACTATAAATACTCGCGTTGTGGTTTTGTGCTTCTTACTCTTTATCTTTGCTTTACTTATTTATATGCTTATCTATCAACATCCAACACACACATTTAATATATGGACATAAGTAGATCTAAATAGTTTAAAACGAAGTTTTAATCGGTAAAACTATTCAACCCCCTTCTAGTTTTCCACAATTGAAATCAGAGCTTCGTTACCAATTTTTTAGAGTATATTGTATTTTAAAAACTTGACACGATCCGTGTATAATTGAAAACTACAAAGAAGGTTTCTTCAAAAACAAACACCATGTCTTAAAAGCAGTTTTGTAGGATGTTGATTGGATGATAACATCATATTTTTTCTTTCTTATTTTATCTTACAAAAATGCACTAACCTTTCTTATCATTTTGTTTAGTTAAGCTCATTTTAATCAAGCCATAGGAATTCCTTGGTAACAAGATTACCTTTCCTAAAAAGGTATCTTAAAATTACTACCTAGATCTCGAAGGAACCTGAGTTGTCTATTGACATTTTTCTGTCAAAAGAAAAGGACACTCATAATTGCATTAGAGGTATGACTTTCTTAAAACTTATCTCCAAATAACATTAGCTTAGAATAAGTATGCTTGCATAGGAACCTATATGGTTATATTTTATTTTCTTTGTTTTAACATATGCTTTAGTAATATACGTGGCTTCATTAGGAAACCTTCTTGCATACATGTTCCTCTTTCGTCTAAAAATCTAGGTTTATAAATATGTGTTATCTTAACCTAAATATCAAACCTTTCTAATAATAAAACAAAACACAAATCTCAAAAATTCCTCCTTCCCCATAAAACTCCTTCCGCTCATTTCACAACCACCACACCCTATTTTTTTTTGAAATCTTCCACTTTCAGAATACCTCTCATTCAAACTTCATATTCCTTCTCATCTCATTTCGAATCAAAACCAAGGAAGAATTTCATCATCATGGTTTATATCGCCTTCGTGATCATCATCTTGACACTCATCGCTCTCGTGTATCCCATAATCAAGTTTTCTCATGGAGACATGTACTTTGTGTTAATAATCTACATTTGTATCATATATCCAATCCCTTGTATTGCTCTTAGCATTGAAATGAAATATTACTAATGTCTTAGTTTATCCCGTCTATTTATCATAATGTGTTTGTCATTTTTTTTCTCTTTAGTTCGTACCCTTAACCTTGACATACTTTCGAAATCTACAATGCATGCTTAAGTAGTAAATATTGGCTAAAACACACTTCCTTTTATAAACCAAAAAATTGCTATAATCAATTTTACGTCAAGTTCATTTTTCTGTCACAATGCAGATCTACGGATCCCTAGCGTTTAACTAGCCGGATCCCTTTTAAAGGGAACCGAGAACCGTGGAACTAGGAGACAGAAACTCATGCAACATAAAAACCACTTCATAAAAACTTACCATAAAAGGAAAAACCCTACTAGAATGTTAGAACAAAGTGAGTTAATTGCCATTGTTAATAAAAATAAGGATAATCAATAAAAACATTAGGAGATTATTTTCACCTATCAAATGTCCTCTCTTTTGATGCACCACTTTATTTTAACTTGCTCATGTAAATTATTCATTTCACTTCCATAGGTCTCATCATGACTCATGAGTATGAATTCGACTTTCAAATCACTTGTGTCTACACTCCTGATATCTCTCTTGAGCCTAACACACCTGGCAATCATGTCCGTGGGTTCAATAATCTCGAAACTCGTTGCTTTCATGAAGGACGTATTGTTGACTCACCTCTTCTATACCAAAAAGGTATCAATACCGCTTTCCGAACCATAGGACTAGAAGGTCTTCTCGGAATTAACGAGAAAATTTGTTCACGGTTTGTTTTGAAATTCTTCCGTCAAGTTGAACTCGTTCGTAACGAGGATCACTCTCTATCACTATGGTTTTGGATCAAAAACCAAAATTCTGTCTTAACTCTTGGGCAATTTGCTCACATTCTCAGAATTCCAAATCATGGACAATGTGCCTTCACTGAAGATTGGTCTCTTGATTCTCTCTTCGACTACCGTGAAGAAAATAGTCCATATTGTTCACACATACCTTCCCCTTAAGAATTAACTCGCATGGTATGCAAACCTCGATCCAATTACTCAGATCCAAACATATACACATGATATCCGAGATGATCTTAAACCTCTCGCAGTCATTCTATGTGAAAATTTTTGGAGTCTTAGGGGAAATTGAGAAATTCTTCCCGCTTGTTGTGCTCACATAATGTATTGTCTCCTAACCCAACAACCATACAATCTCGCCTATTTCTTCGCAAGACGAATTGTAAACCTTCAAGGCAACAAGAACAAACTAATTCCATACGGAATGTTCCGACCCGCCTTTATCATCATATCATGTACTTTCATCCTCAATTTCGAAGTCCTTTATATGTACTTGTGAACAAGATGATGGAACCTTTGAACACATCTCACATCACCTCATTCTTCGTTCCTGAAGCCGCAAATACTCATCATCCATTTGACGATCCATCAAAAGAAGACGCACAAGAAACCTAGTTTCTTCTACAAATAGGTTCAATCCTTAGGATTCATCTTTTATCTTTGTAATATGATCATTCCCATGAAATAAAACACTTTTTGTTTGATATATCACTTATATAGATGTTCAAATTCTTTAGAAATCACCGATCTTAATACCCATCCCTTATGCAAAATCGCACACCTTCTATGAAGGTACTGGTCTGCAGTAGCGGATCCCTGGTTATAGCTAACCGGATCCTCATTTGAAGGATCCGTGGGATCGGGCAGACAAAATAAAGTTGCAAACCTCCTAACATCAAACCATTTCTCTAGACCACATCATACTAGCTAAACATAATTCTTTAGGATCACTTAAGTCTTCCTCAAACTCAGTAGGTCTCATACTCACTCATAGCTAACTTAGGATCATACTCTAGGTGCTTTTTGATTTATCACTTCACCTAAACTCATCATATTTCCGCTCTAATACTCACACATTGTTCCTCACATCTCTAAACACTTAGCTTGACATTTCTCTCAATTTTAGCAAATTGATTTTAGTCATACTTACCTCAAAATAGGCCAAAAACTTGTTTTTCATTTATCATAATTTCTAAAGAATTTTCCAAATTTCTCTTAGCTAACATCTTATCTCTAGGATCATTTGACTCCACTTAACACTCTCAAAACTATTAGTGTCATCCTTGATCACACATTGGTGCTCATAAAGTCTCATTTCTTTCCATAAAAGGCAATCATTAGCTACCATCAATCATTTCTCTTGATCATTTAAGTCCCTCCTCATTTAAGACACCTAAAAAGACTGAAACACTCAAGATGTACATGTACTAGACCTTACAAAACATCATTTTCTTTTTATTGGCTTTGAGAGCCGGATCCCTAGGATTAGCCTAGACGGATCCCTTATTGGAGGGAACCGTGGGAACCGGTGCACAGAACCACTATTCCTAGCTAAAACAATCATTTCAAGCTTTCCTTGCTAATTTGAACACTCAACCTTGCCTTAATTAACCTCCTTGATCAGTGCAACTCTGAAGTTGACTCTTGTGCATGCAAATCATTGCTTTTTGAAGGATCTTAGTGGTTTAAGCTTTGAATGCACTTGCCAATTCCCTCCCTTTATAAACCACCTTGCTTGTACTTCTAAGTCACCATATACAACTTTATTCTTAGCAACTAGAAACCTTTTTCTCACTAACCTTATTCATTTCATCATGAGGAAAGCTCCTAGTGCCAACTCCTTCACCAAAGGACCACCCAAGAAACTTGCTCGTGTTGTCCACGGAATTTCTTCAACCGAATCATCACCCATTAAGTCCACAAACACTAGGATTTCCCCTCCACCAACTCAACCAATCAAACCAATCCCTAAAAGGATTTTTCCCACAAAACTATCATTGCCAAACACTACTATACCTCCTAAACCAAACACCCCTATTTCCACTAAACCATCTCCTTTGGTGCCTAGAGCCATATCATTCAGCACTCCACTTTCATCACCACACCTCTACAACTTAGAGTACTTACCTTCTAGGCCATCTCATCCTCCACCATTGCCAATATTCTCCTCAATAGAGAGAATAACGCAACAACAAAACAATGGTGTTGAAACGACACTAGCACCGGTATCCTTTTCTCCATCACCCTTAAATAGTCCCTTTTGGATTATGAGGAATCATCAAAGTCCCTCCTCTTTTTGTGGAACCTCAACCCAACCTTCCATCTCAAGCCATTCTACCACCACCTTTTCTGAGCCATGACAAAGATTGTTATCATTGTAAACATGTTGAAGGTTTAGTACATGAACTACGTGAAGAGCTACGTTTCATGTATTATCACCTCCTCGAACGTTTCGATGAGGTAAACAAAACTAAACACTCCTAAGCTTAAAGGATTCAAGTGGTGTTCTAGTCTCAAGACTAACTTAGATTGATTACGAATCATATTTCATGTTTAAGTCATTCTCTTAGTTTTAGAGATATGTATATCATCTCTCGTATTTTTATTGGATGAAATTACATGTTATGCGCCATATTGTCTTGAGAATATGTTTGGTGCCTCAATACATAACTTATTTTGATGTTAACATCACATCTTACATCACCATTGTTGTCTTAAGTATGCAGGCAGACGGATCCCTCCCAGGGAGGAACCGTGGGATTCGTGCAATAGAAACAATTTTTCTTACTAATTTGAGTCTTATTTGCAAGAAATTATGCATCATATACTTGTTTTCTAACCTTTGTTTTGTAGATTTTCAATATATACTTGAAGACTTTGACACCTTCAATAAGGGGGAGTTTCTTTTCAAAGCAAAACATTGCAAAAACGCTTGCAATACTTTCATATATGAGTACATTACCACTTGACGTCTTCCTCACAAAGGAGCACTCGTCAAGGGGGAGCATGTTCGTCTAAAAGACGAAATCATTTGCAAACGATATTTCAAAACACTCGTTTAGCCTTCCTAATTACTTGATGCCCTCAACAAAGGGAAGCACCCGTCAAGGGGGAGCTAAGACGAGAATCCTTCTCATCTCTTACTCTCTATTTTTCATATTTTTACATTTCACATGTTTTTCTTCAAACAATGTGTTAGTTTCTTTTCGACGCTCTTTTTGTTTCGGCAAAAAGGGAGGAGAAGAGAGTAAAAACTCCAATTCAAACGTTTTACAAATTTTAGTTTTTCCTTAAAATGATTTTTTGTTTTGTCATGAACAAAAAGGGGGAGATTGTTAATACAAATAACTCGTAAAAACGTTTATTTATATTTTACGATCTTCTAATGTTTTGTCGATAACAAACGTAAAATCATTTTAACGAAACAAATAAAATACGTAAATAGTTTGAGCCAATAGTTTACTAACACACTTACATTTTCATACAAAACACTAAACAAGTAATAGTGTTTACATTTTATAGAAATGCATATGTATAACAACTAGTGTTTACATAATGGGTATATATATACATACTTAGTATATATTGTAATGGGTAATGTAATGGGTAAGAATCTAAGTACTTGACCCATTAACTAGATACATTGAATGTAGTTGGGTAAACCCCAAAGTCCATACCCATGGAGCATGATCCATAACCCATTGCATGACATCATGCTTGAAGTCATAATAGGTATTATCCATAACCCATGGAGGTAACCCATGACCCATTGACTAGATGCATTGCATCTTCTAGATACATTGTATCTATTTGGATACCCATGATCCAAAGTCCATAACCCATGATCCATGACCCATAACCCATTTAGGAGGAGCGTCCTATGGATCCCCAGGAATACACTCGGACGGATCCTCAAGCAAGGGATCTGTGGGATCCGGGAACAGATAGCTGATTTTTGTCTATAAATAGCGAGCCATTTCTTCATTGTAACTCACCCTTTTCACACACATTCTCTCTTAAGTGTTGTAAACTCTCTAACCTCATATCCAAAGGATCTTTCTATGTAGCTTTGTGTTTGTGTGATTCTCTAGGTTCCTCTTAAAGGCGAGATCACCACCTTTTGAAGTCGAGCAAGCTCAAGTCCATGGGTTGCCAAGCTTCGTCATCGTCAAGACTACTGATGTTATCTTGATGATAGTTCTTTCTTCTCTCATTAGAAGTGTTGTGTTGAATACATAGGTGAAATATGTCTAAAGGGTCAAGTCAAAGGCATTAGTGAAAGATGCTGAATATCCGTGTCAAAGGCATAAGTGAAAGGTGCCGAAAGTCCGTGTTGAAGGCATTAGTGAAGGGTGCCTAGGTGTCGTGTCAAAGGCTTTAGTGAAAGGTTCCTAGGGTATACATTCGATATGGTGCATCGATGTACTAGATAGATAAGTTTGGGTAAAGGATATTGATATCCTTGATGATGTTGTAATAAGGAGTGTGTCTCTTTTTGGGATAGGTGTTGTGTAGTGTTGGGTAGTAGTTCCTCCTTTGTAATGGAACTCGGTATCTAGCCTTATACGGGATAAAGTAATATGCGACGTTGTGATAGTTTGGTTCTACCTCGTGTGTCAGCTAGCCCCGCGATAAAGAGTAGGCGACGTTGTGAAGGCTTCTCCGCCACAAGGAGTGTGTGTTGTGTAGTGATTACGAACTCTCGAGTAGGTGACTCGGGGAGTGGAGTAGGGCAAGGAAGGCGCCCTTGTAGCCGAACCACTATAAATACTCTCGTTGTGGTTTTGTGCTTTGTACTCATTATCTTTGCTTTACTTATTTATATGCTTATCTATCAACATCAAACACACACATTTAATAGATGGACATAAGTCGATCTAAATAGTTTAAAACAAAGTTTTAATCGGTAAAACTATTCAACCCCCCCCCCCTTCTAGTTTTCCAGATAAAAGTTACAACTAAGTAAATGAGTTAGGAACTTTAGTGGCCAATGTATAAGAACCTTAAAATAGGGGGACTAAAGTTGTCATTAGAGCTAAGTGAAGGTAATAAAAAGAAAATAATATATTAGAAGAGATTTCCAGAAATTTTGAGAAAACCTAGAGGTAAAGAAAGAGTGGTAAGGAAGGAGAAGAAGATATACCAAGAACCTTCAATTGAGTCTAATTTGAGCTTGTGGTGGTGACTATCAAGATTATTAGACCCTTAATTTCATACCTCTAAACCAAGTAAGGATCTTCCCCAATACTTATGATAAGGGTTTTGAATTTTAGAAATTTAAAGTAGTAATAGAAGATGTCCAATTCATGGAAACTACTAGTTATAGTCTATAATTAAGATTAATTATTGTTTAGGAAGCTTAAGGGAGTTGTGACTCTACTTGGTAGAAAACCTATTGAGCAAATTGGAGGTAAGTATCGTGGGTTTATGTTGAATTGTGTTTAATTATGAACTATTGATTGTTGTTATACTCTTGTTGGAGCTTGTAATAGTATCTTGGATCCATAGCTTTAATATTGTCAGGTAGTATAATTGTGAATTTAAAGGTATGTTCTCATGTTATAGATGCTCTATGAATCTTATTATGTGGTTAAATTTTTACTTTACATATAATCTATTTACTTACAAAGCAATTCGCTTACGTTATAGGTGATGATGTTTTGTAAATTCTAGCAAGGAGGATAAGGGTAAGAATCAAGTATAAGATGGACTATCCTTAAGCTTTTAGTTGTTCAAGTCTTTTGGATCAAGGTGTTGAAGTCTTTTGGGTCGTATGGTCCCTTCTTCACTTTTGGTTGTGAAAATGTTCTTAGAAATGTCTAAATGGTTTTTAACTATTAGTGTCAAACCCTTTGTAGTTTATGGGTAAAAAATGTTGTTAAATGATGTTTGGCGCAATGCCGTTTGACTTGTTTGGATGTTAAGTGTCAAAAGGTTCAATGGTAATAGTCTTTATAAGTTATGTTGGGTTAATTTGAAGTCTTTGATGTTATCCTTGAATGGTTTGTTGGATAGTTGGTTTGAAGTGCAGGAAATCTCGCACAAATTTGCAGTTGGTCGCAGACGGCGTCACCAACTTGGTGACCCCGTATGGTTAAAATTGTTCTGAGCCGTTTCAGACGGCGTCCCAGCTTAAAGGGTGGCTGCGTGTCTCATTTTGAGCTAACGCCTTCGGGTTATAAAACCCCTGAGCCGTCAGGCTTAAATGTCCATCTATGATCTGACATTCCGTTAAGGGTGGGACGGCGTCGCATAATGTGAGCGACGGCGTCTGCCCGTCAGGATGACATGTTGAGTATCTTCTTAATAACCAAACTAAAAAGAAAATTGTCGGGTCTTCTATCGTTCATAGTTCAAGTCTTAATTACCTAGTCGAAATGTTATAAAAATCGGTCCAAATTTCGTCATTTTAAAATGTTTTAAAATTTTTCGTTTGGGGGCGTAACAACTTGGAATCGTGAGCCTTGGTCTAAGAGATTTAGGATCTTTACCTTAGAAATTTCCAAGAATTAGGCCTTGTGAAATGTGTTAGTAATAGTTATACTACGTGTGCACTTCCTTTATGGTTTTAAGAGCACATATGTTACATGTTTTTATAACTACGCTTGGCCACCGTGGTTATAAGAAAATGGCACATATGTGTCGCTTAAAGTCATTAAGGCTTTGCACGAGTGGCATGTTAGGGTGAAATATATAAGGGTGATATGACTATTGTGTAAGTTATAGGTGATTATACTTGATCGAATGCTTTGTTTAAATTTCAGTAAAGAAGAAATGGATACTCCCCACCCAAAGGAAACCGCAAAGGCTACTACTTCTAAGCGTGCCGAATCTTCGGCAAGTGGTCCGACCAAAAATGATAAAATTCTGGAGAGTTCTTCTTCCTCTAGTTCCGAGGGCCCTGCCCTGGAAGGATTTACGAAAGAGCAAGTAAAGGCTTTAGATGTTTTAATGAGGAAAAGAATAGGTAAGGCACTTGACAGGTCTATGCCATATTTTGTTAAAGAGACCACTCTCAACATTCAAGAAGCAATGCAAAGAGAATTCGCGGAGCTCAAAAGAGAATAGGGTTATGGTAGGATCTCTAGAAGCGATAAATCATCTTACCGCGGACTTCACGGCATGTGACGTGCTAAGTTCACGGACCTTGACCCTATAGCTTCTAATAGGCGGCTTATCGCCAGCGCGCGGTGCTTTGCACAAGTGGGTGTGAAGAGACAAAGAAGGTTGTTCTACGCTATCAATTTCTTCGTGATAGCGCTAGAACTTGGTGGGAAGGGAAGGTGTGTGAAAAAGGGGAGACTTGGTCGGAGTTGTGTTCATGGGAAGATTTTAAAGAATTATTCACATTGGAGTATGCACCGGCGGAAGAGATTGACAAAATCCGTGAAGAATTCCAAACCCTTGTACAAACTAACGAGACGGTGAATGAGTTGTGGAAGAAATGTAATGACATGGTTCCCTATTGCTCGAAAGTATCACAATAACTAAAAGCTCAAAGTAGATAGGTTCCAAAGAATGCTTAAGGATGAGACCTGAAGTAACCTCACCATTCAAATGTAATACCTTGGAAGATCTTCTAAGTCGGGCTGTGAGAGAAGCAAGACCTGATGAGAAAGAAGAGAAAAGAGGACAAAGATGTTAAGAGGAAGCAAGTGTTTGGGGATAGAGAAGGTAAAAAGCCAAGGTTTGATCAAGGAAAGAAGACTGGAGGGAGTCAAGGCAAGACACAATGCAAAAAGTGTCGTAAGATTCATTATGGTGAATGTAGACTTAACATTGCAGGATGTTACAAGTGCATCTCTTTAAGCCACATGAGTAAAGAATGTTCAAAGCCGATGGTCATATGTTATGGGTGTAATAAAATTGGACATAAGTTGAATGAATGCCCAAGTCGAAAAACAAATGAAGCTAAGATTGTGAAGATGGTCAAGGAAGAGAAAGTTGAAATTCCAAAACCTAAAGCGCGAGTTTACCAAATGGGAGTGGAGGAAGCGAAGTAGCCGGGGGCATTTCAGATGTCATTACAGGTATACTTTCTTGTTAATTTCATTCTTGCTCGAGTCCTTAATTCTCGGGGAGCCTAGTGTATCCTTTGTGCTCTAGGGTTTGAAGCAACAATTTAACCTCTCCACCATCTAAACTCTCCAAACCCCTTGAAGTCGAAATAGCCGATAGTAAAGTGGTGGTCGTAG